>SJYO01006231.1:70692608-71340681 GCA_006410555.1 Capra ibex | reverse complement strand
TTTTCAATACTGGTTGGATCTATCGTATAAGTTTTCGTCTCTGTAATGAAACGGCTGATTCCAGGCAGATCAGTTCCGATACCAAAAAGGACACCAGTACATACCTACACTCTCAACCTGACACTTCTTCCGACTCGCGACTTCTTAACTACGAAAACTTGACACCACAACCTCTTCTGAGAACTCTCAGGGAACCTGACGTTCCTCTAGGTTGGTCAGGTAAGACTTCCTCTAGTTGGGACCCATAAGAAACCTTCCTTACTACGATTTCGACTTTGAGGTCATGAAACCGGTGGAGTACCCTTCTCAACTGAGTAACCTTTTCTGAGACTACGACCCTCCCTAACCCTCGTCCTCCTCTTCCCCTGTTGTCTCCTACTCTACCGACCTACCGTAGTGACTGAGTTACCTACGCTCAGACTCCCTTGAGGCCCTCAACCACTACCTGTCCCTCCGGACCGAACGGCGCTAAGTACCCCAACGTTTCTCAGCCTGTACTGACTCACTGACTTGACTTTACTACCACATTAATAAACCCTCCTGTGATTATGTCTTGTAATTATTACATTGACATGTTTATCTTAGAAGACTGTAAATTTCAAGTTTATATAATATATAAAAGTAAATTTTCTTCATAATCCGATGGACTCACCTATACAGTCAAAACATGTTTTGTTTGTGTGTGTGTGTGTGTGTGTGTGTGTGTGTGTTTTGTTGGGAGTTAATTTATGTCTACGGAGTTAATCCATGTGAACCCTCTGGTCTCCCGAAACGTTCACCGAGACACCATTTCTTAGACGGACGGTTGTGTCCTCTACAGACAAGTTAGGGACCCAGTCCTTCTAAGAGACTTCTTCCTTTACCGTTGGGTTGGGTCATAAGAACGGACCTCTTAGGGTACCTGTCTCTGTGAAATACCCGATGTCAGGTATCCCAGAGTTTCTCAATCTGTACTGACTCGTACGTACGTGTCCTATGGTCTTCCCCGTCGAGAGTGTTCTCCTTCTTCTTTTATAAAAGAAGAAAAGACCGTTCTTGAATTGGTTATTTTTATGTACGTGTGACACAAGATGTCGGGAGGGTTGAGGGGGTAGGAGAGATTCTTTCGTAAGAAGAAGGGAACGGTACTTCCCTGGACGTGTACCGAGTACTTCAGACGTCTGGAGTTTAACGTTAAGAGGAGACTTAGGTTTAATTGGGTTAAAACGACCTCCTTATTGACTATCAGTTGAACAAAATCCAGTTGACAAACCAGAAGGAATTAATGATATACATGAGAGGAAGACATTTACTACTAAAGATTTCCTCCGTTACGTTTCTTTATCTCCTTTTGTTGTCTAACCCTTTCTGATCTCTAGAGAAGTTCTTTTAATCTCTATGGTTCCCTTGTAAAGTACGTTTCTACCCGAGCTATTTCCTGTCTTTACCATACCTGGATTGTCTTCGTCTTCTCTAATTCTTCTCCATCATTCTTATGTACCTTTTTGACATGTTTTTTCTAGAAGTACTGGGTCTATCAGTACTACTACACTAGTGATTAGATCTTGGTCTGTAGAATATTACACTTCAGTTCACCCGGAGTCTTTCGTAGTGATACTTGTTTCGATCACCTCCACTACCTTAAGGTCAACTCGACAAAGTTTAGGACTTTCTACTACGGCACTTTCACGACGTGAGTTATGCGGTCGTTCAAACCTTTTGAGTCGTCACCGGTGTCCTGACCTTTTCCAGTCAAAAGTGAGGTTAAGGTTTCTTTCCGTTACGGTTTCTTACGAGTTTGATACCGTGTTAACGTGAGTAGAGTGTACGATCATTTCATTACGAGTTTTAAGAGGTTCGGTTCGAAGTCGTTATACACTTGGCACTTGAGGGACTGCAAGTTCGACCAAAATCTTTTCCGTCTCCTTGGTCTCTAGTTTAACGGTTGTAGGCGACCTAGTAGCTTTTTCGTTCTCTCAAGGTCTTTTTGTAAAGACGAAATAACTGATACGGTTTCGGAAACTGACACACCTAGTGTTATTTGACACCTTTTAAGACTTTCTCTACCCTTATGGTCTGGTGGACTGGACGGAGAACTCTTTAGACATACGTCCAGTCCTTCGTTGTCAATCTTGACCTGTACCTTGTTGTCTGACCAAGGTTTATCCTTTTCCTCATGNAATAAATTGAAGATACGTCTCATGTAGTACTCTTTGCGACCTGACCTTCTTTGTGTTCGACCTTAGTTCTAACGGCCCTCTTTATAGTTATGGAGTCTATACGTCTACTGTGGTGGGAATACCGTCTTTTCCTTCTCCTCGATTTTTCGGAGAACTATTTTCACTTTCTCCTCTCACTTTTTCAACCGGATTTCGAGTTGTAAGTCTTTTGCTTCTAGTACCGTAGACCCGGGTAGTGAAGTACCCTTTATCTACCCCTTTGTCATCTTTGTTACAGTCTGAAATAAAAACCCCCGAGGTCTTAGTGACGTCTACCACTGACGTCGGTACTTTAATTTTCTGCGAATGAGGAACCTTCTTTTCAATACTGGTTGGATCTATCGTGTAAGTTTTCGTCTCTGTGATGAAACGGCTGATTCCAGGTAGATCAGTTCCGATACCAAAAAGGACACCAGTACATACCTACACTCTCAACCTGACACTTCTTCCGACTCACGGCTTCTTAACTACGAAAACTTGACACCACAACCTCTTCTGAGAACTCTCAGGGAACCTGACGTTCCTCTAGGTTGGTCAGGTAAGTCTTCCTCTAGTTGGGACCCATAAGAAACCTTCCTTACTACGATTTCGACTTTGAGGTCATGAAACCGGTGGAGTACGCTTCTCAACTGAGTAACCTTTACTGAGACTACGACCCTTCCTAACCCCCGTCCTCCTCTTCCCCTGCTGGTTCCTACTCTACCGACCTACTGTAGTACCTCAGCTACCTGCACTCAGACTCACTTGAGACCCTCTACTACTACCTGTCCCTCCGGACCGCACGACCCTAAGTACCCCAACGTTTCTCAGCCTGTCCTGACTCGAGACTTGACTTGACTTGACTTTCCTCCGTTAAGGTACTGATTTTGTCAAAAGTATTTAGTAGTACGTCTTTTTATGTAGAAGGTAAAATATGATATTGACTTGTTGATAAAATAGAATTTTTGTATAATAGTAAAGTCTTTTCAAATTACCGTAGAAATTTTCCTTCTAATTTCTAATTGAGGTATCACTGGCTTTGGTGTGTAAATTGTTTCAAAAGTTACAAAACATTCGTATTAATTCCTCATACAAAAAGAAAAACTTTATACAAATAGAGGACAGAAGTACAAAGAATTTGATTAAGGACGTAGATGAAAACCTTTCATTATTAATGAGGTAGTTTACCGTGAAAAGGTCACTTTAGAGGATAATGGAAAGTTTAGATCAAGAATGAAAGAAGAATCAAAGTAAAGGACAATTAACTCATCTTAAAGGACTATACTTCTGAAGTGTATGGTGATAATGATGATGGTTAATTATTATTTTAAACTTTACGATATTATAACCGGTACACACAAGTTTATTTTTTACTTAAAGTTAAAGGCGGAATCTCACACATGCACACGTGTCTTTTAGTGGAAGTTGACCACGACGTACTTCTTGACTAATATTCTCGTTTTTTGTTCATTTGATTTGTACATTTGTGTTTCTTCACTTATTAATTTTGACGTATCCCTTAATGGTCCTCTATGTTTGTCGTTGTACCTTTCTATTCTAAATAAGAACTTATCATGTTCAAGTCCAATATTTTGTAATATATTTAATACTACGGTAAGTATCTTTAGTTTGTATATGAGTATACGTGTAGTTATTTCATAAAGAGATAACCATATCCATAGATACGGTTTCCAATGTCACCAGGGAAACCTCTGACCTACCTCCACCCGTTTACCACCCTTCACCCTTTAAAATATTTCCAACAAAAATACCATTATTAATATTTATATAAAATTTTATTTCACTTTTGACGTATGAAGGAGTAAAATACGGATTCAAGGAAGGGGAGTTAAAGAATCATAAGTTTTAATTTCACAATTCTTAAAATGAGATTACAAATAGTTTTAGTGTTACTCCATGGTGGAGTGTGGTCAGTCTTACTGTCAGTAGTTTTTAAGATGTGTATTGTTTACGGTGGTTCTCGTGTCTCGTTTCCCTTTGGAGGATACGATAACCATCCTTATATTTAACCACGTCGGTGGTACCTTTTGTTATACCTTTGAGGAGTCTTTTGATTTTAATCTTAATGGTATACTAGGTCGCTAGGGTCAGGACCGTATATGTACCTGTTTTGATATTAAGTCTTTCTACGTACGTGAGGAAACAAGTATTGTCGTAATAAGTGTTATCGGTTTTATACCTTTGGATTTATAGTTAATTGTCTACTTACCTATTCCTTCTACACTACATGTATGTGTGTGTGTGTGTGTGTGTGTGTGTGTGTTGCCTTATGATGAGTCGGTATTTATTTGTTATTTTAATACGTTAAACGTCGTTGTACTTCCGTTGATCTACAATAGTTTGATTGAATTCATTCAGTCTTTCTCTTTCTGTTTATGATATACTATAGTGAATGTACACCTTAAATTTTATATCGTGTTTACTTGGGTAGATGGTTGTCTGAGTGTCTGTATCTTTAATCTGAACACCAACGGTTCCACCCCTTCCCCTCCCTCTCACTATCGGACCCTTAAACTCCAACCAACTACGGTTGATAATGTAAATCTTTCCTATTTGTTCCAGGACGACATATCGTGTCCAATGACACAGGTTAGAGGACCCTATTTGGTATTACCTTTTAGTAAAAATTTTCACGCACACACATTTTGACTCAGTGAAACGACTTGTCGTCTCTCGTCATTTTATAACATTTAGTTGATATGAAGTTAAAATTTTTTTCTCATAAAGAAATCTAATACCATTGTATAACGTATAAAGGAAGGACTATTAGAAGGTTTCTTTAACAATTACGTGATTTACTATAAGTGAACGCGTCGGAATAAAAGTACAAAGTAATTTCTCAATTAGATCCCCGAGGGGACCACCGAGTCACCATTTCTGAGACGGTCGATTACGTCCTTTGACTCAAGGTAAGGACTAGACCCTTCTAAGGTGTACGGTGCTCCGTTTGTTCGGGGACACGATGTTGATGACTGTGGCTCGTACACGAGATCTTGGGCCCTTGGGGTTGAGACTCGGGTACACGACGTTGATGATTTCGGGTGCACGGATCTCGAACAAGAGACGTCGTTTTCCTCGGTGTTGTTACTCTTCGGACTCGTGTGTTGATCTCTTATCGGGGGAGAGACGTTGATCTCTTTTTCGGACACGTCGTTGTTTCTGGGTCGTGACAGTTTTTATTTGTTTGATATTGTTTTCCTCTGAAATTTTTTCATGAGATATAAAATAAACGTAAGTTATATCCTTGTTTTTTACTAAGTCTTTTTATATAGTCCAATCGTTTAACTGATAAGTTAGACATGTAATTCAATTTTCGTGAAAACTTTACAAATTTATGAAGGAGTCCTTTTCACTTCCCTCGATTGTCTCGTGCAAAGGTACAACATCTTTCGAGTGACACCAACCAATTTAACAGTGAATGCCTAATCGAACAATTTTCCTGGCGGTATTGAACCTTTCACACCTGATGGGAGAGTGATTGTCTACTGTGACGGCTGGTATTACGCGAGATAAAAAGTGGAGATTAACAGTTTAATAGAGTTTATGTAAATAATTATCGACAATAACGTACGTAAGCATTGACCGTGTCCTGGATTTTACAGAGACTGAACAATCCCTGCACATGTGTAGACACCCCTGGATGTAAAAGATACCTTTGGGTATTTGGATGAAAGAATTTATAAATGAAAAATTAACATACCACATAACTAAAGGAGATAATTTCGGAAACTTTATAGACTTAGAACAGTGGTGTTGGTTACTTGTTTGTAGAGAAGTCCCGAAGGGACCACCAAATCTGTCATTTCTTAGGTGGACGTTACGCCCTCTGGGTCCAAACTAGGGACCCAACCCTTCTCGGGGACCTCTTCCCTTTATCATTGAGTGAGGTTATAAGAACGGACCTCTCAAAGTACCTGTCTCCTCGAACCGTCCTGTTCTCCTCGAACCGTACCTGTCTCCTCGTCCGTCAGGTACCTCAGCGGTTCTCAGTCTGTGTTGAGTCTTGGTTACTTTTTTGTAGAGAAATCGATACGAGTTTGGTTTTTTTCTCTTTTACGAAAGAATCTTAGTCGTATTTAATTACTCAGGGGGTTTGAGATCACGGATAATTCTTTTTTGTAAATTCTGGGAAAGAGGTTTTTTGTTGACTATTTTGTGGGATTCCACACGTGTTTACTCCATGACTAATTAACACGATTGGTTATGTAATCTTATGGTGTTACTTCACAGTTTTAGAGGTTTCAGTTTTTAGATAATATAGTAGATATTTACGTCTAATAGAAGACCTAGTGTTAGTGTTAATCACACTACTCTACAAGTGTTGTCCTCTACATATCTCCAAATAGGTATAGTAATGGTTAACTCGTATACAAATGTCTTTCCTTTTCTGTACTCATATCATCTTAAGTAATTTTTTTTTTTACAAGTGTCCTATACTGAGCTGATACAATAAAACGAGAACCTCTACTCAACTTTAAAAATAAAAGATTCAAAACGTATATTAAACCCGAAGGGACCACCGAGTCTGTCATTTCGCAGACGGACGTTACGTCCTCTGGTCCCAAGTTAAGGACCCAACCCTTCTAGGGGACCTCTTCCTTTACCGTTAGTTGAGGTCGTGAGAACGGACCTTTTAGGGTACCTACCTCCTCGGACTATCCGATGTCAGGTACCCCAGTGTTTCTCAACCTATGCTGACTCGCTGAAGTGATATCGTTGATTATAGAGGTTATGAATTCCGAAGGGACCACTAGGTCACCAATTCTTAGGTGGACGGTTACGTCCTCTGTACCCAAGTTAGAGACCAGACTCTCCTAGGGTGTACAGAGACTTGTTGATCCAGGTGTTCGGTGTCGATGACTTCGGATCCGTGAAATCTCGGACACGAGGTGTTCTCTTCCATGGTGTTCCTCTTCAGGCTCTTAGCTTTATTTCTCATCTGTAACGAGGGGTGTTCTCTTACGGGTACGAGTCGTTTCTGGGTCGTGTCGGTTTTTACTTTATTTATGTCAAAAAATTTTATTCGTCTTGTTTTAGAGGTTGTGAGTTAAGTGCCGTACTACTTAACCATGTAAAGATTGCAGAACACCGTCTTAATCTGTCAACACATGTGAGAGTAAGTAAGAGGGGTCGGAGACCTTACAGGGTAATGGTTCAAATTCCACCGTTGCACGGGTGGGTTCCCTGATGTAAGGAATGGGGGAATACGACGACACCGGTCAATCTTGTTCTTGTTTATATGGTTTTATAACACACTTGTGTAAAATCGTTCAAAGGAATTCCTCTTTCACTCGAAAAAGAATTAGGACGACCAAACGTAAGTCAATCGGTCAGGTAAGATATCGTCTAGTCAGGACCCACAAGAAACCTTCCTTACTACGATTTCGACTTTGAGGTCATGAAACCGGTGGAGTACGTTTCTCAACTGAGTAATCTTTTCTGAGACTACGACCCTCCCTAACCCCCGTCCTCCTCTTCCCCTGCTGGCTCCTAATCTACCGACCTACCGTAATGGTTGAGCTACCTGCGCTCAAACTCACTTGAGACCCTCAACCACTACCTGTCCCTCCGGACCGAACGACACTAAGTACCCCAACGTTTCTCAGCCTGTGCTGACTCGCTGACTTGACTTGACTTGACTCTGTATGAAATTGGGTAACAAGATAACACGTTGCCATACGCAATAAAACAAACCCTCATCTTTATTTTGGAAACATACCGTCCCTTCCTCACCCTAGTCGAAATCAGAAAAGTCCTTAATTTGGGTGTAAACAATGTCGTCTATGTATACGATAATGAAGGTATATGAATGATAAAAATGGAAAGTACTACAAACAAAAGACGAAATGATTCATTCTAGACCGAAGATAAGGTGGTCAAAAGGGACACGATGGGAAAAAATGGGAAACGAGGTTCGATTAACAAAAGTCCACCAGACTGTACGATAAAAATGCGGGGAAAAGTGACGAAACGGGCACTAAAACCGGGGAAATGTCTAAATCAGTGGGAAGTCTAGAATAAGGATCCAAATGAAGGGAGTGACTCATTCTAGGTAATCTATGTACCAGACCTGTATAACGTATGGAAAGACGTATCTTGAATCATATCAACATGAAAAAAACAATTGATCACTTTAATGTACAAAGTACATAAAGAGAGGTTGATCTAAAATTTAAGGTAATTTTATGGTAGACGTAGAAAAAACAATTAGACAAAAAAGGATGACGAGTTGTGTTAAGTACAAGGTCTCATTCGTGAATCATTTATTTCTCTTAAAGAATAGGTTATTTGGACTATTAATGTACTTCACCCCGGTCGTTCCTCTCTCCACGTACGTTTATATTGTGTGGATATGAGATTTTCGTTGACGTTCCTTCGTCTCTAATGGATGTGGCTGTAAGAGTTGAGATTTTCGTACATATTCAACATGAAAAGTTACCTTGACTTCTAACGAATTATCTAAAACGTTTTAATTATGACTTAACACTTCTGTCGTTTCGATGGGAGAACTTCTCCTACTTTCTTCTAGGTTACTTTCTGTTCACTTTAACGAACCTTTCATTTGGATTCAACTTCTCTTATTTATGTAAATTAGGTTCCTTTTAAAACCTGAAAAAAGACCAGACACGGGGTAGAAGGGATCGGAGTAAGGGAAATATTTAATGATCGTCAATAGGACGATTTATCGTGAGGACCAATACAGTGTAGAAACATTTTAGAAAATCTCTAAGAGGTATCTGGTGTCGTCTATATTGTGACACATGACAATTCTTATGAGTGTTTTACTTCTTGACGTTAAAAATAAGTCAAAATAAGTTAAAAATAGGTAAGTAAGAATTACCTAAAATAACAATCTATAAACCTCTCATCGAAAGATAAATGTTAAAATTTATTAAGTGTCGAGTTTCGTTAGTCGTACCTAAAATTTTCTGAAACTTTCTCAGATCCATAGATATGAAATCACGGAGTGTAAGGTGTTCTTGACCGTTAGACTAAGAATCGACCTAATAAGAGTACATGTTACAGAAGTAAAAGTTCTCAACTTTAGTACGCACTTTTTGATTAAAAGAAGTAATACGATGTCCTATGAGATTCATAATGGTTCTCTATAACGTCCCTCATTTAGTTAGATTCGCACTTCTTGTTATATTGCTTTTAAATCAAAGTCTAGTATGAAACCCTTATTTGGAGTTGTGGATGAGAAGATTAACAATTTGTATTAAACAGACACCAACAGCCCCCAAGGTCATTTTCTACCACTACGTCCTCCGGGTCCTCCGAGAACCTGAGTAGAGAAAGGTGTTTATGTGGTTTAGACATCGATGTATGACTTGTTGAAGGAGACTTCTTTTCGATTTTTGGTTCGTTGAGTAGACGTATCCGATTATTCTCTTTCGGGTGTCACTTCGACCACCCTCTCCCACCTTGTGTTAGAGTGGTATTTACCGGGGGTATCTCGTCTCTGGGTGTTAGACCTCACCTGAGTTAGTCCTCGAAAAGAGGGACACCTTGTTTCCCAAACTTAAGGTGTAACTCGTGGAGTTGAAAATTCTGGACGTCGACTCTTTGCTCTGGGATTTTGTAGATTGAAATTTTTGGGTGGAGGTATTCTGATGATGTTTGATTCTTTGCGAAAATTTACCGAGTAAACTGAGTGGACTGGTTCCCGAGTTACGTGACCGACGGTTGGGTCTTTGAAGTCTGAATTCACTTGTTCTGAGGTCGGAACGAACGACTAGAATTTCGTAGTCGGACTCCCCATCCGTAGATTAACTCAAGTGTAGGTCCCTGGACGACCGATCACCGTGACGGAAATTGTCAGGGAGAAGGAACGAGACAACGAGACAGGTCGTCCGTGGTAGAAAAAAAAAAAAAAAAAAAATTTGTAAAGAAAGGCCCAGGGGAGGTTGTAAGACGAATCTACAAAAAAGGGGTCGACCTCGGTGAATGTACGAGGCGGGGGACGGAGGAAAATGGACATCGTCTGTGGTAGAAAAAAAAAATTAAGACAAAAAAATAAAAAAAGAAAAAAGTGGTACCACGGAAGATGTGAGAGAGATACGGAAGGAGGACTTTTATTTATGGAGAGTCTCCCCTCAAATAGTGTGTAGATCCCGGGGGTCAAACCCCTCCCCACCCCACTCGACGGCGAGTCCCCTGTAGGGAATTAACGAACCGAGACCTCCGGTCCCCCTATATACTGGGACCCGAGTTGGTCTCTTGGTAAAGAACCGGTTGATGGTGGGAGCCCATGACGTGTCTCTGGTCTTACTTTCTGGTCAGAAAGACTCCCTTTCCGGATGAATGGAGAGGACCTCGAAATCGAACTCGTCGTCCGAAGACCAGGTTTCGTGTCGAATGCCGGATTCTTCCAGGACCCAACCCCACCCAGACATGCTTCTGTCAATGTGTCCGTCAGAGACGCGAGAGGGAGACGCACGAGGTCGAGGGACCACACAGGGGATTTCCTTGAATAGAGGAACAGGTTGTTGGGTTCAAAAGTCGGACCATGGTCTCTTGTGAAGATGTCACGGAACCGAGACCATCGGTTACCCCGAATACGAACACCCAGGGTGCACTAAAGTTAGTTCCCTTTTACTCAAGAATTTCCCGACGACGGGGGTCCCGTGTCGTTTTCCGTTGTCTTTGTCTAGTCAGAAAGATGCTTTCCTGGGACAAGTAAATGATTGTCCAAAAGAACTCTCAGAGAGTGTTTTATGAGTAGATTCCCAACTCACATTAGGAAAGGTTTCTGGAGTCTCCTGGCCACGATACAGAAGGTGAGAGATCTCGTAGTGTCTGTATAGGTATCAGTTATTGTGAGATAACTTATAAATTTTCATCGATCCTCTTCTGCAGAACGTTCAAGGGTAGTGTTCTTTATTGACACACCACTGTCTACAATGGATCTGAATAACGTCATTGATAAAACGTGATATGTGTCTACAGTTTAGTAATATAACATGTGGACTTTAATTGTATTAAAATAGTTAATATAAGGTTAATTTTTTTCCTTATTAAACACCCTCGACGTGTGATGAATGACCACTATCGTTACTAGTATTATGTCCGAGGTCCACTACTCAACGTTCATTTCTACTCTTAAAACACCCGTGAGTTATTCGGGAACAACTACTCTTGTGACAAAAACGAGGTCATATTAACGGATCAGTAAAAATGTATGTTACTACCTTCAAAAGTCGTCTGGAGACTCTTCCTGGTTCCTGAGTAATCTATACTAATTAACGGATATATCTATATATATATGTATTTAATATATATGTATATATGTATATATATGTATATATGTATATATATATGTGTATGTATTTAATAGAAGAAAATCTCGTCTTAAAGTTCTGTTAAATCTCCTGTAGGAATAACTATTTTATTAATAAGAAGAAAGAGATAAGGTCGTTACAGGAGTCATAAAAGTTTGATTGAAGTCTATTGTATTGATCTTATAATTTTTCATTGGGAACTGTTCTTTCAAGACTACTTTTTATATAGTTAAGAAGAAGTCTCAAATCCCTTATCTTTTATGTTAAAATATGGTGTTTTGTAAACTTTAAAATCATAAGATCTTCAAGACTTAAACATACGTTTTCGAACGGATACTGGTTTCTTTTGAATAGAAGGTCCATTAGTTTTCGTTTAGTTTACTCGTTGATGTTTATTATGTTTGTTGTGTAAATAAATCTTTTTATTTGACTTTTACGACAAACACATCATGTAAAGGGGTACTCCGTATCTATTTACCGATATTTTTAGAGAATATACAGTTTATGTTTAATGTTTACTAAAACAATTCTCTTGTTTATCTACAAGTTGTGTCTACAAATCACATGTCAAGTGACATAAACTGAAGAAGCGACAATTACTATATTTTACTAGGAGTGATTTTTTTTTTTGTTTGTTTGTTAAAAACTAGGGAAAAAGTAAGTAAGCTGGTGGGACTACGAAAAAGTAATACTAAGACATCAACAAGAAATTAGACTCTGTTCAGGTAAAAAAATATTGACTAAAAAAATTATCTTCTTACTCTTTAGTTACGGACCTCTTAAGAATGTACAAAGGAAAAACCTGAGGACGTTCTTTGACAACCAACACCAGAGTTTTGAGTACCCTGGTAGACACGTTTATTGTCGTGTATAGTAATGGGACTTACCTTCACTGTCACGTTTATCATCTTCACGTAACTCTTCATTAGTCATTCTTGACTGGAGGGGAGAGAGTCGGTCATACCTCACTTCCTAGCTTATGTCTTTGAAAAGTTCGTTAACTGTTGTTATGAGAATGTGGTAATACCGAAACTTCCACATGTGTTTTACCTTTTGCAGGAGAGAGAAACGTTTGTCGCTGTAAGACAGGAATGTGACAAGTAACGCCGTTATAAGGAGACAAGTCAAAAACAACAACATACAAAAACAAAAACAAAACAAATGTATAAAACTTTACGACTCATCAAGATCCATATCTGTGGATAAAGATATGCAAGTGGAAGGGTTTACTATGTAGTTAAATATTAAATGACCGAATTAATGATTTATACTTAAAACCCTCCAAGTGTAGACCCCTATTAAAGTTACTATTTCACTCTACTTAAAACAAACAAACGAAAAACCAAAAAACATCCGAACGAATAAATCAGAAAAAGTAAAGAAAAAAAAAAAAATTAGAAGAACCATTAAAGACTCACTTCTGTAAATTCCGACACCGAAAAAAAAACGGGGGTCCCGAGACGAGTACCGACAGTCTGATCTCCGTCTATCAAAATTCGTCTGGTATAGTCACTAGTAAACACGAGGTTCAACTCCCCAAACGACGAGGTTCTACCTGTCAAAAGACCAATAAAGTTTTAATCTAGACCGGAGTTCTTCAGTATTACTACTTAGACTTCACTCTTTTTACTTGACTGTACGGAGGTTTATTTCCACAAGGAAGGTTGGACTTCCTCGACAGTCTTTTTTCTTTTGTTTTCTGTTTTATAGTCAAATTTATCGTTCATATCAAATTATTTCGTATATTTTTAATAAATTTTACTTCTTTATTAAACAATCATCATACGTTAAATTTCAAGAAACTTAATTAATAATTCCTAACATGAAATTTTCATATTAGTGTAAAACTTGTATATAAGGTAAATTTAGAATATATATTTTTGTTATAAACTATTGAGTAGTTTTAAATCATCGTCGTACAAATATAAAGTTAATTTTCTAGAAGAGAATGGAGACTGTCAAAAATTTTGAATCCTATTTAAACAGGTGAACATGGTTCAAGAGTTTTATCAAGTATTTAAAATTCTGTTATTTGAAAAGTTGTACGTAGTGGTGGTTTTTTCTCAATTAGTTCTTTAGTCTGGATAATTCCATCTCGGAAGTAAAAGTTAATGGTTTGTCATAAAAGGTTTGTAAAACGGATTATATTACAAAGTAACGTTAAACATATCGGATTTATATAATAGTTTGACGGTTTTCTGTGGGAAAAAGTACTATATGGTGTTGACGGGTTCTTGATCGGAAAGAAATCTTAGATACCATGAAAGTTTATCGTGGAATTTTATTACGTATAGGTGTAAACATTAATTACTTATTTAAAAAGACTTTTGTGACCTTTTATTTTGGATCGGTATTAAAAGTGAGACGGGAGGACTGTAGTTTGTCCGAATCATGGTGATTACAACTCGTTCATACCAGAAGAGAAATGTAATACTACATTATCTCTTATAAAGACGTTATTAAATAATATGATCTAGGGTTTTCAATAATTTTATTTAGAACCCGGTATTAACTTATCGTTTAATAATCTTTAGAGTTTCTGTGTCTCATTACCAAAATTCACATAAAAATTAGGGAATTTAGGTAGACTCTTGGGGGACAAAATTTGGAAAAGTAAACTCCCATCCATTCCGGGTTCAAGTTCTATAAAAGAGGTTATGTGTCTGTATGTATATCTGTTGTCGTATTTAGAAAATCAGGAAGACACTCTCTGGGAATTAGTAATGGTAAGATAACCTACTTAATCTTAATAAAAGTAAAAATGAGAGTTGATGGTTCTATGTCAGGATGTTACTTTATTAGTTTTAAAAAATTTTTTTTCGAGAGTGAGTTGAGATTCTAATTTTGATTTCTTCAGTGGGTTGTATTAATCATTTACACACAACTCCTGAATTAGACCGAGTAGTAATTTCTACAAAATACTTTCTATTCAGTATCTTCTGTTCGAAACCAGTACATCAACAAATACTACTACGTTCTGACATAGTCATGTCTCCTCACCTCTTCCGACCTGACTTGACCGGATTGGACATGAGTCACGTTGTACCGAATATAGACGGACACAGTAAAACATAGTGGATCTTTATATTTAGGAAATATATACAAAAAGAAAACGAATATATCTCCGTTAACCGTAAGTTTATTAATGATTACATAATCGTTGTCAAGATGTTATTAATTTGAAAGTCAAAATGATAATTTTCATACGTTTTACGTGTTTCCACTGAAAGATGTTTATATATCCTTGTATTAAGTACATGAAACCTGGTTCTGTTTTCAGTTACACGGTTAAAATAAAAGTATCGAGACACTATAACCTCTTCCTTTACCGTGGGGTGAGGTCATGAGAACGGACCTTTTAGGGTACCTGCCTCCTCGGACCATCAAACGTCAGGTACCCCAACGTTTCTCAGCCTGTACTGACTCGTTGAAGGGAAAGTGAAAAGTGAAAGTACGTAACCTCTTCCTTTACCGTTGGGTGAGGTCACAAGAACGGACCTCTTAGGGTCCCTGCCCCCTCGGGCCACCCGACGTCAGATACCCCAGTGTGTCTCAGCCTGTACTGACTTCACCGAATCGTCATCGTCGTTGAGACACTATATCTTGAGGAATCATCCGATATAGTAATAAATAATGTTGAATGACTTTGACCATTTTGTTAGATAGTAAGTAAGATTTTATACATAAGTGGTAGGTAACATATAGTTTATACGAGATCCTTAGTCTCTATGTTTTTACATTAGAGGACGGGAGTTTTTCTAATCATGGTCTTCCATTATCAGTATCATTTTCTTCTCAACACGGTATTTTTATATAAATTTTATTGTTCACCTTCGTACGATCATCTTCGGATGTCTTTTTCCGTAAACTTGACTCTGAACTACCTACCCAACCTCAAACGTTTTCACTATACAACGATAAATAATACTTTACATTCATAACGTCTACCTCTCTTGGTGTACCCGTTGCCACGTCTTCGTCCCCTCTCACACCATGGAGATTGTAACATATCGTATCTTCACCTCCCTCTTTTATACTCCGATCGTCCCCGGATTTTACAAAAAAATAAGGTACACTTTTATAAATCTAAAAATAGAATTTACATTATCCTTGTTGACCTCTTAAGACTACTCTTCTCACGGACCTCCTTTACACCTCTCATGTTACGTTCCCTCCTCCCTACGTATACCGTCTGTAAGTGTCTCTTCGTTATCTTTTCGGTAGCCGACTTTCGTTGTTGATTATTAAGGTCAACGTCTACTAAAAAATCACCGTTTGAGTTCTCTCTTTTTATTGAGTAAGAAAGAATGAAGTAACCCTGTCCCAAAGTAAGTAAAAGATGGATAAATACTATTCTCGTTTGTAATACTTTGAAAGGAACAAGGTGGTTCAAAAAGTACCTTCGTCTATGACGGAGACTCGGGATTCACTAGTATGTAAATTTCATCTCTTATTTTAGAAGACAAGTTATTGATCATGTACAGATTGAGGAGTTAATCTAAGATTCTAACCCATAATTCCTTATGTAAATTCAGAACGACTCAAAACTTCTACGTAACGGTTATAGGTCCGGAAAGTGACATACCATAATCTATAGTTAAGTTAGACAATTAGAGTCTGAGTTTATAAAGGAGGGTGATTTCTTTTGGGGTTTATTATAAAACACATATTAAAGGGTTAATTTTAAAAAGTAATTAAAAGTAATAATATCCAGAATTTTATGTTTGTAAAAATTTAGAGTCATAAGAGAAAAAAAATACAAACGAAGTTTATACCTTTGTACATTATGTTGTAGTGTTAACGTGTTCAATTTATTTAAATGAGTCGTCACTTTATACTTTGTATTTATTGTATATGGTTTTAAAACATATTAGTTATTTAACTTCACGAGTACCTTTACGAAAGACTAGGTAAGAAGTCTAACCACCCAATTAACGAAGTAAAAATTTTAAAAATCCGACACTCAGTAATTTACAGTTCAATGAAATACATTCATCGTAGAATTCACTGACTCTTGTAAAGATGTGTCGTTCTTGTTGTTCTAAAATTTTACAGTTGTTGTCGTTTATTACGATTTCTTTTTAACTTTTATAGTGTTTTTAAAACAGGTCTGTCTTCACAGAGTACTAAGATATAGATACACTTTGAAAAACATTAAAAATACTAATAAAGGAAATATAAAGAATTTATATTTATGTATTTAAAATATATTTATACATGATAAGATTTTATATAAAATATTTTATTTATTCATAAATATATATTTATATATAATACATGTGTATATATATTAAATTTTATAAAATTTGACACCCTATTAGACAGTATAAAGTACTTAGACGAATTAAAATAGGTTGTTGTGTAATTTTTCTAGTATGTGGTACTGGTTCACCCGAAATGGGGTCCCTACGTTCCTAAGAAGTTATAGGCGTTTAGTTAGTTACATTAAGTGGTGTAATTGTTTAACTTTTTATTTTTGGTATACTAATAGAGTTATCTACGTCTCTTCCGGAAACTGTTTTAAGTTGTGGGTAAATACTATTTTTGAGAGGTCTTTCGTCCTTATCTTCCTTGTATGGAGTTGTATTATTTTCGATAGATACTGTTTGGGTGTCGTTTGTAATAGGAGTTACCACTTTTTAACTTTCGTAAAGGGGATTTCAGTCCTTGTTCTGTTCCCACAGGTGAAAGTGGCGATGATAAGTTGTATCAAGACCTTCAAAACCGGTGTCGTTAGTCTCGTCTTTTTCTTTATTTTCCTTAGGTTTAACCTTTTCTTCTTCATTTTGAGAGTGACAAACGTCTACTGTACTAGGAGATGTACCTTTTGGGATTTCTGAGGTGGTCTTTTAATGATCTCGATTAGTTACTTATATCATTTCAACGTCCTATATTTTAGTTGTGTGTCTTTAGGGAACGTAAGGATATGTGCTTATTACTCTTTCATCTTTTTCTTTAATTCCTTTGTTAAGGTAAGTGGTAACGTTGCTTTTCTTATTTTATGAATCCTTATATAGATGGATTTCTTTGATTTCTGGATATATATCTTTTGATATTTTGTGACTACTTTCTTTAGTTTCTCCTGTGATTATCTACCTCTTTATATGGTACAAGTACCTANTGCCTGAAAACCTGAGTCTCCCTCTCCCTCTCCCACCCTACTAAACCCTCTTACCCTTAAGATTGTACATATGACAGTACATTCTTAACTTAGCGGTCAGGTACAGACTGCATCCCACGTCGTACGAACCCCGACCACGTACCCCTACTGGGTCTCTCTACAACACCCCTCCCTCCACCCTCCCCCCAAGTACAAACCCTCGTGTACATTCTTAATTTCTAAAATTTTAAATTTTTTATTTTTTTTTAATTTTTTTTTTTGTCTTGTTGTTGTTGTTTTTTTTCTTCATCATTGATACTTCTCTAGTTTCAGTAAAGTTATTTCAGACAGAATAAAGGGGGTTTTTCTTCATCATTGATACTTCTCTAGTTTCAGTAAAGTTATTTCAGACAGAATAAAGGGGGTTTGACAATTTGACTATCGTCGTTCTATTTCAGTTTATTTTTACATACTTCATGGATAAGATTCCTTCTATAATCCGGTTCGTACCTTTTAACTCCTATTTTTGAATCTAAAGAGAATATAGATTTGTGTCTCGATTTATGAAAGTGTATAATAAGTTAGTAATATAGTTCGATACTTTATCTATCACCACCAGATTAGCGATTCAGTGTTGAGGTACCTAACATCCGGACGATCAGAGGAGACGAGTGCCTTAAGAGATCCACTCTTATGATCTCACCCAACTGTAAAGGAAGAGGTTCCCTAGAAGACCTGGGTCCCTAACTTGGGTATAGACGACGTAACGTCCGTCTAAGAAATGACGACTCAGTCGTCCCTTCGGGGATTACTTCATCTACAAGATTGGTTAAAGGTTCACACCTGTAAGACCGAGACCACTCTGATTTAGTCTCAGTCGTGATGTTGGACTTCGGTTTAAGTGATAGGGGTACGGTAAACTGTGATAGTGATATCTCTACTGATAAACATTTTGTCTCATCCTAGGTGTATCTGACTTTATAAACGATAGACTGGGAAATATCTTTTTCAAACAGGTAGGACCAACTTAGATAGATTGAACAAACAACATCATAATGAATACTTAGATTGAAGTATAAAAGGTTTACCTAACGGTTGATAAAATTGATACCAATGACTTAATAGATTTAGAAAAACATAAAACGATACGATAACAATAATAATTTGTTAAGTGTATGTATGTACTACATAAAGACCTGTGATCAGTAGAGGTCATATGTAAAGTCCAAGTCTACAGAAAAAGAAAATTTAAAGAAAATTTTAAGATACCCAATCGTACCCTAAATATTTGATTAACCCTGTTTTAACTGTAGAAATAATATTATAATTTCATAATTATACTCCTTGAATAACCTAGTAGTGTTGATAAATCTGAAGGTAAAATCCAACGAGTCATGATAAAAGAAGTATCCGTAGAAATTGTAAAGAACAATTTAAATAAGGATCTATCATATATCGACGACAAAGATAAAACTATCTTATAGAATTTAGTATAAAACACAATTAATGACCATATCTTCTGATACAACTTAAAATTTTATAGGAATATAGATCGATTAAATTAATGAAAGAGAATAACCATGATTATGTACTTCACTTCACTTCACTTTCAGCGAGTCAGTAAAGGTTGAGAAACGTTTTAAGAGGTCCGGTCTTATGACCTCACCCATCACCAAGGAAAGAGGTCTAGAAGAGTTGGGTCCTTACCTTGGGTCCAGAGGGTGTAATGTCCACCTAAGAAATAGTCGTCTCGGTGGTCCCTTCGATTATCCAAAAGTGGTTAAGAGAACCTAATAGTTCTATTCATTAGTATAGTAGATATTTATGACAAAGTAGAAAAAAAGTTTCAAATCTGTAAAACACCAAAAATAAAAACAGAAAAAAGTAAACAAATCATAGAGATCATTTTACAATTTTGTCACAGTCATTATCTTCATCAAGTATTTAAAAAAATAATAATAAGGATATTATACCCTTTCAGAACTGACGAAAAAATAAAAGAAGAGAACAATAACAAAAAAAAAATTACAAAGAACTCCGAAAACCAATAAATATAAAAAAGATATTTTAATTGACAAGATGGATGTGACTTTGTATCTTTGGGAAATTTACGAAAAGGAAGACTAAGGACTTCAAGGAGTAAATAAAAAAAGAAGGAGTAGAAGTTACCGTACTATCTGACTCATCAACACACGGATTTTTAAGTGTGTAACTTTGGATTAGAAGTTAGACTACAGTAAACCTCCACACCGGAAAACCTCCACTGATTCATTACTCCCGTCTTGGGAGTGTTTACCCTAATCATGAGAATATCTCTTGTGCTGTTTCTCGAGAGTGGGTAAGACAGTAAATTATTCATGTCCCTATTCATTGGTTCTTAACCCGAAAGTGGTCTGAGACTTGGACGTCCACGGAACTAGAACCTAAAGGACCGGAGGTCAACACTCTTTATTTACAAACAACAAATTCGGTGGGTCAGATCATAAAAACAATTGGGGTCAGGATTGTAAAATCTGTAAACCGTTTTTCTTAATAAAACTGTAAGAAAAGTTTTACTTTGTTTAATAAAAATTAGTTTATAAGAAAGTATCAAACTATTAAAAACAATTAAAAAAATAGAAATAATCAAAAGAATAGATGAAAAGAACTCTTCTAAAATAATAAAAAAAAAGTCAAAAGACTCAATGTGATATCGACAGTAAAACTTAAAATAACGTAACATTCAGTCTCTTATTCCGGACAAACCATTAAGTTTAAGGATTATAAACACAAAAGATTATACTCACCATTTCCACACCATTTCCATTCCATTTCAGCGAGTCAGCACAGACTGAGAAACGTTGGGGTACCCGACATCGGATGGGAGACAGGTACCCTAAAAGGTCCGTTATCATGACCTCACCTAACGGTAAAGGAAGAGGTCCCCTAGAAGGACTGGGTCCCTAGATTGGGTCCAGAGGGTGTAACATCTGTCTGCGAATTGGCAGACTCGGTGGTCCCTTCAGGTTTTACTTACCTCCCTACCGTTTTATAAAAGAGGAAGAAATACTTTTCTTTATACTGGAACTCTCTTGAAAGATCGAATCAAAGGTACCTTTGGATACAGTCGACATAATAGTCCGATGTAACGAATAGTATTTTTATTCGGGAATAAACATTTGACTTAGATCAGACCCCCATGACACCGACTGATATTTATGGAACACCTTAAACTCACTCCATGTAAAAACGTTGACCACTATAAAAAACGAATACCCGATAATATTTTCTATGATTAAGAATAGACCCTGTGCCTTTTACAATCTCATCCAGAGTAAGGATGGGTACTAGAGTCTAAATATGGACTCGACAGTAAAGTGTCACGATCTCTTTCGGAAATCGGGATCTGTGAACACCCTTGACAGTACAATTTCTTAGTGGACTGACACGGGTTGACTAAGTGAAACAAATAACGTAATATAGGAAGATTACTTTGGTAACAGTTCACATCGGATAATCCCAGTACACTCTGACTGACGGGTCAACTCGGATTTTGGTCATCACCCATAACATGTGTACCTCCAAGAAAAAGTAGGTACGTAAATGTTTTTACATTAACCGAAGTTATAAGACACTACATATCTTCCGAATTCCCTTTTGACACATGGGGGACGTAGAACAGGATATTAGACTTCTACATTGATTGTGGACTCAGGGGAGACCTACTACGGTTTCAACAGAATCAGAACTATTCGGATGTTATTGTTTCAGACTACGTTCACTCTTAAAAGTTACTCTAATTTATTGTCAGAAAGTCTTTCTTAATTATTTTTACTTGTTCGGTGATATCGTTTTCTTCAACCTGTCTCAAACAAAAGAAAAATTATACACGTTTTTTTTACAAAGTTTTTGGAAAATTACTATTCTTAAGACTCCGTTAGAAAAAGAGTTTTCTATCCATTCGTTACAATGGACAAACTTTCTCTTACATTTACTTCGTAAGATCATGTATCTATTCTTCTGGATCCACCTGAAATTTTATGTAATACACGATAAAGGAGAGTGAGTACATCATACGAAATATAAGACGGGTACATAACCCAGGTTCAATATTTTTCAACTTAAAAAAATCAATAACGTGTCTATGTGTATATTGAACCAGATTTTGTTAATTTAATCCTTTTCGGTCAATACCTACAAGAAGTAATAGTACAAACGTAAGGTAATTTGTAGATCGATCAAACCGTATTGTAAAATAAAGTACGAAGTGTTTGATACTTATGACTCTTTTAATGGAACTTTTACAAATAAGACTATACTTCTTTTAGTGTGACGATTAAGGTCGTAGTACAAGATGCAACCGTGTTGATTAAAGAAGAATACTTAATAGATACTGTAAAAGATTTTATACACACTAAGAGACTATCGACGGGACAAAAAGTATAGGGTCTCGTCACGTCTATGACTGGTTCTTTAGACATTAAGGTACTCGTCCTGTGTGACTTGTTTGATCCATTACGACCTAAATAACGCCTATCAATCATTCATGTATACACGGACTGTTTCGTTCAAATCTCTCCGTTATCGGTTCGGAAATCTTAGTCTACAGTAAAAGATTTTATGGACCATGGGATTTTATGGTACCTGGAGTCTTAAAGGGAAGAGTAAACTCGATCACATAGTCTGTACTGTAAGTTATTATGATAAAGATTTAATGATTCAGATCAAGGTTTTATACGTCTCAGGTCACTTTTTATCTTACTTACAGGGAACACGTTTTTCGTTCTTCTTTTCGAGGGAGGAGAGGAGGGATCAGAAAGAAAGAAAACACACGATACATTACAGGACGAGAAGACTCTGTCCAACTTACGTCTGAGTGTGTTCGCAACCGGACGTTTAGTCTCGTGTAGTGCGCCGACGGTCACAAAACCGGAGGCGGTTCGGTTTCCCGCCGTTACTAGAATCGTACACCCCCCGTCACCCATCGGACCTCGAGTAGGACCACCCACCACTTACAGCTTGGTGTGGACTCCCTTTCGAAGTTCGGGGTCTTGTAAGAGATAATAGGATAGTCTGAAATGAATACGTTGTGTTTAAGTTTCTATTTTTAATGTTCTGTAACTGGCGTTTCGTAATTTGGGGTTCGAATTTGGCCATACACCCATGTAACGCCCCCCGTCCTACGAAGACTTCTGTTCCGGGATACGTTGACGTTACCGGTGTGTGGGTACTAACTTTCAACAGGGTTTATCTCACAAAGTAACCGGGGTGAGGTTCGAATTCCTCAATTCGAAACTTTAAGTCTTATCGGGGTTCGCGTCCAGATCGAAACAGATAATGATACAAGACAATAGAAGGCAAAAAAGAAGTTTTCGTTGATGTATTCTTGTTATGTGTATGGATATATTCCTAAATGTATTTTATTCGAATAAATGTATTTATTCGATTTCTTTGTGGAATTTTACAAACGTACTGTACCGTTGTAGAATCGTTTACCGGTGAAATAACATTCATTTAATAATCACGGGTGAACGATTCTATAAAAAAAAGTTACTTTTTATCTCCGAAATAGATCACACATTTGAACGGTATTTTTACAATGGAAGACTTTATTCTTGTATGAAACATTTTAAGTACATATTATGTATCACAATTACTTTTAGTGAGTCAGCACAGACTGAGAAACGTTGGGGTAGCTGACATCGGACGATCCGAGGAGACAGGTACCTTAAGATGTCCGTTCTTATGACCTCACTCATCGGAAAGGGAAGAGGTCCCCTAGAAAGGTTGGGTTCCTAGTTTGGGTCCAGAGGGTGTAGTATCCGTCTAAGAAATGGTCGACTCTGTGGTCTCTTCGGGTTCTTATGACCTCAAACCATCGGATAGGGAAGAGGTCACATAGAAGGATTGGGTGTCTAGTTTGGTCCCAGAGGACTTAACGTCCACCTATGAAATGGTCTACTCGATGGTGTCTTCGGGTATTATATATATTCTATATTCATGACCTGTTGACTTATACCCCTTTAAGAGATTCTTTTAATCGTTATTTATATTTATTTTTATATCTTCACAAGGATAGGTATCTTATAGACGTGGGCGTGTCGTCTTTTGTGAAACAATAATAGAATTTGACATCGAAAGAAAAAAGTGTACACAAATGGATACATCTTAGGATAGTCAAACTTTTCCTACAAAAAGTTAATAAAATGGTTAATTAAATTAAGTCAAATTTAGTTAAAATACTGTATCAAAAATTATTACTACCTTTAATACACAAGACCTTCTATAATAAATATTATCACTTCAATAATATTACACCATTACGATATTCTATAATTACTCTATAAATATTAATAAAGTTATATACATATAGTATTTTCTGAAAGTTTTTATATAGAATTTTCGAATGGAATCTGACACCTATAAAAACAGTTGGAAAACTTTTTTTAAAATAATAAAGATGTGCAGTGAGGTTTAGAAACAACACTGCTCTGTTTCTTAGCTCCTTGTATGTGAGCGTACTGTATGTATTTACTATGTAAATTTATAGTATTAATTTCAGAAGGAATCCTTTTCTCATTTAAAACACCCTTTTTTCATGAAAATAAAGTAGGAAAGTCAGCTTGCACCTTCATAATGGAACTTCTTATGAAAGATGTTTATAAAAAGGAGACGAGTAATACCCGTGTTTACTTAGTGATCTAATGAGTTCTAACGGTGGTTGAACCGATTACGATTTGAGACGTACCTAACTAGTTGATCGTTTAAGAACGTTTAATATTTGTGTCACGGACCATACTACAATACCAAAACCTCAGACTCCTAGTATTAATTCAAGGCATGGTGTCATGAAAATTCCTGTTCTTTCTAAAACTCTATGTTAAGGGAGTAGTCAGTTTTTTTTATTAGTGTATCGTACTAAAGTAAAGAAAATTTATTGCGGTAAACGTCGTCGTAACTATCCGGATCTCTAATATTATAATTCACTTCTTTCAGTCTGTCCGTTTCTGCTTATAGTGTATCATAGTCATAGTGAATATGCATCACACACCCAATCAGTGAGTCAACACAGACTGATAAACACTGGGGTACCTGACATCAGACGGTCCGAGGAGACAGGTACCTTAAGAGGTTCGTTCTTATGACCTCACCTCACGGTAAAGGAAGAGGTTGAGTATACACCTTAGATTAAAATTTTCACTATGTTTACTTCAATAACTGTTTCGTCAATGTCTATAACGTTTGTTTAAATACCGATGGTCTACCCTTTGCACCTCCCCTCCCTATTTAGTCCTTCAACCTTAATTGTTTGTGTGTTATGATATATGAATATATAGATTATACATTAATGAATGTTCTGATATATACTCTATCTATTGGTTTTTCCTGGAGGATATCGTGTCCCTTGAGATGAGTTATAAGACATTTTTAGATATATCTATTTTGTAGACTTTTTCATATTTATATTTATATATATACTGACTTAGTACAACATGTTGTTTTGATTGTGTTATGTCATTTAATTGATGTAAAATTATGTAATTTTTTTTACCTTATCTGTAATTGTACATGGAGGGTCTCAACTACTTCTTTTATGTACTCTTGCATCCATTTTTACTAAAATGTTGTAACTACATAAAGGAAAGTATTTTTCTTAGTGACCTGTTTATGTGAAACCCCCTCTATTCAGGTGTCCTCTGAACGGTAGTAGACCACGAGGTGGAGGGTGTCGACCTCCTCCGGTGTCATCACCTAAAGCTTCCTTTATTTTGGTCTCAGTTTTGTTGGTAGGAAGACGAGAATAATTGTAACCGGTAAAAACGTGAGTTTCACAATATTTACAAAAGATTATACATTAATGAAATCCCGTTATTTCACGTACCACTTTTTTATGTCTTCACATTTGTTTGCGAATTTCCTTAGTTACGTCTTTTTTCAGTCGTCATGTGAACCAGAAAAAGACACTTGTGTCTTTTCGTGTGATTTATTCCTATAAATGAAGAATTAGACTCTTTCACCGCCCCCCGCCCCCCACACCTTAAATTGAGATTTTGGACCTACAAATGAATGGGACCGAGGGGAACTAGGAGTGATTACCACAAGTCTCCTGTTACAACAAAAACACAAATATAACAAAATAAAACAAAAATTTTTCAGAGACGAAAGTATTACATAAGTAATCGGATCCGATTTGTCCATACAGTGAGGACGATTACTAAAACTTAACAAAAGAAATTTCGGTTCTTCCAAAATTTTGGGGGAAGAAGGATTTGGGGAAAAAAGGACGGGGAGGAAAATTAAAGGACAAAAATAAGTGACTGAACGACGAATTTCTTTGTTAACGACGGTCTAACCTCTCGTGACACTTTACTTACCGACACCATAAATAGGGAAGAAAACCGTTTTGAGGAAACACATTCACGTAATTTCGGACGACTTTGATTACAATTGTGCACGTGTAAAGTGACTCAAAGGGACCTTTACTCCGTACGACCTCCTTGCCGTACTAAAAAAGTACTACCTTACTTTCATAGAAGTTAGTTTTGTTTTAATTTTACGATTGTGACGAGGGAGGAGGAACGAATTTATAATACAGTTTGGCGTAAGCAAAGTCCAAAAATTAAATAATGTACTTTGTTTACTATGGTTATGAAGGGGGAGATTATAGACGACTACAAAAAGTTGTTAATTCAAGAGGTCTGTTTGTTATTTTACGACGAGAGTAAAAATACTATACCGTCAAGAAAGAAGACCGAAAATTTATTTACTATCCTACGGCAGACACTTTGTCGTTCACCCTGAAATACCCAACGTAAAAATAATTGGAGTATATTAGTCAATTGATCAGAAAGAAGGGGTTCGTGTCCATCCCAATCTTCAGTTCCAGTCCCTTCAATCGGTAATGTTTAGACGATTTATTTCATTAAAATATCAGACTTGTCCTTTAGTCTCTAAGAGAACTCAATGATTGTAGAGACTTCAATGACCCTAAGGGTCCACCATGTCACCATTTCTTGAGTGGACGGTAACATCTTCTGCGTTCTCTATGTCCAAGTTAGGGACCCAGTCTTTCTATGGGAACTCTTCCTTTACCGGTGGGTGAGGTCACAAGAACGGACCTCTTAAGGTACCTGTCTCCTCGGACCGTCCGATGTCAGGTACCTCAGTGTCTCAGTCTGTGTTAACTCGTACGTGATCTGAACTTTTTTTGTAAATCAATGGGTACGGGTCTCCAATGGAGATCAGAGGTAGAGGGAAAAATTTTGTAACATGAGTTTTCTTTTATTTTCATTTCGTTTGATTTTATATGAGATAAATTTACAATAAAAAACAGAAGTTTTACGAAACGCAAAATCCGTGTGTCCTGACGTATGACATTCGAGTTCTTACCCGTTTTACAGAAGGTGGTTGATATTATTTTACCATAAAGACCTTTCAAAAACGTTTACGTCGTATACCTTCAAGAGATTTAAAAAAAAAAAGACGAGTAGAACTCTCCTCATTCTCTTACAATGTTCAAAAAATTAACCTTCAATAGATCCTATAAAAAGTGAATTGGACTCTTTTCCAGTTAAAGGATAATGGAAATGAAGTTAGAACGGTGGTAAACCTTGATCTTTGATACTCATAGGTATACATATGTGTGTGTAATGGTTATCTTTCGTCTACTAGGAATCATTTACTCTGTTCATTGACTTGTTGTTCGTCAGAAGTGACGGTAATTTGAACTTTAATTAGTCTTTCTCCAGGGTCCATGGGATTGTGATAAACGGAACTATGAAGTGTTTATGTTAAGTTACTGTATAGAGAAATTAAGATTTTCTACATTTGATATGATAGTTTCATAGTGATTGCATAATATAAATCTTAAGTTAGTAAGAAAGTTATTACTGATTTGGTTTATCAGAGTCATAAACTGAGAGTTCCGTGAAAACTTCAGATTATATAAGATAAGTTTATAAGGGAGAAAGTGGAGTCCTTTTTACATGTCTGTCGTACATACTAAAGACGTGAAAGTTAAGACGTAACGGTCACCTTAAGATTGAAATTATTTCCGGGTCTTCGGTCACACGAAGACCTATTTGGTCTAAGTTCCCACCTCTACCCATATTAAAATTTTTCCGGAGTACCATATACGTTATTTTGGAATCTTCGAACTCCGTTAAATCACACTTATATTTATTGGGGCATGTAAAGTTGTCGGAGGTCCAAGTAGAAATTATTTTATACACGTTACAAATCATAGGAACCGTAATGATTGTAAGATCAGACATATTAATAAAGAAACCCCAGTCCTCCAATACAACACGTAATCTCCGATAAATCGTAGTAGGGACCTGAGTCCCAGTAAGTTATAGAATTTTGTTTTTCAATTTACCACAATGAAACAAGCAAGTGGGTTGAATTTTGACCACTTGAGAATGGGAGACGTCAATTGACGTTACTTCGATGACATATAAGAAAATAATTATCGTAATTCTTAACACCAATTTTTCTCTCATTATGAACAAGATGAGCTTGTTCATCTATTATGATGTATTATGAACAAAAATGTATCTTGTTACAAGATATGATGAATATTATCATAAAATCTCTCGATTTTGCTTTCAATGTCAAAAATCTCGACTATCATTTTAAAAATAAGGTAGGGGAGGTACTTAAGTAGTAAGGAGGTAATAAATCGGACCGGTCGCTTCTGTCGCAAACTGATGCTACAAAGTCATGGTTCGTTGCAGAACTTAAAATGTATCATAACAGTCAGGGTAATGTCTTTGTAAATAACCGTTACAAGTATCCACGTACTTACTGAGTTCCGGAAACCTTTTGTTTCCACTTCAGTAATTTCTTTTCAATACTGGTTGGATCTATCGTATAACTTTTCGTCTCTGTAATGAAACGGTTGTTTCCAGGCAAGCTACCGTAGTGGTCGAGCTACCTCCACTCAAACTCACTTGAGGCCCTCAACCACTACCTGTCCCTCCGGACCGCACGACGTCAAGTACCCCAGCGTTCCTCAGTCTGTGTTGACTCACTGACTTGACTTGACTTACGGAATTATGTTTTGTCAATCTCTTACACGACCGTTTGCCGTGAACTTTGTCATCACACCGAGTGAACGCCCTTCTTTTGACGACTAATTATGTGATCTTAAGAGACTGTAATATTTATTTAAATCATCACTGACGTCGGTACTTTAATTTCTATGAACGAAGAACCTTCTTTTCGATACTGTTTGGATCTACCGTATAATTTTTCGTCTCTGTAATGAAACGACTGTATCCAAGTAGATCAGTTTCTATGCCAAAACGGTCATCAGTACATGCTTACACCCTCGACCTGGTATTCCTTTAGACTCACGACTTCTTAACTACGAAAGTTTGACCACAACCTCTTCTGAGAACTCTCAGGGAACCTGATGTTCCTCTAATTTGGTCAGTCAGGAGTTCTTTTAGTTAAGACTTATAAGTAACCTTCCTGACTACGACTTCGACTTCGAGATTATGAAACTGGTGGACTATGTTTCTCGACTGACTAACCTTTTCTGTGACTACGACCCTTTCTAACTTCCGTCTTCCGTTTCCCCTATTGTCTCCTACTCGACCGACCTTACGTAGTGGTTGAGTTACCTGTACTCAAACTCGTTCGAGATTCTCTACCACTATCTGTCCCTTCGGACCGCACGATGTCAGGTACCTCAGTGTTTCTTGACCTGTGCTGAGTCACTGACTTGTCGTTTAGGAGATCTGTTTATTTGCTATACCTGAATGGGGTATCCGTCTACATGTGGATACATTAGAAAGAGAATGTCAAAGATTTAAGTGTCTGTCGGAAGATTAAAGTACTAAAGATATAAGTTCTTAAGGTAAGAAACGTACCTTAAGTAGAATATGTTGGGAACTAAATCCCAACATGTTTAAATTAGTATCATCCAAAATAAAAATTTTTAGTTTATATATGTATATAAACCTCTATATAGAAATCACAGTTATCCCTTATAAGAAAGAAGGTTTATTTGAGTATATCTAGTACCAAAATGTTGGGACATGATGACTGTAAAGTCAACCTAGTAAGAAGTGACTATCATCCCTTCCCCTTTTACCGTCTACATAACACTTGGGGACGAGTCATCCACGGTAATCGTTGGGGGTCAAGACTGTTAGTGTTTACAGAGGTCCTAAACAGTTTACAGAGGACCTTCCGTGTAAACGAGGTAAACTTTTGATGTCGATATCTGTTACTGTTTTCTTTCAGACTATATTAACCGGAGATAATAGTTGTCCGAAATGTAAGAGTCTAGGTTGGTTAAAGACTGACTTCTATAAATTTTTTAAGTTCTTTCAAGGTGTTGAACTTGAACGGTACGACCGTTGATAAATGTATCGTAAACGTAACATAATTCTCATAATTTTTAGATCTCTACTAAATTTCATATGTAACTCCACCCTCCCCCTGTACGGATCCAATATATGTTTATCATACGGTAAAATATACTCCTTGAACCCGTAGGAGTCTAAAACCATAGACACTACCGTCCTATCCCCAGGATCTTGATCAGAGGACGTTTCTATGATTTCTTATTTGTGTTTTGATACTCTCTTTTATATTTACTGGACCCCATTTCACTATTGAAAATCTATGTTTAGTTTTCATATTAGGTACTTAACACAAAGAAAGGTTTCTTTTTACAAAAGTACCCTCTTAAAAGATCTTGTCTTTGTCGATTCCGGTAACAAAGCTAGAGGGTAAAACTCTCCATGTTGAGTTATAAAAGAGGATGGAGGGATTAGAGTAACATTCTCACTTTTTAAGATAAAAAGTATCTACTGACTCTTAATCTGTTATTTCAATAATGTAGGGTCGTCGACGAAAAAATAGATAAAAAAGTAGAAGGAAAAATGTTTTAATTGAAAGGGAAATTCTTTAATTTAGGAGGTTGAACTCATTCATTGTTTGACTATAGAAGTATAGTTGCCCTTTATGTAGTTGATTTTTTCTTCACTTCGTAACATTGTCAATCAATTATTAACTTATATCAAGGTAGACGTTATATTCGTTCAAACACGAGAATACCTTTTGCAATTGAACTATATCATGACATTACCCTTTAGACATTGAATGCCTGTTCCATTCCCTATATAGCCGTAGTCTATGTTTTTAGACGATTATGAGTATAATATGTCTATGACTTTTGTTATATTTCGGACAAAAAGAGAAGAGACGGTAAGACAACAGGGGTCAGAACGAGACATCTTGGTTCACAAAGTAGAGAGATAATAGTAAGTATAAAGAATCAGAATAAAAGTCATATGATCTTTAGATAAACGAAGGACATAAATAAAGGAACAAAGGACTATACAATAGGTAAGGTAAGACCCCCGGTGAGGAGGGGAATTGAGAATCGTCCATCAGACTATCTTTATCACAAAAAACGGAAATTGTATCTTGTAGACTAAAAAATCGATCCGTCAACCAGTACGTCTTATTTATAGTAGAACTACCATATACACCGGTAGATTGTTTGGACCTTCTCCTACCTTCACTTTCATAACTCACCGTCGGAAACCTTTTGAAAAATTTTCTCTTCAACGGGGTATGATAACAATTGCAAAGAGGGAAAGGAGTTTGAACAATGGACCTTACATCTAAACTACCGACCTCGAGACCGACAGGTAAATGTGTTAATCATACTTGTGTAATAAAGTCTCTGCGGGTTTTCCTTACGACTTTCCTTTGAGTCACAACTGAAACATCTGGTCCTCACGGTATAGTCGGGAGTAGACGGAGTTCTGAACATATATTCTTTGTTTGCATATTACAAAACAAAGATTTTGGAAACACTAAACCCCTGAGACAAAAAGTGTATCCTTAGATTGGAATTGTCCACTCTTAGATGAGACTTACCTCGTATACTAGATTCAGATTCATTTTTTCAACTAGTGTAAAGAGACAAAGTCTCCCTCTGTAAATGATGTGGTCATAGAACATTCTTTCGTATGAATCTCGATAGAGCTTGGGTATGAATCGGTCTTTTTTTCGACTATTCACTTGATATTTCTACGATAGGGACAGTGTTTTGGAGATTCATATAAAACCAAATTTATATTTTTAAGTATACTGGATGTTTTTTCTTCACCTGAGAATCTATGTTTCGTATTCGATCACCAATAGTCACCTCTTTCCTCTCCCTCTTCTCCGTTATATCCCATCTCCCTTCTGTTCCCCTAATAATATCCTGATATACTTTAGTACACACACTTTTAAAACTTTCAATGTTTCGTGACATTTTAAATTTCTTAGAAAGTAAGCTATTTTTTTCATGAAATTCATGATTATTTATAGAACCTGTATCCTAAAGTTTGGTTTTATTTGTAATTATCTCTGAAGTGTAATCAAGGTCCTGTTTGAAACTTTCTTATTTTATTCTTTACAAGATGTTTGTTTATACAAACACTTTATGGTGTATGTTAAACAAGGGACAACATCATAGAATTTTTTGTTATCGTAACTATATAGTTATTAGTACGGAATTTCTTTTGATCGACCAAAAGAAACGTAAAAGAGTTTAATAAAAATACTGTTCTCGACAAAGTATAATGAATAAACACACACAATGTATGAGATCCTTTATGATATTATTTCTTAAAAAAAATTTTGTACAATCTCACTCCGGTTTTAAGGAGTGTTAGATCAAGAATTTATAGGGTTATTTTCATATATGGGATATGAAGAATTTTACAAAAATCTTTATTATTTACAATTATAATTGTTTACGTTTCTTCTGTTTCTTTGTTAGTTTTTGTAAAGGGGTTACCTGAGATTTAAGAGAGTATTCTTTAGTGGTACAGTTTGTACCTTACTTCGACTAAGATCCGTAAAGAGTTTAGTGTATATATTTCTATATTTCTGTATGTCCATTCATCCCTATAATTTATTTACAATCACCTGTCCGCTGTCTATTCATTTACTGGAAATTTAAAACGGAATACGATATAAATTTTCAATAAAATTATTTTATTTAAATAAAAATTGGCTTCGTTATATTTGAACCTCTGGGACTTTTATAACCATTCTATGTTCATTTAAAAAGAAAGTGTCTATTTTATAATTGTTAGAGACATTTCCAGTCTATGTTAAAACTATTTATCATTCTCAAAGTGTAGTAAGAATCGGATTTATTAAATTTGATGAAGTCTGTTATTTGAACATGAAGGTCGTGATTTTCTACTTCTTTGATCGAGTGAATCGAAAACAAGGTGAAGATGATGTAAGTTTTCACAACTTATGTAAAAAATTCGGGGTCATACCAGAACGTCACACACCTAATATCAGAAATCAAGGTGCTACAAAAGGAGAAATATAGAAACTCATAAAAACACAAGTAGTATAAGAAGTTTTGAGGTCAGTACGAAATAAAATGAAACTGATAAAGGTGTATATCAGTTAAAATAGAAATAATGAAAGAGAAAGGAAATACACTAAGAAAGTTAGTATATGGTATTGGTATTAGAGATCAACCCAAAGTTATCAATATAAAAAAATTATAGTAATATAGTGAGAGAAAAATTTTGTCTCCACTGTAAAGAACTGTTAAAGAAACTTGAACTTCTTAAAAAACAAATTATAGAACAAAAGTGGAATGTTCATTACCAGGGTATAACACATAAGAAATTCATAGAAAGAGAAGAGAACATCAAAGGTAAAAATTCCAGGACCTAAAATAGAGGGGTGAATCCTCAATACAAGTTTGGTACTGTTGAACACATGATGTATGACAGTTTACTTGAATATTGTGTTGTTTCTTCTCTTCCCCGTGGTTTAAACTAAAGAAAACAGAACTCATGTCAAGTCAGTGAGTCAGCACAGGCTGAGAAACGCTGGAGTACTTAGGGTCGTGCGGTCCGGAGGGACAGGTAGTGGTTGAGGTCCTCAAGTGAGTCTGAGTGCAGGTAGCTGAGTCACTACGGTAGGTCGGTAGAGTAGGAGACAGCAGGGGAGGAGGAGGACGGGGCTTAGGGAGGGTCGTAGTCTCAGAAAAGGTTACTCAGTTGAGAAGCGTACTCCACCGGTTTCATAATCTCAAAGTCGAAGTCGTAGTAAGGAAGGTTTCTCTAGGATCCCGACTAGAGGAAGTCTTACCTGACCAACCTAGAGGAATGTCAGGTTCCCTGAGAGTTCTGAGAAGAGGTTATGGTGTCGTAGTTAAGAAGCCGCGAATCGAAAGAAGTGTCAGGTTGAGAGTGTAGGTCTGTACTGGTGTCCTTTTTGGTATCGGAACTGATCTACCTGGAAACAACCGTTTCATTACAGAGACGAAAAGTTGTACGATAGATCCAACCAGTATTGAAAAGAAGGTTCCTCATTCGTAGAAAATTAAAGTATCGACGTCTATAGTAGACGTCACTAAAACCTCGGGTTTTTTTTATTTCAGACTGTGAAAAAGGTGACAAAGGGGTAACTAAAGGGTACTTCACTACCCTGGTCTACGGTACTAGAAGCAAAAGACTTACAACTCGAAAGTCGGTTGAAAAAGTGAGAGGAGAAAGTGAAAGTAGTTCTCTGAAAAATCAAGGAGAAGTGAAAGACGGTATTCCCACCACAGTAGACGTATAGACTCCAATAACTATAAAGAGGGCCGTTAGAACTAAGGTCGAACACGAAGAAGGTCGGGTCGCAAAGAGTACTACATGAGACGTATATTCAATTTGTTCGTCCCACTGTTACATGTCGGAACTGCATGAGGAAAAGGAGAAACCTTGGTTAGACAACAAGGTATAGGTCAAGATTGACAACGGAGGACTGGACGTATGTCCAAAGAGTTCTCCGTCCAGTCCACCAGACCATAAGGGTAGAGAAACTCTTAAAAGGTGTCAAATAACACTAAGTGTGTCAGTTTCATAAACCGTATCAGAACTCATGGGAGAGTGATTCAACCGATAAAGTAAATCTGTGTTCGGGTCGGGGTAGGAGTGAGGAGGTTAATAGTCGTAAATTGGTCATGATCGACCCGAAGGGACTACCGAGTCGGTTGTTCTTATACGAACGTTACGTTCCTCTCCGCCCAAGTTAGGGACCCAACCCTTCTAGAAGACTTCCTCCTTTACCGTTGGGTGAGGTCATAAAGACGGCCCTTTAGGGTACCTGTCCCCTCGCACCACCTGCTGTTAGGTACCCCAGTGTTCTCAGTCTGTACTGAACTGCTGATTTGGTAGTGGTGGTGGTCTACCCACATCGAGTAACTAGACCACTAACGACGACGAAGAGAAGAGAAGTGGGTAGAACTGTAGGTCCTGAGAGGAAACGTATCCTCAAGTCAATGTCTGTTATTTTTACTGGTGGTACCAAACAGGTAATTGTAGTGCAAGTGACGATAGATTAAGTAAGAGTGTAAGTAACACTCTTACTTAATCGAAAGATGTGTCTACGGAGGACTGAGACATTATTAGACAGAATCTCGAGTCTACAGGAGTAAGATGAGGTCCCTACTACTCTATTTGACGTTAGTGACGTTGTGGACGAAAGTGAAGATGAAAATGAAGGACTGGGTTCATAACTTGGACCCACAGGACGTAAACGTCCGTCTAAGAAGTGGTGGACTCGATGTTCCCTTCGGGGTGAGGGGAAAAAAAAAAGATACATCGAAGTAGAGAGTCCGATAAGAGACCGAGTGTGAACCATCACCAGTCTCGATGACCGTCACACAAGACCAACAACGGTTATAAACATGGTGACTACGAGAGTTGTCTAAAACTTCTTCCTGTTGTCCAATTTTGGAACGAAAACGGAAGGTATCGGTCTTTTGACTGAGGTCCGAATATTAGGAATTTTGTAACGTCCAAAAATTCCACACAAATTCCTATCAAACTCATAACAGTTTTAAACAGAGACAAATAAAAATTGAACCCCAAAGGGACCACCGATTCGTCATTTCTTAGACGGACAGTTACGTCCTCTGTGTTCTTTAGACCCAAGTTGGGAACCCAGTATTTCTAGGAGACCTCTTCCTTTACCGTTAGATGAGGTCCAAGAAACCTTTCAAGACACCTGTCTCCTCGGACTATCCGATGTCAGGTACCTCCACGTTTCTTAGTCTGTTCCGAATCACTGAATTGTTGTTGTGTTTGTTAAAAATTGATTCAGTCGTTTGTATAGATCATATGAATTAGATCTGGTACTTGATACGTTCCATCGTTTTTCATCTCTTTATTCCCAAAAAATAGAATATTAGTTTGTGAAGTGTTTAGGTCATGACTTCTATCCGTACATTTATTCGTTACACACACACGTGCACACACATGTACACACATAAAATTACTGTGTTTATGTGGTTATCTCCATACCCTTGATTCTCCTCCCTCGTTTTCTTAACGTATAGTGACGTTTCTCTTCTACTATAGACTTGACACCGAATTTTATAATTAATCCTTAAATGGTTCGTCTCCACCTGTCCTTCTTCATCAATAACTCTTTTGACAGACGTTTCTTTCCGTACTTCCGTATTCTATAGAAATAACCAAACTCCTGTGAGTCACTGTAAAAGAAAGACCTTCTTACCCACACATAACCCTCCTCTCTTCACACAAACTTATTTATTTGAACTCTGTTATTACAATTCCTGTAATTGAAAATTGTGTCTCTTTAATTATCCCCTACTACTTACTGAATCAAAACTCTAAGATTACTTCATCCTTTACGTCCCGACTGGAATGTATCGTTCAGAGAAAGTTCGTGGTCTACGATGAAACGATTATGACGTCTCAAAGTCAGATTCCGTAAAACAGTAGTGTCGAAGTTGAGACAGGAGAGTTCGTACCGGGTGAGTATGTCTCGTTAAGATAATACAGAGTTCGATCAAAATAAGAGTCTACGGTATTATACTTTTTACAAAGTAAGGTAATAAATTAATCGAAGTGACGTTATATATTTATCGTCCATGTAAGTGAGTTCTGGTGTCACCATCCGTTACAGATTCGTCCCCTTCCTTAAACAGTTTAGACAAAAACTTAATAAAACAATGTGAAGTGAATTTAAACGGTTAATACCCAAGGAAAGTTTATAAGAAACTTAAATTATCTTCAGGATTTTTTGTATTGGACGTCATCGAGAATGACGTTTGGAAATTAAAGAAAGTTTGTTAAAATGTTTAGGAAAAAAAAAAAACATTAAAAAACGAGTATTTTAGAGTCCGTCAATAAAACTTACTTCAAATAAAAAAGGGGTATAAACAACTCATAATTTGGTTCTATTACTCAAGAACTCCAAAAACGAAGTCGAAGAAGCTTACATGTTAATTTCCGTCTAGTCTCAGTGATATAAGTTAAGTAAGTTATCGTTTTATTGACTTTTAAAGGTTTGACTTTTATTCTCTTCGGTCCCTGGTTTATAACATTTTACCTATTTATATGATATCTCTTTAGCGTCATACCCCTCTTATACTGTATCATTTTACTCATTACTATAATTCCTTTCTTGGTTATTCAATGTTATCGATTGGGAACAAGAAATTTTGGAAAATATCTTACCATGATATCCTAAAATGATAAGACGTTTTTGATTAGATATAACTGATCTTTGTTTTTATACCACTTTAATTGAAATAACTCACCTGTGGAGGAATATATTCAAGTGAATATACACAGATATATACTGTTTAGGTGTCTTTGGTTTTTAGGTCACAACCGATCCCGATTCGTACCTATCTACTTTATTATAAATTATTCGTGCCCCAAAGATAAACCCCACTATTTTTCAAGACTTTAAATAACACCATTACCAATATATTAAACCATTTATTTAATTTTTTGTGATTAACATGTGAAGTCGTATCACTAAAAATACCGTACACTTAATATAGTTACTTCTTTTGTTCCATTGTGTTATCTTCTGATCCTTTTCTCAACTTATCTGGGAAGTGTTTTCTCCTTTGGGTTTACCGGTTTTCTATACAGAAAAAAAAAAATTACGAATTGAAGTAATTCGTCGTCTTTTTACATTTATTTTACTGTGGTCATGTATAGATAATCTTATCTATCTCGTCTTCTCTTCATTATGGTTTAAACCCCTTTCTATACTATGTTGGTGATGAGAGTATAAGACCGTCACGCACGCAGGATTCAGTGAATACAGTACAAGTTAAGAAACGCTGAGATGTCTGGCATCGGGTGGTCCGAGGAGAGAGACACCCTAAGAGGTCCGTCTTTATGACTTCACCCAACGGTACGGGAGGAGGTCCCCTAGAAGGATTGAGTCCCTAGTTTAGCTACAGAGGACACAGAGGACTTGACCGTCCGTCCAAAGAAATGGTGGCTCGGTCAACCCTTCGGGTAAGACTGTCATTCATATGAATTTGTGAAATATTTTTGAAAAACTTGATAGATGATTTCGACTTGTTTGTCTATGTATTTTGAGAAGTTAAGATAAGAATCCACTCCTGGATGATATGTTATCCAAATGTGACTATTTTCGTGTCCATGATTTTACAAATATATACGTACGGACGAGTCAGTACAGGTTGAGACACGTTGGGGTACCTGATATCGGACGGTCTAGGAGACAGGTACCTTAAAAGGTCCGTTCTTATAACCTCAGCCAACGGAAAAGGATGAAGTCCCCTGGAAGAACTGGGTCCCTAGTTTGGGTGTAGAGGACGCAGAGGACGTGACCGTCTGGCTAAGAAATGGTGACGTGGTTGACCCTTCGGGTTTTACAAATATCATAGTGACAAATATTATCGGTTTTTTATTTTTATTTTTCTATTTACGTTTGGAGTGATAATTACTACAAATAGTTTTGACTTACCTATACATGTAACACCGTAGTCAAGTCAAGTCAGCGAGTCAGTACAGGATGAGAAACACTGGGGTACTCGACGTCGTGCGGTCCGGAGGGACAGGTTGAGGTCGAGGGTGGGTTTGAGTACAGGTAACTCAACCACTACGGTAGGTTGGTAGAGTAGGAGACAGCAGGGGAAGAAGAGGACGGGAGTTAGAAAGGGTCGTAGTCCCAGAAAAGGTTACTCAGTGGAGAACCGTAGTCCATCGGTTTCATGACCTCAAAGTCGAAGTTGTAGTCTGGAAGGTTACTTGTGGGTTCTGACTAGAGGAAATCCTACCTGACCAACCTAGAGGAACGTCAGGTTCCCTGAGAGTTTTCAGAAGAGGTTATGGTGTCAAGTTTTCGTAGTTAAGAAGTCGCGAGTCGAAAGAAATATCAGGTTGAGAGTGTAGGTATGTACTGGTGACCTTTTTGGCATCGAAACTGATCTACCTGGAAACAGACGTTTCATTGCAGAGATGGAAAATTATACGACAGATCCGACCAGTATAGAAAGGAAGGTTCCTCATTAGCAGAAAATTAAAGTACCGACGTTAGTGGTAGACGTCACTGAAACCTCGGGTTTTTTATCAGAGAGTGACAAAGGTGACAAAGGGGTAGATAAACGGTACTTCACTACCCTGACCTACGGTACTAGAAACAAAGACTTACAACTCGAAATTCGGTTTAAAAAGTGAGACGAGAAAGTGAAGTATTTTCATACATTGTTACTCTTGTTTTTGACTTTCGATCTATGTTGTTATACCTACTTAGAGTGTCTATATTACAGCTAATTTTCTTCAATACTTTTGGATACATGAATAGAAGAGAACATATATTTCATGTTTAGTCTTCTTTGATTAGACACGGTGACTTTTAGTTCTTTCGTTACTGAGTCTTACACTCTCTATGACTGATTTTTCTTCGTATGTCGTCGAAACCTTTACCAGAAGTACTAGATGAAGACATAGAGTCACGACCAATGGGTCATACGAATCAGACTCTTTTAGGTAACTCAGTATTTGATTATTAGGCACCTACAATTACATTCGTATAACATTAAGTCAAATAAAAATACCCATTTCTCCAAAAAATTTTTTTAATTTTGTTTAAAGAACTAATTTTCTAAGAAAAGTATCGGTTAAGAAAAGTATTTTTAACAAAAGAATTTACTTATATTTCTACTTTTCTGTTTTGAAATTCACAAGATTTTTTTAAGGGGGTCTCAACGTAAAAAGTCAAATATATTATGTCAGACGACTTCAACTAGATAAGATTTGTCAAAGAGTGGTGTCACTGTCAGGTTTTAGTTGTCGAAAATAAATATGTACATTCCAGGAAGGTCCCATGCAAACTTAGTAGTTTCTGTCTGTTTCTACACAAACTAAAGTGAATTCAGATAAACCAATTTAGAAGTGAGAATCTTGTAGTCATTTCAGTACACACTATAGCTTACCTTTTATAAAGTCTAATAAACGAGATCGTCTACCGGTACACTGTGACACACTAGATAATAAATATAAAATTTCTGTAAAGTAAAATCTTGATATATTAAAACAAGAGACAAAAGAAGGAATGAAGAATCCATATGTGGGTTATGTATTTACCCAAAAGTTTTCATATCCTTGATCTTATAAATACGGTTGTGACAAATAACATCCGGTTTTGACGTTTGAAGTGATAATTACTACGGATAGTTGTCATCTTACCCATTTATTTGACACCATATAAAGGTATTATCATCATATATTGTTATTCTTATTTTTAGTTTTCGACACATGTTATTATACTTAATTGGAGTGTCTGTATTATAGTTAACTTTATTCAAGTCAACAAGAACTTTGTAAGTACTTAAAAGTTCCAAATTAATAAATACGGACTTATTATAAGACCAACATACAAACACACACATACATAGTGTTAAACAAATAGATATATAGACAATTGTGAATCCGATAAAAGTACAGAATTGATACCTTAGTACGTCACGTGTTAAATGTACTGTCACGTTTATAGAGAAGCTGTATTACTAAAACAATCACCTAAACGACCCATTATACCGGTAAAATAACCGACTTTGAGGTTATGAAACCGGTGGAGTTCGTTTCTCAACTGAGTAACCTTTTCTGGGACTACGACCCTCCCTAACCCCCGTCCTCTTCCCCTGCTGTCTCTTACTCTACCGACCTACCGTTGTGGCTGAACTATCTGTACCCAAACTCACTTGAGGTCCTCAACCACTACCTGTCCCTCCGGACCGTACGACGTTAAGTACCCCAACGTTTCTCAGCCTGTGCTGACTCGTTGACTTGACTTAACTTGACTACCGGTAAAATAAAAATTAATGAACTCGTTGAAGGTATGACAAACAGTATCAGCGATATAATTTTGAGAAGGACTATATTTTAAGTTTTTTTACAATATAAACAATGAAGAGTCATGATAACATTTTGGGCAGATTGTTTACAATCGGAGATAAACAACTTACACTACTTATAAACTGATCTTTTCGATTACACAGTCTTTGTTGTCAAAATGTCACTCTCATAAATTACAAATGGAGAAGGTTCAAAAGAAAGGAACTCAAAGAAATTCTTCTCTTGAATTAAAGTCCCTACATTTTGTTAAACACCCTTATTACCTGAATCACTTTCATTTTGTTTAAGTAGATTATACTTCACAATTATAAATGAGATGTGGTATAGAAGTTTTGTTTGACGTAACTCTTCGCACCCAAAAAAGACATATATAGGGTAGTGGGTGGGTTTATTTAATACTTGTATAGGATAAGATTATTGTTTGTTTATACAAGGATGTTAATAGGAGTATTCCCGTAGTTTCAGTGATAGACGTGATTTTAGATGACCTGAATTCTCCGGTTGTAGTGAGAGGATTGTATAATTCATCCAAGGACCCCTCATCTCCAACTTCTTCGTTACTAGGAGACTCTCCTCCATAAACCTTATATAAACACGGATTTGAGTGGGTGTAAATATATACTGTAAGGTGTAAGGTCTCAGTATGGTAAAATCGAGGAGAGAATTTAGTCTTTTCGACAGTTTGATATGTCTCAGTAACAACTTCATTGAAAAATCACGTATACTTTAGTAAATCACAAACAGGTTGGTTCCCTTTTACTTTGTTTCGTTTGTTTTTCACTTTTGTTAACTTTAATTTCAAAATTTTTACAAAGTAACCATTTTTAGTTCAAGGACCATTGTTCAAAACCTCCTTTTAATACGGAAGAGGGTATTATACGAAGTCCTGTTCTATTTTGGTCTTTGTACCTTTTTTATAAGTCCTTTGTCGTTTTTATTATATACCTTGTACTGTATCCTTAGTGTTTAGAAAGTTGTAACAGATATCTATTTGTCAAGGAAAAGATTTGTTTTTAATTTTTTGTTATTATAGTTTAACATAATTCAGATTTAAGATTAAAGCCTCGAATTATCTTTACGTTTGTAATCAAACGTTTACAATTCAATATCGATTACTTGATTGTATTTACTCGGTCGTTGGATTATCAAAAGAAAATAATTTGGTCCTAGTAGTTTTAGTCTTTTTCATTTGTGTTACTCTATACACGGTATCTGTAAAGTTCATAATTCACGTAACAATTTCAAAAGAAACTATTAGAAAAGATTATAGTTACAGTTTTAAGTGAGTATCGGTTCCCCTTAGATACGTGATCATCTACATATTCTGACAAAACTTAAAGAATAACAAAACTAAAAGACAAGGTCGTGAAGAGAAAGGATACCTCGACTATTCTTTTTTGTATTCATGATTCTTCAAATCGTCTCGTCAGATTCTCATACGTGTATTTTTATGGGTGATCACATACAACTACGTGTTCAACTGTCATAGAAAATTACCATGAATTAAAAAATGAAAGGATGTAAAAGAAAAGAAACGTGGGTTACCTGTTGTTTATTTCTACTTTTCATACCTTTTATTTTTATTCCAAATCTACTAAATTCACAAAACTGACTTCGGAACGTTATTCAACGGATGTTGTGTTTTAAACTTTTTTTTTAATAATATCTGTACTTTTCATGAAAGTTAATCGTTCTTAAACATGCATGATTTAGGACGAATGGAAAGAGACTTTTCACCTGTACTATGTCATCTCAGAAATAATTGACATTGGGGTCCTCCTTATTAATGTAAAACAAGACCTTTCATCAAAGTTTTAGTCCGTCATTAACCAGGACGGAGACCCTTTCCTTATATACTCCTATATATAAAGAGTAGATTTCTTTTTCGTATCGTGTAAAACGGATTTAAAAGACGAAGGTAATATAATAATTTGGTGATCAGTATCTTTATTACAGAGACTTAAAAAGGAATGATTCCCTAGGGTAATAGTCTCCCCTACCACATAAAAAGATGGTATGACCACTTGACAAGTTGTGATATACGTATAAGACAAATGTGTCAGTATGGTATTCCTTTTCCTTTATTAATTTAACTTGTGTACCTTCTTTAGACTTGTGAACCTTAAAATTATATTGTGGTATAAAAATTTTATTTAAATTATAATTTATTCGGGAGTCTTTGGTCCTATAATAACCCATATATAAAATTTTATGTATATATTTGTATATTAAATCAAACATCTATCTGAAATGCCTCTGTCTAGTCAATTTTACTCTGTTGGTTCAATTTTGAGTAAAGTGGGTAGACACTTCTTTCGACTCACGACTTCTTAACTACGAAAACTTGACACCACAACCTCTTCTGAGAACTCTCAGGGAACCTGACGTTCCTCTAGGTTGGTCAGGTAAGACTTCCTCTAGTCGGGACCCCAAAGAAACCTCCCTTACTACGACTTCGACTTTGAGGTCATGAAACCGGTGGAGTACGTTTCTCAACTGAGTAACCTTTTCTGAGACTACGACCCTCCCTAACCCCCGTCCTCCTCTTCCCCTGCTGACTCCTACTCTATCGACCTACCGTAGTGACTGAGCTACCTTCACTTAGACTCACTTGAGGCCCTCAACCACTACCTGTCCCTCCGGACCGCACGACCCTAAGTACCCCAGCGTTTCTCAGTCTGTACTGACTCACTGACTTGACTTGACTTGACTAATAAGAATATTTTTCCCTTTAAAACTTCCGTTTATACACGTGTCCCCTTTTCGTAGTACATTTTTACCTCCGTCTCTGACTCAACTACGAAAAAATTCAGTTCCTTAAGATTTCTAACGGTGTTTTGATGGTCTTCAATCCTTTCAGTACCTTGTCTAAGAGAAAGTGTCCGGTGTTTTCCTTGGTTCGGATGGTCTTGAAACTAGAAACTGAAGGTCGGAGGTCTTGACATTCTTTAAGTCATAAACAATAAATTCGGTGGTACAACCACCATGAAGGAATGTCGTCGGTATCGTGTAACGTTATGGTAGATATTAGACCAAAGGTATCAAAATATATTACAGAGAAAAGACAAGGTTCTAGGGAGTATTAATGTAGGTTAGTAATACAGAGGATTCCTACGAAAGCCGACTGGGACTATCAACTCTTTATTATCTATAAAATATCCTACCAGGTGATAAACGTAAACACACCATAAAAAGTATACTGATCTAACACTAATACTGAAACCCCTCCTTCTAGTGTCTTCATTTCACGGTAAAGGTAGTGTTGTATCGTTGTACTCAAAATGTATGATGGGTGTGCTAAATAGTCACGACTACAACTGGATCTAGTGCACCGACTTCGACAAAACAATCAACAGAGGTTACATTACTTGGAGAAAAGACGGGGGAAATGTAATCACACTTGAGAAGGTGTTGTTGTTACTTTGTTTTTATTGGGGTCGACTTTTTACCCATCTTCTAGATTTATCTATAAAGAGGTTTCTTCTGTATGTTTCCCGGTTGTTCGTGTAATTTTTCTACGAGTTGTAATTATTAATGATGTCTTTACGATTAGTTTTGATGTTGTTCTATGATAGAGTTTGGTGAGTCTTACCAGTAGTAATTTCTGATATTCATTGTTTACGACCTCTCCCACACCTCTTTTCCCTTGGGGGGATGTGACAACCACCTTTACATTTAACCATGTTGGTACTACCTTTCATACCCTTCAAGGAGGTTTTTGATTTTTTGTCTCAACAGAATACTAGGTCGTCAGGGAGAGGACCCGTATATAGACTTGTTTTGATGTTAAGTTCTTCTACGTACGTTAAGATACAAGTATCGTCACGAGAAGTGTTATCTGTTCTGTACCTTTGTTGGATTTACGAGTAGCTGTCTCGTTACCTACTTCTTTTACACCATTCATATGTGTTGTCTTAAGATGAGTCAGTATTTTTTCTTACTTTATCACAGTAAATGTCGTAGTAACTACCTGAATCTATAATAGCATGATTCATTTTATTCATCTTTCGTTTTCTACTTATGATGTATTATAGTGATATAAACCTTAGATTTTATACTGTGTTTACTTGGATAGATGTTTTGTCATTGTCTAAGTGTTAGTCTTATCTGACATCAACTTTTCTCCCTCCCTTACACCCCCTTCCTACCTAACCCTAAATCCCCAATCATTTACATTTGATAGTACACATGTTACCTATTTGTCACTCCAGGGTGACATATCGTGTCCTTTCATATAACTTATGGGACAATATTTGGTATTACCTTTTCTTGAGGATTTTCTTACACATACATATTGTTAGTGAAATGACATGTCGTCTGTAATTGTGTTGTAACATATAGTTGATATGAAGTTAATTTTTATACAGAAGGATAAGAAACCCTTCCGTTAGTGACAAGTAATAAATGTAAAGTCTTCAAAATTCAATACAAGGAGGAGGAACTTCCGTATCATAAATATATTGAAAAACTTTAATAGGAAGTATTCTCTATACGGAGAAGAGGAGGTGAATAAATAAATTTGTAAATAAACATAGTTATATCTGAGTACTTTCAAACAAAATATGTAACTCAATATTGTGTTATGATGAAAGAAACACTGGGTTTAACAAACTGGAAACCGGTGACTTTAAGAAACACAAGAAAACTATCTAGAGATAATTACACTATACACACAAAGTCGTACAACAATGAAAGACCGTGATTTTCTACGAGGTTCTAGTACAACACATAAAGGACAGGATCAGAATCTTAGTCGGTAAGAGTTTCCTAGGGACCAAATAAAAATACTCTTTAGTTTTAGACCCATGATGTATATAAGTAAACATGATTTCATAGAAGTGAAAATCTGATAAAACCTACTGTCATGTTTCTTTATATAGATAAACATAAACGTATGTGTATATAGATATTAATACGATAAAGATATACATTGGTATACATGTAAACGTTATCGATTTATACTCGAGACTTACTACAGAGGTTAACGTTAGACAATGGTGTACATAGTAAGATCGGAAGAGGGTAACGATTAGACATTTAAGTAACGTTGTTACTCTTTGGACCGAGAATGGTAGGTGGTAAGTAAATGAATTGACTAGTTAAGTGATATGTACATATCATCGTAGTCTTAGTTAAACATGAAGTCACCCTTCGTCGAATAATTGATCACAAGTCACACATACACGTCAAGAACCTCCGATGTGAGAATAGGTCTCAAGGAACCAGTTATGGAAAATTGAGGTAAGGTAATCGTCTTTAACAAAATATGTAAACATCATTTCAATCTAAGAGTAGTATAAGACATGAAGAAGACCCTAAAGGGTATGGGAATTCATTGTAATTTAAACGTATATAATATTAAGTGAACACACGATATTTTAAAATGTCCAAAACTGTTTGCGTACAGTAAACGACTGGTAATGTTATAGAATAGATTTTTCTTATTTTATAATATAAAGTAGATAAGTTGGGAGGTAGGGAGGGACACTCGAGAACAGTTGGTTACTTTTAAAATGTCACATAAAAATGGAAAAACTCTTACAGTATATTAGCTCTAGTATATCATCCACAGAAAAAGTCTAAAACCAAAAGAATAACAACTTAAAATTCTAAAGAGACATATAAAACCTATATCGAGAAAATACTCTATTTACAGAACCATTCTGTCACTTCATCTAGATTTTAATAACCTTTCGATTCTTAATGTACAATATTTCCTTTAAATTTCTTACTACGATATTTTTAGTTACCTGTTGAGAGTTAGTAACGTAAAAGACGAACATAAATTTTCCTACAAACTTTCCTTTATACGAGTTTTATTTTTATGTTATTTCAATATAGAAGTATCTTTTTATATAAAAATCTGATTCGTTTTCTTTCTATGGTAAAAGACATAGTAAAAAGTACAAGATATTGTCTTATTTAAGGATCTTCTTTTCTAAATTTTACTATTTATCATTTTAGTTTTTCGATTATATGTACTCCGGATATTACTCTCTCAGTAAAAGATCCGTCCAACTATCCTTCAGATCCCCGGGGGTTCCTCTCTCCCCAGATCTTAAGAATTCCTCCTTCTTTCCTGTCTTCAAAAAAAGGAGATGAAAGGAATCTAATATATTGTTACATAGGACGGACTCCTGTCAGAGACCTAATTTAGAAGACCGATAAGTACAATAGTATTTTACATTTAATACCCTCATCCAGACCAGAAATATTCCTAATATATTGTTATTACATAGGACTTGACTCCTGTCAGAGACCTAATTTGGAAGACCGATTAGGACAATAGAATTTTACATTTAATACCCTTATCCAGACCACTCCAGAAATGTTGGAGGTCTGTAGGAAACCTAAGTGACGTCTCATATATTGAGGTATCGTTCGCCCATGAGAAAGATGGGGGAGACTACAGATACAGTCTTCGAAAGAGGTACAGGAAATGTGAAATTAGTTTGAAATAATGTGTTTCGAGACTCGCTAGTTCGGAACAGAGACCGGGGTCCAACTTAAGAAGAGGAGGTCTCCGGTTCCTAGGGCCACAGAAACGTTCTCAGTCGTTGTTGGAAAGTTATTATGTCTCGTAGATCATTATCATTCGGAACCATGTATAAACGAGAATAATAACAAAAGTAAGTAATACTTTAGTTATAAGTATATTTTATGGTGTTAAACTCTCATATCCTTTGAAACGGATTATATAAAGAATTATTTACATGTGTTAAAGGTAATAAAAATGTAATTTGAACTAAGTTTTATTCTTGAGTTACGACGACGACGACGACGATTCAGCGAAGTCAACACAGGTTGAGACACGTTGGGGTATCTACCGTCGGATGATCCGAGGCGTCAGCGACCCTAAGAGGTCCATTCTTGTGACCTCACCCAACGGTAAAGGAAGAGGTTACGTACTTTCACTTTTCACTTTCACTTCAGCGAGTCAGTACAGGCTGAGAATCGCTGGGGTACACGACGTCGGATGGTCCGAGGACGCAGGTACCCTAAAAGGTCCGTTCTCATGACCTCACCCCACGGTAACGGAAGAGGCATTCTTGAGTTATGTATTAGTTTTATAAGTGTCAAATTTTTTTGATGATCTCACTACCCGATTACTTCAATAGTTGTTTCATTAATGTAATTTTATATAAAAATGTAAGATTTAAATATACATTAATAAGGAGGAGATATATGGATCATGTAGAATCCAATTGTTATTTAAAAATGAGATTACGTGAACAGTTTTCAAAATATTTTACTAATATTTATACTAATGGTGTCAAAAGAAGGATACATTTAGATCTCTGATCTTTATAGTAAAAACAAAATACATATACTAAGTAATTCTAAGAAGTTTGAGTCTTGACATTCTCCGAATATAAACGTTAATCAATCTATGGTAGTTAAGAGATTCGGATACTAGAGTATAGACCGTAGTAAGATATTAATGATGAAATAATAAATTAGAATATTCTCTTTATGGTACTAGAATATCAAGTTTTTATAAGTGCAATTTCGTCAAAAATAATAATAAGTATACGACTATTGGTTGTTTTATTAATTTTACTAATTCAAAAATAAACGTTCGTAATAAATAGAACAAGATATGTCGTTTTATCTTCTTGATTACCCAGTTTAAAAACGGGTGTCGGTTGTAAAGGATTGACTAAAAAAAAAATTAACATTACTTAACATTTGTTTAATTTTAAGTCGACCAAAATGGATTTTAACTGATTAATTAAAGACCATAATTGTTGAACGGTAGTCGAAAAGACCAACATTCTTTCTCTGTGTGTAAAATCTTACGATATAAACTGTCCCCAATTAACATTTAACATTTTCCTCTATTTGTTTGTCCTTTAGTCGAGTTATCCCCACCGGGAGTTATCAGATATAAGTACTTCCGATTTACGGTCAAAAAAAACGAAGAAAGACGGACAAAATTTCATGTTTGTCATTATTACCATTATATTTAAGTTATTGATTATAAATAACTTCTGTTTTCGAAACGATAGACGGTATACAGACGGAATCTTATTCGGATTGTTGAAGTAAAACTTCTACTCTTTTGTTTCTCAGTTTTTTTCTTATGTCTTTGGACGGTTTAATTGTATTGATTCTTTAAGGTCTGGGTCCTAAAGTTGGGTTGTCAAATAGAAGTATTTCATGGTTCAATGAGATAAGAGTTAAAAGATATCATTCTGGAAGATTTATCCAAGTGAGATATGGAGTACCGAAGACTAATGTCTTCGTTCTCCAAAACTGGACATATAAAACTAGGACGGGAATCAGAAAAATAGTGGTCACCATATTTCAATCATTATTTATTCTAATTTCTAACCAAAGAAGACGACTCCTTCTGTTGAGTAAACGAAAAATGAATACAGTGCTTCTGACTTTATATTCTAGTAAAGATTTTTGTAAGACCAATCATTTACATTTGAAATTCCATTTAGTCTCATGTATAATAATTATTGATTTATTGAAAAGATGAATTTACCCTTATCATTATCCCCAGAAGGGATAATGATACAAAGATTTTTGTGAGACCAATCATTTACGTTTGAAATTCCATTTCGTCTCATGTATAATAATTATTGATTTATTGAAAAGATGAATTTACCCTTATCATTATCATATGTTGAGTCTGTTCTTACTTCCCCTGTCCCGTGTGGGGTAATTTTCTTACTGTGTTAATTCCTATGTCGTTTTTGACCAATGTTGGATGATCCGGGTTCTACCGTCTTCTAAGTTGAAGGTCACCTGGAACCGGGAGTAATACACGAATAAAATTATATAATCGTATACTATTCAGTGTTTGGGTGTTCACAGTACTGTCAAGATTCCGACTGGTATTTTCCGGTTTTTCACCCGTCACCGGGTTAAGAACCTCTAGAGACGGGGAAGAGGTTTTGTCAATCTTATAAGGAGGGTGAACTGTCTTATACTTTAAAGGGTCGGGTATTTTAGATTGGTGGGGGTTTTATGGGTTTGGGACCCCGACGAGAGTGGAAGACTCCATCTGGGTGTACGAGTTTAATTATAGAATGAACGTTGTTTATTCTCTTTTCAATTGAAGGATACCGGAATAAAGGTTGATATAATGAGATAACTTTAATATGAAAGTGTTCACTGACAGTCTAGGTTTCTGGCAAAGAATAAAAGATACGAGGACCTGAAGAAGATTTCGTAAATTAAGTAAACTGAGTGAAAAAGATATTGGAAGACATTGGAAGATATTGGTGAAAGTTCAGATTGGGCGTGTGGTTATAGAATGTTTACGAGAAAAGTAGTGTAGTGGTGAGACGACTTTTGGTAATTATAAAGAAGTAAATAAACACCCTTTTCTTTTTTCAGGAGTCGTAAAGTAGGAAGTAAGAGGTATTGGAATAGAAGTAAATAGAAATATTATAAGAGACTTACTTTCTGTGTTTTTCAGAATGAAACACTAGACTAAAGAGATCGTCGTAAAACGGTTAAGAGAGACTCTTTTATATACACGTACGATTCAACGAAGTCAGTACAGGCAGAGAAACATTGTCATACCTGGTATCGGGAGGTCAGAGGAGACACGTACCCTAAAGGGTCCGTTCTTATGAAGTCACCCAACGGTAAAGGAGGAAGTTCCTTAGAAGGACTGGGTCCCTAACTTGGACATAAAGGACGTAACCATCCACCCAAGAAATGGTGACTCCGTGGACCCTTCGGAGAGAAATCTATATACGGTTTTGGTATGAGTATTTTTTAACTACTATCCTGAATTATTTTAATTTTTAAGGACAAAATACTTCTGTGATAACTTTCTTAATTTACTATTCAGGGTCGCACCCTCTGCAGTTGTGTAAAGAAAGTCTTGACCTGTCCATGTCACACCTTTTATTTAATGTACATCCTTTACAAATTGTATTTGTTGTTTGCACATCTCTCTTTCTTTCCTTTCAGACAGAGAGTTTTTCTGATGTAACGAGAATACAGTTATTTTGTGAATTTTTACAGTATATTGAATGGTCTTTTTTTAAATGTTTTAAACTTTGTCCTTAAACATATAACATAGGAGACTATTTACCTTTTAATTTTTATTCTTAAGTCTTTGTCGGACACTGTTTCTACTTGATAAATATTTGCTTCTTTATACGAATGTTTTTAATAAATCGAGTTTCGACTTTAATTTTCATATCTAAGATTTTTAGTTCCTTTTAGTTTTATTAACTACTGGTGTCATTATTTCGTGTCATTTTAGACATGAGTATTTTTTTAATACCAGTACTTATAGAAATTGTAGAACTTAATATTTCTTCTTTATTATTAACTTATTTTATGATTAAACCCCCTTTTGATTGTTTTATTTGGTTTTCATTGTTTATTCTTACTTCCTTTTTTACTTTACCTTTTGGTGTACATGTGAACGCACATGTACGTGTTTGTTTTACAGATTTAGATCAAAAAAAAATTATACAGTTTTTCGTCTTTTCTGTAGATCTTCAAATTCAAATATTTTATCTATTATTTTATCAAGTATAAACCTTACTCTTTCTTTTTAAATCATTTCTAAATACTTCTGATATTTTTATCCTCTAATCCTGTATATTAAAACACCCTTTATTTCTTTTTCCCTTATTTTACGGACTTCTTTATCTAATAGTAGATATATACGCCATATATATATAAAGAGGTTTAATCTGTTGAACTAATCAGTCTAATTGTCTTTATTAATCTTTCTACTAATTTTATTAGTTCTAGATAGTCATTTCTCGTAGTTGTATCTCTTCTAATTCCTCTTTAGACCGTCTTAGGTTCTGTTAAGTATAGTTGTCCTCTCTACGTCTACTCCTCAAGTATATTGATTCATAAGAAGATCGTTTCCCTCATTAAGAGAGTTCCCTTATTTACACCAAAGGGGTTCATTTCCCGTCTTTACCTTCTTTGACTTCCGTATAAAAGATTTTCTCCGTTTGGTCTCACCTAACAAAGTCTAAAGAATAGATGTCATACGACTTCAACGTACACAGGTTGTTAATTAGTCTAATGTATAAATTTATGAATTACTTCTGTTGTAGATACCTAGACTGTTGTCCTATCTACTGTCGGAGGTCAAGTCTCTTAAGCAGTGATAAACCGGGTCCCTTCGTTAAATTAGAGGAGTTTCATCATTCTAAAGTGAATAAAAGGACTCACTGTCAAAGGGACCGGACTTCAAATTTGCACTGACGTGTAAACAACTTTGACTGTAACTATTTCAGTCTAAAGTACTTTAATGAAACAAACCAAGATACTAGTAAAGACGTCTAGTCCTACGTGTCTTGTTGACGTCCTGTGACCTTGGTTTCTCTTTCGAAGTCTAATTAGTTTGAGAGTTTTCGGACATGTTTAATGCCGACGACAACGTAGGGGTCACCTAACATCGGACGGTCCGAGAAGACAGGTACCCTAAAGGGTCAGTTCTTATGACCGCACCCAACAGTGAAGGAAGAGGTCCCATAGAAGGGTTGGGTCCCTAGTTTGGGTCCAGAGGGTGCAACGTCCACCTAAGAGATGGTAGACTCGTGGTCTTTTCGGACTTATGGATCGATCCTTTTGATTTTGATTCCCCGTCAAAGATAACACAGGTAGAGTTCTTTACTTATTCGAGGATGGTAGACGTTGAGTCTAAGATGTCTCTGAGATTGACCCTAGTTCAACGGTTGAACCGGTCCTCTCCTTTACTGTAAGACGGTTCTCAGGGAGAATCTGGAGTCGGGGAGAATCTGGTGTTGGGGGAATCTAGATTATAGTGACTACCATCCAATCAAGGAGTTTCGTTTTATATAACGATACGTTTATATACTCCTTTACGTACCACCTGTCCGTTTTCGTTTATAGGTAAGGTATGTGGGACACTAAAGGGCTAAGTCTATACAGGTAAGACAAATTTGTGTTAGTAGTCACCCTTGGGTACTGGTAGGTGTCATCGGATAAAGTGAAATCTACCGAGACAATATGTAACAAGAGAATTTGAGTCGTCTTAAAGGAAACAAATATCGAAAGGAGAAAGTGAAACTTAAGGTGGGAGTGTTTAGAGAGGTTAGTTATTAAGAGAGAGAAGGTATAGTTTATAAACTTTCGTTAAAGTTTTTTAAAATTGATCGATGACTAGGCATGTAGGTTACGCACATAGAGATGGAACAGACCCCTTAACCCCTTTGACACAAATTTTCCGGAACTTCGACATAAAGGGGTTATCACGGTTTTTTCGTCGATTTTACCTGTACTGTAAATCTCTTTGCAAAGGTTCGACATGACTAGTGACGAAGGAGAAGATAAAAAACAAACAAACAAATTTAGTTACATTATAAGCGACCTAGAAAACTACGTTCACTGTAGTTCGAATGACTACTACTCACACACCTAAGATAGAAGGAAATTCTAATATTTTCATTGTGAACGTGTAATATTTCGAAGGTAATAGAACGGGTAAGGTGTCTTACAATAACTCTATAAAGGAGTCATAAGCTTCTTACCTTAACAAATTCGGAGTCTTTATTTCGTGGGAGAATTTTCAAGAATCGTAGTAGTTTCGAGTTTTCAGATTTACCCTTCTTTGGGATTTTTGACCAAGGTGTAGAAAGCATCGACTTCACCTATTGTTTTCATTAAACAGATACAATGAATGATTACACCTTGCTTTAAGTCGACAGTTTAGTACAATAAAGAAAATGGGTGAAAGCGTGATGAAATCTACTCATGAAAAAGAACGAACATGGTAATGTTTACGGAAAAACAAAGAATTTATATAAATATGCATAAATGACTTTGTGACGACGATCGAATTTTTATTATTATCATCCATCGTAAATAAATTGGAAATAATGTAAGACTCGTAATAACAATTGACAACTATGTATTATTGAGTAATTACGAGTGTTGTCGGTTGTACAACAAACGAATGGACAATAGTGTGTCGATAACACAGGTCCCAGTCTTAAATTTGAGTCCACCAAATTAAAATCTAGAACTTAAGAAAAAAAAAAAAAAAGAAAACTTACTCTCTCCATAGAGAGTAAAAGAAACACAAGTCGACGAGTGTTTACCACAGGTCGAGAAACGTCGGGGTACCTGAAACGAGATGTGGTCCGAAGAGACAGGTATTTTAAAAGGTCCGTTCTGACGATCTCACCCAACGGTGAAGGATGAGGTCCCCTAGAAGGACTGGGTCCATAGTTTGACCCCAGAGAACCCAGAGGAGGTAACCGTCCGCCTAAGAAATGGTGATCATTCTAATGTTTTATGACGGAGAGTTTCGAGTCGACACTCATATAGTGAGTCGATGACTTTACCCGATGGTATAAATATAAATATGTATATATATATATTCGGTGGTATATAAATCTATATATATGGTATATATATTTAATATATATATAGGGTATAAATATATATATACCCTATATATATATATATGTGGGGTGTGTGTGTGTGTGTGTGTATATATATATCCGAAGGGTCAACTGAGTTATCATTACTTAGGTGGACGGTCACATTCTCCGTGACCTCTGCACCCAAGTAAGGGACCCAGTCCTTCTAGGGGACCTCTTCCCTTACCGTTGGGTGAGGTCATAAGATCGGACCCTTTAGGGTACATGTCTCTTCGGGTNTACCCTATATATATATATATGGGGGGTGTGTGTGTGTGTGTGTATATATATATCCGAAGGGTCAACTGAGTTATCATTACTTAGGTGGACGGTCACATTCTCCGTGACCTCTGCACCCAAGTAAGGGACCCAGTCCTTCTAGGGGACCTCTTCCCTTACCGTTGGGTGAGGTCATAAGATCGGACCCTTTAGGGTACATGTCTCTTCGGGTCGTCCGATGGAAGGTCCGCCAACGTTTTTCGGTCTGTGCTGAATCTCTGACTCACATGTTTGTGTGTGTGTGTGTGTGTGTGTGTGTTTATGTGGGAGAAATGGGGACCTTTACCTTGTGACTGAAGTATTGAAGTAAAAAGTTTGACTATGAGGATAGGGTGAAAGAACAGTTGAAACAATTTTTTAGAGATTACACGTTTTGTGATGTTAGATGTTCAGACAATCATCGTAGTGGTGAAAGAATATTAGGTTGGGAAGGAAATCAGTTCTAATAATAGACAATGAAAAGTCATACATAGAAGGAAATCAGTCTTCCGGGGCTTCTAGGAAAGACTAAGGATTGAGACATGGGACCCTGAAGTCAAAGACCACACAAGAACGGGAAAGAGCGGTGGTCGGTTCAGAATAGGTTGAAAGATCAGTATAGAGTTCATATTTTTGAGGTACTGACAGAGAATTATTGAGTAGCACGAGAGCAGATCTGAATAGATGAGAAAAGTATAGAAGTAAAGTCAAACGGAAACTAATATTGGAATTTTTCTGTCTGTACTGACTCGTGTCTACGTACCTGTGTTAGGATTTTATTAAAACTCACATAAAAGGGTGAATCTAACTTTCAATCGACTTCCGTCCTTAGTACTACGTGAAGGAAAAGGTTATGGACTATAGTACTACCTGTTTTTCTTTCACAGATCACTTATTTACACGGAATCAAGAATTACTTTCGAATATTCTGAATTGGAGGTTTACTGGAAGTCGTCCTTTTGTATGGTAAGTTACTTGAAATATCATTTTATGATAATGTTTAAAAAATTTTTAGTCCTAAAACAAAAAAATTGAGATAGTATATGACTCCTGATCGTGTAAATTGCCTCTTCCGCTACCGTGGGGTGAAGTCATGAGAACGGACCTTTTAGGGTACCTGCCTCCTCGGACCATCCGACGTCAGGTACCCCAGTGATCTTCAACCTGTTCTGACTCACCGAAGTGAAAGTGAAAAGTGAAAGTACGTAACCTCTTCCTTTACTGTTGGGTGAGGTCACAAGAACGGACCTCTTAGGGTCCCGACCCCCTCAGACCACCCGACAACAATTATCCCAATGTGTCTCAGTCTGTGCTGACTTCGCTGAATCGCCGTCGTCGTCGTCGTGTCAATTTAAAGATTTGTCATCATAAGAACGGACCTCTTAGGGTCCTTGTCTTCTCGGAACACCCGACAGCAGATACCCCAGCGTACTTCAACCTGTGCTGACTGCGCTGAATCGTCGTCGTCGTCAAAAAGAAGTAGTTAAAGTTATTAATCAACTTTTTAACAAATAGGACCTCTAATGTTTAATGTATTCTATGTATAGTTATCCTATACACAAGTCTCTTCTTTTACCGTTGGGTGAGGTCATAAGAACGGACCTTTTAGGGTTCCTGCCTCCTAGGACCGTCCGATGTCAGGTACCCCGGTACCCCAGCGTTTCAATCTGTCCTGACTCACTGAAGTGAAAGTGAAAGTGAAATCACATTACTACTCCTTCATTGGTCCTCTCTAAAACTGTCGATCTGTCTTTCAGTTACGTTTGAAGGTCTTGTAGACAGAAGTTTACTGATCTTTGTTTACTCAGCTTATTATAAATTTAGTGACACATATAATTTCCATTCAATTTGACACAAATACTATTATTGTATTCGTTATTATACATTTTAGAAGTTTAAATTTGGGAATTCTTAAAAAGATTACAAAAGATACTTTTACAGGAATTGCAACAACAAGTCAGCGAGTCAGTACGGACTGAGACACTGGGACACTTGATGACTAAATCGTGATTACGAATCTATATACACCAGATGCTACAAAAGTTTCTCCTTTTCACAAAATTTATGTAGACATCAATTTAGAACCATAAATGGAAGATACCGATTCGGAAACTGTGTGGTAACGGTGAAACATCACCGTATGTGTGTCTTTATGACCTGAAAAAAAAAAAAGAAAATTTATTTCCATTTATTTTAAACTCAACATTTTAATATTTTAATTTAAATTCGTTACATCTTTTATTTTATAAGAGACTAAAGTGAAGAGAGTGAAAGGAGTTTATTTTCATTTAAAATTAAGATCGTATAGATCTAACGATGTATAAGAGAGTATCAGGGATCATTAAGAAAGGGAACAAAAGCCGGGTGATAGATGTACTCGGAAGAAAGTCAAGGAAATTAAAGGGTATGAGTAATAGAAGATTGTGTTTCTACAAATAGTGTAAAGTAAATAGACAGACTGTACAATAAATGATTTACTTACTGAGAAAGTAAGAGTCTAGACCCGAGTTTATAGTAAAGGAGTATATTCGAAAGGGTTTTAAGGTAGAATCTATTATAGAAGGTTTACAAAGTATTCTTGAACATAAGAGGAGAGTATGATAATGATTACAAAATCTACTTTATAAGAGATTTACGGACAAAGAGACTGCTAAGGTATAAAAGGTGTAACTGTCGATGCAAAAATCGAGTGATGGTCAGAGACCGTATATGATCTGCGCATATTTTACAACCCTCTTACTTACTTACGTGGTTTGCTACTTAAAATGTACTTTCCTTTTAACGGATTTTCTTTACACTATAAAATCGTAAACAAGGGATTTTGATTCTGTTTATACAAGGACCCTCTCTTAGTGGTCATAAACCGAGTCCCTCCTTTTATAAAAAGTTAGAACCGACAAAACTTTCATAGTAAAAGTGAGGTTAGATTTGTACGACACTTTGAATGTACTGACTAATTTTTATACACTTTCCTTCTTTGGATAAGAACATAAAGTTATACAACGAGAGTATTCCGTTTGTAATAACTAGCCACGAACTACTAAGGTGGATGGGATTTTCACATTAGTAAGTTATTATAATTATATAAATGGTTACCATAGGGTGTATCTCTAAACTGCTACACCCTTAGTAAATGTAAAATCTCAATAACTTAGTTTTCATCTTTTGTTTACTACCGTTAAATACCATTTAGTTAATTGAAACATATTAAGAAGTCTCACTAAAATTTAAAATTTACACCCCTTATCTACATGGTTTACATTTAAAAAATAGAGAAATTTATTTATATGGATATTATAGATATAAAAACAATTACACTTATTAGGTATCTCGTTGTACTTATTGTTTATAGTAAAATCCTTTATAAACTATTGAAGAAAGAGAAAAAAGGAAAGTAAGAAAGGAAGAAGGGAAGGAAGGTAGAAAGGAAGAACATTTTCTGTCATTTAAGGATCCAAGATTCTTCGTGGACTAAGATAAATGTGTGAAACGACATAAAGAGCCGATTCGATATGAATTGTTAAATTATAGTCTAACGTATAGATGTCTGTAGGTGACACCGGAAAATCCACCAGTTATCCAATCAAAGGAATTGTACACTCTGACAACTAAATATTATCACTGTAGAGGGAGACCACAGTTGTAAAACTCTTAGTGACTATGCTAGACCAGATGGTTCTGACCTTCGTAAAAGATTTTCTAACTTGATAAGTGTATTCTATATTATCTTGGACCAATTTTTCAGTCGGATGTATGAGTGAGACGGGACTTTTCCCCGTAACCAAGAATTGTCACTTTTTCAACCTTACGAATTAAACGACTACTTTAGTGAAAAAATTTTCTTTTGAACTTACATGTCTCTTACTGATTCTAGAAGATCATGTCACCAGGGGTTGGAAAAACCGTGGTCCCTGACCAAAGTACCATCTGTTAAAAGGTACCTGGTCCTATCCTCCCCTAGTAAAACACTACTAAGTTCACGTAATGTAAATACCACGTGAAATGTAGAGAACAATAATGTAGTAGAGGTAGAATCCAGTAGCCCGTAATCTAGGGTCTTCCACCCTGGGGACAAGATCGTCGTGTCATCCAATTATCCATTTATATTTGATATCTGTAGAGAGATCGGAGTGTGTATACTCGTCAGAGGTTCCGTTTTAGACATAGATATCCAGAAAAAAATCAAAGAAAAAAATTTTTTTATTCTAAAATTTATACATAAATAGAAGAAAAAGAGGATTACTATCGTTCAAAATTCATTCGAACTTTAGTGTTAAAGATAAGTTATCAGTTACTTCTTTAATTAGAAAACCGTTTAGACTGTCTCATTGTAGAGTTTATCTAGACTGAATTTCTGATTTCAAAATTATAAAAGTAGGTTTAAAGTTTTCTTGTGAACGAAACGAAGGTGCAGGGTCTTCTTTCCAAAAGAATAAGTCATTTCTACAACCTGTCATTAAAGTTAGTTTTATTAAAGAGAACCCGAGGTCCACTCCCCCTTTATTAAATGAAAGTAAATAAAACTTAACGTCGATACAATTCGGTCACAGGGGTATGGTAGTGAGGACTTCTGACCAAAGGGAGGACTAAGTAAAAGACAATGTTACCGAGAGTTGAGACCGACGTGGAAATTGTGAATGTCCACGAAAAATTTTTTATGGTAATAGTCTCAGGGAGGGGTCTATTTGACTTCGGTTTAAAGACTGTGATTCTGGATTCGTCGAAAAAAAAAGAAATTTGAAGGATACACGAAGATTACGGGTTACTTCCGAAGTTTGAGAATTAGGTCACAAAGTAGATTTTCTTTCATCAGTTTCCATCTATGGTTCCTCAATTCCTTTTTGACAACTGTTTTGGTCGTTCAAGATCTAAATGGAGGGTCAGCCAAGTCCTTTAGGATAATTCTATACGAAGTGGTTTGTCACGTATACTTAAGGACAGTACCAAGGTTTAAAGAATAAAAGGAGTCTCTACACTCCCATGTAAAGTCTTTTAGTTAAAATTGAAGTCTCCTGTCACCAAAAGGGTCCAAGTTTAGTACGAATTCATGTTGTCCCTGTCCTGAACCTTCGTCTGTAGTAAACACAATGATTGAAGTACGGTTTCAGTTGATATGAATACCAACGGACCTGGTACCTTTAGTGTAAGTGGTTTATAAAGGTATGGCTTATGATTACCTTTCCTAGGTTTCCTTATTTTTCATTTTATTAATTCATCTTCTTTTTAATGAAAATCTTTTCAGAATTGTCTGGAGTCATGTTTGAAGGTTTCTATTATCTTAAGGCAATTTAAAATTTTAAAGTGACGGAGGTTTGGATTTTGAAACCCACATTCATCCGATTTGTGTTTTGTTTTGGATGGTTGGTTGGGTGTTTGTTTTTGGAAGGTGTTTATGTTGTCTTCAGTAGTTTGGTTCTCGACCATTAGTCTCTTTCTCTTCCGAAAAATTTTGATAAGATGTTCCGAACTGAAACGAGATAGATGATGGTTTTACTTTACATGTCCCTCTCTCTCCACTAAAGTGTTGTAGGACTTTTTGAGATGACTTTTAGGTTACACTTATGTACCTCCGTCGAGTTTCTCCTGGTTTCTGGAGCCATTTTCCTATTTTCTAACTGGTAACACCAAAACAAAAAGGACGACCTTCTTTTCGTCTCTCTTTTTTGTCTCTGTAAAGTCTGTCCGTCTCCATTATCGGATACCTATTTGTTCTTGAATCAATTTATGTCCATGTCTCTTTTCTCTAAAGACCCCTTTCATATTTTATCTTCTTGGACTCTTTTTTAGAAGTTAGGTGAGATTTGATTCACAACCCTGAAATTTTAGTTTAACACTTAAAGTAGGATAATGCGAAAATCTCTAATCTTTTTTGAAATCTCCTTCTGTCTTCGTTTATCCCAAATTTTGATGAATCCGTCGACGAAAAACTATTTGCGACTCTGAAGATCTTAAACGTGGTTTCAATATCTACGGTAAACTTCGAACTTTTAAAAGATTGTACTTAATCCTCTGTAGAAAACGTTTCACTTAACCCATATCCTGTTACTATTTGTTCCATGTCAAGTTAAAAAGACTAATCTAAATACGGACCAGAGGTAACTAAGGGTGAGGAGGGGTAAACGATAAAGGAAGAGAGTCTATTTGTGTCTTATGTGTGTCTCTGAACGACACCGAAACTCTTGTCTACTGATCTTCACTGTGTCCTGGTGTTTCTTTCGTGAATGTTTTTATACGTTTGTTATAGTCACGTGTATCCTTCACACCCAGTTTAAGAGGTACGATTTTACTCGGTCCACTTTTTATTGTCTTCGAGATAAAATCTTCTTTTAATTACTTATTAAATGTAATTTTAAAAATTATCTTTTCTACTAAGATTATTTGGTTAAGGATTCTCTATTTTAGTATTTTATTCTCTTTCTATACTTTTCCCTCCAACTTCTCACTTATTTGTTTATAACCCAGTTACAATGTGATAATGATTTAATCACTTATATAATTTACGTCTTTCCTTTTTTATATCCGTCAACTTTTCATAGACTGTTAACCCTTTTTTTATTATTTAAGTCTTTTCTGTTTCCCATTTTGTCTCACTAATTTCGTCACTTTTCTGATACTCGTACCTTCCGTCAGTTTTTACTAGTTGGGTTCCAATCGATCGACTAGAGGGACATCTTAGTTTAAGTTACACGAATCTACAAGTCAACATAGGTTAAGAAACACTGTGGTACCAGACGTCGGACGGTCCTAGAAGACGGGTACTCTAAAAAATCCGTTTTTATGACCTCATCCAACAGTAAAGGAAGGGATACTACCTTTCTTGGGGACGTCTTCCTTTACCGTTAGGTGAGGTCATAAACTCGGACTTTTTACGATACGTCTCTCCTCTGTCCGTCCGACGTCTGGTAACGCAAGTCTTCTCAACCTGTGCTGCCTCACTGATTCGTGGTGTCAGTTTCTACTAGTTGGGGTCCTATTGACCATCTTCGTTTAAGTAACATCTTCGTTTGACTAATTACTTTATATTTACGAAAATCTCTTTCTCCTTTTGAAAAGACTTTATGTCCTTCATAGTCTTTGTTTCTACTCTCGTATATTGTAAAGAACCCTTTTTTGAACTATGTTTTAATAGTTATACTTTATATAGAACTAATTCATTGACTTTAAGTTACTCCTTCTTTAAAACGTTTCAGTGAATACTGACCTTTTTCTCGTCCGATAGAAGTCTGAAGAAGTGATTTAACTTACTTTTTGAGTCACGTTATTGAGAGTTTAAAACTTCCTTTCTTTCAAACTGGGTTCCCCTAATATGGTTGGTGTGACCATAAGAATCATTTACGATATCGGACGTAGGAGTTTGTGTGTTTTTTTATTAGTGGATCTTTTATATCGTGATCACTCTGAAAGAACCTCTTTTATTAGTTTATATTTAAAGACTTTTAACTTAAAATGATTAATTCTATAATTATTTTGTGTGACTTAAATAAATATATTTTATATTCCCCCTTGTTGGTCCCTTTATCCTAATGTTCTCCAACAATAAACGGTTGGAGTACTCAAAGGACCCACTTTAGACTTTAATCGAAGGTATATACCTCTTGCTCCTCTCTGGTTTCTTTCTCCGTCAGATGAAGCTTAAGCATCCACCGGTAAAATTATTCATTCTCTTGAGGGTATACTCCAAACAGTACCCGTCAGTATTGTACTCACCCAGAAGGAGTAGACGGACGGTCTTAGAATTTTCAAATACGGTTCCGCAATTGACCCAAATCAGTACAAATGACAGGTCTACAAGAATTGTTATGTAACGAGAGAAGTCCGACACTGGAACTCTTACCGAGGGTGACACCTTTACCACTCGTCTTACGTTTAAGGTTCCTGTGTCCTCCCTCTCTTCTCGGTGACTAACGGGTCTAGGCGGTCGTCGGTCCAAGAGAGTGACTGGAGGAGGTTGTCTCTATGTACAGACTTATATTCGGTATATTGTTGTGAACTTTTCTCTATAATTCCCCCTTTTTTTCTACCTTACGATGTGTCTTATTTGAGAGGGGAGGTTTTTACAGAGATAAGGTTAAGATCCTTGGACAGTTACTCAATATAATGTACTGTTGTCCACCTTACCCCCTAAATGTTTACACTAGCTTAATTCCGAGGAAACTACCCCTCTAAATGGGCCAAATAGACCTTCGGAAGTTACATCAGTGTCCCCAGGAATATTCACCTTCCAATACTGTTTATTCCTCTGTATTATTACCTGTATTCCCTACCTTACTATGTTGACGACCTAGCTTCTCCCAGTATTTGTTTCCATTCACCCGAGGTGTTGGACTTTTTTCGTTCTTTTACCTTAGAGAGAATCTCGGGTCTCTCTTGGTCAGGACGACTATAATTGAAATCGAGTCACTCTGAGTGACACCTAAAGACCTGAGGTCTCGACGTTCTTTTTAAGCGCAACAAAATTTGACGATTCAAATACCCTTAAAGAATTTCGTAGTTATCCTTTGATTATGTCTACCTTTCGTCAAATCCATGTAAGTAAAAATTTGAAAGGAATTTCTTTTGATTATCAGTAATTTATGTCTTTATTTAGTTCTTTATCACGAAAGTTAGATAAAGTAGTTTAATATTCTTCTTTGGTTTTTAAATTTTATTCTTTTATAATTGGTTATGTCACCAGTTAACCATCAACCGTAACTTTTTACTTTCTAGAATTTGAATCTTAAAATACATATGATAATTTTCAAAATCTATATTGTCGATTAAATTTATTGTGTAATATTTGAAAGATTTTATGGATTTCCTTCTTAACTACGAAAACTTGACACCACAACCCCTTGTGAGGACTCTCAGGGAACCTGACGACGTCAAGTACCCCACCGTTTCTCAACCTGTATTGAGTTTCTGATTTGACTTACTGGTTGAGTAATCAGTTGATAATTTGATCAATTTGAAATTTATAACTTATAATCTACCACCAAATCAACGATTCAGTCCAGGCTGAAAACGCTGGGGTCCCTGACATCGGACGATCCGAGGTGACAGGTACCCTAAACGGTCCGTTCTTATAACCTCACCCAACGGTAAAGGAAGAGGTCAACTAGAAGGGTTGGGTCTTTAGGTTGGGTCAGAGGACGTAACGTCCGCCTAAGAAATGGTTGACTCGATGTTCCCTTCAGGATCTTAGGATATTTAATATTATAACGGTAAATTCTTACACTCATATAAACGGTGTTTTGTCGAATCATCTAGTTCTAAGACGGTAAAGGTTAAAATAAATAATATATTAAAAATTTTATACGAAATCGAAAAGATGATTAAATAGACTCCGAATAACTTTTTAGTGAACGTCTTAAGTCCTAAAAATCTTCCAACTGTTAACTTTGTAAGTAGATAGAAATTTATATAAGATCTATGGTGACAGAATAATTTAATGGTTGAAAAATATCATTCGTAAAACGATTACTCTCCCTTTCGTTTCTTTAAAGATACCGATTTTTACCTTATGTCTTTTCTAAAGAATCGTGAGGGTAACTATACGAATTTTAATGCCATAACCACAGTTTACATTTTGTATTTTATCTGGTCGAACCACTGTACCAATAAGTAATTGAACTAAAGACACAGTTGAAACTCAAAGTTACATAACAATATTCTCCGACTGAAAAGATATATGTTAAGTATGTATTGTTGACGAGAAATTTTATAAACGAGAGTCTGAATTGAACCTGTTTCTTTACATTAGAGAAGTAAGATATAGATACATTCCAAAACACTAGAAGTTTAAGTTAGAACAGTAATCTATCGTTGGAGGAAAACTATATATAAATCTATATTCATTGAAACCCTCAAGTCTAGTTATAAGTATAAACTTATAATGTTCAAAACGTTTTTATAGATTATTGAGTATTGTGTCTTTGTACAAAACATTCATGGGAGATCTTCATAACAAGAACTACGTATGAATCGTATTCTTTGAAATTAAAATTAATTACAGAAAACGATTAAAGAAGACATTTCTACAAAATGGTTTTAATATATATTAACATGATGAACTAAGGGCTACCGAGTCAACCATTTCTTAGGTGGACGTTACATCCTCTGCACTCAATTTAGGAACGTAACCCTTCTAGGGGACGTCTTCCCTTTCCGATGGGTGAAGTCATAAGACCGGTTCCCTTAAGGTACCTGACATGTCAGGTACCTCAGTGTTTCTCAACCTGTGTTGACTCGATGAAAGTGAAGTGTATAATGAACAACCCTAGGGTCCCCCGAGTCACCATTTCTTAGGTGGACCGTTACGTCCTCTGTTCCCAAAGTAGGGACCCAACCCTTCTAGGGGACCTCCTCCTTTACAGTTGAGTAAGGTTATAAGAACGGACCCTTTAGGGTACCTGTCTCGTCGGACCACCCGATGTCAGGTACCCCAGAGTTTCTCAAGTTGTGTTGATTCGTTGCCTCGTGTATACGGTCGTCATGACGGATGGTGGATGGAGACAAACAAAGATAAATATAAATACAAGGGTTCCCTGTACTTACAACAGAATAATCAGAAAATAAGAAACAGTCATGGGTCTTCTCGTAAGAATATCATACATTTATTGTAAAAATATACGTCCTTAATTACTTCACCGTGTTTATAAGTTCTTTGGTCTAGAGACGTTTCTAATCGTTCACTAGGTCAGTCACAGAAGATGAACTAGAAACGAATAGAGTCACTCCCGGGATAGAGAGGAGTCACGAAAAACGATTCATCGGTGAATGTCCTTCCTACAAGGACGAGTTTTGACATTAATGACCCTGACCTGTTTCTAGTCAGTCAGTGTTAGACTACTCTATTACAACGTCTTTGGTCATTGACTCTTTGGTTCGTGGTGTGAGTCTCTCAACCTCTTGAGTCCAAATAATGTGGCCGCCCGGGTCTCCTCAATTGTGAGGTTCAAGACTCGGGGTCAGTTTCCCAATGTCTTAAAAATATCTGTCTGATATCACCCTTTATGATCGACGGTTATCCGACCAAATTCGATTCCCCACAGTACGTGTACCCTTGTCGTCAGCTCTACCCCTTCTCTTCCGGACTGGAAATGTACCTGTCCGTACTAATTCGACCAAACGTCCCCGACCCGTTAACGTTTGTCGTCCTGTTCCCACTCACTCTGTTCGAGGTCAAAGACCATAACATTCAGGGGTGAAAGACTCTGATGCACTGGATATACTAGGTCTGAAACGTTCCTCATTAGACTTAATGTCTCCGTCTTCCTCGTCCTCCAATACATTTTAAAATTACAAAGGAGAAGTTATTTTACTTGGGCCATGTGTCCACCGAGTCTACCATTTCTTGGGTGGACGTTACGCCCTCTGGACCCAAGTTAGGGACCCAGTCCTTCTAGGGGACCTCTTCCCTCACCGTTGGGTGAGGTCATTTTAAAGTACCTGTCTCTTCGGTCTACCCGATGTCAGGAACCCCAGCGTCTCTCAGTCTGTGCTGACTCGCTGATTGTGTAAATGAAAGTGTGTCTGACGATGGCTCTAATATCCGGTTTAAGACTCGAGACTAACATTCTACACTTTAGATTCTATACGACACTCGGATACTGAAGAATGTTAACAAACAAAATCCAAGTCGATATTCTTCTGTGATGATCCTGAAGGAACCAACAGATCACCAATTCTTGGGTGGACGGCTACGTCCCCTGTGCCCAAGGTCGGAACCAGGTCCTTCTAAGGTGTACGGAACCTCATTGATTCGTGTACACGGTGTTGATGGCATCGGACACGTGGGATCTCGGGTACGAGATACAGTTGACGTTTAACCGTGAATGGTTCTCGCAACGGCTGACTTGTTGTTTACGCAAACGTCAGACGGAGATACCTCTAACTTGGGGTAAGACGATATCGACAACTGGAAGTTGTTGGGGACTCCCTCAAGTCCCACCTGACTCCGTGAGACACGAGGTCCCTTAAACCACCCTGTTCAGAAATCTATCAACCTACAAAAATCCTTGTCTAAAATACTTGAGGTAGGAACGTAGAGGAGTATAGACGACGGCGACGACGACGACGATTCAGTGAAGTCAGCACAGGCTGAGACACGTTGGGGTCTCTACCCTCGGGTGGTCCGAGGGGGTAGGGACCCTAAGAGGTCCGTTCTTGTGACCTCACCCAACGGTAAAGGAAGAGGTTACGTACTTTCACTTTTTACTTTCACTTCAACGAGTCAGCACAGACTGAGAATCGTTGGGGTACCTGACGTCGGATGGTCCGAGGAGGTAGGTACCCTAAAAGGTCCGTTCTCATGACCTCACCCCACGGTGACAGAAGAGGCGAGGAGTATAGATATCTTCGTGATTTAGGGAAGTACCACTGTAGTCTAGGAGTACTGATTGTTTTTTGGAAAATATTTAACTCACGAAGTACCGTAACTTGAGGGGGAAATGTTTTTGGAATATATAACTGAAAGGGGTGACGACGAAACCTCGTCAGAGAACCTCGATAGACTCTACGACGGAGGACCCGACGTCAGGAGTGAGACGGGGTTTTTTTTGAATTGAGTGTTGAGAGTTCAACATGTAGAAAAAAATCAACTGTAGACGTTGTTCTTTTTGGTAGTGTCACTCTTTAGGTGCGTGGTGTTGATCTCTCATCGGGGACGAGTGGTGGTGATCTCTATCGATTACACGTCGTTGTTTCTGAGTCACCACTTCGGTTTTTATTTATTTTCAAATTTTTTCTTCAGTGATGATCAAATTTTCCCCACTCGAAGGTCTACAAGTTCGACCAAAATCTTTTCCGTCTCCTCGGTTTGTTGTTTAACGGTTGTAGGTGACCTAGTACCTTTTTCGTTCTCTCAAGGTCTTTTTGTAGATAAAAGCGAAATAACTGATACGGTTTCGGAAACTGACACACCTAGTGTTATTTGACACCTTTTAAGACTTTCTTTACCCTTATGGTCTGGTGGACTGGACGGAGAACTCTTTGGACATACGTCTAGTCCTTCGTTATCAATCTTGACCTGTACCTTGTTGTCTGACCAAGGTTTATCCCTTTCCTCATACAGTTCCGACATATAACAGTGGGACGAATAAATTGAATATGCGTCTCATGTAGTCCTCTTTGTGACCTGACCTACTTCATGTTCGACCTTAGTTCTTACGACCCTCTTTATAGTTATTGGAGTCTATACGTCTACTGTGGCGGGAATACCGTCTTTGACTTTTCGATTTCTCGGAAACTACTTTCACTTTCTCCTCTCACTTTTTCAACCGAATTTAGTTGTAAGTCTTTTGATTCTAGTACCGTTGACCAGGGTAGTAAAGTACCGTTTATCTACTCCTTTGTCACCTTTGTCACCGACTGAAATAACAAAACCCGAAGTTTTAGTGTCGTCTACTACTAACGTCGGTACTTTAATTTTCTGCGAATGAGGAACCTTCCTTTCAATACTGGTTGGATCTGTCGTATAACTTTTCGTCTCCGTAATGAAACGGTTGTTTCCAGGTAGATCAGTTCCGATACCAAAAAGGTCATCAGTACATACCTACAGTCTCAACCTGACACTTCTTTCGACTCGCGGCTTCTTTAAACTTCTCAAAACTTGACACCTCAACCTCTTCTGAGAACTCTCAGGGAACCTGACGTTCCTCTAGGTTGGTCAGGTAAGATTTCCTCTACTCGGGACCCACAAGAAACCTTCCTTACTACGATTTCGACTTCGAGGTCATGAAACCGGTGGAGTACGCTTCTCAACTTAGTAACCTCTTCTGGGACTACGACCCTCCCTAACCCCCGTCCTCCTCTTCCCCTGCTGTCTCCTACTCTACTGACCTACCGTAGTGCCTGAGCTATCTACACTCAGACTCACTTGAGGTCCTCAACCACTACCTGTCCCTCCGGACCGCACGACGTTAAGTACCCCAGTGTTTCTCAGCCTGTACTGACTCTCTGACTTGACTTGACTTGATTGTATACGTTTTAGTAAGGGTCACAGTTTAATTCTACCATCTCATCCTTCGGTATCTTGAGAAGGGTCCTTGTGTAGTTTTTATATAGATGTACACGTTGTTGAGAGTGACTTTTGATTGACCTCAGACCGTCTTTTTGAGGACATGTTGAATCCGATACTCTTTAAGGTACACCTGAACCCAATCTTCCCTTCTCTTGATTAGTCCAGTATTAGACAAAAGAAGACTTAGGGAAGGTTCCAGTGTCTAAGTCTCTTGTGGGGACCCCTCACATACTAAGTTCGATGTATAACCCTCGGTGTCGAGACCCCAGACTGTTTCCTTCTGTTCGGGGGAACCGACCAACTTCCAGACCGTCTTCGGATCTAAAGCGAGTACTCTTCACCCACTTCAGAACGAGTGAGGATTTCATCCCACCTCTCCCGTCTAACTTTGGACACTTATCGACTGACTAAAGGACAGTGCCTGGGTCGTACGTGGGTTGGACTCTACTGTTTGTCAGGTCAGGACGACCGGAACGTAACATCGGGGTGTGATTTTACTCCTACACTGTTTATTCCTTTTTTAACTCGGTACTCTGTAACTCCAACCAGTTTGATGTTTGTCGGAGACTTGTCCATCCCCTGTCGGTGATGACCCTTAACGTGTCCACCATATGGTCTCCGTCAGACCTAGAGACTACAGTGAGGCTGGGAACGGTTTATGAGAATCACTTAGACACCCAGAGGACACGTTCCTTCGGGAAGGTACAAGGGGAAGAAACAATAAACATCCTTTATACAAATGTGGAGTTACTGGAAGGGACTCAAAAGGTTTCCCGAAAGGGTTTCCTAAATTTTGTCAACGATTATTCCCTTCTCTCCCCTACGTCTCTGTTTCCTCCTCGTCAGATCTTTGTTATCACGTCGGAACCCTGTCCTGGGACCAAGGGTCGGTCCCCTACGTGTATTGTTATAGAAACTCGAGAAGACGTCTTTATTTTGGTGTGGTTTACCTTCTACAATTGGTGAACTACTTCATAAGAAGTAAGGTCTCCCTTCCAGTGTCAAACTATTAGAGTTCCTGGAGGACTCCGGTCTAATTCCCTTACGTCGGGATTAGGAATAATCTTTGTGAAAGTCTAGGAATAATCTTTTGGGTAGGAACTTGGTGACGACTTTTTGAGGAGTGGTTTAGGAGATCCCACCTCTGTGTGTCAAAAACTCCCGTGTTTTGACGATACAGGGGGAAACGGACCGTTTTGGGATTTCCATAAGAAAAGTTGAATGGAGGTTTGACAGAGACTCTAAACTAAACCGTGGTCACATGTCTCCGGTTCTGAAACGTAGTTGTGGTCGGAGAGGACGAGAGGGACGAAGGAAGACCCTTTCCCACGTCCACGACCCTCCCCCTTACGACGACGACGACGATTCAGTGAAGTCCACACAGGTTAAGACACGCTGGGGTATCTACCGTCGGGTGGTCCCAGGGGGTAGGGACCCTAAGAAAGAGGTCCGTTCTTGTGACCTCACCCAACGGTAAAGGAAGAGGTTACGCACTTTCACTTTTCACTTTCACTTAAACGAGTCAATATAGGTTGAGGATCGCTGGGGTACCTGATGTCGGATGGTCTGAGGAGGTAGGTACCTTAAACGGTCCGTTCTCATGACCTCACCCCACGGTTACGGAAGAGGTCCTCCCCCTTATCGTATTCGATTTTCCTTTAACTCCGTTGGACCTGGGTTGGAAGTCCCGAAGACGAGGTCGTTGAACCTGTCCAATTCGATCTTGTTCTCTCTCCCGAGTTTGTTAAATTCTTTACTTTGTTGTCACCGTTGATGTGTAACCGTGAACGGTTCTCATAAACGGTCACTTGTTGTTTCTGTAAACGGTGGACGGAGACACCTCTTAAGTCCCACCTTCAACTCCGTGAGACACGAGATCCCTTTGACCACAAATCTTTCGACCTATAAAAGTCCTTGACTAAAGTACTAGGGTTAGGAATGTAGAAGAGTATAGATCTTTTAATGATATAGGGAAATAGTCAAGGAACACTGATCGTTTTTTGGAAAACATTTCATTTCCGAACTAACGTGACTTGAGGGGGAAGTGGTTTTAGAATAACTGGAAAGGAGCGATGGAGAAACCTCGTCAGAGAGTCTCGATGGACTCCACGACAGAGGACCCGATGTCAGCAGTAGAACGGGGTTTATTTTGAATTGAGCGTTGAGAGTATAACACGTAGAAAAATCAGTGGTCGTCTATGGTGACCCTATGTTTTTTGGTATTCGTTTAACCTGTTGGATCTTCTTTACCTGTTTAAAGATTTTTGTGGGTTGAAAGGTTCTGACTTAGTCCCTCTTTATCGGTTAGACTTGTCTAATAGGGATCATTACTTTGACTTAACCATTAAATTTTTAAGGGTCGTTTATATTCATGCTTCCTAACTTACCGAAGTCATCCCTTAAGTTGGTTTACATATTTCTTCTCGATTATGGATAGAAACAGTTTTAGAAGGGTTTTTACCTTCTCCCACCTTGTGAAGGTTTAAGTAAGATACTCCGGTTGTTAAGGGATTATAGTTTAGGTCTTTTTCTTTAATCTTTTTTTCAATGTCCAGTCATGGATACTACTTATATCTACGTTTTTAGAAGTTCTTTTATAAGTGCTTAGATTAAGTTGTTATATATTCTCCCTAGTATCTGTCACTAGCTCAACCTAAATTATGTCCCCATGTTTCTAGTAAGTTATAAACGTTTAGTAAATTACACTATGTGGTACAATTGTTGTTCTTCCTATTTTTAGCGTATGAGTAGAGTTATCTGTCTTTTTCGTAAACGGTTTTAAGATGTAGGTAAATTCAATTTTCGAGAGTAATTTTAACCAAATCTCCCTACTTTTCACCCATATCTTCAACTTTATGTATAAAATTGTGTTGTTTCCGGTGAATACTTTTTGGATACGATTGTAATATAAATGCCGACTTTTCCATATTTGAAAAAGAGGTTTTAGTCTTTGTTACGTTCCTTTGGGTGGAAACGGTGAAGATAAATTGTGTCATAATCTTCCGAATCGTGTCGTTAGTCTGTTATTTGTTTTCCGGAGGTTTAACTTTTTCTTCTCCATTTTAACAGTGACAAACGTATATACTATGATATATGTCTTTCGACATTTCAGTGGTTTTTCAATAATCCTGATTATTTATGTAAGTGATTTCAACTTTTATGTTCTAATTACATGTCTTTGGACAACGAAAAGATATGTGATTATTACTTGATAGTCTTTCTTTTAAATTCCTTTGTTGGGGTAAATGTAAGTGTAGTTCTTTTATTTTATGGATCCTTCTTTGTATTGATTCCTCTACTTTATGGATATGGGAATTATGATATTGTGAAGCTACTTCATTACCTGTTACTATAATTCTTCACCTTTATATAAAGTACAAGGACCTAATCTTCTTAATTTTAACAATTTTTCACGTATGATACGACGACTCCCTGTCCCTCCGGACCACACGACTCCAGGTCCAGAGTTTCCTCGGACTGTACTGAACCGTTGATTTGCTGTTGTTTTGATAGGTTTCGTTAGATGTCTAAATTACGTTAGGGACAATTTTAAGGGTTCCGTAAAAAGTGTCTCGATCTTTTTTATTAGAATTTTAAATATACTTTTGATGATTTCTAAGACTTAATTAGATATTGTTTCCTCTGTTCTTATATGTTACCTCTTTTCTGTCATGGCAGTTATTCACCAAGATCTTTTTACCTTGTCGGAGTACATTTTATTACTACAGTCTTATAAAGGAGTGTAGTATATGTTTTTATTTGAACTCCACCTAATTTTTGGATTTTATATTCTGGATTTTTGTTTTGAAGATGTTGTCTTACGTCCGTCTTATGAGACTTTATTTGACATTGTTATAAAAAAAACCTAGACTGAGATTTCCCATTTCTTCATTTTCGTTTTTATTTGTTTACCTTAGATTAATTTGAATTTTCGAAAACATCTCGTTTCCTTTAATACCTGTTTTACTTTTCTTTTGGATGACTTACCTTCTAGTATAGACATTTCATATACTAACTATTCCCCAACTACAGACTTTGTATATTTGTCGAGTATGATGAGTATACTTGAATATATTTGTCGAGTATGTTAAGGGGGGGGTTTTCTTTTTTTTTTCGGGTTAATTTTTTTACTCGTCTTCCGGACTTATCTTCCGGTTGTAATAAGTATTCTTCTATGTGTTTACCCGGTGTCCCGTGTGTTTTTTGACGAATTATAGTACTTAGTACTCTCTTTACGTTTCTTTTTGGTGTTACTCCATTGTGGACTATGGACAGTTTTGACCGATAATAGTTTTATGTGTTCATTGTTTACAACCGGTCTTGCACCTCTTTTCCCTTGGTATCATATTACAATCACCATAACGTGTAACCACGCTGGTGATCCCTCTCGTCATACCTCCAAGAAGTCTATTGATTTTTATCTTGACGGTACTAAGTCGTTGACCCATATAAGTTGTTGACGACCCATATATAGACTTTTTTTTTTTTTTTACTTTTGTGATTATACTTTTCTATCTACGTGGGGTCACAAGTATCATCATCATAAACGTTGTCCATTTAAAATTTCGTTGGGTTCCCAGGTAGTTGTCTATTTCTTCTGTAACACGAATATATATATATATATATATATATATATATATTTGTGTTATCTTATAACAACAAATCAACGATTCCGAATAGGTCAAGAAACGTTGTGGTACCTGATGTCGGACGATCCGAGGAGACAGATACCCTAAAGGGTCCGTAGTAATGACCTCCCCCAACGGTAAAGGATGAGGTCCCCTAGAAGGATAGGGTTCCCAGTTTGGGACAGAGGACATCCAGAGAACGTGACGTCCACCTAAGAAATGACGACTCGCTAGTCCCCGGTGTTTTATCTTATAATGAGTCGGTACTTTTCCTTACTTTAAGACGGTAAACGTTGTTGTACCTACTTGGATCTCTTATAATGTGAATCACTTTACAGTCTGTCTTATTCTATTTATGAGATACAATAATGAATGTACATCTTAGATTTTTTATTTGTTCAAATACATTGTTTTGTATAAGTGTCTAAATTTCTTGGTCGATCACCAATGATCACCCTACTTCCTTTCTTTTCTCCTCCTTTTTCCTATGCCCTAAACCTCTGTGTTTGACGATATACATTTTATTAATTCGTTGTTCTTATAAAACACGTCGTGTCCTTTACATTCAGAAAAACCATTATTGAGATTTACCCTATATTAGATATTTTGACAAGGTAGTTATCCGACATGTGAACTTTGATTATAAAGTTTAATTATTGTGAATTTCTTTTAGTTATTTTTATGATTGAAACACGGTATGATGACTCGTCAGAAGTAAAGAGAGACTTTAAAAACCCGTGTTATATGTGTAATTTTGTAACTTCTTTTATTTTGATATTTGTATCATTCGTTTTTTCTTCGTAAGGGAACGAAAGTCAATACTACTACCATAGTAGGTCAAATAATCCATATGTTTCAGCCCTTCATGCGTAGTCATCATACTGAACTTCTCAGATTTCGTTTCAAGACTCCTAATTTCATCTGACAAACACTTCATTATAATATAGTTTATTAAAGATTTATATTATGAAAAATTATATCACTTCTGTAGTATAGATCCAACCTTTTAGATCCCTGTTCCGACCCGTCTGTGGGAGTAAAATAGGAGTGGGAGATTGACTTACTGTCAAAACAGATAATTTAGTTTTCCTTGAACACTTTCAACGAGTCAGTACAGGTCGAGAAACGTTGAGGTACATGATATGTCAGGTACCTTAAGAGGTCCGGTCTTATGACCTCACCCATCGGAAAAGGAGGAGGTCCCCTAGAAGGGTTGGGTCCCTAGTTTGACTCCAGAGGACGTGACGTCCGTCTAAGAAATGGTCGGCTCGGTGTTCCCTTCGAGTTCTTATGACCTCACCCCTCGGTTAGGGAAACGTTCGACTAGAAGGGTTGGGTCCTTAGTTTGGTCCCAGAGGACGTAACGTCCGTCTAAGAAATGATTGACTCGATAATGTCTTTGGGTCCTCGAACGTTCTACGTATTAACTATTCGACTAACAAATTCGTTCTTACAGTTATTAAGAAGTAATATGAAAAATATTTCCTAAGATAAAAGATATTTATGTTCAAAAAAGACCAGTAAAAAAGAAGAGCCAACTAAGAGATATAAAAGAATTATAGATCAAACAGGTGAAAAACGGGATTCTTCGTAATAGTTTCCGAACCAAAGAAAACACGTAAGAGATCAAGGATTTAGTTAGAGATACTTAACAAAAATTTTTCACATGTTATGTAACGGTTTGTAGTCATAACTCAATCACATATCCACATATTATAGTAATAAACGGATCTATAAGATTTTAAGTTCGGAAATTTTTGTGTGTAAAATAAATAAGACCCATAAGTTTTGACGAATTGTCTTACTTTATGAAAGATTTCGTTCTAAATGGAAAACTTTACATGTGTACATAAATAACGTACATTGGTAATCTTCGACATGTTTTTCGTACTGGTAAGTCGTGAATGAGTATAGAGGGTTTGTTAAAATTAGTCTATAGACCAACTTACATAAAATTAGTAAACTAGAGACAAAAAGTCCTCTTTGTTTTGTTTTGTGTCGGGGTTTAAGACTGAAAGTCCTCTTTATGTTGTTTTGTGTCGGTCACAACAATAGACAACAATATGACGGAGAGAAAAAAAGATTCGAGAAAATTCAGTACTTCGAGCCGTAATACAGGATATGTCGATTCGAGTTTGTTCGTACCTTCACTTTCACCATCAGTGAATCGGCACAAACAGACTCAGAAACATTGGGGTACCTGACCTGACAAGTACTTTAAGAGGTCCGGTCTTATGACCTCACCCAACGGTATGGGAAGAGGTCCTCTAGAAGGGATGGGTCCCTAGTTTGGGTCCAGAGGACGTAGTGTCTAAGAAATATTAAACTCGATGGGTCCTTCGGTTTCGTCCGTATCTTAAGACTTTGTGTTTTCCTAAAATTTCGTCTTTTTCATTTAGTTATAATTTTAAGTTACGTACGATTACTAAAACGGAAGCTTTACATCTTCTAACTAAAAATTAAAAAAAAAAGAGGAAAGGTACAGAGAGGTTTATATCTCTATGTTGGGAATTCCATGATCATGTAATCTTTATGGTCGTTTTTTTTTTTTTCCGATATTTGTACAGAATTGGAGGTTCATCAATGAACAATGAAAATATCTTAAATATTGTGTAGCCAGAAAAAAATCTAAAGATACGAGGCGACATGGTTCAACGAAGTCAGCACAGACTGAGAAACGTTGGGATACCTGATATCGGACGGGTCGAGGAGACAGGTACCGTAAGAAGTCCGTTCTTATGACCTCACCCACGATAAAGGAAGAGGTCTCCTAGAAGGGCTGGGTCCCTAGTTCGGGTACAGAGAATGGAGAGTACGTGACCGTCCTTCAAAGAAATGATAATTGCGGTGTATCCTTCGAGTCGGTGTTTTCGTTAGTTCTTTATCTAAAACACTCTTTATGAGAATTAAAAGATTTTATTAATAAAAGTTTTATTATTATAAAAGGATTATTCAGTTCTCAACCATATGTACACAAACCCTATGTGTTTGTAAATTGTTAAAGATTTCCTCTCATGTACATATTTATCCCTTTGACTCCGTGTCTATTAGTTTTCCTTTTTTTTAGAAAAACTTGACTTTTACATTCTATAACTCATCGATGTGTAATGAGTCTCAAAGTTTTTTGAAGTTTAATCTATCTAGTTCTCCTCTAACCTTTTATTTTCCCTTCGTCTAATAAATTGATTACCCAAACATCGGAGATAAGTGGGGTTGTCCCGAAGGGATCGTCGAGTCGACCATTTCCTAAGTGCACGTTACGTCCTCTGGGGTCGATCTAAGGACCCGCCCCTTCTATGACATCTAACCTATCCGATGGGTGAGGTTATCAGACCAGACCTCTTAAGGTACCTGACATATAATTACCCCAACGTTTCTCAGTCTGTGCTGAATTGCCGAAAGTGAAAGTGATAAGTGGGGGTGGGGTGTGTTCAAAATTTATTCCTTAATACATCAACTTTAGTTTATTTACGTTGAAAATTCATATGAACTTACATAAACTTCATACCATTTTTGAGACAAGGTATATTTATTTATTTATTTATATATATATATAAAAAAAAGAGTTTACTTTCCTTTGTAACTTTTGTGACACGTTATTTTTCTCTGTGTATGTCTTTTAGTAACCATTGTTCCTGAACTATCTTTGGAAAATTGGTGGAGTCCTTTTGACACCCTTCCGACCCATTAGTCCTACCTGCGAATTCCAAGACACGGTTAATCTCAGACTTTCGATATCGACGAAGGACCTACGTATTATTGTTTAAATGACTCCTCTATTAAACACTCTCTTGACTCGTGCCCAGATTACGACAAGTACTAATATCTGGGAGAACTTATGACGTACTCTTTAAAGTTATTAAAAGTCATTATGTCCGTCTTTAAATTGTGTTCAAGATATTACTTTTATTGTCAAATCACCTTGTCGCCCTAGTTTCCACTAATACTTGAACATGGACAATTATGTTGCGTCTTAAAACTTACCTACCGGTCTGTTTTAACCCAGATTGATGAGTATCGTATTACACGAAAGCAAAGGTCTGACTGGAACGACCTTTAAGTCTTGTCTGTGTTTGTGTACGGGACACGTTAATACAAAGTCACAACGACAACAACAAATCAGTGATTCAACACAGGTTAAGAAAAACTGGGGTACACTGGGGTCCGTTGTCATGACCTCACCCAACGATAAAGGAAGAGGTCCCCTAGAAGGGTTAGGTCCCGAACTTGTGTGTAGAGGACGTTACCGTCTGCCGAAGAAATGGTCACTCGGTGGTCACTTCGGGGACGGGGCACAAAGTCACATGGTCCCGTATTCTTCTCGGGACGATTACCTCGTATAATGTCCGTTAACGTAAACGGACAGAGAAGACAATGACTTCGTTGAGGTCCTTAATAATAATTATTAGTACCGAGTTAGCCATTTCTCAGACGGACGTTCCGCCCTCTGGTCCCAAGTTAGGGACCCAGTCCTTCTAGGAAACCTCTTCCTTTACCGTTAGGTGAGGTCATAAGAACGGACCTCTTAAGGTACCTGTCCCCTCAGACCACCCGATTCAATTGTCCCAGTGTTTCTTACCCTGTACTGACTCACTGATTGTGAAAGTGAAAGTGAAAGAGGTCCTTTTCATTTTTTAAGGTATCCTAGTTATGTCGGAGACACACGTTAAAGTTCGATCGTTGTACTGAACTAACCTATACCTCAACTCTTTTCTACACGTATTAGTTGAAAATGTTCTTCCACACTCGGTCGGTGGGTATCTCTGTCGTCGTCAGGGATTTAAAGTATTCTTGTCGTCAGGGTTTATTAGTATATGTACTGAAGGGACCACCGAGTCTGTCATTTCGCAGACAGATGTTACACCTTCTGGGTCCAAGCTAGGGACCCAACCCTTCTACGGGACCTCTTCCTTTACCGTTAGGTGAGGTCATGATAACGGACCTTTTAGGGTACCTGTCTCCTCGGACCCTCCGATATCAGGTACCCCAGTGTTTCTCAGTCTGTACTGACTCGTTGAAGTGAAACCGAAGAACATATTCAATTCTCGTAAATTTCCTGTAAATACTTTTACTGAGTAGATGGTAAGAACTAGAAAGATAAGTCTTAGATATTGTGTAAAATCAGATGAGATTTGATATTCACACATGATAAGTGTATCTAAAGATTGAAAAGTTCCCTTTATAAGATAGTCTATTTACGTATCCTTAAAACAATCCAAGACTCTGGACAACTTAATAGTTCATAGAAAAAAAAAATTTAAAATGAAATATTATGACATAACCAAAACGATATGTAACTGTACTTAAACGGTGCCCATTATGTACTCAAGGGTTAGGACTTGGAAGGAGGGTGGAGGGAGGGGTATGGTAGAGAGACCCAGTAGGGTCACGTGGTCGGGGTTCGTAGGACATAGGACGTAGCTTGGACCTGACCGCTAAGCAAAGAATGTACTATAATATGTACAAAGTTGCGGTAAGAGGGTTTAGTAGGGTGGGAGAGGGAGAAGGTGTCTAAGGTCTTCAGACAAGATATGTAGACACAGAGAAAACGACAGAGCGTATGTCCCAATAGCAATGGTATAAAGATTTAAGGTATACATACACAATCATATGATATGACTTAGTCAAGATTACTCCACCTACTTTGACCTCGACTAATATGTCTCACTTCAATTCGGTCTTTCTTTTTATAGTTCATAGAAAATAAAGTTGAAAAGGTGTGTGCAACACTTTGGAATCACAGTATGAAATTTGTACCAACTTCTTAAATGTAAACTACCGTTCAACATGATCACATATTAAATACAAAGTTACTATACGGGTCGGAGTATCTTCTATTTTCCTAATTAAGATTAGAGGTATACTTGTCGAACGTCAGACTCATTCCTATTCCTATTCACTCGGACCTCCGTGATTTTTCTCGTCTCTTAAGAGACGATTCGTCTCCTCTTCAGTTCAAATCTACTATGTCATCGTAGTCATTTCGTAGAGTCCCATTTATGAGTAAATAAAAGTGTAAATACTCAATATTGAAACTGAGGGATAAACTATTTAGGGGGGGGTCTATAGAATGTAAGGTACGAGGTAACAGGGAAGAATTTGTGATGCGAGTACCAAAAGTGATCACGGTTTGATAGGATCAAAAGGAACATGTATCCAATGTTAAAGAAAAAATAGAGGAACGAGGAACAGGATTGGAGTACAGACTTTTCAGTCAGTAGGGGTTCACAGGTAGATACCGGGTGACGAGAAGAGAGGTATGTAGAAGTGTCTAGCTATGAAATAGATGAGAATATTAAAGTGGGAATACATTTACTGAGAGTTTAGATACACAGGTCGGGTCTTTAAAAGGGTTCGAAGTCCAAGTAGATGAATAAAAAAGTCGACCTGTTGATGACGTCTCATAAGGTGTTCGGGAAGTACCAGACACACTGGAATTTACAACGTATAGAGAAACACGGAGAACACAAAAGGTGGAACCAACATGACACTAATTGAGACAATGGATGGAATGTCAGGACTCTTACGTAGGAAATCTCTCGACGAATCCTCTAGATAGTCTGTATGTTTCCAAAGGTATGGTAAGATAACGTGGTTCATCAGGAAACAGTGACAATTTTACCATATAAAGAGAGCTAACCTTTCTTCATTTTAGTAAAGACTTTTATTCGGTGATGAGTTTTAGGATTTATATAATGAGTTCTATCATATATCTTTATTTTTATCAGGACCGACCGTGTAATATAAGTTCAATCCCTTCTTTTTACCCCCAACATCCGATTTGGGGTGGGTGTACCGAAGGGAAAGTGAAGGAACCGTCAAGACTCCATGAGACTCCTCGGGTAGACCCAGAGGTATCGTTTCTGACTTTCGGTGGCCTACTATCTTTTTATCGAGGAAAGAACCTTGTCGTACGTTTCAGGAGGCACTGAGTCACGAGGAGGGGTACAATGGGAAGTGTAGGGTCGTTATAGTTTGACTACCGTAAAAAGGGTCTACAGTCCGACAAAGAGTAAAGGGTTAAACGAATGCAATGGGGAACTATTTTAATGAGAGACTCGGTGGGGTGAGGACAGTACACCGGTAAATGATACGTCGAAATCCTAAATTTTGTCTATCATAAAGTAAGTAATTTAATAAGTCAGTCTTTTTCTAAGAGTACCTCAGAATTTAAAACACCACCTCCGATCTGTCTGTCATTCGTTTGGTTATACGTTTGGGGTCGATTCTTACTTGACGAATTTAGTGGTTATTAATTACGGTACAACTGGTGTATGATCTGGAAGAGCTTCTGGAGGATCTGGAAATTCTTTGGTACTTACTTGTAATAACGGTACGTGTCACGATGTACGAAAGTATATAGGTGAGTACAATTTATAGTTTTACTTCGTTATTTTCGATAAGACTGTGAAACCATCTACTCCTCTGTTCCCAAGTCTTTCTAAATGTTTAAATGGATACCGGTGTATCTACCTCTCTCAGTCTTAGATTTATGTCTAAGTCTGTACAGGTTAAAGTCTTTGGTAGGTGCAAGTACTATTATAACCGAAAGTCCACTATAATTTTTTTTTCCGAGGTAGAAATAAACTTTAGTTGAGTATACGAATTTAGAGAGGTAGTCTTTACCTAAGAGAATCAAGATCCTTCGAATCTCTTTAAAATGTAACATCGTGAAATGTTAAGTTTTCTTGAATTAGTATTCGTCACTTAGACGTTTTATACGAGAGTCTCGGGGTGACTAAAATCGTTATCCTCTCTTGTCAGAGGACGGTGTAGACAATCTTACTTTACCGAATCTCCGTTATCTCCTTTTCGTATTTACTACATGGTTTGTGGACCATAAACCCCGTAAGAAACGATATTTTCGTGGTTTAATTTCGAAGTCAATAAGTAGGACTTTTACAAAGATAGAAACGTTATTCTAGGAGTTTATTATCTACACTTGAAGTTTGCATTAGTGATTGTTTACTAAATTATCATTATGTACGACAATGTTCTTATATCACTCTTATTCGTTACAATTTTTATTCCGTGAACTCTCGGGTCTGACGTCCAACGACGACGGGTCTACATCTTTTTGTGTGGTCAAACTGTCTGTCTATTTCGCAAAAGGAAATCTCAGACTTATTTACGAGAAGAACTTAGACAGTTGTACTTAAGGGTTCTCTTTTGTTTGGGTCGTTTAGAGTCCAAGTATCAACTAAAGTTTAATAGGGGAAGGTGAATAACGAATATATCCCTCCGGTATACCCTTAAATCATATTAGACCTGTCCATACTAAACAGTAGCCACATTATTATAGGGGAATTCTAGTGAAGGATTAATACAGTAATTTTGAATTATTGGATTTTTGACGGAGGAACGACCTGTTCCCCTTTTTAGTAAAACGACGAAAACTCAGTGTAAAAAATGTACGTTTTACGAAGGTCGGAGGAGATTCTTTTAGGTAAAACTTTTTTTTAAAACGAAAATAACGACGATAGAGTTTTATAATATCAGACAAATTTATGAATTTAATCAAATAAAAATCCAGTCTCTGACAATGAAACGATCAAATTAAAAGATTTAATGTTTTCGTTTAATGTTATTTATTATAAATTTTTTAATTGAGGGGAAGGTATATATCGATATTATATATAAAATTTTAAATAAAAGTACAGTATGGGAAAAATAATATTTAACTGGTTTATTATGTACAATAAGATATAGTCTTAAAGAAGTATACTACAATTTAATATTTGTGATTAGGTGTGACAGTTATCTTATGACTTATCTTATGAGTAACTTTTTTATAAGACATCAAATCAGTTGATATAAACATCTGTAAATCTATTACAAATCTAAAAAGAGGGGGACATAATAATGGTCAGACGAACTAGAAATTCTCTGAGGTACGTAAAATTTATAATTTTCAAAAGAATTACTAAGATCTTTATTTGATACCGTTGGAGATGATCACTTGAATAAAAGATACAGAGGTATAAAATTGTACCTAGTAGTAGACTTCGGAATCGAAATAAACCTACGTACTTTGTTGTGAGCAATAAAAATTTTGTTACAAACAGTATAGATGATGTAGTGTCGTTAAGACGTTTCGTGTTAATAAGACCAAAATGTCTATTTGATAGGTTTCACAAATTCGTTACAAGAGTATCGAACAATGTTCCCCACAGACGTACCGTCATGTTCACTATTCATATATTTTTTTAATTGTCATGTCCAGACACCTTTCCTCTACCTTAAAACAGAACTTATATAAACCAAAGACAACGTACATCCTACGGATTCACGTCAATATACCATCCTTCTACTTGTGTGTAAACCTTGAAACTTCTTTCCCAAGGAGACTTCTGTGGTTAAACCTTAGGAATCGAACATTTCCACCTCTTCCGTTACCGTGGGGTGAGGTCATGAGAACGGACCTTTTAGGGTACCTGCCTCCTCAGACCATCCGACGTCAGGTACCCCAGCGATTCTCAGCCTGTGCTGACTTACTGAAGTGAAAGTGAAAAGTGAAAGTACGTAACCTCTTCCTTTACCGTTGGGGGAGGTCATAAGAACGGATCTCTTAGGGTCCCTACCCCCTCGGGTCACCCGACGGTAGAGACCCCAGCGTGTCTCAAACTGTGCTGACTTCGTTGAATCGTCGTCGTCGTCGTCGTCGAACATTTACTTAAAGTTTGGTATCTCGACTTTCCCAATAGGACCATTTCACGTTGTACACTCCGTTTCCGTCCGTTCGTGTCCTAGAACCTCCTTGTCTATGTAAACCGTTCTTCTTTCCTGAACCCCTTCCTTTTCCTTTTTTACTTCCTTAACACCCACTTCAGAACGTTTAGTTCCTTCCTCTGTGAAAGTTCCTGTCCTGTGACTATTGAGTCGTTATTTCCGTCGTAACCACTAGAACCGACCCCCTTCAAAGTCACCAGACTTGACTCCTCCTGAAAATCACCTAACTACTCGTCGATGGAATAATTGTCCTTCTTAAAAAATCTCTTGTTCGTATTTTTTATTCTTTAGATGTTTGATACCATTGTTGCAAGGGTGACTCACCCATCTTCCTACTCAGTCAACGGTACCTCTAGAGTTTCCCCAGGAGACTTGTACGTGTCGGGACTTAAGTCGGGACAAATACCTTTAAACCGTATATTTCAGAGGAGGGGTATTTCTCATCTGTATAGTCAGTCTTACCAGTTATCTATAGTGAAAGGGTAATCACATACAGGGGTTTCTGATTTTGGTTGTCGTCCATGATGTAATTTTAAATGAGACAAGTTCAGTAGACACCCGAAGGGGCCACCGAGTCACCATTTCTTACACGGACGTTACTTCCTCTACGTCCTCTGTGTCCAAACTAGGGACACAACCCGTCTAGGGCACCTCCCCCTGTACCGTTGGGTGAGGTTATAAAAACGGACCTCCTAGGGTACCTGTCTTCTCGGAACACCCGATGTCAGGTACCCCAACGTTTCTCTGTGCTGATTTCGCTGACTTGAACTTCGGTAACAATTTATAATTTTCATAATTGATGTTTGGTACTTTGTATAATTTGGTTCTCTATGATTAAATATATACTTAGTCTCATCATTCAATGTTACCCCTGTCGATGGAATAAGGTTACCGTCCGGTAAAGAAAAAACGATTCTTGGTTCTCTCTTACCATCTTCAGATCAAAAAAATGGAATGTATGGAAAATGTATAGAAATTTTTTTTAGTTATTTAACAACCCGTAACACCTTTCGACACGTCTGTAATGACAAGGGGGTGAGGGGGGTGGGTAGTACACTGGAAAATTGTCGAGTCGCGATTGGAGGTGGAGGTCGACGTGACCGTTGTCTTCCGAGTTTCTCCTTTTCACGTAGACACTAAAGAACTGTGGGTGTCTATTAATGATATGACAAACTTAGACTTCGTCTACTAAGAAACAAGACGAGAAGAAAACAAATCGTTTTTTTCTTGATAAATGTAGAGTTGAAAGAAATACAAAATGTAAGTTTCGTAATAGTTTTGATGTCTCTAGAGTGCTTCGGGTGCCGTACGAGAATAAGTGATATAAGTCATGACTTGACCCATTTTCTGTGAAAATTAATGTATTTTACTTATTTAAATCACGGTTCATAGTTCTGCACACAAATCGTATTATTCGGAGGGGAGAAAGGGTTCTGTGGGGGTTTGCGACCATAATGGTCTCGTATAAGTTGGAGAGTACAGAGTCTCACCGATCTAATATCTATCCGACGTCCACCTTGAGTGACCGAAGGAGTGACCAAGGAGTGACTCTACTGTCTTCAAGGAGACAAAGTAGTGCTACAATAAGTAAGTTCCCTTTTTAGTAACTTGTGTAAAAAACAAGTTATCAAAAATCCTGGACTTGTGAGTCTCCTCACTTCACTTGTCCTTGAGTGTCAGGTCGTCTTAAAGTATCCTTCCTGTCTTCCACGAACGATGGGTCTTACGAGGACGACCCTCGGACCTGCCCTATTCCCCGGAGGGTCTTACGGACCTTACTCTGAGCCGGACACCAACCGATGTCACAAACTTCTATAAAAACTAATATTTTACTCATTTATATTTAAAGACAAGTCAAGTCAAGTCAAGTAAAGTCAGTGACAGGCTGAGAAACGCTGAGGTACTTAACGTCGTACGGTCCGGAGGGACAGGTAGTGGTTGAGGGTCTCAAGTGAGTTTGAGTACAGGTATTTCAGCCACTACGGTAGGTCTGTAGAGTAGAAGACAGTAAGGGAAGAGGACGACGGGGGTCAGGGAGGGTCGTAGTCTCAGAAAAGGTTACTCAGTTGAGAAGCGTACTCCACCGGTTTCATGACCTCAAAGTCGAAGTCGTAGTAAGGAAGGTTTCTTGTCAGTCCTGACTAGAGGAAATCTTACCTGACAACCTAGAGGAACGTCAGGTTCCCTGAGAGTTCTCAGAAGAGGTTGTGGTGTCAAGTTTTCGTAGTTAAGAAGTCGTGAGTCGAAAGAAATGTCAGGTTGAGAGTGTAGGTATGTACTGGTGACCTTTTTGGTATCGGAACTGATCTGCCTGGAAACAACTGTTTCATTACAGAGACGAAAACTTTTACGTCAGATCCAACCAGTACTGAAAGGAAGGTTCCTCATTCGCAGAAAATTAAAGTACCGACATTAGTGGTAGACGTCACTAAAACCTCGGGGGGTTTTATTTCAGACTGTGACAAAGGTGACGAAAGGGTAGATAAAGGGGTTCTGTCTTTAGACTAGTTTCCTCTTTTTAATTTTTCCTCGAAGGGAGGAGTTTCGATATTTTCCGTAATTCATTATTTTATCGTGTATGTCTAGTCACTTCTCTATATAGATCTGGATATAGAGATGTATCTTTTAAGAACTGTTATATTTTATTCAAATAGGTTTTTGTAATTGTTTTTTCAGTATTTAAATTCAAAAAAAAGGAATTGACCTCTTATTTGAGAGTTAATTATATTTATATTTCACTAGTATAGGTAGAAATCGAAAATGTTTATAATTGTTAAAACTTAATATTCATGAATTCATAAGTATAATTTATAATTTTGTTATTAAAACTTCGTGTCGGAGACTTCCCGTCGTTTACACAGTATTAACCAAAGACAAAGAGGTCACGGACGTGTCACGGACTATATTATATCCAGTCTGAAATTTTGACAACTCTTCGACACTTTGACGACCTTGGTCATCTTCAGAGCCCGTTGATTTACAGGTTATAAAACGCATATACTATGTAAAATTCCCATAACAGATAAGGGAAATTAACGTCCTACTTTCTGTTTATATCACGAAACCCATGTTCTCTACAATAACGATCAATGATCAATGTATTACTATAATTTTTTGATAGTATAATCGATAGAATTAAAATACTGAGGGACAAAAGTAAAGTGTCGGTACACTTTATCTCGTGTCATTGTAGTGTCAAAACCTCTTTACTGGACTGTAATTTTGTTGAAGGAGTCTTCCCTCTATAAACTGGACTCATTTTCCCTGAATAAACTGTTTGGTCAGTCTTATTGACGTTAATTTATGAGTAATATACTGTAATCTGATCGGATCCCCTAGTTGACTACAAAGTCATCTCAAACAACTACTTTTAATGAAAGAAATCTTTTATTTTTATAAACTAGAAAAAATGTATGGAAATTTTAACTCTTATCATATAACCCCAAAACTAAAAAAATTAGTATTAATTACGTTATGTACATTTGAGAAAAAGTTCTAAAAAAAATTAGACAGCTACGGAATTTAGGAGTTAAAACCTCTAAAAACATAGTAGAACAAAATACCTGTTATACCGTTTCTATTGTCAATTGAGGAAACTTACGAGATACGATTCTGCAAAGTAACATTAGACGAATGAGGGTACCTCTTGACTCTCCTTTAATATATGGTGAAGTTGGTGTGTCAAGAAAGGGGTGAGGAAAGTAGTTCGAATATTCCACGTGAATTATGTTCTATGACTATGCATATTAAGAATTATATGTTACTTCTTGACGTACACGTCCAGTAGTATGGTCTTATTTACCTACTGTTTCCCTATATTGTGTGACAAGAAAAGGACTAACAAATTTAGGTCTGTTGATCTGGATGTTCATTGTTAAGTTTGTTATTTATTATAACAAGGGATAAGGGTCTTAAACCAGAGGTACGAGGGTACGGTCACGGTGACTCACCGTCTTGGCAGTAGTCCAAGACTTCGTCTTTTGACCCTTGGAGTTCCTGATGGAAGAGAAGAATTGGGTTTTATACATTGTATAAACTTTATGGTACCTCAGATGGTTCAATTATGTCGAAAAAATCGCCTAGGAAGGAATCAAGCAGAAAGTGTAATGGTGGTCTGACACAGGGGGACTGGGTTTAATTTCGGACTAGTATAATATGGGATAACAGTTGAGACGTGAACGGATCTCCTACCTTAGGATCGAGAAGGACCATCATGGTTCTCGGGAGAACACCAGACTGTAGGTGAGCGATAACAAAGAAAGAAGGTCACGGAGGACCATGAATCGCAGAAAGTCGACGTAGTTTGACGACCTTCAGGGACTTATAAGACGACAAAACAAGTAGGATCAGACTAACTTGTTTGTAGACTCACCAGAATTAGGGACGTAGAATTAGTAAAAAAAGGTTGTTTATAAATGAATTTCTGGATCATACACGGTCCAAGTACACACGCACACATGAGTCCGTAAGTCAACACGAGTTGAGAAACCTGACACAGACTGGGGCACCGATATTGGACCGTCCTAGGAGACGGGTACTTTAAAAGGTCCGTTCTTATGATCTCATCCAACGGTAAGGAAGGTGGTCCCCTCGAAAGGTTAGGTCCCTAACTTGGACTCAGAGGACGTAACCGTCCACCTAAGGGGGGGTGGGGGTGGTGACGACTCGATGAACCCTTCATGGACTTGACATAGAACCCTTATTTTGTTTAGTGAATTTACACTTTGGGAGTTCCTCTAGTGGTACTTTGGTTCCTATTTTAATTAATCTATCAGTACTAGGAAAGTACTAGAGTAGGGGAAGGAAAAGGATGAGTGAGACGAAGTCGGTAGACTAGAGGGACGACTAGTTTCTCGAGTTCAACCGAGGGTGAAGTTCGGGAAATGTGTACTAAAGAAGGTAACCGTTATGAGAGAGAGGTCTCATGACGGTCGAGAACAAGGAAATAGAGTAAACTAAGAGACAAGTTTATAGAAGAGTGTCACCAGACGAGATTATTAGGAAAAGTTCGATTTTACTACTAGACGAGGAGACAGTGAATCCAAAAGAAAAGAGGGGTTTATAAATAACGATGTCTATAATATAATATGTAAACAAAAAGTTACCTTTAAGGTACTGTCCACCTAGAGTAGTTAATCAGACGACGACAAAAGAGTTTAGAATCTTGACACAGACCACACACCATCCAAGGAGCATATAAACCATATCTACTCAATGTGTCTATAAATGGATATGGGACTCTACCGTCTACTACCTCACTCTTCTCCATAATTGTTGACTTCCAATGACATCATGGGACTCACTACCCTTGAAGGAAAAAGGGTTTCTTATCCCATAGACCTTTAAAATTTCTTGTCCAGTTTCTAGATGAACGTCAAGTAAATCTGTTTTCTTATTATTTCCTTTTTTATAAATTTTTAGGTAGTGTTTTGACAAGTTCTGTGTGAGACCCTTTTATGAACGGGATTTATATCTTCTTGTTTGTATTTTTATACATGTCATTTCTGTAAACACAGTGAATGTCAGTTAATAATTCCTTGAAATAAAGATTAAAAGGTTTAAAAGTAACAAACTATCGAGGAACTGGTTTTTCACCTTTTCTCTTTACTCTTGTCTAATAGGAGGTAAGGAGTTTTTTTGATAAAGATGATGTTCAACTATTTTTAGTCTTTTTTTAGTCTATCTATAACTGTTAAGAAACTTAAGAATACTTAATTTCGTTCACTCTTAGAACCCTCTTAATTCAAAGAACGTAAACCTTCTCTACTTCTATTATTACCTAGTTTTTCATTGGATCATTTGATATTTAAACCCATCCTTTTACCGTTTTACTTCTATTCTTCTTACCACCTTCGTTTTTTTTCTCCTTTTTACATTTTGTGTCTTACTGAGTTTTGGTCTCAAGACTCAGACCACGCTCCGGGACAAATCATCTAATCTTCTGTCCTCCGTTCTCAGTGGAAGAACATCGATATTTCTTAATAAAACCGGGGGTCAACCGTGTTACTTTATAGTTGTTTTATTTCTGAAATTGTTGACAAGAGTGAAAACACGGTATAAATTCGTTAATTAGTTATTTTAGGAGATGACATATGTTTTGAAACATGTCCCAAAAAGGTGAAAAATTAATCTTATACGATACTACAGAAGGTTTAATTCTGATTGGTACCGTCAATAAAGTAAAATGTCCTCAAAATATGTTAGAAAACCCTAAACGTTAGTTAATGTTTTATCCATACGGTAAGAGTAGACTGTAGTGGAGTGTACTCTCTAGTTCTTTTTTACTAAAAAATTTCTTTAAACTAAATTAGACACAGTAATCAAAGTTAATCTTACAAAGGTGTTTATCTTTCAACTCTCATACATTTAATGAAGGGTACATTGACAGTACGAGAAAAGGATCAGAGTGGATCTTGACTCTTGTACGTAAAGTACTCTGTTATGACCGAAAACACCAACGACAACATGTTGTACAAAGTTTAGTGTCATGATGAACGTTTACCTAAATTACTCGTATTTTTACAAGGGTAGTGGATGTTGGGTTTTATAGTAGTAAAGATGAGAGAGAGGAAAGTACTAATATTAATTTTATCTTCTTAACTTTTTCTGTTGTGTAAAAAAACAATAAAAATACTGTCATTTTGACTATTAATGGAACTACCTAAATTAAATAACATATTACGAATTACTACAAATTATATGTTACGTATTCGAGTCTTATTTTATAAAGGATGTTAGGTATACTGTAGTGTATGTCAGTTTAATTACCTCGGTTGTACGTATATTGTAGTACTAGTAGATAATGGTAACAGGAATACTCAGCCTAGTTAGTTTGAGTGATCTATACTTCATTGTTTGAAATTTCGATATTCCTTCGAAATCTATAGTGAAACACGTATACATTAGGTTCTGTTCATATATTACAACGACAAAAGACAGGGATTTAGGAGAGACTGAGAAGATACTAAGGTACCTTACATCGGACGGTCCGAGGAGACAGGTGCCTTAAAGAGTCCGTTCTTATGACCTCACCCAACGGTAAAAGAAGAAGTCCCCTGGAATGGCTGGGTCCTTAACTTGGGTGTAGAGAACACAGAGGACGTGTCCGTCCACCTAAGAAATGTTGATCACGATGGACCCTTAGGGTTTCGTATAGAGTAATTTTTTAATTTAACTTTGATATTACACTGACTTCATTGTTGCTTTTAGAAATTCTATGGAAAGTGTTAACCAGTTTTACTACGTGACTTTTTAACTTTTGGTAGTTTATATAAAGGACTATACAAGGACTATACGTCAGTATCTGTGTGTCGTAATTATAAATAGGAGATTAGAATAGGAGGGTAGACATCATAAAAGTAAAAGAGGAGAGTTAGATTTTAGTATACGGAAAGAGTCACGAAGAGAAGGATTGAGGGTGTCGTAGATCATGTACGAAGATAATCCCACATGACCCCCATGACAAATATTAGGAGACGACAGGATAATCAAAGGATGTGATCTAACATTTTAAGAAGTCCCGCTATCGGGTTAAATTAAACATTATAAACACCTCCATTATAAACAACGGATTGTTTCCGACTTAGGAATATATATTAAGGAACTATCGTCTCAAGACTGACATAAAATCCACGTGGGTATTACCCTTTATCTACCCCTTTGTCACCTTTGGCACAATCTGAAATAAAAAACCCCGAGGTTTTAGTGACGTCTACCACTGACGTCGGTACTTTAATTTTCTACGAATGAGGAACCTTGTTTTCAATACTGGTTGGATCTATCATATAAGTTTTCGTCTCTGTAATGAAACGGCTGATTCCAGGCAGATCAGTTCCGATACCAAAAAGGTCACCAGTACATACCTACACTCTCAACCTTACACTTCTTCCGACTCGTGACTTCTTAACTACGCAAACTTGACACCATAACCTCTTCTGTGAACTCCCAGGGAACCTGACGTTCCTCTAGGTTGGTCAGGTAAGACTTCCTCTAGTCGGGACCCTAAAGAAACCTTCCTTACTACGATTTCGACTTTGAGGTCATGAAACCGGTGGAGTACGAATCTCAACTGAGTAACCTTTTCTGAGACTACGACCCTCCCTAACCCCCGTCCTCCTCTTCCCCTGCTGTCTCCTACTCTACCGACCTACCGTAGTGACTGAGCTACCTGCACTCAGACTCACTTGAGGCCCTCAACCACTACCTGTCCCTCCGGACCGTACGACGTTAAGTACCTCAGCGTTTCTCAGCCTGTACTGATTCGCTGACTTGACTTGACTCGACTATTTATTGTACATCAAGTCTCTTTCTATAATAGAAAGGACTTAGTCCTATTCGGTTCCTATCATCGAATCGTAACATTAAGAGAAGATAATGGTCACTAATCAAATCCGTATCAACAATCTGTATTATGACGAGTTACTCCCCGTCGTCAAATTCACCGAAGACCTTTTCTAAAAAAATTCAAATTTTTTTTTTTTAGTTCTTACTCAACTGGTGAGGGGAAGAAACCTCTGAATAGCAAGGAGTACAGTCCAGACGTCGACGTTTTTACTAAATCGTTGGTACTTCCCTCCAACGGTCTCTGTGGTTCTTATCTTCTGTTTGTTGACCAAAGAACAAATATAGTAAATCGAGGACTTAGTGGTGGGGACCTCAGTATAAAGAAGAACCATACTTTCTATTTACTAAAAAATTAAGTCGAACTATCTGACCTCAAAAGACAATAAACACAGTTACAGAGGATACATTTACAGTCAAAAAAAGTGAAATGATCCGGGATTTTATACAATTTACTTATTATCTGATATCAAAGTTAACCTTACATTTGTAGTCTGACCTTTTTTTTAGTTCTGGTACCAAAAAGATCATCAGTACATACCTACACTCTCAACCTGATATTTCTTTCGACTCGTGTCTTCTTAGCTACGAAAACTTGACACGACAACCTCTTCTGAGAATTCTCAGAGAACCTGACGTTCCTCTAGGTTGGTCAGGTAAGACTTCCTCTAGTTGGGACCCTAAAGAAACCTCTCTTACTACGATTTCGACTTCGAGGTCATGAAACCGGTGGAGTACTCTTCTCAACTGAGTGACCTTTTCTGAGACTACGACCCTCCCTAACCCCCGTCCTCTTCCCCTGTTGGCTCCTACTCTACCGACCTACCGTAGTGACTGAGCTACGTGCGCTCAGACTCACCTGAAACCCTCAACCACTACCTGTCCCTCCGGACCACACGACGCTAAGTACCCCAGCGTTTCTCAGCCTGTACTGACTCGCTGACTTGACTTGACTCCGGGGTTTTATACAATTTACTTATTATCTGATGTCAAAGTTAATCTTACACTTATAGTCTGATCTTCTTAAATCGTTTTTAGAATAGAAAACGTAGTCTCGATGAAATATTCTAAAGACTTTATAGTGGTCGTTATACTTGAAGGTTATTAGTTTCAAGATAGTTCACGTTACATAATGTCTCTACTACTCAACTTAGGTCTTCCGTAAATAGAAAACAGAATTATTCTTAAGATCTGATACCTTCCTTTATTCGTTTTATAAGTTAAAGATAGTGAAGTTTAAACATCATGACTTACATTCAATGTCTAATTTACATTTTTCGTTTAGGGTGAATCTTAAAGGTAGAACTAAACACATAATTTACTATTTTACAATATTCAACAATATTTAAAAGGAAGGACTATAAGTTGAAATTACTTATGAGAGAACTGAGATTTATCATACCAAGTAAAAAGTTTACTCTTCGGGTCTCAGTACCTCTTGAAGTCTACGCCCTCCTATAATATGGCTCTTTTGTAGTTTGCAACGAATATGGTCCGGGAAAAGTTCAGTTTACGGTAGTAGAAAGATCCGTTCTTCTTTCTCTGACGTATACACGGTGTGTCGTAACGTTAGAACAAACGTCGGACACTGACTCGTCTTTTGACTTTGATGTGTGCACATTCTTTGTCGAAACACGAAAGATACGGCTAGATAGGGGTACTCAAATAATTAGTTTAGTAATAAAAACAGTCCAGTGGGTACGTAAGGGAGTCTTCAAAAGTTTTTATTTACTAGTTTCTATTGATATCGTTTTGGGTCTATCTTTCTAATTTGGTCTGCATTTGATGTGTGTTGATGTTATAGGGGAAATGTAAAAAAAGAAAAAAGTTTTATATTTCCTTCAAGATCCTTTAGAATTTTTTTTAAAGGGAGACCGATTTTTATATTTGTTCGTATTGGGTTATCAATGTCAAGGGAATAAAGGGGTTTTCACTTCCTCTGTTCTTTCGCAATGTCGAATTTCACAAGTATAGAAACTGGATTACTGACATGTTGTCTTTTCTACAAACTTTAATAATCACTTCTTTTTGAAATCAGTCTACAAGAAGTGGTTTGATATTATGAAATTCAAGTTTTATTAACAGCTCCTTCCCATTTCGTTAATATCTTTCATAACAGTCCGACATTCGAGTCACTACTTTCTCAGTACAAGTAGAGGGAGTGCAAGTCGAGAGTCGTGTAATGGACCACGTCTCTTTTAAGAGTCCTTAGTGTTAAGTGAGTGAGTGAGTGAGTGAGTGAGTAAAATGTATAGGTAGCTGTTGATCCATAAGTCGGAATGTAAGTAGGGTCCTTAATTCGGTCGTGGCCACTATGCCCGTCTTGTGTCCGTCAAAACAGAAGTTCCTCACCATTAACTACTACGTCAATCCTCTCCTTCTTTCTTGTGTTGTATTTATGACACTCCTTCACGATTACGAGTCACCCACTGACCACCAACATTACCTTTATATGTTTTTACATTACTCTCAATTTCTTTTTTTACCACCCTAAGTAAATCTAAGTTTCTTGTCGCCCTTCAACCACTACGGAAGACTCTCCTGGTCAGTATATCCACCCTTCTATCTAGAGACGACCGGTGTTTCAGTTCCTTCCCCTTCCTAAACCTTTCCTTCACTTGTTTCTTCCTCGGACTACGTTCAAACAACTTACTTACAGTATCCTTTTCTACTGCTGACTCTTCTACAGGGCAAACACTAGTTATAAAGAGGTACGACCTTATAAAGACCTCTACGAAAGAATGGTCCGAGAGGGTGAAAAAGAAAAACACAAATTATAGACACTATCCGTCCGTTCTTCGTAACCACGGTTGGAGTTTTTGTCAAGTAAAAGACCTTATCGGTGTCTTATTATTTTCCTTTTTGTTGTTCGTAAAATAAAACGAAAAGTATGTATGGTGGTGGCGAAAGTAGCCGAAAACGAGACAAAACTAAAAATTGTGCCATTCTTCTTGTATTGTGTTTTACTATAACATAACCGAGTCTTTAGTTTGACTTGGAGTTCCACTAATTCACAACCAATGATATGTTATGAAGATTTACCTTTAGTATAATTTATCATATACTTTATAATGGTATGGATTCTTATAAAAGTGAATGAAAATCGAAGACTTACGTAGATCCTGTACAATAAATGTCGAACGATTAATAAGTTAAAAACAGTATTTATACACACACACCCACAAATAAAAAGTAACTTAAAGTTTCCTATATTTGTACTTCATGATTTTGGTTTTGTCGAAGGTGTCACGGAACACGGTCAGTATTATTTCAGGATATTAAATAAAAATTTCCGTCTTGTACATCTTAAGTTTTAAATTGTTCCAACGACGAATGTCTAGTCTGAATCCTTTAGTTAAATTGAAGATATGAGGTATTGAGTTCAGTGAAGACCGTTTTACATTAAGAATAGTATTGTGAAAAAGTCTTTTGAGTTAATAAAGGTTAATGTATAAAATGTCAGACATGAAGATATAAACTAAAATTATTAAGATTGTTCAACGAACTGTAATTAGTAACTGATATTATTATTGAGTACGGTAAATGAAGGTACCTGTGAGGAAAAGTACTTGAATTATAACGATAGACAAAATTATCGGTATACATTGTGTTTCTTCTTTAACTAATGGACTTCTTTTATTCTGTAATTCAGTCTCTTGACCCAAAAACTTTTAACAAAAACTTAGTATTATATGGTCATTGCATTTGGTTCGGGAACCCGTGGTCATACCAAGTACTTAGATACTTTACATAATTTTAAAACCGACTTCTCGTCAAAAAATGTATTGAATCCGAAACTATATCCTCTTGTCGAATCTTTTTCTAATGAATAACTTCAGTTCCATATAAGTTTTCGAAAATATAGTAAGATTGCTATCAGTATGAATAATTCACATCAACGTATATAGCTTTAAGATGTTCAAATTGAAAGTAACCTAGATATAGGATACTTAAGTTGGTTGATAATTAGAGTTTTAATATGACGTACACTTTTTCCCCCACGTAATGTTTATCTGTCAAAATACTGTCTCTCTTTTAATGACTGTTCTTCACGATCCAAGATTGGGTGATACCTCGACTCCCTTGGACTCGTTCATTGAATGGCTGAAAAATTGAGTCTAAAAATTAGACATTATAACTACCGAATTAGTATATTTAAAGTTCAATTTTTCAAGTTTCTAAAAAAAAATTATAAGACTTGACGGCAAATATATGATAGTTACAAAAATATAAAGTCACCTTTCCTTTTGTTCATTTACTCGTGTTATTAACATCAACACTGTCCGTCTTATTACCGAGAGGTTTCTACAGATACAGGATTAAATTCTTAGTTACTTATACAGTCCAATGTATCTTTTCCCTTTATTTCTAACATTTAATTTATTTTCAACGACTAGTTGACTGGAGTTATACCCTTTAGCAATAATAGGTACACCCGGGTTATATTAGTTCTCAAGTACTTTGTACGTTTGCCCTCTATCTTCTCGGTCATAGTTTTATTATGGTTCATTCTTTTTGAGTCGTCCGGTAAGGACCGAAAGTTCTACCTTTTCCCGGTACTCTCTTCCTTACCTCCGATTGAGATATTCGACTTTTTCAGACCTCTTAAGAGATCTCAGAGGTCTTACTTTGTATAGGGACGGCTGAATAAAATCAGGTCACTTTCACTGACGTCTGAAGACGGGAGATCTTACTATTATGTAAATCCACCAAAATTCAATGATAAACCCCATTATACAATGTTGTGGTTATCTTTTGATTTTAACGTCATTATGTACGATCCTTATGTGGACATCAGTATTACCCTTCTCGTATGGATGAGGAGAGTACTCGATGATACGTGTACCATCCCGTCGGATGGATCGACTCATAAAATTTTATGAAGATTACATTTACGTAAATCCTTCAAGTATACGAAACGACGACCAGTGTACGGGTGTAATATTCATTAAAAAAAGGGTGACCTATATACCCGTCTCATTACTCCCGGATACTCTAAGAGTCATTGACTGTTAAAACTCTGAGGGAATTAAAGAGGTTTTAATATTAAAAAAATTTTTTCTGGGAACGTTTTATTTCAGTTATGTAAATTAATATATGAATATTTTACATGGTGATACCATTTAAGTCAATATAATTGAATCATGTATCCATTTTAAATGATGTAAACTTTTGTTAAAAGAGGAAACCGTTCTTAAGTATACGTAAAGACTAATACATCACATATACTAATACTTTAGTAATATCAGTTGACAGTTGGTTTTACCAATTACCGACGGTTTATTAAAGATTTTCTTTAAGATTTATAGGTTTGAAATTACCTTTTAAGGTAGATTACATCCTACACCCTTATAAAATGACACACATTACAGTACGTCCTTTCTAGAGACTACCATTCCCACAGAAATCAGACACTCTCATAAGTTCCCGGGACGAGTGGTGAGGAATAACAGAAAGAGTATCTGTTTGTGGGTTGAAGAAAATGTATTAGTCGGACATGAGACTAATGTTGGCTCAGATACTGAGGGATAGATCAATGGGTAACTGTTCGAATCTTTATACTCTTCCTTTAACGGAAGTGAAACACAACTCCGAGGTCACTAATGTGAACTTAGTGAAGATATGAATAGGACTACAACTGGGAGGTTGTGTACAGTGTCGTTTAGAGTAAATACGGAATGAAAGATTATTACTTTATTTTGTATGAATAACTTTTTTTTAACTTCTGTTTACTTCTTATAACTTCTGTTACTTCTTATAACTTCTATTTACTTCTTATAACTTCTTTTTGCATGAATTCTTCGGTTCCCAAGACCAAAGTCAAGACGTACAAATTACCTCTTAAACCGGGTTTATTAGAGACTTAAGATTTTGTAAAGACAGACACGGAAGATCTCAGTGTCACTATGACTCAGAACGAATTGTTGACTCCCGATCGTCTTTAGGAGTAGAAATCCAGAAGGAGATCAGGGTTGAAGAAGTCCTATCTAGTGTTGATGAACCTTAAACCTCCATATATCCGATCATTCCGCCTCTTGAGTGAGGTCACAAGAACGGACCTCTTAGGGTCCCTAGCCACCCGACGGCAGATCCTCCAGTGTGTCTCGGTCTGTGCTGACTTTACTGAATCGTCGTCGTCATCCGATCATTCCTAATTTAACTCTATATAAGGTTAATTCTCTATAAGGTCACACGATAGAGGAGATGTTAAGTAGCAACATCAGACGATAAAAATATTTGAAATAAGAAGGACTTTTAAGACTTTAAGAGTTCAGATAAACCCCGTTTACGGACTTTCTTATTTCGACATGTTCCTTTATGTTTAACATTTAGAAGGAAGGTTTTATTTCTAACCTTTTTAAGGTGATAGTTTTCTCGTTCTCATAGGAACAAAGTTCTGTCGACCCTATAATGAACAATAAACAAAGATCTCCCTGTTTGTAAAATATTTAAGTTTTAACAATTCATGTAGTTGAACATTGTTTGGTGACACTTAGACTTTTATTTGGTAGTGATTTCGGTCACGACAACTTTAGTCCGGTAACAGGACAAAAACTCTATAGTTTGATTCTAGTGTACCAAAATAAACTTAAAACACTTAATTATTTCTAATAAATAAAAGTCATATTTAAAGATGTTCATCTCTAATAATGTGTGTTCTAATCTACATTAATATTTCTCAAAAACTTCCCTTACGATTTCTGACCATTAATTATACTTGTCTATTACTATTTTTAAGAGGGGACTTTTTTTTAGAGTGACGTTCACAACCGTAAGAAACGTCTACTGATCAGTTTTTACCGGACTTTTATGATAATATTGATTTACGATTGAATTTGACTTACACAGACTATTACAGGTACACGGAAGAAATTAAGACAAAAGATAAAAGGGTTTGAGAATTTCTAGACTTCGATACGTACATGTAAATCAAATTAAGAGTACAGGAAGACTTTATCTATACAAATTATGTTGGTTATTATTACAGAGGACGACAAATGTCATGAACTTTTACCGAGGAACATGGAGTATTTTAGTACTCACAGACGAAATGGGATAGGTAAAATAAAGGAGTTATTATTATTGTCGTAAAAATCGAAAAGGATAGACTCCAAATAATCTTATGACCGTATCAGTTCATTCCTTCAAGATTCTTGTAAAGTAAAGTTCATAGGATTCCTTTAGTAAAGGACTGTTAATTTTAGATTGATCCTCGAGTATTCACGACAACATTTTCTTTTACTGGGAAGACTGTCTTCTTTTCTACCCACAAAAGTTGGTAAGACAACTTTTAAACTTTATTTAATATCTGTACTGATCTTGTGACCAACCTTAAAATATCGAAAACTATGTGAGTAATAGATTTTGTTTTTGTTTTTTTTTCAGAAAACAGAAAGTTTGTAGGATTCTAATTTTCGTTCGTTACCTGTTGTAACAGTTGTAACTGGTGCAAAGAATATCATTTACGGAGTGACCCTTTCCACTTCCTAATTAGGACCATCAATGATTTAAGTTCTTCTCTAAAACGACTCCTATTCTCCACAGAAATGACCGTAGTCTTTACGGGGGTTTTATCTACCAACAGTAACTATTAAAAAAAAATTTTTAGTTCTGATTTTAGTAATTCCACTTTTTTTATAATTTGTAAAAGTATCTACGACTAAGACACTTCTGTTTGTGTGAAGGAGGGTAAGAATCTTCGATTTTTGACTACTCATTGGTTATCCATTGAACTCAGAGGGACCGGGTAGCCAAATACCGGATACCATTCTTAGATACGTACCACTACGGTGTCAATATAGATTAAGACTATACGTTGTCTTAACGGGGACTGTCGAAAAGTATGAAACAAAGAGAGTTCTATAATGAGTCTCTTTTTTTTTGAGGTAAATAATTATTGTTCAATAAAGGAAATTGAAAGGAAAAGAAGAAAGGAAATAGTTTTTACCACGTCATTGAGTATTCATGATGTTTGTTTGCTAAAAGTAGACTACCTTTTTACCTTTAAAGGACGTCGACAAAGTGTTTATAGGATTCTCTTAGTAAACGTCGGACATTCCTCGGAAATAATCTTTATTCCTTGTATCGTCCGTTCGTCTAATTTACCGAGAAAGGGATTTCGACGTAGACAAAAATTCAGTTATTTTATAAGTCTAACAAACTTTGATAGCTTGTACACCGTATGTTATCAAAGTTCGCTTATGTTGAAACGATCCTATTAGGAAAGGAATTTCAACGACCTCTCAAAATCCTTTTATTCTTGAGTGAGAAACTTTGAAGAATCCGTCGGTCCCAACAGGAGAACGGACCCTAAAAGTGTTCCAACGTCATATGACCTTCCAAGTATCCAGAACTTTGTCTAGTCTTAATACCACTTCAGTGTTGAGACAGAGTCCATTTTTTGGACGGACGGTTACGTCCTCGGTGTCCTCTGCGCCCAAACTAGGGACCCAACCATTCTAAGGGACCTCCTCCTTTGCCGTTGGGTAAGGTTATCAGAACGGACCCTTTAGGGTACCTGTCTCCTCAGACCGTCCGATGTCAGGTACCCTGACGTTTTTCAACATGTGGTGACTTGTGTGTGTGTGTTTGTGTTGAGAGATTGCATTATCGACCCTTTGGAGCCCATTGGAAGGTTCGGAACCCCAGAGTCATTGTTCCCTTATTGGTAGAGAGGATTTCCCCTAGTTCTGTCAAAAGTGTAAGACGAGTCGAACTGAGTTGACATCCGTCCCGAGGTCCGAAGGGACAGGAAGGGATAAAGGATCTCAAACGAATTTGAGAACAGATAACTCAACCACTACGATAGGTTGGTAGAGTAGGAGACAACGTATTAAAAATTTAATGAAACTTAGTGACAAAAAAAAAATTAATTTTTTTCCCAGTATGTATCCCAATATCTTTTGTTAAATTCTTGGTTGGTCTAAATAACTACAAAACGGTATCTACTAACTTAAGGTAGGCAGAGAGAGAATACTTTATTTTATAATGTCTTTATTTTATGCGTTTATTGATTATTACCAACAAGTCATTTATAATGAAAAAAGAGATAGAGGGAGAGAAAGGTTCGTGTGTTAAGAAGAGTCTTGTCTCTAGGGACTTTTGGGGTTTACAGAAAAATGGGAGTTTTCTATTCCATATACCCATACTATTGTCGACAATTCGTTGAAAACAAAAAATATATTCTTGTCTAAGTTCCTTAGTTTGTCGTTCAATATAAGGACCGTAGACGACTCGACCAGACGTGTAGTCACGGACAATGTCGCTACCCCGAAAAACTGTCGACGGAGAACCGGTCTCCTAGGTCTTCTAGAGGTCGGGTTTATGTCACGGTGAGTGTGGTTTAAGGTTCGTCTCTCCCGTTTATGAAACAAGGGATTCGGTTTGACGTTCAAAAGAGAAATCTTTGTCTATGTTAGTACCGTGTCCCTATAGTCTCTCGGCAGAGTAGTTCTCCGTACCCCTACCGTACCTGTCATTATAATTTGCATTTTAGAGTTTCTGGTTCTCCCAGACTTACACTAGACTCAATTGGGTTTCTTTAGGCGGAAATGTTCTCCGAGAGACTCACTTTTTATTTTGTGTTTAGTGAGTGATAGTCAAACTAAAAGTACTCATACTTTTACCGAAAAATAAGAGATCATTTTAGTGAGGCTTCTGATAAACCTCGGTAAAATTTTAGGTAAAATTAATCTAAGGCAAAGAGACTTGTAACGGTGTACTGAGAATTTCCTCTTACTATGTTTTATACACTTAAAAATTTATTTTCACGAAAAAGTTTCCACTCAAAGGACAATACCTTATTCATTAGTCACTGTATGGTTCTAGAGACAACTTTATAAACTATTAAACAAACTTTACGAAATGTTGTAAAAAGCTAGGTATCGTAGAATACTGTCCGAGGTCAAGTTGAATAATTGACCGTCATAATAAAGATTCTCATTAATGTTGGTCTAGTCTTCTCTCGTGACGTTTAATAAATATTCATAATTATAATTATTTATATATTAAACTTATAAAAATTACTAATATATAGGAATAACATTCGAATACGAGACTTACAGTTGTTATTGAAAATAAACGAATCGGTTTCTCGTATTTTTGTTTCCTTATTTCTTTTAAATTTCAAACAATTTAAATCACTTCCTATATTCGACTAGTACTTTTATTTGTATTAATTATCTTTTAATTAGAACTTCGTCAATACGTCTTATAATAAAAAGATTTAAAACTTTTAACTGAAGATGAAGAAACCGTATTTTTATTTTCTGTATATCTCTGTGAATTTCGAATAAATTTTGTGTACACCTTTTATGTTATATAAACTCGAACAATATTAATTAATTGTACTGGACATCTTTCTTCTTAAAGTCCCTCCGGTATTACTGACATTCTAAAGATCGTTACAGTCCTATGATATAGACTACGAAATCGAATTTATGTGGTAGTCTTTTATACTTATGGTTTACTGTTACTTAATAACAGTATTTTAATCCTATTATAAGATATAAGTATAAACTGAATCTTAATGACTAAGGAACCTCAACCACTACCTGTCCCTTCGGACCGCACGACACTAAGTACCCCAGCGTTTCTCAGTCTGTGCTGACTCACTGATTTGACTTGACATATAATGTCTATGAATTCGTTATAAGAATTTTACAAACGTTAAGATGAAAACCAAAGAGAGTATTAAATTATAGTTCAAATGAAAAGTGAAAAATTTTGTTACTACGTCATTTAGTGTCTTGGAAACTCACCGTTGCATTATGTGTCTTCTGTATGTAAGGGGTGAAAGATAACTGGAATTTATGTAGAGATCGAGTCCCTAATAGAAAAATTACGACGTAATTGGTTTTGTTCTAAAATCACAAGGTGTATTCGGGAAATTTTATATCTAAAGATTCATGTAAGAAGAGAACGAATATACCCTTTTCCTTTTATATTTATATGAGGTATAACTAAAGTACGACGACGTTAATCCTATTTTTTATAGTCTACATAGTAAGACACATATAATAATAAGTCACCAAGAATTTTACGACTATAGGATCTTAGTGAACCCATTAAATTTTCATCAGATTATAACTCGACTGATACTCGCTAAGACTAACTTGACCAAGTCCTACCTTGTACAACATTTAGAAGGGTCCACTAAGACGATAAACCGGTCGTGACTCTAGGTGTGACCATATCGTGTTTTCGTTTCCCTGTCTGAGTCTCCTGTAGACTTTATAAGGAGTCGTGTCACCACGAGATGAAAGATATGGTAGGTCGAGATTCTTTAAAATCTTGTATATAAGACCCTAAAGAAGTAGAGAGGTAGACCTTTTGTAGTCAAAAAAGAAGTCATGTTAATCGTGAGGAGAAAATATTCTTAGGACGTAAATAAGACTAAACATTATTGTAGGGGTCTAGTCGTTTCCTCTAATTTTTCTTAGAGTTCGGTTACCTCAGTTCAGAGGGTGTGAACACTTTTAGGACGAAAGGTGTCGTGACAGACGAGTCTTCGATATAAATCCGTAGAAAATAGGAGAGATGGTGGAAGTGACCACAAACAAAAGAGAGGGGGTAAAAAAAAATTTCTTCGATAAAAGGATCCTTCAAGTCTTTCCTCACGTTCTTTGACACAAGAATATAATCAAAGACACAAACTTAAGACTGTAACTTTTTTTTTTTTTGTTTTTGAAGGTGTCAAGACAGACGGATATATTCGGGTCTACTTAACAATCATAAATTGAGTTATATCTTTTCTTCAATTCTATGGATTTCCATTATATATGATGGTCAAGGTTAAGGTGGGGAGACAACAAATTTCCTGATCACACATAGTCGACGACAAATATAGTCAGGTATCCAATGTTCTTTAGGTCATATCGAAGGGAGTAAAGTACCTAATCCTTTAAATACTCCAGATTGGAAATTTGGGATTCGATTCATTTACAGTGTGTAGAATTGGTAGTCGTTCTTTCGAGAGTGTGTGTGACTTGGTTTCTATGTTTTTATCAGAAAAGTTTAAAGTAAGGTTAGAGGGGTTCGTAACGTTCCGTGTTATGTAATTTATTCCCGGTACCGTTTTCGATATCCTTTACCATTAGTTATTTCGTGAAGTGTCGTCTGACAAGTGAGGTACTCAAGACAGTTGTTTATATAACTCTCCTGACGAGTAGAAATAGTTTTACTAAAATAGTTCGTGTTGTCTTGTAAGACCTAAGTCAAGTGTCTTATTCACGAGATTGTCTTTTGTACCCCCAAGTTAAAAGATCCGAATCTTTTATTTAAACTACAATTCACGACTTGACTTGGTACCTTTTTATTAATATTAAAGGAGTGACCCTTCTTTTAAATATGTTGAACATATAAATGAGGTCATTCACCTCGGTTCAAATCCCACCGAATTCCTCTTACGATAGACTTTGTAAGGTCAACGTTTATCATAAATGGAGAAAAAAGACTCAGACCGGCACATCAGGAACGACGGACTCTCATGAGCCTACAGGGGCTGATATGGTCGCATCACTAGACGATCTCGAATCCATTCTACCTAAGACTTGCGTACGTCGCTTTCTGTCACACGACGACGACGACGATTCAGCGAAGTCAGCACAGGCTGAGACACGCTGGGGTCTCTGCCGTCGGGTGGTCCGAGGGGGCAGGGACCCTAAGAGGTCCGTTCTTGTGACCTCACCCAACGGTAAAGGAAGAGGTTACGTACTTTCACTTTTCACTTTCACTTCAGTGAGTCAGCACAGGCTGGGAGTCGTTGGGGTACCTGACGTCGGAAGGTCCGAGGAGGTAGGTACCCTAAAAGGTCCGTTCTCACGACCTCACCCCACGGTAACGGAAGAGGCCTTTCTGTCATATTTGGATTGATTTTCGGAGTAAGAGTACTCTTGAAAATGTTCTGTGTGGACTGAAAGTGTTTCGGGAGAAATTTGTTGTGTGGACCCAGTGTTTAAAGAGTATAGTCGGTAGATGTAAGGACCCTTCCTTTTGTAGAAAGAAGGTGTAACGACAGTTTCATCTCACATAGAAGTTTGAGTTTTTCCATACAGTTTATTTTATCAGCGTACGACGTATTTGAATCAGATTCGTCATTTTTTATATTGAGTTGGAAGTGTATAATTCACATATCGGAAGTGAAATAAGGTAACATAAGCCGAGTGAAAAATCTATACTCTAAAATTAACGAATGGAAAAAAGTTAAAAGAAAAATGAAGGGAAGGAAGAGAAACAGATCGTGAAAGACGTATACACTATTTGGAATGTAATGATCGAGTGTAAAAGAACGAATTTCTAGGGTAAAGAGTACGTAGTTATACGTCGTTAGACAGAAGATGACCCTTGACGAATTTATGGGTTCTTATGTAAAGTATAGTTCACTCCTTTGGTCAAGAGATGTACTTAAGCTTACTCAAATGAACAGGATGATTCTCCAGACAAAATATCGGATAATTCACTTCTCGACCTGAATTAATAGATTCGAAGAAAATGAGATTATAGGAAAAAAAAAAAATCACTTTCATCTATTATTTATTAACGGAAAGGTATTATAACAATTAAATCACTTTCATCTATTATTTATTAACGGAAAGGTATTATAACAATTAAATTCTCTATTATACGTAACTTTAAGTATAAACAAATTAATTATCAACCCATAAAAAAGGTTTCCTTAAAAATTCAAAATATGAAAAATTGAAAATGGACACAACATGGGTAAAATGATGACACCCAAATATTATAAAATAAACATTACTTTTCTATCTCTATTTATCACCTTTAGTTGGCTCGTTCTACATGTTTTCGAGGAGAGAACTTTGTCTCTCCTATTTAATAAAGTTCGACCCGAGTCCTCTTCCGTGTCATTATCCTTGACTCATTGCGGACGATCCCCTCTTCCGTCACCGTGGGGTGAGGTCATGAGAACGGACCTTTTAGGGTACCTGTCTCCTTGGACCCCCCGACGTCAGGTACCCCGGCGATGCTCAACCTGTGCTGACTCGCTGAAGTGAAAGTGAAAAGTGAAAGTACGTAACCTCCTCCTTTACCGTTGGGTGAGGTCACAAGAACGGACCTCTTAGGGTCCCTGCCCCCTCGGACCACCCGACGGCAGAGACCCTAGTGTGTCTCAACCTGTGTTGACTTCGCTGAATCGTCGTCGTCGTTCCGGACGGTCCTCCAACCGGTAAAACTAATGACCCACCCTTGTCAGAATGATCACAACCCGAGGGAGTCTAATCCACGGAGTCTTTCCGAAAATGAGGGATTAATCGAGGGATCTAATCGTCAGAGACTTTCCAAAAACGATCTTGACTTGACGGTTCGGGTGTGAATTCTTAAAATTTGTCGTCTAATAGGACTCAGAACTTTAAAAGACCTAACTCTACTTTATCACTTTCCTTTTAAAGAGACAACCATAAACGTCTTAACGAAAACTTGACACCACAACCTCTTCTGCGAACTCTCAGGAACCTGATGTTCCTCTAGGTTGGTCAGGTAGGATTTCCTTTAGTCAGGACTTATAAGTAACGTTCTTGACTACAACTTCGACTTTGAGGTTATGAAACCGGTGGACTACACTTCTCGACTGAGTAAACTTTTCTGGGACTACGACCCTTTCTAATTTCCGTCCTCCTCTTCCCCTTCTGTCTTCAACTCTACCAACCTACCGTAGTGACCGAGTTACCTGTACTCAAACTCATTTGAGGCCCTCAACCACTACCTGTCCCTACGGACCGCACGACTCCAAGTACCCCAACGTTTCTCAACCTGTGCTGACTCACTAAGTTGACTGTGACTACGACTAGACGTCTTATCAGATCGTCGACTCCATTCTCATACTCGCTTTTTGTCCTCTGTTACATCACTGTCTTACATCCCCTATTTTCGGCGAGACTCCTCTCACACTGACTCATACCGTAATGGTGTGTGTGGGGGTGTGGGTGTGTGTGTTTGACCGTTTTTTAAGTTTATTGAACCCATTTTCTTTTCCTCGTTTCCTCTTCATCCTAGGTTTAGGTCGAATTTAGGTCGACTTTTAACCTCGAAACTATTAATCTTCTAGATGACCCTTTAGTATTTCTTCTCGATCCGAAGGAACCACCGAGTCTGTCATTTCTTTGACGTACGTTACCTCCTCTGGCCTCAAGTTAGGGACCCAGTCCTTCTACGGGACCTCTTCTCTTACCGATGGGTGAGGCCATAAGAACGGACCTCTTAGGGTACCTGTCTCCTCGGACCACCTGTACCCCAACGTTTCTCAGTCTGTACTGACTCGTTGAAAGTATCTTCTCGATAAAATTATGATTAAAAGACATTATGACTATTATTTCGGTGAGTCCTTTTTATTTAGATAAATTTTTTTTTTGTTATAGTCATGATATAAATTTTATAATTCGTCTTATATCAGTAATAAACTGTGTTGATATTTCAAAACCTTTTGTTTTCACTTTCTTTAGGTTTATAAGGTAAAACAGGAGTTCTCACCGAACTTAACAACCTTTATTAACAAAAACTTGAAGATAATCGTTATAAATGAATATGAATTCAGTATTAAGTGACACTAGTTTATTGAAAACCAAGAATCAGAAAACCCCTCCATGGTATGGTAAAGTCACATCAGTTCATATCATGTGAAGAAATTTCGTTTGATTCTCAATTATGAAACAGTTTAAAATGATTATAGTGACTGTTACGAAAATTGGTGTTTGTGTCTGTAAGGAATAAAATTTGTTTTCGAACTATTAAATTAGAGAATAAACTGGTTTGTAAAAATCCTCAATATTTCCGAATCACCATAATCTAAAATTAAACTATATAATATTTACTTAAATGAGTACATGATAATTTATAATAGTATTTATTAATTTTAATTCGATATGAACAGTTTTGTCAAATTATTTGACCCGAGCTAACATCAGCGGAACTTAAAGATCGTACAAGTAAAAGATTAAGTGTTTTAGATCATTCAGTTCTTACTCTCAAGATGTAAACTTGATTCTCTCAAGATTCTTTTAATAATCCAAATGAACTTTTATCATTGAATTTTTTGATACATTTTACTAATAAATATTTACTCTACTTATTTTATAGTCATCGTAGTTTGAAGCAAAAGACTTACAACTCGAAATTCGGTTGAAAAAGTGAGAGGTGAAAGTGAAAGTAGTTCTCCGAAAATTCAAGGAGAAGTGAAAGACGGTATTCCCACCACAGTAGACGTATAGAGTCCAATAACTATAAAGAGGGCCGTTAGAACTAAGGTCGAACACGAAGAAGGTCGGGTCACAAAGAGTACTACATGAGACGTATATTCAATTTATTCGTCCCACTGTTATATGTCGGAACTATATGAGGAAAAGGATAAACTTTAGTCAGACAACAAGGTACAGGTCAAGATTGAGAACGAAGGACTGGACGTATATCCAAAGAGTGTTCCGTCCAGTTCACCAGACCATAAGGGTAGAGAAACTCTTAAAAGGTGTCAAATAACACTAGGTGTGTCAGTTTCCGAAACCGTATCAGTTATTTCGTTTTATCTACAAAAAGATCTTGAGAGAACAAAAAAACTACTAGGTCGCGTACAACCGTTAAACTAGAGACCAAGGAGACGGAAAAGATTTCGGTCGAACTTGTAGACCCTCAAGTGCCAATTGCATAACGGCTTCGGACCGAACCTCTTAAAACTCGTAATGAAATTGCTTCTAGAACCGTAAACCAGAGTAGTGAAGTACCCTTTATCTACCCTTTTGTCACCTTTGTCATAATCTGAAATAAAAAAACCCGAAGTTTTAGTGACGTCTACCACTGACGTCGGTACTTTAATTTTCTGCGAATGAGGTACCTTCCTTTCAATACTGGTTGGATCTATCGTACAACTTTTCGTCTCTGTAATGAAACGGTTGATTCCAGGCAGATCAGTTCCGATACTAAAAAGGTCATCAGTACATACCTACACTCTGAACCTGACACTTCTTTCGACTCACGGTTTCTTAACTACGAAAACTTGACACCACAACCTCTTCTGAGAACTCTCAGGGAACCTGACGTTCCTCTAGGTTGGTCAGGTAAGACTTCCTCTAGTCGGGATCCTAAAGAAACCTCCCTTACTACGACTTCGACTTTGAGATCATGAAACCGGTGGACTACGCTTCTCAACTGAGTAACCTTTTTTGAGACTACGACCCTCCCTAACCCCCGTCCTCCTCTTCCCCTGCTGTCTCCTACTCTACCGACCTACCGTAGTGGCTGCGCTACCTGTACTCAGACTCACTTGAGACCCTCAACCACTACCTGTCCCTCCGAACCGCACGACGTTAAGTACCTCAACGTTTCCCAGCCTGTACTGACTCACTGACTTGACTTGACTTGACTTGACTCGTAGTTTGACGACGACGAAGATTCAGTGAAGTCAGTGAGGTATCTACCGTCGGGTGGTCCGAGGGAACAGGGATCCTAAGAGGTCCGCACTTGTGACCTCACCCAACGGTAAAAGAAGAGGTTACACACTTTCACTTTTCACTTTCACTTAAGCGAGTCAGCACAGACTGAGAAGCGCTGGGGTACCTGACGTCGGATGGTCCGTGGAGGTAAGTACCCTAAAAGGTCCGTTCTCATGACCTCACCGAACGGTGACGACGACGATTCAGTAAAGTTAGCACAGACTGAGACACACTGGGGTATCTACCGTCGGGTAGTCCGAGGGGGCTGGGACCCTAAGAGATCCGTTCTTGTGATCCGTATCTGTTTAGTTAGGTACTCATAATTCCTTGTACCATTAAACCATTCTTCATATTTAACTGGATGTAAACACACTCCAAAATGATAATCGTTTTATGAAAGTGTAAATAATTTAGTAATACCGGAATATTGTTGTACAACTTTCCATAGGAGATCTCCTCTTTATGTTCCCGAAGGGTCCACCGAGTGGTAATTCCTTAGACAGACGGTTACGTCCTCAACGTCCTCTATTTCTAAGTTAGGGATACAACCCTTCTAGGGGACCTCATCCTTTACCGTTGGGTGAGGTCACAAGAACGGATCTCTCCTCGGACCTCCTGATATCATGTACCCCAGTGTTTCTCAACCTGTACCGACTCGTATGTACGTATGAAAGGATTTCAGAATCCTTTAACCCACGATCACCTCCTGCCAATCAGATAGTCATAATGAGACCATCTTTATTATACACACTACGGTCCGTTAAACCCCTTGTTCATGGAGTACTTCCATATTCGTTTTATTCTGTCTCCTTTACGTGTAGTCCTCTCTCTGTACTCGACCTTTTATCACCCTTAAACTCGTTTATTTCGTCTTCTTACTACCTTGAAACATACATTGAGTGAGACACAGTCGTCTTGAAAGTAGGGTACGTTTATTATATTACCTTAAATTTGGTTCTGTATTTCATTTGTCATTAATCGATACGACGGTATGTATTAAATGAATCGTGGTCGGATCTCCTTCTCAAACCCTACACAAAGACTACATACATTTCTTATTCCACCTTACTAAACCACTAAAAATAGACAAGTTAACACGATTTCCAATGTCTGAAGAACTTAGGATTTTGACGGATAGGCACAACGGAGTAGGTAAAATGGAGAGTCGTGACGACGGATTCTTCTCGCCTTCGAATATCAAGACTACGGTATCTGTAAGTGAACCCCATACTCTTTAACGTCGTAGGACGACGACTAGAATTAGAAGAACGGAGAATGAAACATTTCCTCTTGACCCACCTGGGGCTCATGTGTGTCCCTTCTCCTGTCACTGGGTTCTCGAGGCACGACACGAATCAGCGAGTCAGTACAGGCTGAGACTCTGGGGTACCTGACATCGGGTGGTCCGAGGAGACAGGTACCTTAAGAGGTCCGCTCTTATGATTTCACCCAACGGATAATCCATCTTTTATTGTGACAATTAAGAGTAAACTTTCGTTCGAAGTCTGTATCAATTCATTAAACTGGTTCTTGTGTACCCTTTACCCTTTTGACTTGAAGTTTAGGTCTAGAAGACCAAAGTTTAAATGTGAAAATAGGATATTTAATTGTAATATTTGTATTCAATGTAATAGATACTGTTTCAAGACATCATCTTACAGTAAAAAAAAATGATCAACCCCATTTATTCAACAGTTTCCAACTAGATAGTAATACTCCTATCGATAAGTATATCATAGGATTAAATGACTTTTTAAGAAGTAAGTTTTTAACGTGAGGAGTTTACGAATTTATTTTGTACATACAACCACTTATTAGAGTCTTAAGTTGATACCATCGATTTCAACTCTATTTTAGATGGACAGTAGAAGTATTTACGACAGTTAAGGGAGGTGATTTAAAAATCGTTCCGACAACAATCTCAGTGCAGAAAAGAGAGGAAGAAACAAATTTGACTGTACCGTAACATTGAATACCACTCTAATTTGTTTACAGTTCATTATACTTTTCCTTTCTTTTCCTCCAGACATTATATAGACGTAATATGTGTACGGTTTTGTAATGAGGAAACCTTTGGTACCAACTGGACTGACCATGAGTGGTTATACACCTACAGGAAAGGAAAGAACTCCTGTACCCCTACTGTCTTTCCCGATGTACTGATCAAAACCGGTTACTGTGTTTGTTCCTGACTCCTTTTTTCTGTCGATTCTAAGAGGTCAGAGGAGAGGAAGACAACACCACTAAAACCTTCTCCTGCGTACCGGTCCACGAACCTCTGTGTGAGTCGGGTCGGGTCTAGTGACTTACTGGTGGACTCCATCTGAACGGGACCTCTCAGACTCCCTGAGCCATTTGAACCTCATTTACTCTTTGTTGTGTTACGAAGATACTATGATCGACAAACGATGGTGTCGTACACGATCAGATAGAACCGAATACAAAAGTGATAGACGGTCGTAGGAAGTTCATTCAAAGTGAATTTACAGACATTCGAAATATCTACTGGGCACGTGTTACGTCCCCGACACGAAACTCGTCAGGACTCTCCCCCACTTGTTGCACCCGACACCTTCGACTGGAGGACGGAATGTTAGGACGACACTGGTGGCGGACCGAGATACTGGAATATGTCGTCACTGTGTCAAAGGAGTAAACATGTTACATCTATTATTATGTCGCCGATTCTGTGACGTAAAAATCCTCCCTTTTTACTATAACACTCGTTTTTTATTGTGTTTTTGTGTGTCCTCTTACTGTGGTCCGTTCGGTAACTATTCCCGATCTATAGTACATAACAGTTGTAGTTGAGATTGGATGGGTTCCCGTGTGTCACAAAATAAATCGACTGGGGTTTAAGGGGAACCACCAATCCTATTAACTGTTGATGTAGTGGTTTATCAACTTTTTTGGATAGATATCAGATTATTGTTTTCCTACCTTTACGAAAATAATCTCGAGATTACGTGACCAAGAAATCTGTTTAGGTGAGACACCTAGATAGTCGACAGTCCCAGTTATAATTTGTCTACTTTGAGGATTTACTTTATGGTCATTACCTTCACTGTGTCCATCACAGTTTACCATAATTATGATACTTTAGTCTTGAACAATCCCCTTTTTATTAGGTCTTATTATCTGTCGGAAACTTGAATTCTATTTTTTGGTCTTTCCATTACGGAGACCATATTGTGCACTCTTTTACTTCGAACTTAATAAGTTGTCGAGTAAGTAAAAACTACCATCCCTTTAACGGACTTTAGGGAAAGTGTAAGACGTTTCTAGTTTGTATAATCCTTACAGTTTTATTATAATCTGTAGGGGAAAGTTCTCAGTTTTATTGAGGAGTCTTGTTTCCTTTTTTACCTTTTAAAGTCCCGAGATTTCTTGTGTTAATTTACGACTATAACACCCCTTTTTTTGTACCTTCAGGACTACCATGATAATTGTTTTACGGTCGGTCAGTAAATGATTCCCCAGTCAAAACCGTTTCGTGACTTTGACCCCAGAACCTAAAGAAGTGAAATTTAGTCCTATTATTAAAGATAAAATATGTAAGTATACTCTCCATCTTTTTTGATGATGACGTACATTTCAAAGTCTTTTGTAATTTTTATAATCAAATGGGTAGAAACTAGTCGTACCTTAAGTATTCAGTATTCGTTTCAAAGGATACATAAAACGAACCAGAAGTGTATCATGACATAGGGTCCGACTAGATTGATACAAAATTTCTCTTATAACAAACGTCTCGAAGAAATACAGGGTGAGATCTAAATAGGTTTTTCTGGTCTAACTATTTAGGTTCACGAAGGTTACTTTATTGTGGGAAGTATTCCCTACGAGGTGATTTTACGTCGATTACGTCAAAATACCCGATGGGACCCACCGAATCACCATTTTTTAGACGGACGGTTACGTCCTCTACGTTCGAACTAGGGACCCAGTCCTTCTGGAAGACCTCTTCCTTTACCGTTGGGTGAGGTCATAAGAACGGACCCTTTAAGACACCTATCTCATACCAGTCGATGTCAGGTACCCCAACGTTTTCTCAGTCTGTACTGAATCTCTGATTTGTTGTTGTTACGTCAAAATACAAGTTGTGACGACGAACGGGTTTACCGTCATAGTGTAGATAGTAATAAAGTCTTAGTCTGCTGAATGCGTTAAGATTTTAGCACTTTCCAAATCAGATTTTAAACTTATGTCACAGTGTCAAGGTATACCCGAGTTTTTTACAGACACTAAAACGTGGTCACAGATCATTTGCAGTCTAAGACACATGAAATGAATTAATACACTATACCTTAAAATAACGAGTGTTTCGTAAAGGAGTGAATCTTTTGTAGTGATCCATGTGTACGTGTTGTTACGTTAGAAAACGATGTTTATACTCACATGTAATGTCGTACACTTTGATCCCTTTCTGGTCTCTTTGACCCCTTTCTTTGGGCTTGGTCCTGTTTACGTTCTGTAACGCAATAACGGATATAAGGTACCCTTTTTTAAGTCAGTTCCACCACTGAGTTCTGAACTAATGTAGTAAGGGTCTCGTTAATGTACACCTTGATGAGTCGGAAAAGAAGTGCTTCGTAGGTTCTTGATATTAATCTTGTACGTCTATTTTGCGGGACGTCTCAAAGTCTCTGACGCATCGACGACAAGAACCACTACAATTTTCCTTGATGACTAAACAGATTTCTTTCGGTTTATTATATGTCAGGAAATAAGGAAATAAGTAATTCGTCAATCTACGTCCGTACTAAGTTTGTGTTCTAAAAAGTCCAATTAATTTAGTGAAGTCAATTATCGTCTGTAAAAAAAAAAGTATCTGATAATAATTTGATTATTCTCCTCCATACTTATATTAGTCTGACTTCTCACCCCTAAAGAAAAGAAGGTACAGGACATAAAAAATCGTCCATAAAATACAAATCGAATTCGTACCGGATTTTTTTAGTCAAAATAAAGGAAAATATTGAGGATATTGATGACTCTCTACCTTCTCTTGAAACCAGTTGAAAGAAAAGAAAAGTGGTAAATCGTCACCTCTATGTTATTGGAGAGTAGTGTTTTTACCCTGGTAGACACAAATTTGATGGTTCTGTTTTAAAAAGGAACAACAAGTCAACGATTCGACACACACGTACCTGACGTCGTACGGTCCGAAGGAACAGAAAGTGACACAGGGTCTCAAACGAGTGTAAGTACAGGTCACTCAGTCACTACGATAGATTGGTAGAGTTGTGGAGTCGGAGACGGATGAAAAGAATAAGGTTAAATTAATTACCTATATCAAAAAACTCGGAATACAAGATGGAAAGTTATATTTCTCTACGCCAGTATTCGTCATTGATGGTGAAATGTAAAACATTTCTGTCATAGAAGGTTTCCACATACCTCCAGTCGAAAAACCATATGATGAGGTACACACTTATTTTCTCAATTTTAGTACTACACTTTTTTCTGGTACGGGAATTTCTAAACCTTTTTTTTTAGGACGAAACCATATAAGTTCTTCTTTTTTATATCTGGTACAAAATACTACTAAATTATTTACTACATGTCTTGAATGTAAAGTCTTAAATTTAAAGTTTTCGTTCTCAACCGACTAATGTTTTTGATGTGACGGTGAATACTATGAAATTAACGTTTAAAGGTCCGTTTATAATACTGTGAGATACAATTAATGAAAGGTACAAAATGTTCAAATATATATAAATCTCCGTACTGATTCAAGGTCACTTACAATGTTTTAATAACCCGTTTTTTTGGGGATAACCGGGTTATATCAGATATGTAATCACCTTTTTTTTATTTTTCCTTGTATACCTTGTTTTTTGATTTTTCTTACAGGTTGTGAACGACATTAGATGGTAAATTACAACTGATTCACTATCTGACATCATTCTCTTCCAGTTGTTGACATTGACAGAATTGCGACCCCGACTTGGATCGAAATGTCCGTTATTGAATATTTACACAATTTATTTTTGTCCTCAACACCAAAACCGTATACAGTGATTAGTTTGTATTTTTCTACTAAAAAATACTCCATCGAAACAGATGTTAAACTCCTTCTCTCTACCGAAACTTAGAGTCTCTAACACAGATTCGTAGACCGAGTTTCTAGGAATTGGTCGTTCTAATTTAGTGGATCAAATAAGTTGAACGAAATGACGTTTAGTCAATAGACGAGGTGCCTACTATACGTCGACAATCATTCGAGTTAAAACTCCAGGTCCGACCAAGGGTCTGTAGTGTTCCAAGTTTCAGAGATTGATATTAATAATCCAGTGTCATTAACCGACACTTTCTTTCTCCCGGACTTCTCTCTTTTCTCGTTCAGAAGATACTGACATTATAGGTTTCTGGATTGTGGTCTACCTGTAAACTTTCCTACATTTATAAATTTAGATCTTTCCATTATTTTAGGACCCAAATAAATATTGTTCGGATTTACTTGTGTAATTTTGTAATTCTTATATACACATTAAGACTATAAGTTATTCAGTTAATAAATAAATGGACCGAGTGTAAATAATTTGTATGTCTAGTATATCAATTATGTGAAATGTAAGACCAGAAACTAATAACCAGAATACAAGACATTCAAAGACTTTTCAACCTAAATAAGACGAACGTAATAGAAGTACAGGTTGTGTGTGTGTTGTTTTTAGTACGTCTCATTTAAAAGTTGTACTATAGAGATAAAAAAGGGAAATAAAGTACCAAGGAAATTTTTTATTTGAATAAAAGAAATCCCTTAATACGAATTTTATAATAGTGAAATTTATCCCTCAACAAGTTTTTATCATAAGGTTTAATAATACTATATTGAACTTTTTCCGTTGTTTCTTTATACTAACTTCTCATGGAGAGACGTCGTCGTTTTTAATTTCAAAACTCTAGTTTTGGCTCTATAAGTTTTCATAATGTCATAAGAAAAAATTCAACGTATTATTAGTTTAGAGGTGGTTTCTACTGAGGGAGATAAGGACGTTGAAATACCTGTGTAAAACGAGTCCGTGAATGGAAAGTAGTGCTAAGATTCCCTCATTTGGGTAAAGAGTGAGGTCCCGTTTAGTATGATAGTCAGGGTTAGTACCATCAATTCTTAACCCATTCATAGTGGATTCGACTGTTTAATTTCTCTTCGTGTAAATAACCTATAATCTTCCTTTCCTAAAGGAGAGAGGGAAGATATCTTATTGTTTCTTGGAACCGTATAAAGTGGAGACTCCCCTTAGTCGAATTCCGCTTACGATTTTTGTAGGACAAGGCCTTTGTAGACATAAAAGGGCATACTAAGAGGATATTTACTCCCTGAGGGAGTCCCTCCGTCTCTCGAACAACTACGTCCTCCACTCAGTAGGGTGACGAAGTCACTCGACCGATTACCTCGCAGGCCCTCCGTACGACTCTCACTCCCCCTGGAAGTTCCCGACCGTACGTGATCTAGTAGGAACTCCATGGTTTTACCTTCGTGTAGTATACTTTTACACATGTCAGGATAAATCATGGACCTAATACTATAAATTAAACTTTGTAAGACTGAATATGGGTGTCACTAGAGGTTTGAGACAGTCTCAACGATAGGTAAAACTACATTTAATGGTGCCCTAACTCACTTGGTGACGAAGTAAAATTAAGGCTCCTTGTAAACTAAAACAGTAATAAATGGTAACAAATAACTGTATATAAAGGTGTCTGGTTTAGAAAGTAATGTATATATCCACTTGTATCCTAGTATTAACATATCGTATCTTTTATTTGGAAGAACATAGTGGGAGTCGTAAATTAATACGTTTTGATCACTGTTTGTAGAAATCTTTTTTTATCATTTTATCAGGAAGTCATAATTTTAAAGAATAATTTTTCGTACTGTAACTTCAATTCTCATACCGTACAATAATTACGTATCTACTCAGTCCGTACTTATTTTACTTAGATTAGGGTAGAGAATATCATTTAGTTTTAGAAACTTTTGATGTCAAACATTACCCAATTGACTTTTTTTACTATATAAGTCAAAAAAGTAATAAGACACCAAAGACTAGTACATTGAAAAATTTGTTACTTATGAGTCCTATATTTGTTGCATGACGTATGAATGGTCCACTAAAAATACAGTGAGACGACTTACGTCCTATTTATATAAACCCGAAAAATAACGAACTCATCTTTCACGAGTAATGAATAATAAAATACAAATATTATATCTTTTTAATTTTTTTTTTGTGTTTTTTTTTGTTTGTTTTTTTCGAAAATTTACCGTATGTAGTGTGACAACATCACCACCTGAAGGAGTTCTAGCAGAAGACACCAAAACCACGTCACCCTCCTCCGTGTCAACGTCCAGACTCCCCCCCCTTCGACAATGACACCGAATAAGGGTCGGGGGGTAAAAGATCACCTTTTCCTCCCTCTACTCCCCCTTCACCCACCCATCCCGGAACCCCTCCTTCGAAAGGACCACCCACCTGCCCAAGTGACACATTCACCTGGAGGGATAAGAAATGCACTATGGACCACAGTGTCAGTCCTGTCATCGGTACCATGACCTGAAAAAGTAATTTGGAATGAGCGAGGGCTCCGGGTCGAACCCCCGTGGACAGAAAAAGCCCAGACACGTAGTCTCCGACGGGCCCTCGGAACAGGTTCAATGACGACCCAAACGTCATCTACAGAGGCAACCCCTAAAACTAACCACGGGGTCCCTTCGGAGGTAAAGCTTCTTCCCACGGTAACCAGAAATGGCCTAACTGTCACCCGTGGTGAGCGACCCCCAGAAGTGTGAAGTGCCCACAGTTGGCACCTCCTCCGCGACCTCCCAAACCGAAAGAGTCCTGGCACTCCTACCGTCTACCCACCCGACCCCCGAATTACTCCCCCCGTAACCGGACGTGAAACTAGAAGAGATACGACCTCCGACAACAGGGCGAACTCGATGATAAGTCCCACAGGCAAAACCTCGACAGTCAGTAGAGTAGGAGGTCGACATCCAGTCTCCAGTCCCATAGTTAGACCAGTTGGTGGACCATTTTTCCTGTTCCATTAGTACAACTTATTGCTGAGTTTCGTTTTATATGGTGTTCACAGAAGGATAAAGAATTAGTCTATACCCTTATCCCTAATTATGACTTACCACTTAAGGTAAGAAGAATTCAAAAATAAGTTGTTTAAATCTCATAAATGGTCTTCTCGTGGTTGATAAACTATTGTATTACTAAAGTGTACGGATCTTATGCGATAAATATATATACAAGATAGGACTGAGACGACATAGGTTTCTATTTTAGATTGTGTCTTTGTATTGACTAAAAATTTTGACTAAATGTTACAATCAAAGTCCACATGTTATGTCACTGAACTATAAAAATATCCAATGGGAAATAAATTTACATAATATTTTATAACCGATATAGGGGACACAACATGTCATATGGGAACATCGAATAAAATATACATCATCAACCACGGAGAATTAGTGAATGAGGAGAAACGGGGAGGGCGTGGGAAGAGGGGTGACCAATAATTTGACTAAAATTTGTCTCCTCCCCTGAAAGGAAGACCAAATGGGACATCTTTTGTATCCTCTTGTAATTAGAGTACGATTTTACTTTGTTTCGGACTATTGGACGTTTTTAGTTTTGAAAAGATCTCTAATAGTCTCTTGACTCTAGTGTTTCATTGGTTTATTTGACTTGACATTTCTCGAGGTTTGGGACACTCCCATCTGTCCTGTGTTTCTGACAAGGTAGACACCGGTTAGTGTCCCTTTTCTACCTCATATGTTTTCACTCAGTTCTTTTGTCGGTTCTGTAATTTCTCATTAATTTCCGTCTTACACGATAGTACTGTTTAGTCTTTGGACTCCTGGGGTCTGTGTTACATCGGACAAGAGTGAGCCACGGGGAAAAAGGTATCCGAAGAGACTCCCGTCCATCTCTGACGTTTCCCAGGGAGGACCCGTGTTTTTGAGTGGGTAAAGGACTGGGAAGAATGTGTTGTCTTCGGAAGTCGTGATCCCCCTACCGTTCTTTAGGAGATTGGAGATTTTGTATCCGTTACTAGACGACGAAGATCCGACCTTCTTTCTCCACAGATACAGGAACCACTTCCTCTACTTTGTAAGAGAACCTAGGTCCTTGGATGAAAACAGACGATGGTGAACCCCCTTCCTAGGTTCAGTGTCGACGAGTCATATACGGTTTCTATGTTCTGTCTTAGTCCTTTAGTTCATTCTGACGTCCGGGTAGTGTGGTGTTACGTCCTAGTTGGGGCTCACATTCTCTCAAGAACACTTCTGTCCTTTTGACCCACCGTCTCAAGATCCGGTGCAGAAAGATTCCGTTCAACCCGTCCCGGTCGTCTCTCGGTACCTCAATTCCTTAGGTCGTGGAGGATATTGGCCGACCGAATCTCCGAGAAGCGACAATTCAGTACCAGACCTTATCGGACACCCTTTGTATCAGAGTCGAGTTTACCAGTTAAAGTCTCGGTTCTTCAAACTGGGAGACAGTAAATGTGAGAGACTTCAGTGTCTAGAATCTCTGGTAAGAGTGTCGACGCCATGTACATGATAATACAAATGTACTACTTCCTTCGATTCCCACTGAAATTTTTATTAAATAAAAGTTTACTTTACTCAGGGAAGTAGAGTACAAAGGTATACATCCGAAAAAGGAGGAGAGAATGAGTCCGGCTTCACACAAGTTGACACTTCAATCGGGAAACTGTGTTCTGACCCGAGTTTTACTTCTGTAGTATTGGTTGGTCTTCAATCTCTCTTGTACCTCTTAAATGAAGAAGGTGTACACTCAGAAAACACTAACTAATTATGGTCATGGTACTCCGGAAGTTAAAATCGAGGACTTAGGTAAGTGAAGAGGGGTAGAAGGAAAGAAACTAGGATCAGACTCGGAACGGAGGGGAAGAGTCAAGATATTAGAGTCGCTAGAAGATTTTTTGACTCAACACAAAAACAGTAAGGGACGAATTTTGAAAGTTATGGACGAGTAAAGAAAACACTATGTATTGTTAAATTGTACCACAGACCCCCCGAACATTTCAGAGTGAGTCACAACAAGACTATTAACAACTTATTGACCAAGAATCCCTATACTTACTCAGGACTAAATTTCTCAAATTGTTAAAGGTACCACACCAGAGTACGGTGTCAATTGAAGTTCCCTCATTCCGTCGTAGTGACTTACACTCTGACCCTTCTTTGTACGTACGTACATAGTAATATTTCTCAAAGGTGGTATGGTCATCTTATCTGTATTTGAGTCCTCATGTTTATGTATAAGTTTACATCATTTTATTAATCCTTACTGATCTTAATCTGTTTTTTTAAGAAAAATTACATTAAATAAATTATATCCAAATATATAAAGTCAAAAGTTATTGTCAATAAAGTGTTTACCGAGTGTTCTAAAGACTTTTATTTCGTTAACCGGGAAAAATCGGTAATACTTTATCGTAAGGATTAATGGAAGATATATAACAACACACACACACACACACACACACACACACACACACACACAATCGGTAAGTCAGAACAGACTCAGAAACGTTAGGGTACCTGATATAGGGTGGTCCAATAAGACAGGTGTCTTAAGAGGTCCGTTCTTATGACCTCACCCGACGGTAAGGGAAGAAGTCCCCTAGAAGAGGTGGGTCCCTAGTTTGTACTCGGAGACCTTAACGTCCGTCTAAGAAATGGTAGACTCGGTAGTCAACAACAACTCAGTGATTCAACACAGGCTGAGAAACGTTGGGGTGTCTGATGTTGTGTGGTCCCAAAGGACAAAAAGTAATAGAGGACCTCAAAGGTGTTTGAGTACAGATAACTCAGTCAGTACGGTAAGTTAGTGGAGTAGGAGACAACAGGGGAGAGGAGGACGGGAGTCAGAAATAATCGTAGTCCCACAAAAGGTCACTCAACCGAGAAGCGTAGTCAAGCGGTTTCATAATCTCGAAGTCGAAGTCGTAGTCAGAAAGGCTACTTATCAGTCCCAACTAAAGGAAATCTTAACTGACCAAACTAGAAGAACGACAGGTTCCCTGAGCGTTGTCAGAAGAGGCTGTGGTGTCAAACTTTCGTAGTTAAGAAACTGAGAGTCGAAAAAAATACCAAGTTGAGTATGGTATGTACTGATGACCTTTTTGGTATCGAAACCGACATACCTGGAAACAACCATTTCATTTCAGAGAGAGAAACAAAACAGAGAAGAAAAATTAAGCGACAGATCCAAACAGTATCGAAACGAAGGTTCTTCGTTCACAGAAAATTAAAGTACCGATGTCAGTGGTAGACGTCACTAAAAAGTCGGGTTCTTTTATTTTACACAGTGACAAAGGTGAAAAAGGGGTAGATAAACGGTACTTCACTATCCTTGCCTACGGTACTGGAATCCAAAAACTTACAACTCAAAATTCGGTCGAAAAAGTGGAAGTAGTTCTCCGAGAAATCAAGGAGAAGTGAAAGACGGTAAATCTCACTAATAGTAGACGTGTAGGCTCCAACAACTATAAAGAGGGTCGTTAGAACTAAGGTTTAACACTAAATAATTCGGGTCGTAAAAAGTACTACATGAAACGTATATCGAATTTATTAGTCCCACTATTGTATGTCGGAACTATATGAGGAAAGGGTTAAACCTTGGTCGGACAACAAGATACAGGTCTAAATTGACAACAAAGAACTGTACGTATGTCTAAAGAGTCCTCCGTCCAGTCCACCAGACCATAAGAGTAGAGAAGTCCTTAAAAGGTGTCAAATAACACTAGGTGCATCAGTTTCCGAAATCTCATCAGTTACTTTGTCTTCATCTAAATAAAAAACACCTTAAGGGAACGAAAAAGATACTAGGTTACCTACAATCTTAAACTAGAGACAAAGGAGACGGAAAAGATTTAGGTTGAACATGTAGACCTTCAAGAACCAAGTGTATGACAACTTCAGATGGAACCCCTTAAAAATCGTAATGAAACGATCGTATACTTTACTCACGTCAACAGACCATCAAACTTGTAAAGAATCGAAACTCTTGGGGGATATAAGTTAAGATTATTATAAGGGAAAGAAAAGAGTGTGAAGAACTATAAGAAAACCTAGGAGTATTAACGGTCAGACGAAGGGTGGGATTTCGTAAACTTGTATGATAAAAAAAAAGAACTTTACGAGACTGAAGAGGAGAAACAGATTAATTGAGAAGTCAAGTCAAGTCAAGTAAGCGAGTCAGTACAGACTCAGAAACGCTGGGGTACTTAACGTCGTGTGGTCCGGAGGGACAGGTAGTGGTTGAGAATGAAAAATAATTTTAGAATCGAGTCCTCAATTTGAACACTTCATTTTAAAAAGGAAGGACGACGATAAAGGGAATAACCAGATCAATTAAACAATTTATAAGTATTCTTTTGTAAAGAAAGTAAGTTTCAATAGTGTAAAAAAAATTTTAATAAACAAGTCATCATCGACTCGTAACCTTATTACAGAAGAGAGATCTAGAGTTTGAGTCACTCTGACTCCTGGAACAACCAAAAATGAGAACCTAGAATTTCTGGTTTATACACTTACTATATGTTTTCTCTGAGTTGTTTTGAACATACTTAAGTAACTCCAACAAAGAAACTAAGTTGACATTCGTTTTCGTGAAGAAAAAGATAAACTAAAAACTTCCACAATGAAATTTTAAGTATGAGTAACTTAAGATCTTATTTTAGTCCCCTATTACTGAATCGATATTTACTATGTGTCTCAAGTCAAGTCAAGTCAAGTCAGTGAGTCAGTACAGACTGAGAAACGTTGGGTGGTGCCTGACGTCGTATGGTCCGGAGGGACAGGTAGTATTTGAGGGTCTCAAAAGAGTTTGAGTTCAGGTAACTCAACCACTATGGTAGGTTGGTAGAGTAGGAGACAGTAGGGGAAGAGGAGGACGGAAATTAGAAAGAGTCGTAGTCCCAGAACAGGTTACTCAGTCAAGAAGCGTAGTCCACCGGTTTCATGACCTCAAAGTCGAAGTCGTAGTAAGGAAGGTTACTTATAAGTCCTAACTAAAGAAAATCCTACCTGACCAACCTAGAGGAACGTCAGGTTCCCTGAGAGTTCTCAGAAGAGGTTGGGGTGTCAAGTTTTCGTAGTTAAGAAGCCAGGAGTCGGAAGAAATATCAGGTTGAGAGTATAGGTATGTACTGATGACCTTTTTGGTATCGATACTAATCTACCTGGAAACAACCGTTTCATTACGAAGACGAAAAATTTACTACGTGTCTCATCCATAGTGTAAGAGATCGAGAATCGTTCTATAGTATCTTTAAGTTCACCTTCCTGTGGATTTACAGTACTATCTATCGACTTGTAGAACCGAGTACAGATGACACATGACAAATTGGGTCTCGCCAATGGATGGGTTCGGAAAAGAAAAATTTAGAAGTCGTTTCCTCTCTTTCGATCAGATGACACTCCTTTCACTTTTACTAAAAGTCTCTATTTATGTGACGGACCCCGGGATTACCAAGTCGTCAAGGACTGACCAAAACCAGACATGTCACGATAAAGGGTTTACGGATTTTTACGATTATCTTGTTGTGGCTTTGTGGGTCTTTGTTCGTTTTATTACGAGGGTACCTTGTCCCATAGATCACCTTACCGGACTGTAGTTAATCCAAGACTTTGTTCATTGATTTTCGTGTTTACGGGGTCCACGAAACTTTCTCTTTATGTTCGATAATATTTTCCTTTATTTTGGTACACTCTTTCACCTACTTCGTAAGGACTTCCTACTCAATATCACTTGACCATTTTGTCCTCACTAAGATCTTCAGGTAAATCCTCTCTCGGAGTAGTTCCATGAACCTATCTTCTCTTGGGGACTCACACTCGTTAAATCTGTCCTGAGAACCGACTTCCTGTGACACTCTCTGTTCCGACCTCTCAACCTATCGTCGATCCGACACGCTCAGGATCAATGCAACGCTATTTCCTGATGTATAAAAAATTTCCCAAAGTCTTCACTCTCTTCGTTATAAGTTCTCTGTTACTCAAGTCAAAAAGGCTTGATTAATTTCTTCATACGTCTCAGAGTTCGTCCTTTCATATTCGTTTGTGTGTTGGTCTCTATGATGTCACTTTTATGTCTTGTAATCTTTCATTACTAATTTCAAAATGTTACTGTTTTATTTTGTGGTTTGTAAATGTGTTATTATTTTAAATCTGACTGAAACTTTATACAAAGGATGACTTTCTCTTTAACCTATACCTTATATCACATTGAAAAGACATTTTCACTCTGACTTTATCTGTAATAGGTAGTCTCTACTTTTTATTACTTACTTTATTTTAACTTTCGAGTACATGTGTGTGTGTGTGTGTGTGTGTGTGTTAGTTTGTTACCCTATTTTCAATATTTCTTCATTAAGTGTATTCCATTCAGATTTAAAAGTTTTTAGTATGTGAGTCAGAACGTTCATTAGTTCGATCACGTTTGACTTCTTTATACTCTTTCATAAATAAAAGAAGACTCATGAAATCCTTTTTACTTGGTCAGATTATCAAGATAAACTACTACTCCACTTATTTACCCTTGAAACATATAACGGTCACCTTTACATTTAAGTCACGTAATCCTTTGAAAAACTGTTACAGAATATTTAACCTATTCCAAGTATGAGATACCATATTTAGAAGATTCTTGTTTCAGACCTGATAAGACCTCTCTAAGATTCTCTACACGTGTCCCAACTTTCTCGTGTTCCTATCAAGAACATAAAAAAAAAAAAAGAAAAAACCAAACAAAACGGTAACGTTTTTTAACCTTCGTTGGATTTATAGACAATCATTCACTATTCTATTCATTTATATTTGTCAAGTTTACTTCATTTTTGTCGATATGCATAGTTGTTACTATTTAGAGTTTTTGGAAATCAACTCGTGTTTTTACAATATTTTCTAGGTGATTTTCATATTTTATATTACAAATATACATCTTCGTGTCTATAAAATCAAAGATGTTGTACTTTATTAACTATATGTAATTCAAATCCGTTCTTCCTTCTCCTTTCTGACAGTCCTCTGTAGTCGATGTATCTACTTTACAAAAGAAAATTTTGAAGTATATTTCATTAATACTATTTCACAATTGTAAACAATTCAAGTCCAATATAAACTATATCATGAATAAAATACAGTACACGTTTCAGAAAATATTAACTTCTATTTTATTTATAAATAGCGATGAATTTATTTGGGAGTAAGTTCCATTCCTCGTCTCCGACACGAAACGACCTCGTCGGCACTTCTCTATGGGGTGCAGGTTCCATTCCTTTTGGGTTCATTTTACCATCCACAGCGTTCTCCCGTTGTCTCCCGTCTGTGTGACTTTGGTATGAGTGTCTTAAGATCAGTTAGATTAGTGTGATCCTGGTGTCGGAACAGATTGAGTCACTTTGGTTCGGTACGGGCACCCCGTTGGGTTCTGCCCGCCCAGTACCATCTCTCCAGACTGTCTTACACCAGGTGACCTCTTCCCTTACCGTTTTGTGAAGTCATAAGAACGGAACTCTTGGGGTACTTGTCATACTTTTCCGTTTTACTATCCTATGACTTTCTCCTTGAGGGGTCCAGTCATCCACGGGTTATACGATGACCTCCAGTCACCTCTTTATTGAGGTCTTTCTTACTTCCCTACCTCGGTTTCGTTTTTGTTATGAGTCGACACGTACACTGACCACTATCTTCGTTCCAGGCTACGATATTTCTCGTTATAACATATCCTTGGACCTTACAGTCCAGATGCTTAGTTCCGTTTAACCTTCACCAGTTTGTCCTCTACCGTTCTCACTTGTAGCTGTAAAATCCTTAGTCGCTTGATTTTACCTGACCTTACCCACTTAAATTGAGTCTACTGGTAATATAGATGATGACGCCCGTCCTTAGGGAGTCTTCTTTACCTCATCGGTAGTGCCAGTTGTTTTCTCAGGTTTTACGTCATGAACCTACGTTAGAGTTTTTGCTGTCCTACTAGAGACAAGCAGAGGTTCCGTTTGGTTGTAGTGACATTAGGTTCAGATACGGGGTTGGTCATTACGACTTCTTCGACTTCAACTTACCAAAATACTTCTGGATATTCTGGAAGATCTTGATTGTGGGTTTTTTCTACAGGAAAAGTAATATCCCCCGACCTTACGTTTTCATCCTTCAGTTCTTTGTGGACCTCATTGTCCGTTTAAACCGGAACCTTACACCTTACCTCGTCCCGTTTCTGTGTATCTCAAAACGGTTTTTTTACGTGACCAGTATCGTTTGTAGGAGAAGGTTGTTGTGTTCTCTTCTGAGATGTGTAACTGTAGTGGTCTACCAGTTGTGACTTTAGTCTAACTAATATAAGAGACGTCATTTTCTACCTCACGACTATAAGATACCCTACTCCAAACACTGTGACATGTCCTCTGTCCCTAGTTCTGGTAGGGGTACCTTTTCTTTACGTTTTTCGTTTTACCGATAGACCCCTTCGTAATGTTTATCGACACTTTTCTTCTCTTCGCTTTTCGTTTCCTCTTTTCCTTTCTACATACGTAGACTTACGTCTCAAGGTTTCTTATCGTTTTTCTTTATTCTTTCGGAAGAAGTCGTTAGTTACGTTTCTTTATCTTCTTTTATTATCTTACCCTTTCTACTCTAGAGAAGTTCTTTTAATCTCTATAGTTCCCTTGTAAAGTACGTTTCTACCCGAGTTATTTCCTGTCTTTACCATACCTGGATTGTCTTCGTCTTCTATAATTCTTCTCTACCGTTTTTATGTGTCTTCTTGACATGTTTTTCCTAGAAATACTGGACCTATTAGTGCTACCACACTAGTGAGTAGATCTTGGTCTGTAGAACCTTACACTGCAGTTCACCCGGAATCTTTCGTAGTGATGCTTGTTTCGATCACCTTCACTACCTTAAGGTCAACTTGATAAAGTTTAGGACTTTCTACTACGACATTTTCACGACATGAGTTATACGGTTGTTTAAACCTTTTGAGTCGTTACCGGTGTCCTGGATTTTTCCAGTCAAAAGTAAGGTTAGGGTTTCTTTCCGTTACGGTTTCTTACGAGTTTGATGGTGTGTTAACGTGAGTAGAGTGTGCGATCATTTCATTACGAGTTTTAAGAGGTTCGATCCGAAGTCGTTATGCACTTGGCACTTGAGGGTCTACAAGTTCGACCAAAATCTTTTCCGTCTCCTTGGTCTCTAGTTTAACGGTTGTAGGTGACCTAGTACCTTTTTCGTTCTCTCAAGGTCTTTTTGTAGATAAAGACGAAATAACTGATACGGTTTCGGAAACTGACACACCTAGTGTTATTTGACACCTTTTAAGACTTTCTCTACCCTGATGGTCTGGGTGGATTGGACGGAGAACTCTTTAGACATACGTCCGGTCCTTTGTTGTCAATCTTGACCTGTACCGTGTTGTCTGACCAAGGTTTATCCTTTTCCTCATGCAATTCCGACATATAACAGTGGGACGAATAAATTGAATATACGTCTCATGTAGTACTCTTTGTGACTCGACCTCCTTCGTGTTCGACCTTAGTTCTAACGGCCCTCTTTATAGTTATTGGACTCTATACGTCTACTGTGGTGGGAATACCGTCTTTCACTTCTCCTTTATTTTTCGGAGAACTACTTTCACTTTCACCTCTCACTTTTTCAACCGAATTTCGAGTTGTAAGTCTTTTACTTCTAGTACCGTCGACCAGGGTAGTGAGGTACCCTTTATCTACCTCTTTGTCACCTTTGTCACAGTCTGAAATAAAACCCCCCGAGGTCTTAGTGTCGTCTACCACTAACGTCGGTACTTTAATTTTCTGCGAATGAGGAACCTTCCTTTCAATACTGGTTGGATCTATCGTATAAGTTTTCGTCTCTGTAATGAAACGGCTGATTCCAGGTAGATCGGTTCCCATACCAAAAAGGTCATCAGTACATACTTACACTCTCAACCTGACACTTCTTCCGTCTCGCGGCTTCTTAACTACGAAAACTTGACACCACAACCTCTTCTGAGAACTCTCAGGGAACCTGACGTTCCTCTAGGTTGGTCAGGTAAGACTTTCTCTAGTTGGGACCCTAAAGAAACTTTCCTTACTACGATTTCGACTTTGAGGTCATGCAGCCGGTGGAGTACGTTTCTCAACTGAGTAACCTTTTCTGACACTACCACCCTCCCTAACCACCGTCCTCCTCTTCCCCTGCTGTCTCCTACTCTACCGACCTACCGTAGTGACTGAGCTACCTACACTCAGACTCACTTGAGGCCCTCTACCTCTACCTGTCCCTCCGGACCGCACGACGCTAAGTACCCCAGCGTTTCTCAGTCTGTGCTGACTCACTGACTTGACTTGACTTGACTTTATTTAAATCTTTCTTTATCTTCATAAAGAGTGTCGACGGTACACCTCTCGTGTAACTTCCGACGACTTCAAATAAATGAACCACTCAATCTCCTATAACGTCGGTTGACTCTTTACTTATTTAATTGGACTGTTCCTTATGTGACATCGGAATATTAATGTGAAGATACAAAACGATTGTCTTAAAGTTTCATAGTATAACGTTGATTTCCCTAATATTGGTGTCCGTACTACCTTAATTCCCCTTTTGTTGTATTTTCTTTCCTCCTGATCACTCTGTACGACGTCTATATATCTCCACTCTTCCGTCGTACTGTAGTTAGTTTCATGTTCTTGTAGGTGTGGATTTGTAGTCCTCGTTTCCTCTTTACACATAGAGTTTGAACTTTGACTCAGTAGACAGGTCCACCTTAGACAAACACCCTCACTTTGTCGTTCTGAATTGTTTTCCTATTACGTAAGTCACTAGGGTCCTTCAAAAGAAAGAACAACCTTTTATTTATACTTCCAATATTTGAACGAATTTCTAAGAATGATTTTTAACTTGGTAAAAAACTCTGTCTTCCGTCATATACGAAAACTTCCATAAATACAGTTACGTATGGGAAAAGAGACTTTCATTTATTCTAAACTTTTAATATTATTAGTATTAAGTAGTAGTTCGGACTAGTTGTCTTTTATTCGATTTTGATATTACGTTAAAAAGAAGAAAAATACACCCCAGTTGACCCAAACTGTTTATAAATAACATACTTATAATAATTAGACAATGATATACTCTGTTACTCCTAATTCTTTACTCCGAAGATCAAATTATCTATGACTAGTATACATGAATCACGGAAGGAAACGTTTAGTGTAAGTTTACTCTCATTTCTTTATTTTCGTCATTATTTAAGTCTTTTAGAAGAGTTTGACACCAGATTCACATTAGTCTCTAAAAATATTTATGTACTTTCACTTTCGCAATCAGAGAGTCAGCACAGGCTGAGAAACACTAGGGTACTTGACATCGGGTGGTCCGAGGAGACAGGTACCCTAAGAGGGTCGTTTTTATGACCTCACCTGACGGTAAGGGAAGAGGTCCCTAGAAGAGTTAGGTCCCTAACTTTGACCCAGAGAGCGTAACGTCCGTTCAAGAAATGGTAGACTCGGTGGTCCCTTCGAACATACCATGAACTCACTTAATTATTTTTCCACCATTTTCGTGACTACCTCAGGGTCTTCCTAAGGTTTGAACTTTTACTTTATCTCTGTGTCATCCTTACTCTTTATTACGTTTTAAATCCCACACTTTAACGACCCACTGATAGAAAGTGTTACCTTTTATCACACACAGTTTACCACGTTGCTCTGATCGTTACACGATTATCGAATGTGGGATTTCTATTTGACTTTAAGAACGACATTTCTCCGACTTGTTATAGAGACCTATTCTTCCGGGATCTACACCGACCATCGTAGAGTTTTGTTTCGAGAAGAGGGGATAAAAATAGTGTTATTATTATAATTCAAAAGGGTAACCCTTCCACCATCTTTACCCCGTTCTCGTCGATCGGACAGAAGATTTCATGACGTACTGGTAGACTGTATCAGTGTTAGAAGTCAGTCGTAGGACGGAAAAGGACATACATCCTCTCCGACTATTTTGTAGAATTATTACGGTTGTAGTGTTTTATCTTCCTGATTCTACTTACTTGTGTAGTTATAATTCTATTTCACTATTTCACCGACAATAATCAATTAATTCTCTTGAAACATCATTAAAATTAACTACATGATCCTCTTCAAACTCTCATATAACGTCGATATTTTATTATATTACAGTATTTTCTTCTCTGTATTTTATTCTGTGTAAACTTCATATTTTGTATTTATATTTACATTTCTCTATAAAAATTCTTTTAGAATTCTAAAATTCTTTTAGATTTTCTTAGATTCTTTATAAGGATTAGTATTTAGTTTTTATAAAAAAGTTCCTTTTACATTCTTTTCTAAATTTCCGTACCTTGTGTTCTTTTACTTAGAACGTCGAAGTTACTGACTCTTCAAGGTCATTTTTACCCCCTTTTTTTCTTTTTTTTTCACCCTAACGTTATTAAATTTTTTCTCCTTTAAAGTGTCAACTGTTATGATCCTCGAAGTCTACCTTTGACTCACAATTAGTCCTACTTACTTTTTCTTTCGTTTCAGTTATTGAATGGTTTATTTATGTCTTTTGGGTCTTTCTTCGCTATTAATTTACTAGTAGTGTCACAGAAGACCTACTTACCTCCTACTCTTTCTGTAAAATGGTCATTGGAGGTTTTCAGACGCCGTTTTATTAAAATTGGGACTAAGATATCATTGATTTAGTTGTTAAATAATATTACTTCTTAATTTTACAAATCCATAATCCTGTTAAATGAAGAGAACACAGACACGAAATTTTCAATTCCTATAAGATATCGAGTCATTTTACCTTAGGTTCTTTCCTCCTTTCGTGTCCTACGTTCTTTGTATTAATTGTGTCTTCACACTTTTGTTTAAATTTTTTAAGTCTTACTATTAATATGATCTCAGGGGTTTCGCTAATAAGATTCGATTTTGTCCTTTAGTCTTCTGAAGTTATTTTTATATTACTTAATGTAAGTTACCAGTTTATTGACCTTTCAACAGTCGTGTAGTCACTATCCCTTTTATTTTGATAACGTCACTCACTACTCATATTACATACATTTTTCTCTTAGGTAAACTTTGAACTCAAGAGAAAACTTTCCAAGTTCAAATCTTTATGTCCACATTTAAATAAACACTCAAGTAATCGTCACAAAGTAAGATGAAAATAATAACTCTACGACCAATGACTTACTTTCCTTACAAAGGGACACTTATAAATTGTTTATAAAACACCGTGGTAGGGGGTTTTACGTATTTCAATCGAGGAACTGTCTCCTACGTGTACCTGTATGTATAAAATCATCCAATTAAAGAAAAATTCAGTTTAACAAAATATCGGTACCTTACTTGTCGTACATCTTTCAGGTCCAGATTTATATTTTGAGATCTATACTAAATAGGTTTTTACAATTACCCAGAACCGTCGGAATCTTTTAATGTGTTCATAGTCAAATAGTGTTTATTGGCAAACAATAAATTTCGTGAACTAGGTTTTAATCATTGATGTTAAACGTTTTGCTTGTACAAATTAAAAAAATTGAATATTATGTTATCATGGACCAAAGTAAATTTAGTAATGGATTATCTTGACGTTCGTAAAAACTCCCCGACAACCTCCTTCATCTTTAGGGGGTTTAATAGTGTGTGTCAAAGATTTACAGTATATGGGTGTACGAATGACAAATCTTATTTCTTTGTATCCTGTTGACTCTTGGTTCCCTAATTCACGATATTCACTGAATCGTATCGTATCGTATCGCATTGTGTGTCGAGTCGAAATTACGTGATCGACACTACTAGTGAAGTAGCTTCAGAGTACAAATGAACGGACAATCAAAATCATAAATGTTGAAAAGAAAGGAGACATTGTTTGTATTGGGTGTCTGATACTGTCAACTTTACGTAACGATTGAAATTAAAGACAAAAGTATTTCATGGAACAATAAAATTGTCCGTTATACGAACATGATTCCAAGAACATTTTACACCTTTTCCTTTGTAGGGAGTAGTGTTAACGAAGTCGTCGAATTATCTATATTTTCTGAGTAGGAGAACGGAAAACACTCATGTGTGTAGTTTTACTAAGGTAATACAATTATTACATTTCCCCCTTCGACATTGAGTCCTATTACCTGGACATTTAAATCGTATACGAATGTCGAGAGTTAGAGATTATAGAAAGACATAAACATTTTCACGTTTACTTATTTGAGTCTAACACACAATGTAAGGAATGACTACTATTTGATCTAGTTATTTTTTATAAGACATTTTCGACATTCTTATTTTAAGAAGAGATAGGTAGGGTAATAGAGAAAGTAAATTAGGTCAAAAACGGAACGTTGGTCTGTCACGAAAGGAATTCAGACATGTATATTGTATTTAATAATTTGGAATTCACCAAAGGATAACGAGAGACCTATTTCTGATTTATGAATTATTTTTGTACTGGGCCCAGGACGAAACATGTAGTCGGACGGGGTACGGGGACGAAAAAGACAAAGCAGGACACGAATCTTCTACGATTCGACCTAGAAACATATTCAGTAGGAGGTGGTTCTGGATCAATAGGAAGTGACAGACGTGTTTTACGTGTGTAAGTATCCGTGTGTATAAGTATAAGTGTTTATAAAAAGGAATAGGAAGTTTTTAATTGGGAATAAAGAGGAGAAGTTCCTTTCGAAGGGCTATCGGGACTTCAGGACGTTGTGTCGGATCTCGAGGACGTAGACACGAAGTGTCATACTTTACGTGATTGTTTCACTACCTAGTACATTTATCGAGAAATTACGGTCAGAGGTACCACCTTTACATTCCTGGGTCTCCCGTCTCGTAGGACACTGAAATACGGATTTTGTTTTATATATAACTTACTTTTTTAGTACTGTATTTATTTATTTCGTTTCTATGATATTGTTTTATGAAAATGTAATCCAACGATAACGAATACCAAACCACATATAAACATTTGAAAATTCCACTAACTAAGTCCAACCTTTATTTGTTTCAAGTACTCTGACGAATAGAATAGAATTTTTATATTACCTCATAATGAGTCGGTAATTTTTCTTATGTAAACTTAGTCAAGATTACTCCACCTACTTTGACCTCGACTAATATGTCTCACTTCATTCGGTCTTTCTTTTTGTGGTTATGTCATATGATTGTGTATATATACCTTAAATCTTTCTACCATTACTATTGGGACATACGCTCTGTCTTTTTCTCTGTGTCTACATATCTTGCCTGAAAACCTGAGACACCCTCTCCCTCTCCCAACCTACTAAACCCTCTTACCGTAACTTTGTACATATGATAGTACATTCTTTGTTTAGCGGTCAGATCCAAACTATGTCCTATGTCCTACGAACCCCGACCACGTACCCCTACTAGGTCTCTCTACTATAGCCCACCCTCCACCCTCGCCCCAAGTCCTAACCCTTGAGTACATGTGGGCACCGACTAAGTACAGTTACATACCGTTTTGGTTATGTCATAACATTTCGTTTTATTTCATTTTTAAATTTTTTTTTTCATAAAAGATAATCTCCTTTCTGGGACCTTACTGTATAATTTCATGTAAACGTTCTAATGATTTCCTGTAGTAAATGGTTATAGTCATAATTTTATAAATGTATGTGTAATTTTATTGTGAAACTGTATACAAAAATGAAAAATAGTCTGTGACTCAAATGACATATTGTATTTCCCTTCTCTTTCAAACATTAAATCTGATTATAAACAGGTTCAATAGAATCTTAGATATACTTATAATTTAATGAACAGTTTTTGTAGTCTTTTTTAGATAATGAGGAAAGAACTATAGAGTTTGTGTATTAATGTCTTTACTGTCGTAAATAACTTGAAAGTTATAAAGATCTTTACGACTATAACTATTGTATCGACCTAAGCTTCCATACCGTTAATCTGTATTAATATTAAACCCGAGAGTACTCGACATACTGCCACTTTGACCCAGAAGGAAGGATTATAATCAAGAGGGTGTAACAATTAAGTTTCTTTTTTTACTTTCTTTCTTTTTATCAGACACCATAGACACATGGACAATCTCATCCTAATACATATATTATAAAACTCTCCTCTCTTCTTCTTGTCAATTAAGACGGTCTCTCCCTCTTTGTTACAGTCTTTATCCTCATAATTCGAAGAGACCACCGAATCGACCATTTCTTAGACGGACGTTACGTCCTCTGGACCCAAATTCGGGACCTCTTCCCTTACCGATGGGTGAGTGGACCTCATAAGAACGGACCTCTTAAGATACCTGTCTTCTCGGACCGCCCGATGTCAGGTACCCCAGGGTTTCTCAATCTGTACCGACTCGTTGATTGTATGAAACCTTCCTAGTCCATCTTTTTTCACCTTCTATTAAGGTTCGTGTTATTTTACGTTTCATTTCCTTCACCTCAGCGAGTCAGCACCGACTGAGAAATGCTGGGGTACATGATATCGGATGGTTCGAAGAGACAGGTACCTTAAAAGGTCCGTTCTCATGACCTCACCCAGCGGTAAAGGAAGAGGTCTCCTAGAAGGGTTGGGTCCTTAGTTTTGGCCCAGAGGACGTAACGTCCGTCTGCGAAGTGGTAGACTCGATGGTCCCTTCGGGATTTCTCCTTTGCTTTCCTCCAAACTTTTAGTTGACTCTAAAGGTTGTCTTTCGACATGACACCATCTACCTTTCCCATACCAAACACGTACACACGACACACACACAACTGTGCGTAAACTCCCGTACAAATTATCTACTTCTCCATTTGATCCTTTTCGTCTTTCCCATATCTCTGTCTTTCTTTTGCCGTACGTCCACTCCTTCACGACGTTTGGTTTCCCAGAAGTTGTGGTACGATTTATAAGATTCAACCGGAAATGAACTTTCAATTTCCGTTTCGACTTTGTCTTTTCACTACACTCGTTGATGCTGACATCGGAACTCCCTTACCTTTCTGTCACGGTATTTTGTTCAGTAATTTTTACTAATAAGAACAGTATTCGTTTGGATCCCTTTTAATAACTTTTACTACGTTTACCCTTCCAATGTAATGTAATAAAAACGTAATCACTTTTTTTTTTTTAGACTTTTAGAGATTTCGGGTAGAAATCTTACAGAAAGGGTTGAACTTTTATAGATCAGATTGAGTTAATACCGCCTTCGTACGCCCCGTAATAGGAGCCAAATTATTTCCATACTTTCGTAATACTATAAGGGGGGGCACGGGCTCAAGATGAGGTAAGAATTACCTCTTTTCCCCTCAACGTAAAATTTTATATTGTGGAAGTACAGACTAAATTACTCGGTCTGATATACTCTACTTTCTCTCCCCTAAATTTTAAACCTTAAGAAAATTTTATCCGAAGAGTTCGTAGACAGAAGTAACAGGGTCCGGAGGTCTCTATAAAATATTTTGTATTAAATGTGTATTAAACTTTTTGTTGTTTGTTAGAATGGTGTCTCTCAGTTGTCGGTAAATTTAGACGCTCCTGAAACTTCTAACTAGAAAGTGTCGACAGTAAAACAAGTTTTTATCCACTTTCTGAAGTCGTACCTAAAAAAATAAAAATGCTCTTACCTCATAAGTATTGTTTTCGATAAGGATGATAAATCAAGATTGTTTTTCTATACGTTTCCATGATATTTATGTGTACAAGATATACAATAATTTTATTTACTTTACATCTTATAAAAAGATTACGAAAATTTTACAATTCCGTTACTTGTATACTTTTGAATAGGGTAGACACTCTAACTTTATAACTGATGAAAAGTGAATGATTTAATATTTTGTCATGGAATAGTTATATGGAGTTTATATAAAATACATATCGGTCCTATTCTAGAAACGTATGAAATATATGATATTGGTGTAAATGTAAAAACGGAAATTGGTCCATTTGAAACCAACGGTATATTTGAAATGACAAATAGAATTGTTAATACGAAAGTAACCAATTTTGTATATATATATACTTGACTACACTACTCGAGTGAGTAAACATTTCTGGGACTACGATCCTTTCTAACTTCCGTCCTCCTCTTCCCCTACTGTCTCCTACTCTACCAACCTACCGTGGTGGTTGAGCTACCTGTACCTAAACCCACCTGAGGCCCTCACCCACTACCTGTCCCTCCGGACGGCACGACTCCAAGTACCCCAACGCTTCTCGGCCTGTCTTGACTCGCTGTATATCTACACTTTCGGGAGATCACCGGTTTTAACATCTAGATGACACGAACCCGAAGAGTCCACCACAATCACCATTTTTTGAACGGACAGTTCCGTCTTCATTCTCTGAGGTCCAAGTTAGGGGCCCGCAGTCCTTCTAGGGAACCTTCTGCCGTAACGTTGGGTGGGGTCATAAGAAAGGACCTTTTAAGGTACTTGTCTCCTCTGACCACCCGGTGTCAGGTACCTTAACGTCTCAGTCTGTGCTGATTGTCTGGTGACTGACTGATGAGACGACGACGACAACGACGATTCAGCGAAGTCAGCACAGGCTGTGATACGCTGGGGTATCTGCCGTCGGGTAGTCCGAGGCAGCAGGGACCCTAAGAGGTCCGTTCTTGTGACCTCACCCAACGGTAAAGGAAGAGGTCACGTATTTTCACTTTTCACTTTCACTTCAGCGAGTCAGTACAGACTGAGACACGCTGGGGTCTCTGCCGTCGGGTGGTCCGAGGGGAAAGGGACCCTAAGAGGTCCGTTCTCATGGCCTCACCCCACGGTAACGGAAGAGCCCTGAGTGGTCAGATGAACCAGTTTAAGAGGTAACGACAAATTTTTTGTCCCCCTGAAGGGACTCTCAGGTCACCAACCCTGAGATTCGAAGGTTACGTCCCTCGTGTCCAATCCAGGGACCAGTCCCTAGATCACAGGAAGTATGGTACACCGTACCGGTTGTTTGTTTGTTTCTTCATTTGTGTATTTATTTTTAATAATCGGATAAACAATGTAACGTTTAGATTTTGGGTTCTTATGACAAAGAAGAAAGTTTTGATGTGAAAGAAAAAATGGTCCCAGATTTAATTACTTTTCCACCTTATTAACACGATGAATTGTAGTAATTCTTACCTTAAAAATTTTTATACGGTACATTGTGTTTTAATACTCCGTCACACTTATTTTACACGACTTTCAAGTTTCAAATTGTTCGTCTTTTTTAATCTAAAACGTATAACTAAATCTTGCGTATATTAGGTTCTTAATCTCCTATTACTAATTTATAAGGTCCATTAAACATTATAGACCGGTAAATCTGTAAAAAAAGGTCTTCCGACCACAATTGGTGTACAAATGCATTATTACTACATTTATTATACAAAATACAAAATATTAATACAAATGTATTATTACTACTCCTTACGAATATTTCATTACAACGTAAAAGTCTATATGGTGTTTTTGTCTCAACAGTTTAAATTGACTCCTTCCGTATACTCAGGTGACGTTATTTCTTCCCTTAATGCCACCTGTCATCTTCTATACTGACAGATTTCCCTTGTGTTTCTCCCGTGACAGAACTGGAAAAACTTTCTAAAATTCTCTCCTCTCTTCTGACTGAACATATATTTCAAATATCTAAAAAGTTTGTATGTGTGTGTTTCTAGTACGTTTGGTTTAAACATATGTCCCAATTTGGTCGAATGTGGTGTGGTAAAACTCTCGGGACTGGGTTCTCTGAGATACAGTAATATGGTCAGGTTAAATCTTAATCAGAGAAAAACGTGGAAACTCTTTTGGAAATCTGTTTACCAAGACTTTTACTTATATGAACTTAATCGGAATTCGTTATTTACTCCCGTAGAATGAACGACGTCCCAGTCAAATCGAGAATTTCGTAAGAGTTGGAAAGTAACGGAGTAATGTACATCTTTCTTCACGGGTAACTCAATGAGAAGGGCCATGGTTCGTCCAGAATACCTTCTGTTCCTAAACAGATCGATAGTTATATAAACAATCAAATTACATACGAAGTGCTCAATTAAAAAAAATTTATTTAGTTCAGGGGTTGAAGTCACAAATAATAATGATTTGTTTTAAATTGACATCAGGTGGAGTCTTCTACAACGTTGTATTCCGATAGTAACGTACAATGGCTTCCTGAAAAATAATGCTCGACAAAGTTTCGTAACGAGTTGTTTATCACGGTTCTGTGTCTATCAAGCGAATCTCAGTCGCCAGTTTTTGTTATGTCATTATTAGGTTAAGAGATTTTATATTCCCCTCATGAGATATTCCTACAATTACATATATAATCTCTCGACTCTCATAAAATCTTAGAGGAAGGAGTAATTGTTTATTTTCCTTTTTGTCATTTTTAGAAATTAAAGTATTTGTTTTATTTATTTATATTCATTTCTCCGTGTTGGGTGTCAGAATTTAAACTTTGTGACATTCGTTTTCTTTATCTTAAAATTGAGTTCAGTCATGTCTAGAAATTTGACCAGAGTCACGGAGTCCTACCATGGTCACTGCAATTGTTATTAGAAGTTCAAAATGTTTAACACAGTTTATACTTTTTTTTTTATCTACACCTGAGACTCACCCGTCTTGACATCTTCTCTTCTGTCACTTTGTTAATTCATTCGATCCCCGACTTGAGAATCCTTACTATGCTGGTTTTTTTCCCGTTTACGTCTTCGGAACGCACATCATAATCATACTTCGTCTTGTGCTGTAAGTGAAAAAGATTTTTCCCTCTCGTTGTTAGCGTCCTAGGGAGAAGTGGGAAGAGGACGGGGGTGACGGGACCGGAAGTTCGATATCTTGACACTAATCTTGTACTTTATTCGAGTCGAAGTGTGACCCCGAACGAACCCTCCTATTCAGTCTGAATCTGCACGATCCTTGTATCCTTTTCAGTGGCCATGATGAACTCCGGGTTACCTTCAAGTTTCGTCTCGATGAATTCAATTCGTTCTGTTTTTCTTGACCGTACCACTGAGATATTTGTGTTGACACCGTTCTTTTCTTCGTTTTCTCATGTAATACGTTTTCTATCCATTTGAGTAAAACCTTCTTTAAACGGGACTCACGAAATCCACGATATCTTTGTGAGTCACTTTATTTTATTTGTATGTCTTCTTAATTTGTCTTTACCTTAACTCCTGGGTTTCTTTGTGCCACGTAAAGGTTTATGTTGGTAATGGTTTGAGTGTTCATTTTACGTTTGTCGTTCGATCTCTTGTCTATACTGACGTTACGTTAATGACTGTATTTTCCTTTCGAACTGTACTAGAGACACGGACGTCTTTCCTTTGAGACCCCAAAGTTTATCCGAACAAGCCTTATAAAAGTCGTAGACCCCATTTTGATTTTATGGTATGTTACTTTGTAATTTATTAACATTAAAGTTCGGTTATTTAATAAAAATTTACAAATATCTTAAAGACCTGTTGAGTCGTGGGTGTAGTCTCCCTCCGTCACTTCTACCTGTTCAGGGTCGGGGGTCCGAGATTGGACCCGGGTAGTGAGGGGAAGAGGGTGGGATCACAAGGAATGTGGTAGTCATGGAGTTTATGTATACACACGTATGGGGTCCGGTATGAAGGTTTGAGGCGGGTCAGAGATGTCTCTCAATTGTGAACTGGTTATTTGGATTTCTATTTATTCAGACACACACGAATCAGCACAGACTGAGAGAAACACTGGAGTACCCGACATACATCGGGCGGTGCGAGGAGACGAGTACCCTAAAAGGTCCGTTCTTATGACTTCACCCAACGGCAGGGGAGGAGGTCCCCTGTCAGGGTTAGGTCCCTAAATTAGGTCCAGAGGACGAAACGTCCGTCTAAGAAATGGTAGACTCGATGGTGTCTTCGGGTTCTTATGACCACACCCATCGGATAGGGAAGAGGTCCCTTATAAGGACTGGGTCCTTAGTTTGGTCACAGAGAACGTAACATCCGTCTAAGAAGTGGTCGACTCGATGGTCCCTTCGGGGTTTATTCAGATTTCTATTTAAATAGTCACCGCACCAGATATAAGTCTCTCGATATCCTTCGATGGTGTGAGGAACTTTACACAAACCTCGAGTACCATCTCCTTAAAGTCTTAGATCCCATGACGTCATACAAGGTGTGCCCTTTATACCTGAGACTGACATGTACCGACGGACCCAGAGGACGTCGTCTACCTCCTCCCACCCCAACCCCTCGAGATTACATGTCACAAGTTCCGTGCTCAGACAGAACGAGTCTAGATTTCTATCACAGATGACGTCTTTAATCTCTCTTTTATTGTCATTGACGCTTCCTTTAAGTTTCAACTATATGTCGCGTCTCTTATGACCAAAAGGATCTTCATTTGTAATAGTGTCTTGTCTTCCTTATTGTGTGAGTTTTACGAATTAAAGAGACTTTCCTTCTTTGATGGTTTAAACCGACAATTTGATACGTTATACGACGTCACTTTAGACAACCACTTACTGACGGTGATTCCTTATCAGTCGTAAAATTCCTATCTGTAGTTCCTCTTCAACGTTCAATTTATGTTCCTTCTTTTTAGACCATAGTCTTTTTAGACCATAGTCGGAAATGGTCCCGTTGTAGTTTGTCTTCTTCCTTTTCGTCATATATGATTCAAAACTCCCTTTCTTTCACACTCGGTTCTTACAGTAAGAGTCGGTTCAACGATACGTTCATATGTCTATTGTCTGTATTGTTGGAGTATAGAGTTCATGGGTTTTTTCTATCGTTTGTGGTTTTAAGTGGTCAGGCTTTCTACCGTCCCTTCCAACACTACTTTCACTTTCGGAATCAACGATTCAGGAAAGATTGAAAAACGTTGGGGTACCTGGCGTCGGGCGGTCCGAGGAGACAGGTACTTTAAAGGGTCCGTACTTATAACCTCATCCAACGGTACGGGAGGAGGTCCTCTACAAGGGTTTGGGTCCCTAGTTTGGGCCCAGCGTCTAAGAAATGACAGACTCGGTGGTCCCTAATCGAGTCATAAGGCACCGGTCCAGGTGTGTAAAACTTTCTGTTTTCATGTAAGTCAAGTCAAGTCAGTCAGCACAGGTTGGGACGTTGGGGTTGAGACGTCGTGCAGTCCGAAGGGACAGGTAGTGGTTGAGGGCCTCAAATGAGTTTTAGTACAGGTAACTTAGCCACTACGGTAGGTTGGTAGAGTAAGAGACAGTAGTAATGGTCTTATAATTTTTAAAAAAATTCATGTAATGGTCTTATAATTTTTTTTTTTCAGGAAGTTATATCTCTGTTACCTATCTCTAAGAGTTCTTATATTCTTGCGTGTCTAATGTTCTAGAGAACTTATGTAGAAACTTTTGTTTGTGTTTATTTTGTTTGTTTTTAATGAACCGTGATATGAACTGTCGTACCCGAGTATAGTTTGTACCTTTTCATAAAGTTTAGGTCAAAACGAAAAATGAAAAGTATCAGTAATTTGTTATTTTGGTATTAAATTTTATTTAAGTATTTAATATGTTAAATACATTTAAGATTTTTGTGTAAATCTGATGTATAATAGTACTCATGGCTACGACAATTTCTAGTTTTCGTACACACCCCTCCTGTTCGTTGTCGAAGTCCTCCTTTCTCCTCTGACCTGACCCTCATTTCCTGAGTCTTCAAACCCACATAGACACATACAATTTATCCTTTTTTTTACAAGGATCCGTTTGTACTGTTTGTTCCTATTTAGACTTAGTAAACATGGTCCACGAATAAAAAAAATAAAAAATATGAAAGAAAGATATACGAATTATGTAATTACTAATTTTTATAAATTTTGACGTTTCGGACGTTTTACATAATCACACGAAAGAGTACATCGTGAAAACTTGTAAAAATGAAATAAAGTTCACGACAATAGTTTTACGTCTAAGAGATAATTCTTTTGTTTGTTCTCGGGACGCCGTTCGAAGAAGACGTCACTGCAGAGAGTCACTTTTCTTTAATCAGTGTTTTATACAAAGGTGACTATAGTCTACTGAATTTTATATAACGATTGTTACTTTTGACAAGTATTCTTTATACTAGAGTTCAAATTTTTATTGGTATTACATATATAAACCACTGGTTTTCTATCTTTCAAGTGTTCATGTGACATTTTAAGAATGAAACGGATGTTCCTACTGTACATAAATATAACAGGAATTTGATCGAAGCAATGTAGTCCTACTCAAATCATTACTTCGTGAGTACATCTCAAGAAACGGGAACAGTATTCACTCACTAGAGCTCAAGTAAGTGTCAGTCAAGATCCACGTTGTTCCCATAGTGGGACGGAAGTGACGCACCTCGACTTAACCGTTGACATTTTACGGGATAAACCTGATTGGGTACAAAAGTCTGACGTCATACGGTAATTTACAAATTGATCGTCGACAGGTCCCCTCCCTTTCGGAGACTAAACATAGTAAATGGTTAAAGATACCACATTTATGATGGTAGTCCCGATTAAAGTTCGATGGTTATGTTATAGTGACTTGTCTCTTCCACACTTTCGATCCCCGAGAGTGTCGGGACACTCGACTGAGGTGGTACGGTGACGGGTCAGAGTAAGACGTTCGACGGAACATAGACATTGACTCCAGTATAACATCGAGGTTAGACTAATACTATTTCAAATTAAAGAGTTTACCAAATTTTGGACCCAACCGTTCTCCTCACGATTAATAAAGAAAGGAAATTTGTAGTTTTATATATCTCCAGGTTATATACCCGGTAAAGGTTAAATGGAAATACAGAGAAACTCTTTATGTCATTTAGTTTGTGTGATTCGTGAATCGTTTATTTTTACTTATCTATGTAATCGAAAACTTTACAATATCCCTATCAAGGTATATACATATATATACATACATATGTATAGTTATATATGTATTTATTATCGTACGAAACGTTGAAAGAAAGTTTGTACAGCCGGAAAACAATTTTTTAGTAAACCGACATAATTTCATTTACTTCTGTAAAGAGTACGATTTCGAGACCCTTTAATTTTTATCGTTTATAAGAAAATAATGATCGGAGTTTTTAAGGATGACTTTCGTAAACCTAGACGAAAGAAGTGTCTATAGACCATTAGTGTAATATATACATCTGACTCTAACCGACTTTATGTAAAGATTTGTCAAATTATGACTTTGTAATTCGTGTTTTATAACGTGTACATAACATCTTTCAGAGAAGGAAAACATTCATTCGTTCTATAGAGGTCTCCTATGTGAACAAGTCGAACTCCACGTTCCTTCCGTAGCGTTAACTCTCGGATAAATTTAACGAATGTGAACAAATATGGTCTGTGTTTTTAATGTATACACCGATAAAATTTTTAACCATTTTTCGATGAAACCGTTTGACAGTTGAATTTATACGGGGAAAATGTCCAGTGTTAATGTGACTTAAAATCTCCAACTGTAAATACAAAAGTTAATAAAAGGGGTAAGACTATACAAACTATTCAATGATTTTGAAAAAAAAAGGGGGGTGTATCATTAATGATGGTACTCTTTCAGAAAGATGAAAGAAACCTCAAATCACACCGTTCTCTGATACTTTTTTTAAAAAATAGGATTATTATCGATGGTTAGTGAGAACTTGGAGTGCAGATAATTCTTTTCTCCACGGTATTCTTCGCCTCTCTATTTACTCGGTTTCTGTTCGTTTATGTATTGGAATTTAGCCGATGGGTCAAATTGGAGAGTCAACTGAAGAAAGTCCTACGGGTTACTCTCGTATTAACGTCTAAAAGTCAGTTGTCTTTATTTTCATGTTACTTTGAGGTAGTATTACACCATTCGTCGTAAGTTCTCTCAATAAACACATTTTCCACCGTCACTATAATATTCCTATTACTTTTCTTACCCTGTTCAGATTTATTAATCTACCAAATCTTATGATACCCAGATCGACGCACAAGGTTTAGATATTTCAGGTTCGACCTTAAACCGTGGTGATGAGGTAGAATTTACATCTTCCTCCTTTTTATAAATCATGGTTAAGATAAACCCTAGAGAACATATCACTGTCTTTAAGTCCGTAGAGGACTAATCGACAGTAAACAGAGTTGTAGGGGTACCTCTCACGACCCTTACTACTTATTGTACTTATACTCTTGAGAGGAGTTAAAAAGACCGAGAGGCTCCAACCCCCACCCCCTTCCAGAGTGAGAAGGAAGGTATAGGTCGGAGGAGGAATCTGGTGAAAGGAAATTTTTACACCCGACCCAATTCTTATTTTTGGTTGACAGTTAGTGAAAGTATGTTTAAACGTAATATTACCCCGTACATTAACGTGTCAAACTAACATGAGACAAGAGGTTATGATCTCCTAACGTTACCTGTTAGGGTGTATAGTATAAGGATTCGTACATCTAAAATATGATTTCTTTACAATCTCCTTTTGTTTTTAATTTAACCAAGGATTTAATAATAATTAGATGGATTATATGATGAAGAGAACGAGAAAGGAGAGGAAAAGATTTAAATAAATATATTTTCGAAGATTCATATATTTATATAGACATTATTTATCGAATAGAAGGAAGAGAAGAAGGAAAATGTATGATTTGATAATTCGTAGTATTTTTAGAGAACATTTTTCAGTTAAAACTCAACTTCTTTTGGGTAGGTAACTTTTACGGACAGTTGTAATATTTATAGATAGAAAAACTAAACATGTTCATTTAAACTGTCTGACTACAGTTGTTCGGTTATATGTTTTAGAGGTTGTCTTTAACTTATAAATATAATAATTTCTAGTGTAATAATTCATAAGTAGTAATGGTCTCGGGTGTCAATTGTCTTTATTATTTATTCATACTTCAATATTCCTTTCCGACCTCACGGTAGATAGTCACCTTTTATTCCCCCTTCACACTTGTGAGTCTCCGTATGGAGAAACAGAACATTTCGAAGACTTCAAAAGACAAGACGGTCGAAAGACAGATGTGAGCCCGAGGTGACTACCGAGTCATATTGATTTAAAAAAAGAGGTTGCGAAAAGAAAAAAAGATCGTAGTCTAGACGTTATGGATAAGGGAATAGACCAAGTAACAGTACCGGGTGTTTCCTTTACCTTTTCAAGTGTTTATATCCGTATAAAGAATATTTCTTTTTTATGACGGGTTGGAACAGTAATTTTATAGTAAAAGATTAGTCCTATCGTCTTCATTTTTCCAAATATTATTAGTGACACCGTTCGTACATTGGGTTTCGTCGATAACATAAATCTGTCAAACCATCGGTAACAAACTTTCCTCTTGTGTCTTTCCAACGAACCAGAGTCGTATTCGTCGACTTGAGGAATGTAATTACAATGACTGGACTCCGTAGTACTTTAGAAACACACCTTCGTGCACCGTGTTATTAAAACCACTCATTAAAATTTATTTAGTTTTATTTTTTATCGGGAGTCAAGATGGAGGTCCTTAAATAGGATAGACACATACGTACATAAATATGTATATTAAATTATGAAAATGAATTCATGATAAATAATGTATACATATATACACATTGAGATTTATATAGGGGTAGTACATATACTCGTACGATTAGATTTATAGAGATCAATTTCGTGACAACGGTCTTTGTTCATTTTCTTGTTTTCGTTTAAGAGTGTTTAACTTTCTTCACATTGCTTTGTTTTTGTGTTTTGTATTACTTTACAGGTAGTTACCCTTTACTCATATGTCTCACGTCGACTTATTTTGACTACATCTTTCCAGACTACATGACTATACCGACTGATTCTTTCTAGTTCTTCGACATAAAAGTTTGTTCTTGTTTTTATGTCTTACCATGTATACCACCCTAAGTCAAATGTTATTTTTAGTAGCTCCTTCTGAGATTCAACCTCTAATTATGTACGAAAAAGGTATTAGAATTGTGTCCTTCAAAATATTAAGATAGTGTAAAAGGGAAGTCGGAACCTTATCTAAGTGACAAACTGTTTCATTGTCTACTTCATTAATCGAACGAAAATTTCAGGTACAACATATATACCACTTTATTACGTTTATACGTACATATATTTATTGTCAGTGTAACTTGAGATTTACTACGATTATACTATGTTACAGTCCCCCTGTCTCTAGTCACTCAGATTTAAATATGTGTCATATAAATATACGAGTGAGGACTCGTATACCTGTGACTTGTCTGATGTATAAATTTGGATGGAGGGTTCTAGGAAACAATACGACTCAAACGTGTGTATCGATTTGAGGTATTAAGTTTCCTCAATACAACCTTTAGGAGACTTTTATTGTGAAAAGTTTGTTTACTTCCATATACACACTACCAAAATATCTTCCTATTTGGTAAACACAACTCTGTCACCCTGACTATTACAAGACCCTAAAACCTCATATTTCTTTTTACATGAAGCTTGCATTTCTTTCTATATAAAAACTATATAGAAACGTAAATTTAAAAGTGGTACACATATACAGAAAAAAAAAAAAATTAGTGTTGTGTAGGAATCTCTTTATTCCACAGATCTTTATCCTGTTTTTGTTTTTCTAAATCCTTTCCCGTAGACAACAGTTCTCATAACTTACGGTAGATACACTGAATCCGGATCCAAATACTACTTACACGAAGGTATTTATTAATCTTTAGTTTACATGTTGGAATGTCTATTTTTCGGTTTTAGTTACGTTAGTAACTTACAATGATCACGACTCAAAGAGAGAAGTCGGGGAATAACTGTCGGTATTATTCACTATAAAGAGTATGAGTCCACGAAGAGTACCAACGGACCGACGAATTTGGTGGAGACGAGAGTGTAGTGAAATAAGAAGTCCAGTGTAAGGAGAAATAAGAAGTCCAGTACACTGTAAAAAGTTTTTACTCTTTAAGGAACCGGATTTGGAGAAGTCAACGGGGATACGTAGTAGATCCACTTATGATTTGAAGATTTGTTCGGGTACTTAACAGGGGATTGTATGAGGGGAAGAAGAGAGTCATTTTCTTATGAACTTACACTTGATACTGTATGCCACCTATGGATGGGTTACCTTATATTTACCATCCAAGTTGAAGGTCTTTTATGGAAATTCCCTCCTCAAAAACTAGACGACGGGAAAGGAGGAAAGACTACGAACTTTACAACTGTGTTACTGACTTCGTCGGTAGACCCTGGTGTTTTATCCTCTACCAGTAACTTCTACGTGACCTGACGGACAGAATGTGCTCTCTATTTGACTAAGGAGTGAGTATATTTGAGGTCGATACACCTCTCAATCGGGAAGTCTCCATTCAGACTAGTCTTACTCATGTTTTGTAGGAAATCCTAAAGTAAAGATGGATAGAAAGATTGCAGTCGAGAGTAGTTAGGATGTTGACGTAAGATCTAACTTTGATGTAGATAGATGGTCAGGGGTAATACAGGCGTATAATCACATTCAACAGGGGAAACAGACTTTACAAGATGAGGATGGAGATGAGTCGGAGTCGAGGAAAAGTACCCTTCGATCGGTTCCGTGAGTTGTCTTCTGTTTTTGTCAGAGAGGAACCGGGGAGTGATGTATTAGACAAACTGTGTATTATCAACAAAGTCTTTCAAGTCTGTTTAGAATCTCGACTTCTTCAGAAGAATTAGATAGTGGGTGAGAGTGACCAGATCCTCTCCTCTTTGTCCATCTTTCTTAAATCTTCTTTATGATACCTCTATTTTCCACTTGGAGTTTATAGTAATACTTATAGGAATGTCTTTCTCTCTTATATGACGTAGACCACTTTTCCTTATAACAAGACACTTTTATGCATTATTTTTTATTCTTTCCGGAGAGTATAACTTGTGAAATAATGGTGTAAAGTTTGAGGTCATTTTTCTAGTCTTCTATTTTAAGGTCTTTCATCCTATTTTACCGACTTTATTTTTTATCCTTTCTTTACTATTTTTGTAACATCCTAGTTAGATCCTGTAAGATATTAGTTGAAGATTCTTAATAGTCTTTCCCTCTTCTTTCTACCATCTCTGTCTTATTAGTTTTTTATACACTCATGTAGAATTTTGTCATTTAATATGAGTCATCTATGAGTGACTTGATACGTATATCAGTAAAAATAGAGTACATTTCGGTCAGTATTAGTAACTGGTGTTTGATGATCATCCGGTTTTTTAAACCAGTCTCGGTTTGCTTGAAAAACCGGTTGAGTTATGCACGGTCTTACATTAAGATGCGTGACCTTTCTTCTCTACTTATTCTGTTACAAAGACGAAAAGTACTAGAATAAGATAATTTCTTCTTTCTGTATTTTTTAGTATTGATGTTATACTACTGTATTATTTGTAAATATTCTGGAGAAGAGTCCTCAGGGTCCACCGAGTCACCATTTCTTAGGTGGACGGTTACGTCCTCGCCGTCCTCTGTACTCAAACTAGGGACCTAACCTTCTAGTAAACCTCCTCTTTTACCGTTAGGTGGGGTCATAAGAACGGCCCTATTAGCGTACCTGTCTCCTCGGGCCACCCGATCTCCGCTACCTCAACGCCTCCACCTGTACTGTCTCGATGACTCACACGTATCTTCTTAAGAGATCTTTTCACATCTTCCTTATGTATCGGGTAGGTTCAACCTTAAAGTGTTGTATTATAAATCCAGAATGTAAATACTCAATTATGTCACGACAAGGAATGAATAGTCAAATAAAACTTAGTAAAGGGTATTTTACATAAAACCATAAATTACAATTTTTTTGAAATATTACATACATTAGGTTTACATTAACTCGTTTTGGTTCATTAAGGTAAGGAAAAATTTAAGACATTGTACATATGTCTATTTGTATTTTTGGGATCATATGCAGTTTTCAAAAAAAAGTTTCACTTGTGTCGGTCCACTGATTGTGTCTCTGGTTCTTAGACTTATAGGTCAAGTCAGTTAAGTCAACGAGTCCTCACAGACTGAGAAACGCTGGAGTACCTGCAGTGCCGATGGACAGATAGTGGTTGAGTCCACAAATGGGTTTAAGTACAGATAACTGACCACTACGGTAGATCGGTAAAGTAGGAGACAGCAGGGGAAGAGGAGGACGGAAATTAGAAAGGGTCGTAGACCCAGAAAAGTTTACTCAGTGGAGAAGTGTAGTCCACTGGTTTCATAACCTCAAAGTCGCAGTTGTAGTCAGGAAGGTTACTTGTAAGTCCTGGCTAGTGAAAATCCTACCTGTCCAACCTAAAGGAACGTCAGGTTCCCTGAGAGTTCTCAGAAGAGGTTGTGGTGTCAAGCTTTCGTAGTTAAGAAGCCGCGAGTCGAAAGAAGTGTCAGGTTGAGAACGTAGGTACGTACTGATGACCTTTTTTTGTATCGGAACTGATCTGCCTGGAATCAGCCGTTTCATTACAGAGACGAAAACTTATACGACAGATCCAACCAGTATTAAAAGGAAGATTCCTCATTCGTAGAGAATTAAAGTACCGACGTGAGTGGTAGACGTCACTAAAACCTCGTGGGTTTTTATTTCAGTTGGTGACAAAGGTGACAAAGGGGTAGATAAACGGTACTTCACTACCCTGGTCGACGGTACTAGAAGTAAAAGACTTACAACTCGAAATTCGGTTGAAAAAGTGACAGGAGAAAGTGAAAGTAGTTTTCCGAGAAAACAAGAAGAAGTGAAAGACGGTATTCCCACCACAGTAGACGTATAGACTCCAATAACTATAAAGAGGGTCGTTAGAACTAAGGTCGAACACGAAGAAGGTCAGGTCGTAAAGAGTACTACATGAGACGTATCTTCAATTTATTCGTCCCACTGTTATATGTCGGAACTACATGAGGAAAGGAATAAACCTTGGTCAGACAACAAGGTACGGGTCAAGATTGACAACGAAGGACTGGACGTATATCTAAAGAGTTCTCCGTCCAATCCACCAGACCATAAGGGTAGAGATTCTTAAAAGGTGCCAAGTAGCACTAGGTGTGTCAGTTTCTGAAGCCGTATCAGTTATTTCGTCTTTATCTACAAAAAGACCTTGAGAGAACGAAAAAGGTACTAGGTCACCTACAACCGTTAAACTAGAGACCAAGGAGACGGAAAAGATTTTGGTCGAACTTGTAGACCTTCAAGTGTCAAGTACTTGACAACTTCGGACCAAACCTCCTAAAACTCGTAATGAAATGATCGCACACTCTACTCCCATTAACACGCCATCAGACTCGTAAGAAACCGTAACGGAAAGAAACCCTAATCTTACTTTTGACTGGAGAAGGACAGGGCACCGGTGGCGACTCAAAAGGTTTAAACGGTCGTATTCACACTTCGTGAATGTGTCGTAGTAGAAAATCCTAAACTTAATCGAGTTGACCTTAAGGTAGTGGAGGTGATCGAAACAAGCATCACTGCGAAGGATTCCGGGTGAACTGAAGTGTAACGTCCTACAGACCGAGATCCACGCAATAGTGTGGTGGTACTAATAGACCCAGCACTTCTAGAAGAGTCATATCAAGAAGACACATAAGAATTGTGGAGAAGAATTATAGTAGACGAAGACAATCCAGGTATACTAAAGACAGGAAATAACTCGGGTAGAAACGTACCATACAAAGGGAACGTAGAGATTAAAAGAACTTCTCTAGAGATCAGAAAGTGTAAGATAATAATAGGAGATGAAGAAACGAAACTAGTGACTCCATCTGAAAGAATAGATTGGAACGATAAGAAACTTTGAGACGTAAGTCAACGAATATAGAAAGGAAAAGGGGAAACGGAAAGTGAAGAGAAGAAAAGGGTCGATAAACATTCCGGAGGAGTCTCTCGGTAAAATGAAAAAACGTAAAGGAAAAGAACCCCTACCAGAAATAGATAGGGACAGAGGACTTGTTACAGTGCTTGGAGACAGGTATCAAGTAGTCCGTGAGATAGATAGTCTAGATCAGGGAAGTTAGATAAAGAGTGAAGGTGACATATTAGTATTCCCTAAACTAAATCCAGTATGGACTTACCAGATTACCAAAACGAATGAAAGAAGTTAAATTCACTATTGGTCGTAGGTTGCATAGAAACCCGGGGAAGATCAGTGACGGGAGAAAGTTCCCTTTACTGAAGGGACTGTAGATCATCGTACCTAATCAAAATGATAGAAACTTGAAGTATTTTTACCGTAGTATTAGGGTATACATGAGAACCTAGGTCGAAGAAACCGACTTATAATGTACTATTCTATAAAGATGTAACAACCTATATGTCAAAATAAAATTTATTTCGAAAAAAAAAACCGACATTTTAAGATTTAAAAAAAATATAAAATTAAAATTAAAAATGAAATAAAATGAAATTTATGTTTATTATAAAAATCTAAATGACATACAAACTCTTTTTTACGTCTCTCAAAGTCGGACTAAAAGGGATAATAGTCTTAGAATATAATCGTACCTCATAAACGGTGTTAATTGTTTGGTTGTAGCAGGGTGACAATTGATTTGGAAACGACAATAACAACAAATCAATGATTCGACGCATTGAGAATCGATGGGTTACATGACATCCGAGGAGACAAGTACCCTAAAGGGTGGGTTCTTATGATTCTTACTAAAGGAAGAGGTCCCCTAGAAAGACTGGATGTTTAACTTGGGCAGACAGGGTATAACCATTCACCCGAGAAGTGGTGACTTGGTAGTCCTTTCGGACGATTGATTTCGAATATAAATGACTTTAAAAGACAAAAAGGTAATACAAAAAAGACAAGGTCCCAGGACAGATTCTGGGGTGTAGTATATGTTAGTAGTACAGAGAAATCCGAAAGAAACAACAAGGTTAAAGAGTCTAAAAAGAAAAAGAAAAAAAAGAAGTACTTGAACTCTCAAAATTCCTAATAATCAGACCATAAAATATCTTACAGTGAGTCGATCCTAAATAGACTACAAAAAGAGTACCAATCAGACTCCTTTACACTAAAGTCACTCTTCTGACTTCTCCATTTCACGGGTGACAGTAGTGTACTATATTTCCCATAAATTATAGTTATACTAAATAGTGACAACTACAATTAGACTTAGTGAAACGAAATCCATCACAAAGAGTCTAAAGGGGTGACGTTTCAATGGGCAAATAAAGGGGGGGAGGGAAAGTATAATGCTTCTTTCATTATGTATACTCTTTTATTGTCCGAATAAATTGTGTTGTACTGTCCGATACTGAGGTTTCGTGTCGTAAAATTGATTATATTATATATCTTTGAATGTTCTTTTAGTGTAAATGGTGTCTAGGTTACATACTGTAGGTACATCTTATAGTCAGGTTTTTTGTCTGTATGATATTTACACAAAAAGAATGTCTTAGTAGATTTAATAGTTTCATCAATTAATTGAACTAGAAATCTAGTCGTACGTGGATATCTTTATCAGAATCTGTCCCGACTATATTCCGGTTCACTTCCTTGATCTGTTGTTGATATATCAAGTATATTTCTAGTAGACTTCTAGACCCAGTCATTTTAAAACCTACTGAGAAAAAGTAAGAAAAATGTGTACATCTGGATTAATGTCTAAAAGATTTCTTTTAAAGGTTTTTATGTGTGGTATAGTATAATTTTCAACTATAATGTCTTCTTTTATGTCTTCTTACGACTCCCTTAAATAAGTATCTTCTAATCTTGTCTAGTGTGGTAAATTACATAATTCCTTATGGAGTAATTCTTGTATTGTTTATTCAACAACGACAGACTCTTCTGTTTTAAAGATTCAGGTCACCCTGTATACGGACTTCTTTTTATAATTGAGAAAGAAACCAAATTACTCATTTTGTAAGATAATGGGACTGTTGAGTCTTTCGTTGTATGATATAAAAGATATGTGATATGACATTTAATATTTATGGGAGTTGAGAATTTACGGTAAGTCATTAAATTTAATAAAAGGGTTACCGGTCACCGACTTCAATGTAAACAAGTAAAATACAAATTTGGGTGAAAAGTAAGAGGAAAAACTTGACTCTATTTTTATTCTGTGACCTATTGAGTGTAGAGGACATGTTAGTCATCATTATCTTTGCTATCACTAAAAGTTTGTGTCTAAGACGACAGTAGTGAGTAGGGACTCCGTTTTACTGAGAACTAGAGGTACGATTGAAACTTCTACACCAGACGGGACTGACAATATGTGGTGTATAGACTTATTAGTTAAATTTAGTCGTTCTTTATGTGACTTTGGAAGGATCTTTTGAATGCGATAATCTCAAGTTAGTTGAATTTTGACTATAAGTATGATTTGAAGTTTTCTCATCCTCTTTTGATATAACTCGATCTCGATTTTACAAGGGGTCCGTCGCAAAAAACATGTACTAGGTCACCACACGACCCTCAGTCAAGTATGACCGAATACTCTTCGTGAACGATTTATAAAACCTTAAACACTTAGATAACATTTTGTGTCTGTAATAATTTTAATAAGACATTTTACTGTTAATTAGTATGATTTTTGTTTCCATTATTGATAAGTTTTGAGAAGGTAGTCTCGACACGATAATGTATATTGAAACACCAGTAAATGTAGATAACGCACACCGCTTTCAAGATGCATTGTGTGTTAACATACGACGATACGTAGAAAAGGGTTAAGGTGTAAGTCATTGTAGCTCAATCATCGGACTTCATTCAGCAACACCCTTATAAAGTTGGTACTTTTAATCTTTTATTCGTTTACAGTATTTGTTCCCAAAACGAAGGTGTAGAGTCTCTTGACCGACAATTTGTAAGTAGTCGTGTGGTGGTTGGTTAGTGTATAAATTGAGAGGGGGTTGAAACGATTAAGAGAGACGTGGGGAAAGGAGTTTAAAGAATCGCAACTAACAGTAATCTCTATAGACAAAACCCATTTGAAAGTCGAAACATGTATTGTGACTAAGTAAATTTTTATTATTTATAAAAATAAGAAAACTCTCTTTTCATCTTTTAGTTACAGTAAGGGGTTTTAGTAAATAGTCACTCTCTCACAGAGACACTTAAAGTTAAAATGTTTAACAATTGCATTTCTTTCCATACTCTCGAATGACGACCATCTGTCTTCACCCAAATTAGGTAGAATGAAGAATGATGTGACTCTTATATTAGATTCGAACTTAAGAACGAAGGATTTTTTTACACCATTATAGGTTACAATGTCTCAAAAACACTTGTCGTAGTACTCTACTATGTACACTTCAATAGTGCCTACGAATCATTTACATTCGATAGAATATCACGAGTGTGTCCGAACCGTTGTATAGTTGTGTACACTTTTATCTTCGATACTAAGTTTTTATCAATTGTCCACGTTCCATCTAATTGTAAAAGATTTAATAAACATATAAATATGACTCATGATCGTTTGGTTTAGAGTCTCCTCAAGGTGTATATTCTTCGGTTATGTGTACCGAAGAGACCACGGAGTCTGCCCTTTCTTAGACGGACGTTACACCCTCTGGGTCCAAGCTAGGGACCCCAGTCCTTCTAGGGGACCTCTTCCCTTACCGATGGGTAAAGTCATAAGAACGGACCTCTTAAGGTACCTGTCTTCTCGAACCACCCGATGTTAGGAACCCCCAGGTTTCTCAACTTGTCCTGATTCGTTGTTTATGAACGTGAACCGAAAGTAAACAGACAGACAGATAGATAGATAGGGATTTTCAAGAGTATAAAGAGAACTAAAAGGTCAAAGTCACTTAACGATTGGGTAAGGAGAGGTTTCATGACATAGATTATCACATTACTCAAGAGAGTCAAAATGGACACAGTACACTGAGTTATACATAAATAACGACAAAGTAAAGAGACCATCATGGATTCAGTCCTAGAGTCATGAAGAGATGTTTTTTTTCATACATTGGACCTTTAAAGGAGTGTCGTGGACATTTATAGTCAACAAAGATTTCATGAAATCCTTTACTATAACTCTACTTCGTACTGTGAACCTACGAAAATGTTTACGGGCGTTGTATAGATTCGATATGTCTTAAATTTTATTACCATTCAAAAATTTATCCCAAGTCTTCAGTCGGTTTTCGTTAATATCCAATATGTTAATAAATACCTATTGAGAAAATCTTTTTTTTTATAATAATTTCTTTATCGGACTTCCCACCGTAATATTACCTACAGTCATTCAATTTCGAAATGTCAATTTCCTTAATCAGTTTACATCAGATAGTTCGGTGTGTGGTTTTTATCTACTCGAATGTAAAAACCATATTCACTAATTAATATGATTTCACGTTAATGTGTTTCTTTTTAAAGAACCGCCCCTTAATAATGAATGTTCATAATTGTATGCAATTAATATAGACCCTTAAAGGTTAGTCGAGTCAAGTCCGCGAGTCAGCACAGACTGAGACGCTGGGGTACTTGGTGTCGTACGGTTCGGAGGGACAGGTAGTGGTTGAGAGCCTCAAATGGGTTTGAGTAAAGGTAACTCAGTCACTACGGTAGATTGGTAGAGTAGGAGACAGCAAGGGAAGAGGAGGACGGAAGTTAGAAAGGGTCGTAGTCCCAGAAAAGTCTACTCAGTCGAAAAGTGTAGTCCATCGGTTTTATAACCTCAAAGTCGAAGTTGTAGTCAGGAAGGTTACTTGTGGATACTGACTAAAGGAAATCCTACCTGACCGCCCTAGAGGAACGTCAGGTTCCCTGAGAGTTCTCAGAAGAGGTTGGGGTGTCAAGTTTTCGTGGTTAAGAAGACGTGAGTCGAAAGAACCGTCCCTGACTATGAATAACGGGTTTATATTTCACTCAGACAAATACTTAAGAAAAAATTTCATAGAGAAACTTTTACTTCATCTAGTATATAGACATTAGAAAATTAACAGTAGATGAACTTCTGATCTTTTGTAGTGTTTCGAGAAAACGTAGGACATTTACTTACTAACTACGGTTCTGTGTATGACCTGTTACCAACTTATTCTCCCCCGGTTTGTACAGTTATATCAGTCATAAAGAAAGAATTTTGAAGAGTAGGGTACGAAAAAGACAGTCCCAAAATAAGATTAAGAAAGGAATTAGAATTGAAGTAAACTCTAATTATACTTAATAAATATTAAATAAAGTCTTTCATAAATTATATTTAAAATAATGACAATGACAGTAAGATATTTTAAAGGTCTCGACTTATAGAGGATAATACCGTCGAAGTCCCTGGACTTTGACAGTAGGTGGATCTCTAAGTGACGGAAAAGAACGGTGTTGTACGATGGGGATAAGAGACATTTGTTTTGTTTCATTTTATATTACGGACGAGGGACCACCGAGTTACCATTTCTTAGGAGGACGTTATGTCCTCTACACCCAAACTAGGGTCCAGTCCTTCTAGGGGACCTCTTCCTTTACCGTTGGTTGAGGTCATGAGGACGTATCCTTTAGGGTACCTGTCTCCTCGGACCGTCCGATGTCAGGTACCCCAACATTTCTCAGCCTGTGCTGAATCGTTGATTTGTTGTTGTTAAGACAACACAAAGAGAACCAGAAAAGTGACGATTAAGTAAGAACACAATGGATATAAACTTATTCGGTAAAGTTAAGAGTAGACATTGTAATGATCTATACGTAAATTAATATTAAAACAAGGAGTCCTCGGGTCTAATTTCAAAATTGGTGAAGAGTTGACAACTATGCTGGAGACCAGTCGTCAGAGTATGGGTAAGAAGAGGAGTACAGTAGTTAGAATATATAGTAACGGTTCAAAGAGAGGATTTTCGTCGAGAATGACGTAGTGGAAGGTATAGACTTTGTAACTTAAGTAGAGTTACTGACGACTAACGTAGGTACGTAAAGTGTGAGACACGTAGTAGGGTCTCCAAAGAGTTGGAAGACGATATGTACGTGATTCGAAGTTTGTCCACAGACTCGAAAGGACTGAATGTTTAAACGATTACTACATAGGAAATGGACCTGACAGGAGGAGAACGTACGATATTTTAAGAGGTTTAAGAGGTTCGGATGCATAAGTAAGAAACTAAGTAGATCGTTTCTCCCTATGTAACTACTGATTCTACTAGTAAAAAGGATAGGAATACTTCAAGGTCATACCTCCATTGTTTTCTTTTTAAATTTTTCTAGAATGTATATTCACCGACGTTAATACTCTCCACGGATCTACCTTTTCAATTACCATGATAAAAGATTTTATTTATTTGTTGTGTTGACCTTTAAAAAACTGTAAAAGAAATAGGGAATGTTGGTGTTTCTAATTGTTAGTAAGGTATAAATAGTGAGAGACCAGATATAATATGAATAAATGTTAGATTTGAATAGGAGGATAAACCCCCTAAAATTCATTGAGGGTTTTGTAGATAAGGGGAATCTATTCATTAGATTTAGTCAATAACAGGGAGGTGACCTGTCATTCTGTATTTTCCCCTCTGATGACCCGACAAACGTCCTTTTTTACAGGAGACAGAATTCTTTCTATTGGCATTCTAATGTACCATACACAAGGAAGAAGACCAGTAACTATAAGTTCCACATTACGGACCTTCATGTCGTCTATTAATCAATGGTCTTACTCAAGTTATGGTTTTGGTTCCTACTGTGTTACCACGTTATTTCCCTCTAGTCGAGAACTACTATAGTAACCCGACGACTTGCTTTGGAAAGACACCATGGGTGTCTGTCTGGATAGAGTTTTGAACAATAATTCACTGAAAGTTTAAAGGGAAAGACAAATTCGGTCGTCAAACGTCGTTTAGCACTGTATAATGTTATTATCTGATATTTGTACGACTCTTACCTCTGACCACAGTAAAAAACGACTATTATCGACCAGTTTTTATCATCGACCCTTTTAATTTCAATCTAAAGTTGATTTTATAAAAAGTACATATAAGATAGAGACACACATACACACACACAGGTCCAACAATTCCTGATGTAGTAATCCAGATTTCAGAGTCGAGTTAATCTGACACAAAGGACACTACGATATTGTGTGTCCAACTTGTGGATGCTACTATATTTTTCTGTTTCTCTTTTTCATGAGTACAAACAATTAGAATAAGAACTCATTTCTTTCCTAAGTACAGAACAGAGGTAGGGTCAGGTATTTGTGTCAGTTCATTAAACGTTAAAATTTGTTTTTTCCAGATTCACAGTCTCTTCAACTTTTATAACTTTTGAGAGGTCTCTACTGTTCTGTATACGTACTACCGTTCCGTGTTTTAGCCTTCTCTCGATGTCCCTATGTATACACTAAAATCAGTTATCGACCGAAACCTACTTATCGAACAACTCTACTTAGAAAAAGTGACATTTACCTTCAGTCCCTTCTTCCGAAAGATTGTTTCCAGAGTAAAGTTCATTATATTTAATGGTATACCGAATGCTTGAGTCTCATATTTGGTTGTCCTGGTCATTGAATAAAGTGTACACTTTACGGGAGTTACCGTTACAAGATCGACTCTTTATGTCCGTAGTAGGTAATGAGTTTCTTTGTTTGTCCTTACTGAAAAGTTTACGGTCCAGTCTACTTCTTACACTGGGATGTGGTCTTTCTTACTCCATCCGGACCGAGAGTCGAGTTTTCAAATGCTTTATAAACTAGGTTCTCTGTTGTAATCTACTCTTATATTTACTCTAAGTTAAAAGACAGCTGAGTCCACATTTACTTTGTCGTCCGACAGTCTATGAGGTCTCTCGGGACGGACGTGAGGGACCCACGTAATGGGACATGTAGATAGACGGAATATGTAGAAATTGAGGGTAGTCCGAGAAAATAATTCTTGTACTCGTTCTAATTTGTAGTAAACAATATTATAGTCGCAAACTGTAAAGGGTTCGAAGAATAAGAATCTTATGAGCTTGTGACGTCAAACGGAGAAAGGGTGTCGTCGGGGTGATTTTATAGTCTTAAGATGTCTCCTGGTTATAAGATATATGACCTCAGTTCATTTTTATTATCGCTTACAAATAATTCACCTAAGGTACATGGGCCTTAATTTGGTTCGTGAATTACATGTAATAGAGGTGCTTATGCATAATACTCTGTCAATAATAGTAGAGATAAGGGGTCTTCACCTTTAACCACTAATCTCTTCAATTATTGGAAGTGTGTGTCGATCGAAACCTTGGGTCCAGAGACCCACGATACCGGAATCGATTTTACGAAATCGGGATTCCTATGGAGGAGGAGGTGGGGGGTTACTACCAGTCACCATTTCCTAGACGGACGTCACGTCCTCTTTGCCCTCTGTGTCCAAGTTAGGGACCTACCTCTTCTAGGGGAACCTCCCCCTTTACCGTTGGATGAGGATTAAGAGAACGGACCTTTTGAGGTGTCTGTCCCCTCTTGCCACGTCCGGTTACCCAGTGTTTGTCCACCCGTACTGACTTGTGTAACGTGTTCTTATGGGAGTGGGAGTTGAAGTAGGTCTAAATGATTTCGGGATAAACCCTTTCCCAAAGTCATTCCGGAGGACGTCAGGAATCCAACCCTTCTGAACCCAAGTCAGGACTCCGACCTTTCTAAGGGGACCTCCTGTCGTACTGTTGGATGAGGTCATAAGAACGGACCTCGTAGGGGTACCCATCTCTTCGGACCACTCGATGTCGGGTACCCCAGCGTTTCTCAGTCTGTACTGACTCGTTGATTCATGTGTATAGACCTTTTCTCTAGTGGACGAATCGAATGTCACTTCTTTGTGACCACCGACTGTCCTGACTCTGACCAATCACTTACACGACAGGGTTGACAGGTCCACTCTTTATCGTTGTCGGACTTCCTGGTTTCCTTTCCTATGTGTCATCTGTTCAAACCCTCCATCGTGTCCGTTCTGAACGACTTAATCCTCTACACCTCCTTTCTTTTAATCCCTTCCGTGGCCGAAAATCAAGACCCCTTTGTCCGTCGGTTATACTCTGAATGTATTCTCCCTTCCTGACTCCACCAGTCCGTGTCCTTCCCATCTCTTGGTCTACCTGTGTCATAAACTGTATAACCGAATCTCCAAGACCCGTATTGGGAAATTTATACTAGTTATACGTTTTCCTGTAGTAGGGACTCCAGTCCTATTTTTGGTGGGACACCGAGTCTACTTAAGAGAGCAGTCTAGACACTCTCTGTCACTCCGATGTCTACCTACTACACAGGGACCGTGCAAAAGGTCCTGTTTTGTCAAGAGGTCTCTCTTGTCGCTGTGGAAGAAAATGAACGACTTTCCTACTTTCAGTTGATTTCGTCTTCGTTCGAAGTTCACAAGGATGTACCGGTCTCCGTGTACCTACCTACAGCAAAAGGTGGGAGTTCCTCACGTATCACCAGGATACGTCTTTGTGACGGACTCGTAGTAAGGGGTACAGTAAGTCCCGTCACACTGTGACACTGTCATGGTGGACCTTCACCCCACGAGGAGAGGGTTCGTATCTCTTCGACCTCTTGAGTCCTCCTCTTTTTTGTAAAAAAAAGGAGAAAACGTATATAAAAAGTTCTTGATGTCTCATGAATATGCATACAGAGAACGACGAGTAGATTCACATAATATTAATAATCAAAACAGACAGAGTCAGTAATTAGGCAATCGAGGTGGTCTGCTCCATGACATTGAAAAATTACCAACTCAGACACCGGAAATGTGTATCCGGAGTTATTTGTAAACCACTTACTTACTTGACTCCTCGAACAAACGTATGTCTCTTTTGTCCAGTATAAGACGAGTCGGAGCCAGATTAAAATTTGATCTCCTTTCAAGGCAAATCGAGGGAGTGAGAGTGACCGACAGACGAAAACAAACAACAATGTCAGAACGAGGGAAGGATGGAGGTGGCGATGAGACAAGGAGGCCGACGGTTCCGTGACCGGAACGTCAGCGGAGAAAAAAATTTTTTTAATCCGTTACCGATAAAGAGAGTAAGCGACAGAGTTCCGAGACGTCCTTCAGACCATTTAGTGACTCTCGGTTAAGTATCTGTCTGTTAAGAGTCCTACCGTTACACTTTTGTCGGATTGGTCTTTCGACGACGACGATTCAGTGCAGTCAACATAGGCTGAGACACGCTGGGGTATCTGCCGTCGGGTGGTCCAAGGGGGCAAGGACCCTAAGAGGTCCGTTCTTGTGATCTCACCCAACGGTATAGGAAGAGGTTACGTACTTTTCACTTTTCACTTCACTTCAGCGAGTCAGCACAGGCTGGGAGTCGCTGGAGTACCTGACGTCGGAAGGTCCGAGAAGGTAGGTACCCTAAAAGGTCCGTTCTCATGACCTCACCCAACGGTAACGGAAGAGGCCCAATTTCGGGTCATCACCAAAATACCCACTTTCTAAGTCCCTCTTGTCTCCTCTACTCGACACAAAACACTACAAAACGGAACCATAAAAAAAGAACTCAAAAAAAACTCTAATCACTATAGCAAACTCTCATGAGAAGCAGATGAAAGTTATTTCTTCTTTCTTAATCGAGTTTCAAAAGGACACTTCTTTCTCGTCCTGTTAAGTCTAAGATGGAAACCGGGGTGGTCCGTAAGGTACGTTTCCGTATACAGTCGGAGATTTTCAATAAGGACGAGAGATAGGTGTACATTTACTAATCGTGGAGTCATTTTGTGTGAAAAAGATTCCTATATGACGGAAGTTTTGACGGGGACGTGACTACTCTTTAATATTACAGTGACTTATTTGGTATGTAGCTTGTCTGACCAAGGTGTGACCCTTTCCTCATGCAATTCCGATATATAACAGTGGAACTAATAAATTGAATGTCCGTCTCATGTAGTACCTTTTGCGGTTCCATCTACTTCGTGTTCGACCTTAGTTCTAACGACCCTCTTTATAGTTATTGGAGTCTATACGTCTACCGTCTTTCGTTTCTCTGTGATTTCTTGGAGAACTACTTCCACTTTCTCCTCTCACTTTTTCGACTGAATTTTGAGTCGTAAGTTTTTTGATTCTAGTACCGTAGGTCAGGGTAGTGAAGTACCGTTTATCTACCCCTTCGTTACCTTTGTCACTATCTGAAATAAAAGACCCGAGGTTTTAGTGGCGTCTATCACTGACGTCGACACTTTAACTTTCTGCTAAATCTTTCTACCATTGCTATTGGGACATATATTCTGTCGTTTTCTCTGTGTCTACATATCATGTCCGAAAACCTGAGACACCCTCCTTTCCCACCCTACTAAACCCTCTTACCGTAACTTTGTACATATTATAGTATATACTTTGCTTAGCGGTCAGGTCCAAGTTACGTACTATGACCTACGAACCTCGACCACGTGACCCTGCTGGGTCTCCCTACCATGCCACTCCCTTCTCCGTCCCTCCAAGTCCTACCCCTTGTGCACATATGGACACCACCTAAGTACAACTATATACCGTTTTGGTTATGTCATAACATTTCATTTTTATTTTAAATTTTTTTAGCTACACAATTCTCAGTTTTTTTTTTTTTTTTCTTTTCTTTTCTTTCTGCGAACGAGGAACCTTCTTTTCGATACTGGTTGGATCTGTCGTATAACTTTTCGTCTCTGTAATGAAATAACTGTTTTCAGACAGATCAGTTTCGATACCAAAAAGGTCAACATTATGTACCTACACTCTCAACCTGGTATTTCTTTCGACTCGTGTCTTCTTGACTACGAAAACTTGGCACCACAACCTCTTCTGAGAACTCTCAGGGAACCGGACGTTCCTCTAGTTTGGTCAGTCAGGAGTTCTTTTAGTTAAGACTTGTAAGTAACCTTCCTGACTACGACTTCGACTTCGAGGTTATAAAACCGGTAGACTATGTTTCTCGGCTGAGTAACCTTTTCTGGGACTACGACCCTTTCTAACTTCCGTCCTCCTCGTCCCCTACTGTCTCCTACTCTACCAACCTGCCGTAGTGGTTGCACTACCTGTACTCAAACTCGTTCGAGGCCCTCTACCAGTACCTGTCCCTCCGGACCGTACGACGTCGGGTACTCCAGCGTTTCTCAGTCTGTGCTGACTCACTGCCTTGACTGACTTGACTACATCGTAATCCTCCTGATGGAAGTCCTTTGGTACGCACAGACAAAGTACAAAGAGGAAGAAGCATCTAAGTCTATGTAATTACAGTAGTTACATTTGTAAAAACCTCATACATGTCCAGTGTCTAAATTAAGTGACTGTAACTAAATTTTACTGTTACTCTGATAAAATTCCCTTTCTTCTTACTCTTGGACTCTTCGATGGTAATAAAACCCTGCAACCTAAAACTCGTAAACGTTTCGTAAAGATATATTAAAAAATGGTTAGCATTAGATCAGTCAGTTGGAAGTCTTCTTTTATCTTACAGTATATGTAACTATACAATTCTATCCTTCATTTGACATGAAAAATGAGTAATCTGCAAGTAAAGGTAAAAAATATTTGAAGAATTATATTTTGACTAATATTAAAACAAAGAAAGGTCTGTCAATATACTATATTTGTTTATGATATTGATATCATTTGATTTTAAAAAATTAAATTTTTATTTTTATATAATTAACTTAGGCTTTAGTATTAATTTCGAATATAACTAATTTTCAAGTAGTACATATTTTACCGATTCGTGGTTTTTTGTTCAATGAATTATTACTATTTCCAGTAAGTAACGAACAAAACTCAATCAACCTTCGTGTCTACAACTTAATTTAGTGATCTATCACTTCAAACTTTATTTTAGACAATAAAAGGTTATTGTTGCTTCGTTCTCAATATTACTGAAATCTTGAGGAACTTGACTTGATGTATCCATTCTAGAACCGAAATTAGGTTGCTTTGTGTTCGGTGTCACGGAGACTTTATTGTAGAAAGTAATCCTAACTTCGTAAACGGTGACTAGTTTATCAGGTGATATACCCCCAGTAATAATATTTTACTTACTCTCGAACGGGGAAAGAATGATTAGTCTATCTCTCTATCCTTCTATCTATCTCCGTCTCAATAAAGATACTATTTAAAATGTGGTGTCTGAGGCATATAAAACCCCTACACACAACCTACACATATAACCTCTCTCTCATATACACACATACTCACACACATGCACTTCGGTCTCTGTCAAGTCTCGTCATCAAGTGTCAATCTAACACCTCAGTCTGACGTCTACGTTACCAACGATCAGGGTCGAAGTGACAGAGGATCGATGTGTTGAAACTCTTCCTCGGACTGGAGAGTCGTTTGGAACAGAAATACACCCTAAAATTCTCTTGAAGTACCTGAACAACCTTAATTTATTCCTGAATTTGTCCTTCAGGACCCTGTCACGGACCAAGTGTCAAAAAAGAAAATGACTAAGTCAAGTCAAGTCAAGTCAAGTCAGCGAGTCAGTACAGGCTGAGACGCTGGGGTACTTAACGTCGTGCGGTCCGGAGGGACAGGTAGTGGTAGAGGGTCTCAAGTGAGTCTGAGTGCGGGTAGCTCAGTCACTACGGTAGGTCGGTAGAGTAGGAGACAGCAGGGGAAGAGGAGGACGGGAGTTAGGGGGGGTCGTAGTCTTAAAAAGGTTACTCAGTTGAGAAGCGTACTCCACCGGTTTCATGACCTCAAAGTCGAAATCGTAGTAAGGAAGGTTTCTTTAGGGTCCCGACTAGAGGAAGTCTTACCTGACCAACCTAGGGGAACGTCAGGTTCCCTGAGAGTTCTCAGAAGAGGTTGTGGTGTCAAGTTTTCGTAGTTAAGAAGCCCCGAGTCGGAAGAAGTGTCAGGTTGAGAGTGTAGGTATGTACTGGTGACCTTTTTGGTATCGGAATTGATCTGCCTGGAATCAGCCGTTTCATTACAGAGACGAAAACTTATATGACAGATCCAACCAGTATTGAAAAGAAGGTTCCTCATTCGCAGAAAATTAAAGTACCGACGTCAGTGGTAGACGTCACTAGAACCTCGGGGGTTTTTATTTCAGACTGTGACAAAGATGAGAAAGGGGTAGATAAAGGGTACTTCACTACCCTGGTCTACGGTACTAGAAGTAAAAGACTTACAACTCGAAATTCGGTTGAAAAAGTGAGAGGAGAAAGTGAAAGTAGTTCTCCGAAAAATCGCTAATGGTAATACTATAAGAAGATTGAAGAGACAGTATTTTAAAGGATTTTTATAACCCAGTTTATGTCACAAGTCTGTCGAAAAAGTAAATATACACAAACTTTTATTGTGTAACGATTATTGAAATACCTACTGAAACCATTTTATTGGACAGACAATACGATAAAGATATAATTTATAAAGATACACCCCCGTCAAGTACAAACCCTCGCGTACATGTGGGCACCACCTAAGTACAGTTACATACCGTTTTGGTTATGTCATAACATTTCATTTTATTTCATTTTTATTTTTAATTTTTTTTTTTGGATTTTTTTATTTTTTTTATTTTTTTATTTGTTTTCTCAATGATACGACGGATGATTGTGACCTGCTACTCAATTACTTACTAATTACTTAGTCCGATTGTAAAGCTTCTTTCTCCTACTGTATTATAATAATGTCATAGAGTTCAAAAAAAAAAAAAGGAAATACACAATGAAACGTAAGTAAAGTTTCGTTCGGTTGTTATTTTGACGATTTACTCTGAAAGAAAACTCTCTCAAGAAAAAATTTTCGCACACCCTATCTTAGTCAACTTTCGTCCTTTTTTTGGTTGTTTTTTGTCCTACTGTATTTCCGTCTCCTTCATCTAAGTAGATTATCCTTCTTTTCTGTCTTTTTTCGTTGTGAGTTTACCATTAGACGAAAGGAAGTGTAGATAAAGAAAAGTACGAGTCATCTTTTCCTCATAAGGTCCAATAATAATGTAGTTAGTCAAGTCAGTGAGTCAGCACAGGCTAAGAAAGGCTAGGACACCTGACGTCGTACTGTCCGGAGGGACAGGTAGTGGTTGAGGACCTCAAATGAGTTTGAGTACGGGTAACTCGACCACTTCGGTAGGTTGGTGGAGTAGGAGACAGTAGGGGAAGAGGAGGGTGGAAGTCAGAAAGGGTCGTCGGCTCAGAAAAGTGTACTCAGTCGAATGTATACATGTATATTTTAATCCCGAGACTTAAACGGGGTCTTAACAGTCAAAATTTAATAGACGAGAATGAAATAATACCACTATATATTTCCTATATGTTTCTACTCCAGAAAAAGTAAACCTTAGATCATTTAGGGGACACTTTAAAATACAAAATTTATTTAGAAGTAGTAGACGGATAAGATAACAGTAAACGAAGAAGTAAATTACAAACCTACTCAGTTTAGGTTTGTAATTTATAGACACATAAACACCCACTTGTGACTGGTAATCCTTTTGGTATCAATTTGTTACCCCCCACCCCCCCTACCCTCTGAAGAGAAACAGTGTTATATGGTCTGATCTACCTGACCTTTTGGACTTTGAAAAGATTTTGTATGTAAGTCTAAACGAGTTTTTCTTTTCCCTGATAAGTCCACGGTCTTTGTCTTTTCATTCGGTTGTGAGTGACCGTGTCTTTGTTTGGGAAGTGTTCCACTGACAGATTCATTAGTTCACCAAACCCCGAACCGCGGGTGTCTCTAGCGTCTATTACTCCATCACTGTGGACGTAGTTTCGTCCTAGACTCTTCTCGACTTAGAGACGTTTCTCCGTCCGTTCCTTTTTTATTGGTAGAGGAATTTTCATCCTCTGTCCCTGTACGAAGACTTGGTGTCCAGTTCCCTTTGTTTCACCAGACAAACCATTGAAAATTTTGTGAAATGGACCCAAACCCTAAATTTGTATATCGTAGACTTGTTGTACCATCAGGGTTTCGTCCCTTAATATTTTCGGACAGATCTTCACCCCGAAAGGAACACCGAGTCTTCTATCTCCTCTGACTCCAAGCTAGGGACCCAGTCCTACTAGGGGACCTCTGTTCTTCCCGATGGGTTAGGGCATAAGAACAGACCTCTTAGGGTAACTATCTCTTCGAATCGTCCGTTGTCAGGTACCCCAGTGTTTCTCGACCTGTACTGACTTCACTGAATCGTCTACAGATCGTCACTCGATCACTATCGTGTCTTCGGAGACCTTTTTTTTTTTATCTCCAGTCAGTCTGGTATCCTCTAAAATTTCTAAGTCTACTGAAATATTGTTTTTTCACTGTTTTATATATTTCTTTGTTTGGTGATTTTGACTCTCGTGTCTCGTGTGGTCGTCCTAATCTTTGGGTTTGTGAACTATAATTATTGTTTTCTATTTACTACTCCCTGAAAGGGAATTCCGAGTCATCAATTCTGATACGAGGGTTACATCCCATGTGTCCAAACTAGACACCATCGTCCTCGGACCACCCGACGACAGGTATCACAACGTCTCTCAATCTGTACTGAACTTCACTGAGACGTACGTACGTACGTAATCTCTTCCTTTACCTTTGGGTGAGGTCATAAGAACGGACCTCTTAGGGTACCCGCCTCCTCGCACCAGCCGACGGAAGAAACCCCAGCGTGTCTGAGCCCGTGCTGACTTCACTGAATCGTCGTCATCGTCGTCGTCTTGATTCTAGGGAGAACAGTACTCTTGTTGGTTTTATTATTATTTATTTTAAGATTTTCCATTTAATACTTTATTTGTGTAAATTTCAATGATTTATTAATTTTTTATTCGTATGTTATTTTATTACGTATATTTATATTTATTCGAATATTCGTTTAATTTATAGTTTAATTTGTGTCAATTACTCCTTTTGGGGTTATGTGACCGTTGGACTACGTTTCTCGACCGAGTAACCTTTTCTGGGACTACGACCCTTTCTAACTCCTGGTCTCCTCTTCCCCTACTCGCTCCTACTCTATCAATTTATCGTAGTAACTCAGTTACCTGTACTTAAACTCGTTTGAGGTCCTCTATCGTCTCCTGTCTCCTTGGACCTCCCGACGTCAGGTATCTAAGTGTTTCTCAGTCTATGTGTAATCGTTGCTTTATTGTCGTTGCTCCTTTTGTCAATTGATCTCTTTATGTACTTCCTTGTTTCGTCTTTTTACATTTCTAAAAATTTTGTAATTTTTAAATTCTCTACATCCACTATCTTATCCTTCCTTGTTCCACATTATTTTCAAGACTGTCTCTCTCCTCCCTCCCTTCCTCTGTTATATTTACTTTTATTTCTTTTACTCTTATTTACTCATAAATTTCCTTCTTACCGACTCTCAAAAGGTCTTAACGACTTTTTGTGTTTAGGAGACTGTCTCCCCCTTTACTCTACACTTACTAAACTTTTATTTTATGTTTAGACTCAGTAGTATTACCTTACTGGTCACTGGTTTCTTATCTCTTCTCGAATTTTTGTCTCTCTTTTTTGTCTAATTGAAGATTTCTTAGTTACGATACGTCTGCCGACTAAAATCTGACAAGTTTACGGTATCAGCTTTGGTCTTCTATTACCTAATTATAATTTTCCGACTAACCTTCATTGTTAAAAAGCATCTTAGCATACGGGTCATTTACTAGATTGTACTTTCTTTTTTGTTAGTCGAAGAACATGGTCGAAGAACCATGTTCTTCATTGATTAAAAGTATCTTAGAATACAGGTCATTTACTAGATTGTACTTCGTTTTTGATAGTCGAAGAACATGGTCGAAGAACACAGGAAGACCTAAGAATTCTTGATCTCCTGTATAAAATCCTTATACTTGTGACTGGGTTTTTCTTGACTCTGCGTTACCATTCCCTTCCATAGTCCTTCGTAGTCTTTTATATTTATTCGTAACAGTCATATCGCTCATTGTTATTATTACTGGAGAAATCCCGTATATTTGGTATTACCTAGATTTGATGACCTACTATTTCATCACTCGTCTTAATTTTGTAAGATTCTAGGAAAACAACCAGTTCTTCGAATATCTTTGAGACGATTCCGTACAATTTAAACGTAAAATCTTGGTATGTAACGTATTTCGTTCGTACGTACATTTTTTCGTTCACATCAAAGATTTCTGTCCCTCCGGACCGTTCGACGCTAAGCACCCCCAGCGTTCCTCAGTCTGTGCTGACTTGACTTGATTTGACTTGACTTTCTCGTTCTTTTGTTCACACCTGAAGTTTGTTCAACTCCCTTAAGTTGTTACTTTCAGTCCAAGGACGGAAATTCTACGAATGACAACCAACCCTTTCTTTGTCTATATTGAAGTGATTTGTCTTCTATTTTTAGAGGAAATAAGGTCTCTTTAGGTTAGAGAAAACGGATGTGCAATTCAGGAAAGGGGAAATGTCGGAATCCGTCCATTTCTCAAGGCTATTTGAATGTACAAAGGATCTGAAATTTTCCGTGTTTAAGACCCGAAACGGTTTTCGTGTATTGTCTTTGTTAGGTAATAAGTTGTATACACCTCTCTCAAGATTGTTCACAGACGTTTGAACGGTTATGTACACGAAATATAATTCAGGTGGGGTGAGTCAGAGTGAATGTGGATTTTTTGTTGGTAGAACTTTCATTTTATTTACATTGGTCTTTTTACAAATGTACGAAAGGGTACGTATGACAAAAGTCTTTTTTTCTATACGTAGAAACAAGGGAACGACAGTCGTGTTGCCAAAGACTTCCGTTTTTTTATACTGCACTTTTGTTCTCCTGACATTTATTTTTTGTTTCGTAGGTTCGAACTGTAAGTCGGAAGATCCCTTTGTTAGGTAGAAACACACATTCCTTGTGTTTAAGTGTTTTTCTATTGTCTTGACTTCTTTACTAATATTCCAGGTACAACGACGATTTTCTCCTATATATTGGTCGTCTTAGTCCTGTTGTCTTTCCACGACATCAATTCTTTGTATTAACATGATTCTCATGTAGTTCTCTATAACAAAATTTGTTGTTGTTTTGGGTAATGTCAAGAAAGTGAAGAAAATTCTCTCCCTGATTTTTCCTTCTTTTACCTAAACACTCGAAAACTGTTTAGACAGAAATTGTTATTCAGCAACTCGGGTATTCATGACCTGACTCTACGAAAATTCGTAGTCCTACACGCGGTAAGTCTTGTAAGGACCCCTCCTTATTGAACCTCTATGTAGTCTCGTTTTACGATGGAAAACATTTTCGTCGTCACACAGAGAGAAGAGAACAAAACTACATGTCATTCGGTCATGATATAAATTTATTAGATATTAGGAAGGGTTTCAAGTCCTTACTTTTTCCTACGAGAAGCCTTGTAATAAAAATTTCCCACGACACTACCCCGTAGTATGAAAAGAGGTAGACGAGTAATATTAACTATTACATGTAGTTTGTGATAATATTACATAATCAATGTTCAGTATAAAATCTGGACATGGTAAACGTCAGGGTTGAATGATGCACTACAATTGTCTGAGAATGTTCTACTATCATTACTTTGGTGAATCCTTGGGTCGATACTATAGATTATATCTAGATTTTTTGAGTAGTTAGTCGCGAATAATTTATAGATAAAGTTTGTTTTTCATGGCTCATAATCCTAGTGTAAACCTAATACACAAGTCCTTTTGACTCATGATCCAGGTGTAGTCTGTGCAATTTCGATGAACTGAACCCGAATTGGGAACATACAGAGACAACAGAATAGACGTTTTACCCTCTTTACTATTCGCTTACTGAATGTATGGAGTTTCCTCTTTATTCAACTTTTAGTCTCCTATCTTGTATCACTTTGACCCATTACTGATATTCCGTCACAATAGCTACTTGATATGGTCGTGTCCGTCACGGGTCCCACGTCCATCATCCAAAGACGCTGGACACATCGATAATGAGATATGTACTTGAATTATAATACTACGTTGAAGGTAAACTTGTAAAAGTAAACTTCTCTGTAGATTAAAAATTAAAGAAAGATTTCAGGCTATGAGGTAAATAGTGTAGTTTCCCTTTAATATTGACTTGTCTTAAGATTTATTTATTGTGACAGATGAAATAACGGTTAAAATACAATTTACATTTTTGAGTACAAAATAGAAAATAAGTAATTTAATACCTTTCGTCTGTTTGTATTTTTAATGTTACCTTATATTTGAAGACTTAAACTAAAAGTCAGACGGAATAGTGTTTTCATACCAGGTTCTGTAATTTAAAGATTCGGTATTAGGTCAAACAGAGAATGATTGTCGTAATAACTCTTGATTAAATGTATCCTATTTTAAGTGGTAAATTTACCTCTTAAGAAAATCGTTTACTAGAAATCATTTAAATGTCTAAACACGTTGGTAGTGGTATTTACAGGTAACGGGGGGTCTTTGGAGAGTACTTGGAAATGTTAGTTAGGGATAATATTGGGGATCAGGGTCCAGCGGTTATGAGATGATAGGATAAGATAGTGAAACGAAAAATACCTATAAAGTATATTCATTTTAATATGTGATACATCAGAAGGATAGACGGAAGAAATGAATCGTAAAGAAAAGGAGTCGTATGGAATCTTTTCCTCAAACAATTAAAAATAACGAGTTATTATAAGATAATTTACATATCAAGTACAAAACAAATAGATTATAGTCAACTACTTGTAAACTTAATGAAGGTAAACCCCGATAATACTTATCACGACGGAACCTGTAGTATTAGGTCAAAATACCTATGTATGTGTGTGTGTGTGTGTTTATCACGAATGAGTCGGAACCCCTTTAACCAAGAGTCTATGTGTTTGGTATTTAAATCTGAAAGGTCCACGAGGCAACAAGATTTCAAAGGTCCACTTCTCTCTCTCTTAAACATTACACCAATTCTCGTGTCTACGATCTCAGACCAAGGAACCCCAGACATTTGGTTAAACTGAAGTATAAAAGATTTAATCCGCCCAAGAAGTAATTGAAGGAACCAAAGGAAGTGACATCTTACCCCTATTACTGCCACCGAGGTAATACTTAAATATCACTCTCACACTCAGTGAGTCAACACACACTGAGAAACACCGGGGTACCTGGGGTAGTGGTCCGAGGATACAGGTACCTTAAGAGGTCCGTTCTTGTGACCTCACCCATCGGTAAGGGAAGAGGTCTCCTAGAAAGGTTGGGTTCAGAGGACGTAACACCCGGCTAAGAACTGGTAGACTTGGTGGTTCCTTCGGAAATATCATTTCTATTCTACTACGTTTTCTGTGAATCGTTTCACGAATGATCTACAATTGATAATATTAATTTTAAAATATGATTTAGTAGTAACTTATAAAAAACTGAAGGGACCACCGAGTCTACCATTTCGCAGACGGACGTTACGTCCTCTGGGCCCAAGCTAGGGACCCAGCCCTCCTAGTGGACCTCTTCCTTTACCGTTGGGTGAGGTCATAAGAACGGATCTTTTAACGTTCCTAACTCTTCGGACCACCCGATGTCAGGTACCCCAGTGTTTCTCAGCCTGTGCTGACTCACTGAAGTGAAAGTGATGACGACAATTTTGTTTTACAAATCTTCTAAAGACTTCGATAAAAGGGTGAGTTGGTCAGTTAGAATTTCCTTTAGTCAGGACTTATAAGTGACCTTCCTGACTACGACTTTGACTTCAAGGTTATGATACCGGTGAACTCCGTTTCTCGACTAAGTAATCTTTTGTGGGACTACGAACCTTTATAACTTCCGTCCTTCTCTTCCCCTACTGTCTCCTGCTCTACCAACCTACCGTAGTGGTTGAGCTACCGGTACTCAAACTCATTCGAGGGCCTCTACCACTACCTGTCCCTTCGGACCACACGACGTCAGGTAACCCATTGTTTCTCAGCCTGTGTTGACTCACTGACTTGTTGTAGTTGTTGTGAAAGGGTGATTCTCTACGTTGAGAATAAAAACTAATTATGTCATATTAATAGTTCGTGTCTGTGACGTACAAAAATATACTCCATGTCGTTTTATGGATAAAAGGACAGACCGGTAATGGTATATCAGTAACCTACCCCTTATAATAGATTACTGGAGAACGAAGTTCTAGAGAACGACCTAAGTCTCTTTTTCATCGTCTCATTCTAAATGGTATCCTTCTGGTAAGAAGGACGAGAGTGTAGGAGAACTTACATTGTAAGCTGAGTACTGTCTTCCTTTTCTTATTTTTTATTTATCGAATCCTACCTTCCTGTGTACACGTGGGCACCGACTAAGTACAGTTATATACTGTTTTGGGTGGTGTTATGACATTTCATTAATCGGAGGTTAATTTTAATTAATTACTTAAAATTTTCATTTATTTATCTTTTCCGTTACCTTACCGAAAAGGTCGAATTAATAAATTATTATATATCACGTATAATACCCGGTCCTTGCCAAGACTTGAGAAATTTTTATCATTGAGTAAAGTAGAAATATTGGTGAGATGATCGGTGAGATAATCGGAGTTAAAACCTAGTCTATTAGTTCCGTGTCTTTTCGACTCATTAAATTGGTCCTAGTGGATCGAACATTCATATTTCGACTCAAAGTTTGGTTCGTTGGACCCACATCACAAACCAAATGCGGTGATACGAAACGATGAGGAAAACGACCTTCTGTCTTTATAGACTGACTTCACCTACATAAGGGTCTTTTCTGTTGATCTTCGTGTTAGTCAAAACAAACGGTGTATCTGGGTAAAGGAAGTTAGTCTGATAAACCGGATGCTCTATCGTATAATTTTTCGTCTCTGAAATGAAACGGTTGTTTCCAGGTAGATCAGTTCCGGTACCAAAAAGGTCATCAGTACATACCTACACTCTCAACCTGACACTTCTTTCGACTCACGGCTTCTTAACTACGAAAACTTGACACCACAACCTCTTCTGAGAACTCTCAGGGACCTTGACGTTCCTCCAGGTTGGTCAGGTAGGATTTCCTCTAGTCAGGACCCACAAGTAACCTTCCTGATTACGATTTCGACTTTGATGTTATGAAACCGGTGGAGTACTCTTCTCAACTAAGTAACAATTTCTGGGACTACGACCCTCCCTAACCCCCGTCCTCCTCTTCCCCTGCTGTCTCCTACCCTACCGACCTACCGTAGTGACTGAACTACCTGTACTCAAACCCACTTGAGACCCTCAACCACTACCTGTCCCTCCGGACCGTACGACGCTAAGTACCCCAGCGTTTCTCAGCCTGTGCTGACTCACTGACTTGACTTGACTTGACTTGACTTCGGTGTCTCTTTACGAAGAATGTTTCTATTCACTTTGTTCCATTCAACATAAGGTGAAAGTCAAAGTAGAATTTGAGAGTAGGTAAAATACATTTGCATTACGACTTTTTCAGTTCGAAAAGTTCAAGTGTCTTCTCCAGAAATTTGTAATCCTTCCGAGGGATTCGACTGGTATACTTGTATGAGAAACATTGGTTAGTAAGAGTGACACTTAACTGTCTCATCATGTGGGAGACACTCTTTTGTAGGGGTGAAAAATTTTTAGATCACACTAAATATAGTAAGAACCTTCTAGTACCAAGTATATGTGTAAAATTTGAGAAATTAATGTGTTAATAATCCATGTATGAACACTTTCTCTTTGGATGTCTATTTACTTTACGTCGAGATATCATTATAAAATTTCCGAAAAATTTCAAGACTACCTATATTTGATTTAAAAAAGTTACGTCGTAAATAATTTGATAATGTTATTACCTTAGACGAAAAAAGGAGGTATTATCAAAAAAATGGATATGACTGACATTTTACGATTCCTAACGAGGTCTGTAAATTCGTTAGGTTTTGTACAATTACGTTTGTAAAGAATAAGAAGACTACTTTGGAATAAGGTTATGTTGGAGACTCCAGACTCAATACTCTTTCTATTGTCAATTATTGTATACTGTCAATTATTGTATACTGTCGTACTTATTCACAGTTCTTCTATTATTTATCTCATTGTAAATAATCATAATAATCCCCGAATAGTACGGGGGTTTGTAATACAAGATGTACAAAATAGAATACCTTACGGGTTTTGTTGAGGTTTTCCGCTCATAATTAAACAATTAAGAGTAAAATGTTTTCTTCTTGATTCATTGTATGGTCTCGTGTGTCTATAATTCTCCACTCCGACCCGAAGTCTAAATCCGTAAGATTTGGATCTTAAGTATAAAGTCGTCAATATGTGTCGACAGAAGGTGTCCCAGGGTCCGCTAGTAAAGTGAATGTGCACATCTTAGGGATTATCATCCTTGCTTGATCCTTTATTTATAATGTATTTGGATGGTTCGTTTTAGATCCTTCCGTCTATACTAAATAAGTAGTGTTACACAAATACAATTGAGAACTATGAAAATAATAAGATTATGGAAAAGTGAAAGTATACAGAGAAGAAGAGAAATCATTCATCATACTACTAATCTTGAAAAAAGAAAGAAGGGACAGGATTTCATTGACGTCCCTGTCGTGTAAAAGTTTACCACTATATAAGACATTTATGAACTTTTGTTGTTTTACCTAGACGTCAGTTTGTGATGAAGTATAATGAAAAGTAAAAAGGTAGTTTCCTAGTAAGCATGTAATTATAGAGTAAGATTCTATATTTTACACAACAAACACTCACTCGTCACGTAAAAAAATTTAACAAAAGAAGGATAACATATGAAAAGTTTCACGATTGTAATTCAAAGACGTTTAGTTTAAGATAAAACTGTATACCGGAAAATTCATGGTTTTTCCTTTAGTACGTTCTTCGTGATCTAAATTTCTGATGTTTTCAACACTTTTATACCTTACGGTTCAAGATTCTTTACGTGTAAAAGGTACGAAACAAGATTCTTCTGTCATAGCCTCGTCGTACATTCTGTAAAGAAGTCGAGAGACATCGATGAAATAAAGAACCATTGAAGAAATTTCGGAGACTTCTACGTTTTTTCTTCTTGTTTACCTAGATATCTCTCTCAAAAGAAAAAAAAAATGATGTATGAATAACACGGTACTAAGAAGATCTACAGTTCCTAGGTCAGGTGACGGGACTTCCTTCAATACAAACTGTCCGTCCTCAGTTGTTTATTCTTCCGTTTACGCATTGTTCTAGAGTGTCTCATCATTCACGACACCTCTTTTAGTGTCTATCGTGGTACTTTCTGTCCTCATACGTCCGCTCCCTCACTCTTCGTCCATGTGTCAGTCGGTCTCGGGTCCGACCCACCAGCCGTTTTCCTGGAGACTTTTTGTATTGTATCTTTGACTACGATTTTTCTTCTCTTCGTCGGTCGATACACGTACGATTCCCGTCTCCGGGTCTTCTCCCTTACTTGAACCCGTCGGGTTCCTTGGGTTTCCTGTCGAACGCTCCGTCACCGTGGTCTGAGAATTATCTTCTACTGAAGACCCGAGTCTTATCTAGTGTCACCTACCTAGTGTTCCATTTATTGGTTCCAGTTCTCTGACTTCCTCGAGAGTCACTTTACCCCTCAGTGTGTTCATAAAGTACACTCTACTGTGTTGGAAAATGTAAAGTTTTTAATATGAACACGACGAGAGTCCTTTTGTTTAATAACCTCCCGTTCCCTTCTTCGTTCTAGACCAATCTTCAAACATACTTCCGTCAGATTACTTTTCTACTTCTATCGAATCTACCCGTATCACCTCTACCACGTTTCTTCCTAAATTGTACATGAAACCTCCATCTGAACTGATTCGAAAGACTTTCTTACCTGTACTCCCCACTTACTTTCCCTCCTTCGTTTTTACTACGGTTCTCAAGACCGGGTCCGTTGACCAATCTACTGTCTTCTTTAGTACTATATCTTCTTTGGTTTGTTCTTTCAAGACCCAGACTCGTAACTAAGAATCCAAAACGAAAACTATAGATTCACGGACAATTTATCGGTTACTTCTACTGACTCACCCAAGTTCCTTTTCAAACCTCGATCTCTATTTTTGGACCGTCAGTGAGTGTATATGAACCACAAAGTTAGATACCCTGATCTACTTTAGTAGTACCTCAACCGCCACCTCCCCTCCTTCTGTCCTATCCTTCCCTTTATTTTCTCACACTCTCTTTGTCTTTCTCACCCCTCTCCCTCTCTCCTCTGGTGCGTAGACGCTCACTCGTGCCTACACATTTGTTCGGGAGTTTGATTTGTAGACCCGTTACATTGTAAATCTACAATTCCTTCGTTCCCGAGTCGGTTTTTGTGATTCCTCCTTGTCGGTCACTCCATCTCCCCTTTGCATTTAAGTGGAGAAGGTACGTGTCTTGGAACTGTCGATTGGAAGATTGTTGACGTTGGTTTTTCATGAAAGACCGTGAAAAGAGGATATCGTAACGAGGATCTTGATGAATAAACGACCGATTCCAACGTACATTTGTTATGAAGAGATCTTATTAAAGGTCACAAAATTGTTGTTTTAGTTCGTTGTGGTAGAGTATTCGTGTCCGGGGACTTCCAATAGTTGGGGACGTACATAGATCCCCTCTTGACGTTATCTTGGTACTTGGACTGGAAGGACAAAGTCGTGAGGTGGACGACCGGAACAATGACACGAGGTAGTGGTGTAAGTTCCGGTATAGAACACTACTTATTTGACTTCAGAGTAAGGGACAAAGGAAGACCTACTCGTGTTAGAACATTTTCAAGAGTATCCATAAAGAGGATAAGAAGGAAAGTAAAACGATTGTTTTAGTCTTCTAAAACGGTACCGAACGATTAATTAAGTGACACATAAAGAAGTTGTCTTAAGGTTACTAATAATTATGAATAAAATCCAAGACTCGGTGTAACTAAAATCGAAGATAAAATTGGTAGGTAGGAACAAAGTATTTGAGTTAATTAATGAAACATACGAGAGAGACTGAATGGAGGTTGAGTGAACAGAATAGAACAAATACAAAATTGAGAAGACCATCTGAGACTTGTGTAGTTCCCGTCTTGACACAGAATGATTAGCAGTGTACCGAATACAGGTCGTACCACGGGTCATGATTTACGTACACGTTAATTGCACCTTACTTACCTACTTAATTTATTAGATGATCTAATCAAGTTTGACAAGAAATAACTCAAACTGTTTTTACTAATTCTACATTTTTCTGACGAAATAATATAAAATTTATTCTGGGAATCCTTTTTGAAAGAACAACGGCTCTAAGTAGTCAGGGGGTTTAAAAGGATGGAAGGAAGATAAACCTATACATTAAAAGTAATCATACGATCGTATACACGTTCGTTAAAACTCACTGTTGACGATGAGTTAACTGAAAAAAAAAAGGAAAAATAGAAGTCCTTGATCGTCACACAAATTTGAGTTATCGTTGTAATTTACAACCTAAAAGAGTAAACGAGTTACATCGTTTTTAATAAAATAAAATTTTAATCTTCATGGATGTTAATAATACCTTTCTGTCATGTGTAAAATATAATGATAAAATAATTAGTTGAAATAATAATGAAGTTGTCACTAAAGTGGTAAAAATTAGTTGATTTGAGACGACTTTGTCAATTTATAATCTTTACTTATAAAAAATATCTTTGTAATACTCCAAACTCTCCAAGATACTGTCACACTGTTCATGTGGTCTACACATCTCCGACGTTTATGAAGTGATTTTACTCTGTCTATAACAAAGTTACATCTAATAGATCTAAAATAAAGTTAATTTTTTACGACTCGGATGTCACGGGGCGAAAAAGACATTTTAAATACAGTTGTCTTATGTGTCTTTGATTTAGGACTTAGGAGACCAGGTAAATCAGTTGACTTCCAGAACCCTTGAGGCTAATTTATTTACTGAACGTCTTATAATTGTTCATTTAATTGTAATCTCCACCTTAAACTTTTTAGAGGTAAAGACAAGAATATAGAAGTGGTGTATAAAACAAGAAGTTAAACAGTGTATCGTTTTACCACTTAAGTATACTAAATATTTCTTACTTCCCTTTTATTTACGTCTTTAATATTTATAAAGAAGTATCTAGAACAGATAGTCATATCTGTATCGGTCTAAAAATTTTAGAGAAATAGGACCGAATCAGTTGTTGAATGGGAGTGAAAGGAAGTCATATAAAAATGTAAATATGAGATACATTATATGAGGTATGAAAGATATTATACGAGATAAGAAAGATTAAATCAATGGAGATTTCATCTTAAACTAATTCTTCAATTCGTATCGATTTAAGGTTTATCGTAACGGAGAATAAAAGATTAATCTCGTGTATTTCTTTTTCCGAATTACGTACTGTGTTCAGGATTGACAATTTTTGTCATACTAACGATGTTAGAGTGTTTACTTTTATCAAATGATTCAAGAACTTCAGTGACATATCCTTACATCGTTTAAATAAATTGTCCGAAAGTTCATGTTTTTGGTTATAGTGAGTCTCCTTAATTAAAATTTATCTCATAAGGGTTTACTATTTACATACATTCACAAATTTCTTTTTGTCACTAACATTTGTACAGTGATATATGAGTAATAAACTGTAATAGGTCGGTAGAAAATAAAAACCAAAATCTATCTTATTTAAGTCAGAAGTTTAATTTATTGACTGACTAGTGTTGGTAGAGAGTCTAAATAGATCTACACCTTTTTAAATCAAAGTATAAATTTACTATTCATCTCAGGATACATCTATCTTTAGTACTTTAATTTAATAACGAGGTCTTCGTAGTCACCAATTATTCCGAATTATACCCAATTATTTGGGTATTAGAAAGTATATATTTTTTGTCTGTGGTTACTTTGGAAATAACAGTCGGAAAATACCATTCTTTGTCTTTTGACGTTGTCTTCTTGTAAAGACTGAAATGTAGAAAAGTGAAATCCTTACGTTTCGATCATTTTCATTATCAGGAAGAATACCAGTGTATACCACTTCCGTCCTGATAGGGAATTAACAATTACAGAATACATGGGGGTTTTAGTTGAAAGAAATTTTTTTACTTGTAATTAAGTTATAAACTAATATTTATTATAGTAAATATATTAGAACAAAAATAAAAGTACCACTTTGAATGATGAAAGGATATCAATTATTTTTATCAATAGTTTTAAATTTGATCAAAACAAGTATCTTTTGTACCTACAAAATGGTACATGAACAATTAGGACTATGGAATTTTCAATTTAAAACGTTAAACTTTTTGTGGTATTTACAAGGAGGCTTATAAAAAGTTTACAATGTTTCTTTTGTAACGACTTAAAGTACTATGATAATATGTATAAAAGGAGATACCTTAAAGTTATATTTTGTATCTGATTTTTATACTGTTAAAGATACCACTATTAATCACACACTAACAATTAGCACAATGACACCAGTAATAAAATTATTGGAATTATAAGTTTCTCTAAATTGACCATTAACATAGCACAGACATATAAAGTTTATTGTTCACTATGGTACCTGAACGCACAAAGAGTCTTTACGTTAATACACAACAGATTTAAGGACATTTGTAGTCCGTTTTGTCACGACTGGAAGAGCCCGTAAAGGACCACAGGACGACGGTGACAGACGGACGTCGTGACAAAGGGACAAAGTAGTACACCCCTCCACCCTCATCCATTACCTCGAAGACAATTTTTTTAATCTCTTGAAAATTTTTATTACATAAATGAAATCTGAAAGGTTTTGTGTAACTTGACTTGTCCATGTCCTCTATTACTTCACCCCTCGTCCCGTAATCAGTTATACTTCGGGATCCGACATGACTGCTTGTGTACTTACCTTCTCTCCTCAATTGTATACTTCGTACATATACCTCCTTTACGTGTACTTCCTACTTTATTGCACTTACTTTTGTAATCTCGGTACCCTGTCTAGTCAGTCAGTTAGTTCTGCAGTTCTTGTGAGGGACTCTTAGATAAGAAAGACTTATATCTTATGATCTCGTTCAGTGATCTTTGAAAGAAATCACTGTAAGTAATTCGTGTAAGTAATTAGTTATGACAAAATCATAACGACGGGTTGTATAATAATTGTGTCCGTTTACTCCTGGTGGAGACCTTTGTCATTAGTTTTCTCTGTACACGAATCAACGAGTCAATACGGTTGAGAAACGTTGGGGTACCTGACATGAGGTCGTCCGAGGAGACAGGTGCCCTAGAAGGTCCGTTCTTATGACCTCGCCCGACGGTGCAGGAGGAGGTCTCCTAGAAGGACTGGGTCCCTGACTTGGACTCAGAGGACACCGAGGACGTGACGTCACCCTAAGAAATGGGTGACTCGGTAACTCTTTTGGGGATAGTCTCTCTTCCCCGTCAGTTGGTACAGTGTTTTCGACTATGTTTATGAGGGTTCATCACACCTCCATGTCTCCTCGGAAACCTTTACTCTCACGATAGGACTTTATAGACTTCCCCACTGGACAGAGTGTTTTGGAGCCGAACATCATATTCCACGGTTACCTGACTTGGTCGGAGACTCTTTGTGTGAGGTCCAGTACCCTTGGTTCCTGCTGTAATGGGGAGTACTGGCTAGACCAATTTTGTCTCCGTCTCACCAGAGAACCGTCACTGTGACAGTCCTGAGGTTCATAGTCTCCCGTCACTCCTGTCTCAGGTACCGGACTCTCCAGATTCATGACTCGGGTACACGTACTCAATGTCAGTCAGGGGTTCACACGTCAGGGAGTTAGGACGGAATTCTGAAACCATTGTACAAGGGGTTTGTGACGTGAACGATATTGAATTCTGAATTCCTGTGCCCAAGGTCAGTAGGTGAAACGTTTTAGTAAGTGAGTAAGAGAGTGACGAACCCTCTCTCGTGATACGAACCAGTCATGATCCTTACGACTCTACTTACTCTTTCTTGGGAGGGAGTTCATCGAGTTTTCTTGGTCGAACCCCGGTACAACTCCTTTCCGTGTACAAAGAGTCGAAGGAAGACGAAGGATACGATAATGGTCAAAAGAAGTAGTTATTCTAGAAACTTTTAAATCATCTCCTTTTCGTTTGCATATGTACACTTATTCGAGTTCCGTAAATTGTAGTGGTAAGTAGGTAAATATTCCTTACAGTTAAGTACTGTATGAGTGAATCGTGGTTAATATACGGTCCTCATGAAGATCAACGACCAATTTTTTTTTTTTTTTTCTTTCTTTTTGTTTTTGTGGACGGGTGTAAAAATAATGTATATGTGTCTAATCTTCTTTGTAAAAACAATTATTACTTAATATTTCAAACCTTCGTTTTGTGAATTTTAATTAAATTTTTGGATTACTTATCATAATACGTTCGTGATAAACAATGAATCATAACTTTTAAAATACTAAGCTTGTAAATTGTTTCAATTGTCAGTTTTTATTCCTCTCGTTAGTTTGCAAGGTTGGTGTAAAGTGTAATTTAGATGTACTTATGGGAATTGTTACAACAGTTTTTAGTCTAAGTATTTCAATATTACGACATCGCCTTTTCGTTTCTATTCTATTTTTAATGGGATACAATTGTGAAGACTACCTTTAATACGTAGAGACAAGAGGGGAAGATGGGTTTCTTACAAATGGGGTTTTTGGGTAATTTTGTTTGTTTGTTTGTTTGTTTTTTTTGTCGAAATTCCTGGATGCTTTCCTTATCTCTGAAAAGGTAACTTGTGATGACAAAGTAAGCGGTATGGTTCTGTGACCTCTGACCCCCATCTTCATACCATCGACACACCAGGCTCCGTTTCATGATTAAGAGACGAAAGAGAGAGAAGGGACGTCCCCTCCATTTTTGTATCAACTAAGAACTTGTTGTCCCTCCAATCCCCATAGATGGGAGAACATCAGTTTTTAGGTATATTGGAATGTTAGAAGTGAGAAACGAGTCAAGACTTAGATACCTAAGTTGGTTGTTGTCTAATGTACGATGATGTCATGTAAAGAGCCTCTTCCGTTACCGTGGGGTGAGGTCATGAGAACGGACCTTTTAGGGTGCCTGCGTCCTCGGACCATCCGACGCCAGGTACTCCAGTGATTCTCAGCCTGTGCTGACTCACTGAAGTGAAAGAAAAAAGTGAAAGTACGTAACCTGTTCCATTACCGTTGGGTGAGGTCGTGAGAACGGACCTCTTATGGTCCCTGCCGTCTCGGACCACCCGACGGCAGATACCCAAGCGTGTCTCAGCCTGTACTGACTTCGTTGAATCGTCGTCGTGCCATGTAAAGATAACTCTTTTTTTTACGTACATTCACCTAGGTGTGTCAAGTGTGGTTGCAACAAATGGCTTGTTGAACTAAGTATCCCAATCACACTCTTAATTTACTCGATTGTGTACTTTTCCTAAATTCTGAAAAATTTCGTGTCTTATCCACAAATGTACATAATTTAACCTTCTCGTGACGTCGTTGATAGGTACAGTTTTAGAAATGACTGTCTCCTAGAGTCTTGTGAGATTTACTTCCCCTTTTTCCCCCCGTTTACTTGAATAAATGTTTTGTCCTCAGTGTCTACATCTTTTGTTTGAACACCAATGGTCCCCTATTCCTTAACTCCCCCTTCTATTTAACCCTCCAACGTTAACTGTATATGTGTGATGATATATTTTTTGTCTATTGATTAGTCTTTGATGACATATCGTGTCCCTTGAGATGAGTCATGAGACGTAACCGAATATACCCTTTTTTGGGTTTTTTCTCACCTATATACATGTACATATCGACTAAGTGAGACAACATGTGGATTTTGATTGTGTTATGATATGATAAGAGGTTATTTTTAAAAGTCTTTTTATAAGACTTGGTTCGTGGATTCGAAACCGTAAGTAGTTGGGGTACCTGACATCGAGTGGTCCGAGGAGACAGGAATCTTAAGAGATCCGTTCTTATGATCCCTCCCATCGGTAAGGGAAGAAGTCCCCTAGAAGGGACTGGGTCCCTACCTTGTACCTTGAGGACGTAACGTCCGTCTAAGAAATGTCAGACTCGGTGATCCCTTCGAGGACAGTAAGTGATTAGACCTAGTTCATAAAGGGGTCCGTTATGTTGTCGTTTCGACGTTAAGAACCATGGATATATAAGAAAAAAAGAGACATGTCAAGAAGACACAAAAGAACGGTGGAGAAGAATTCTAGAAGAAGAAGACAATCCAGGTATGGTAAAGACAGGAAATAGCTCGGGTAGGAACGTACTTTACAAGGGAACCATAGAGATTAAAAGAACTTCTCTAGAGATCAGAAAGGGTAAGACAACAAAAGGAGATAAAGAAACGTTACTAGCGACTCCTTCCGAAAGAATAGAGAGGAACGATAAGAAACCTTGAGACGTAAGTCTACGAATATAGAAAGGAAAAGAGGAAACGAAAAGTGAAAAGAAGAAAAGTGTCGATAAACTTTCGGAGTAGTCTGTCGGTAAAACGACAAAACGTAAAGAAAAGGTACCCCTACCAGAACTCGGGACAGAGGACATGTTACAGTGCTTGGAGGCAGGTATCAAGTAGTTCGTGAGACAGATAGTCTAGATCAGGGAATTTAGATAAAGAGTGAAGGTGACATATTAGTATTCCTTAAAATAAATCCAGTATGTACTTACCAGCTCACCAAAAGGGATGAAAGAAGTTTAATTCAGACTTAAACCGTTATCCTCAAATACTAGACTCGGTGTCAGTCGAGGGTCAGAACGAAAACGACTGACATATCTCGAAATGGTAGAAGCCGACATTTCTTCCATTAGTTAGACTAAAATCACAACTGGTAGACCACTACAGGTACACATCTCAGAAGAGAACACAAGAACCTTCTCCCACAAACGATGCTGGTCACGCAAGTAAGGTATAAGGTTCCGGTTTAAACGGACAATGGAGTCCACAAAGAACTGAAGGATGAAAACGTAAGGTCAGGGTATATTACTTTTCCTGTAGAAAAAACCTACAATCGAGATTTTCTAGAACTTCCAGAAGTATCTTGGCAAGTTAAAGTCGAAGAAGTCGTAATGACCAACCCCGTATCTGAACCTAATGACACTATAACTTACCAAACGGAACCTTTGATTGTCTCTAGTAAGACAATAAAAAAAAAAATTAAAATTTTAGAAATTAAGAATGTACGCAAGGGTTTGTACTTGGGGGGAGGGTGGAAGGAGGGGTGTTGTAGAGAGACCCAGTAGGGGTACGTGGTCGGGGTTCGTACGACGTGGGATGCAGTCTGTACCTGACCGCTAAGTTAAGAATGTACTGTCATATGTACAATCTTAAGGGTAAGAGGGTTTAGTAGGGTGGGAGAGGGAGAGGGAGACTCAGGTATTCAGGCAATATGTGTAGACACAGAAAAAAGGACAGAACGTATGTCCCAACAGTAACGGTAGAAGGATTTAAGGTATATATAGACAATCATATGATATAACCACAAAAAGAAAGACCGAATGAAGTGAGACATATTAACCGAGGTCAAAGTAGGTAGAGTAGTCTTGACTAAGTTTACTTAAGAAAAATTACCGACTCATTATGAGGTAACACATATACATGGTGTCGAAAGNGGTAAGTGGTAACGTTGCTTTTCTTATTTTATGAATCCTTATATAGATGGATTTCTTTGATTTCTGGATATATATCTTTTGGTATTTTGTGACTGCTTTCTTTAGTTTCTCCTGTGATTATCTACCTCTTTATATGGTACAAGTACCTAGCCTTCTTAGTTATATCACTTTTACTCATATGATGGGTTTCGTTAAATGTTTAAGTTACGTTAGGGATAGTTCGATGGTCGGTGTAAAAAGTGTCTTGATCTTGTTTATTAAAGTTCTAAACATACCTTTATGTTTTTTGGAGCTTATCGGTTTCGTTAGAACTCTTTCTTCTTACCTTGACCTCCTTAGTTGAACGGACTGAAGTCCGAGATGATGTTTCGGTGTCAGTAGTTCTGTCATACCATGACCGTGTTTCTGTCTGTATATCTAGTTACCTTGTTTTATCTTTCGGGTCTCTATTTAGGTGTGTGTATACCTGTGGAATAGAAACTGTTTCCTCCGTTCTTATATGTTACCTCATTTCTGTTAGAGAAATTGTTCACCACGACCCTTTTGACCAGTTGGTGAACATTTTTCTTACTTTGATCTAGTGAAAGATTGTGGCATGTGTTTTTATTTGAGTTTTACCTAATTTCTAGATTTGCATTCTAGTCTTTAATATTTTGAGGATCTCCTCTTGTATCCGTTTTGTGAGAGTCTGTATTTAGTGTCGTCCTAGGAGATACTAGGTGGAGGGTCTTAAGACCTTTATTTTCGTAAGACAGTAAAAACACTAACGTAGGTTCATGACGTAAAGTCTGAGAAAACATCTGGTACTACCAAGGGGGTAAAGAAGATTCCCTAAGGACGGGTGTCATCATCTATATTACCAACAGACTCAATTTAAGTGGGTAAGGTCAGGTAAAATCAAACGACGAAGGAAGTACTGGTTCTATTAGTACTACCACACTAGGTAGTGGATCTCGGTCTGTAGGACCTTACACTTCAGTTCACCCGGAATCTTTCGTAGTGATGCTTGTTTCGATCACCTCCACTACCTTAAGGTCAACTCGATAAAGTTTAGGACTTTCTACTACGACACTTTCACGACGTGAGTTATACGGTCGTTCAAACCTTTTGAGTCGTCACCGGTGTCCTGACCTTTTCCAGTCAAAAGTAAGGTTAGGGTTTCTTTCCGTTACGGTTTCTTACAAATTTGATGGTGCGTTAACGTGAGTAGAGTGTACGATCATTCCATTACGAGTTGTAAGAAGTTCAGTCCGTAGTCGTTATGCACTTGGTACTTGAAGGTCTGCAAGTTCGGCCAAAATCTTTTCCGTCTCCTTGGTCTCTAGTTTAACAGTTGTAGACGACCTAGTACCTTTTTCGTTCTCTCAAGGTCTTTTTGTAAGTTAAGACGAAATAACCGATACGGTTTCGGAAACTGACACACCCAGTGTTATTTGACGCCTTTTAAGACTTTCTCTACCCTTATGGTCTGGTGGACTGAACGGAGAACTCTTTGGATATACGTCGAGTCTTTCGTTGTCAATCTTGACCTGTACCTTGTTGTCTGACCAAGGTTTATCCTTTTCCTCATTCAGTTCCGACATATAACAGTGGGACGAATAAATTTAATATACGTCTCATGTAGTACTCTTTGCGACCTGACCTTCTTCGTGTGCGACCTTAGTTCTAACGACCCTCTTTATAGTTAGTGGAGTCTATACATCTACTGTGGTGGGAATACCGTATTCCACTTCTCCTCGATTTTTCGGAGAACTACTTTCACTTTCTTCTCTCACTTTTTCAACCGAATTTTGAGTTGTACGTCTTTTGATTCTAGTACCGTAGACCAGGGTAGGGAAGTACCCTTTATCTACCCCTTTCTCACCTTTGTCACAGTCTGAAATAAAACCCCCCGAGGTTTTAGTGGCGTCTACCACTAACGTCGGTACTTTAACTTTCTGTGAATAAGGAACCTTACTTTCAATACTAGTTGGATCTATCGTAAAAGTTTTCGTCTCTGTAATGAAACGGTTGTTTCCAGGTAGATTAATTCCGATATCAAAAAGGTCACCAGTACATACCTACACTTTCAACCTGACACTTCTTTCGACTCGCGACTTCTTAACTACGAAAACTTGACACCACAACCTCTTCTGAGAACTCTCAGGGAACCTGACGTTCCTTTGATCAGGTAAGATTTCCTCTAGTCAGGACCCACAAGAGACCTTCCTTACTACGATTTCGACTTTGAGGTTATGAAACCGGTGGAGTACGCTTCTCAACTGAGTAACCTTTCTGGGACTACGACCCTCCCTAACCCCCGTTCTTCTCTTCCCCTACTGTCTCCTACTCTACCGACCTACCGTAGTGCCTGAGTTACCTGTACTCAAACCCACTTGAGGCCCTCAACCACTACCTGTCCCTCCGGGCCGCACGACGTCCAGTACCCTAGTGTTTCTCAGCCTGTGCTGACTCGCAGACTTGACTTGACTATATAAGAAGGAGTGTCACTTCACGGTTTAAGATTCACACGACGGTCTTAAGGGGTCGAAGTATTAACGGTGGTGAAAAAGGTAAAACTGTCATATCTAAGACAGAACAATAAACCGTTTCTGACAAACCGAAACGTGTCACCTTTTTCGATAATGATTTGGTGAGGTCGGTATTGACATCAGAATAAGTTGTTGTCTCGGGAAAACAGTTTATGTTCGATTTGCTCAGGAAGGAAGTAAAGGGAGTACATAAAATCTATGTCAGAGTCTGATCCGATTGTCGTTTTACTTTTTCCAAACTATTAATAGACAATTTATGACCTCATTTAGTAATTCGATATAAAGTTAATAGGTCTCATAGTAATGGGTTAGATCTTCCTTTTATAGATTTGAAATATGAACCTTAGTGATAACCCTTTATTGTCTTCTACTACACTTAAACAATCTCCTTTCTCATGGTTTGAACTTAAGAACTGGTTACACGTAAATGTTAAAAAAGGAAGGGTCTTAATTAGTTACAGGTGTCAGACAAAACTATTGAGATGGAACTCATAAACGAATAGGAAGTTTGTTTACCTCTTTACGGGTGTCCTATTCTTGACTTACAACTTGTCCAATGAAGACTTAGTAATACCCAAAATGTGACTTGCACAGTGTAATAGCACAGAGGGAATACTAGTGATAGTAAACGTAACCATGTTACACAGTGTACGTGTCTCAGTGTCAGACCAATGTCTTCTTTTCTACAGAGACATACTTTGGTAGTCCAAATAGACCCTTAGCTTGTATGTGGATATTGGGTGTTAGATGTTTATAGGTAGTTGACTTAGGGACACCTAAGTCTCCGTAAACAGGAGACGTTTCCTTTCGTAGTAAGTTTAAGATCAGTCATACGTTGACCGACCTGAGTTTCAAGGAGATCCCTTCGTTGTTTGAATAAGTAAAAGTATCGTGGTCTTAGATTCTTAGTTTCCTCTAAAAAAATAACCGACTTGTTTGAATTAATTTAGAGTGGAGAATCCGATTCATCGTCTCCCGATAACTAAGAATCGGGTCTAAAGAATTTATTTAGTACACAGACCTATATTTCTGAATTTTACGTCCCAAGACAAAGTAAAAATTGTTGGTAGTGAATTGCTATGTAATAACGGAATTTCTTTTTCCATAAATAATTCATGTCGTATATTGATACCACAACCTTAACGTGGTTCTTGAGGTCTTTTCAGCTGTTATATTTCCAAAACATTTCGACTTAAATTAAGTTATTATCTAGTATGTATATTTAACTAGTGTACTTAATTTATTTTACAAGTGTAAAACCTAATGTGAATAAATAAAACAGGATTTACTTTCCATTTTACGTACCAGATTCATTGCAAGTACATTTATTCAACCCTTATAGTGTCTCTCTAAATTTAGTATTTTAAACCATAATATGTATATCGTAATACCCCCCTTTATTTTGGTTTCATACTAGAAAGTGTCCGGTTAAATTCTATTTATAAGATTCTAAATTCTCTTTTATTTTATCTTTTTTTTAAAACATTTTAAATTTTAAATTTAGTAAAAGTCGGTTTCACGATAGACTTTCTATTTTAGGTTGATATGTTAGATTATAAAGAGTAAATGTTGTACGGTCATGTTTGAAATTAACACATGAAATACTAATAAGTCATTTAGTCGTTTATTTGTTATGTTGTACTAGGAACAAAATTTTAAGTACGAATTAATCATCTAAAGGAAGTGACATAAGTCTTTAGTCAAGTCAAGTCAACGAGTCAGTACAGACTGAGAAACTCTGGGGTACCTGACGTCGTGTGGTCCGAAAGGACAGGTAGTGGTTAAGGGTTTCGAACGAGTTTGAGTACAGGTAGTTCAACCACTATGGTAGGTTGGTAGAGTAGGAGACAACAGGGGAAGGGGACGGAAGTTAGAAAGGGTCGTAGTCCCAGAAAAGGTTACTCAGTCAAGAAGTGTAGCCCACCGGTTACATTATCTCAAAGTCGAAGTCGTAGTCAGGAAGGTCACTTATAAGTCCTGACTAAAGGAAATCTTAACTGACCAAACTAGAGGAACGTCAGGTTCTCTCAGAGTTCTCAGAAGAGGTTGTGGTGTCAAGTTTTCGTAGTTAAGAAGTCGTAAGTCGAAAGAAATATCAGGTCGAGAGTGTAGGTATGTACTGATGACCTTTTTTGTGTCGAAACTGATCTACCTGGAAACAGTCGTTTCATTACAGAGACGAAAAATTATACGACAGATCCAAATTATGCGACTGGGTCTAAACGGACACTCACAGGTCCTCAGAGGTCGCCTCGGTATCCAGTCGTGACAAGTCTGTACCCGTTCTACATAATATGGGTACGAGGTACACATTGAAGTACCCATTTGTTGTCAAAATATACAGGAAGTCAGAGACGGTTGTACGAGTGACCTACGAAAAGGGTATTAGAAGTGTTTTACACATGTTACGAGTATATAAAAGGAAGATATTCTTAAATCAAAGTCAAAGTCTTTTATCATGTCTCGTTTGAAATTAGATATTGAATTTATTTTACTTTTACATTCAAGACATTGAAAAGTCCTAGTTTGTACTAGTACAGTGGAGTCACAAGTTAATTTTTGTATGGACGTAAGTATGAGTGTGATTTTTTCTTGACCTAACACACCTTCATTATCATATACGTATAAAATGACTTATTACGTTATCTTTTAAAGTAAATAATATTCGTAAAATCTCGTCTTTTAATGTATAAAATTTTTATTATACATAACTTTACAAAAATAAACGATATTTCATATATATACTTGACATCAATTATAGTAGAGCTTTGATTTTAAAGTACAACGGTGAAGTTTGTAAGTCCAAATTTATTTCCCTCTCATGTTGAAACTTTTTATGATAAAGTTCCGTCAAATTAAAACTTGGTCAATGGAAACATCGCTTCCATTAAATAAGTAAACCGGGATCGTTTGTCTACCTGTCACTACCTCCCTTGGTTTGAGGTTGTGTTTAGATATGGAATTTACCATTCTTTGACGAAAAGGTTGACAGAAACGTCGAATCGACAAGTTCCACGATTTTACCCGGACATTGTGTACGGGTGTGTGTAAACTCTAATCTAACATGTTTATGTGGACTCCCATTTTGTAATAACAATTACCTTAAACTTGTTTCGTCTCCGGTCTAAAGTTATGGGTTTCTGTGATCCAGAAACACCCCGGACTCTAAACCTTTAGATTCATGTTATACTTTTACATTAAGACTCTAAAATTATTGTCTTGACTTTGACACCTTCAAAGAGGGTCAAATTTGGTAATAAGGTCCTTATCGGGTCCCTTTGTCCTTTCTTTTATTTCTAAAGGTCTATTATTTTTACTCCTTAAAAAATGATGAAAAAAAAGTCAGTATACTTATTACATTGTATATATAGGTTATGGATATAGATTAACGTTTATTTTGTAAAAAAATTTTGAAACTCATAAAGTCTAAAGTGGATCTCTTTTATTTTACTAAAGTATTCTATATGTAGCGAAACTCGGTGTGATATAGATATAGACAGATAGATACAAATAAAGAATTTATACTTTCCGTTTTGAAGTCGTTAAAATCTTTTTTTAATATATTAATATTAGAACTTTATATTTATCTAAGAATTCTGAGTTTTTCGTGTTTCATACTGCGTTTTACCACTATTTAAACTGATTTTTCACATTCTCTATGATATTTGTTACAAAGTTTATTACTTTTTTAATCTTTGTCTATAAAAGTTTCGTACATAGTATACTTCATGGTCATGAGTTCTTATCGTTTCTTTTGGAAGATTTTTAGTTATGACTTTACTACTTATTAGGTCATCTTTTTATGTTTAATAAATTTGTTTTTAAAATTATTCACACTTTTAGGTTTACCGGTCACTTATAAATATTAGTTCCTTTGTTACTAAATTTTATAATTAATTTATGTAAAATTATAGGAATTATTACTTTGAACTTTTAGATATTGGCGGTGACTTACCCACTCACACACATATATATATACACACACATATATATATATATACACATATATATATATATATATATATCACCATACAGAAATATTACCTTACGGGATATATCAGATATTACCTTATTATAGGTAGTCATTTTTACATATTTGAGATTCGTCTTTAAAATTCTTTGAATACTTTTTAATAAACGTCTTCACATATACTGTGTTTAATATTTCTTAAGTTTCTTACTACGTATAATACACATTTAAAGATGTATTCCTCTTTTGTATCTTTTATATATTATTATTAACTATGGTTTAAGTCCTAAAACAAATACAGATCCATGTCTCTTTTTCTCTTTCCTTTCCTTTCCCCCTAATCCTTCCAAATAAGTTCCCAAAATTTGGCATAAACACTATAAAATAATGTGAAGATATTTTAAAATTTAATCTATGTGATTTACAGATCCGAAAAGTCGTATTAGTCCGAGATCAAATTACTTTTGGTACGTAGGAGTGAAGTTCACAAAATTGAAGTGGGAGTCCGTCCATATGTCTCGAGTGCGAGAATGACGTCATAAGTCTATTTCACCTCAAATGATATAGATCATTCTCTGTTCTTTGAAAGGGGTTTTCGAGGTCGTCTACGGAAGAGTGTAGAATACTTGTATTTAGTTCTGATGTCGAAATTAGTCAGTGTCACCAGTTACCTAATTTTTTTTTTACTGTTCTGTAGTTTTTCCTCCATAAATAATACACTGTCCATTTCTTTATCTATCGTGTTCAGTACTCTGAAAAGACATAAAGTTATCGATTAAGTTTCGGTTCGGTTCATTAACGACTGTGAAGTCTTGTTTCAGTAGGAATTGTGTCTTCTTTGCAGAATTTAAAAGTGTTATCGATGGTTAGAAACTGGAACGATACTCATAGAGTTGAATTTTTCCTATGAGTATTTTATAACGTACGACTATCTTTTATGTAAAATTACTACCTTTGTGACTCGCTTCAACGTTTCCATTTAAGAAACTTAATCCTGATGACAACTCTATTTTGTTATGACACAATACGAATCAGCGAGTCAGCACAGGCTGAGAAACATTGGGGTATCTGACCTCGGGCGGTCCGAGGAGACAGGAACCCCTCAAAGGTATGGTACGGAAGGAGGTCCCTAAGAAGGGTTGTGTCCCTGACTTGGGTCCAGAGAGTGTACCGTCCGTTTAAGAAATGACGGACTCGGTGGTCCCCCTCGGGATTTCGTTTTCATAAATATACTTTCTATTTGTGATTAACCACTTTCTTTTTCTAAGAATTTCCCTTTATAGTTTAAGTGTAATCCTGTGAAACTCTTATTTCACTAAAGAGTGTAGTGATTAAATTTTTCCTTTAGTGTTTATATCATCGATAGAATCCAAAAACATTGACAAGTTCTCAATTTAAAAATTTTAATAATTAAATTAAACAAATTAATAGAGTACGATAAGGTCTTTTGTCTCATTCTGTAGAAATCTTAAATCGTAAATTGTGACTCTGATACTTTATAATGTGTCTTTTACATAGTTATTTTACAGTTATTATATTGTTTTATACAGGTGTACGATATTTTATTATTATTAATAGTACTTTTAGGTTTCAATTAATAATCGATTCTATATATGACAGAGTAAATTTGTTATTAAATACCAGACGGTTCCCACTTAGTGATTCTCTCACCCGTTTTTTCTCTTTCCTTTCTATATATTACACATTTGATCAACACAAAGTTTAATTTTCGTTAGTAACGTTTTCTAATACCAAGGTAGTAAACGATTTTCGGATAAAGGGATTTCGGTGTTATATTTTTTTAATAATAAATGATACTAAGTTTGTGAAGTATATTATATAACCAACTACATTATATACAGTTTTATTTTATTTTGTTTTATATTGTTTGACCGACCAGGACTTGTATCGTAAAATGTTAAACCAGTACGGTTAACAGTTAAATCAGTTCTTATAAATGATTCGTAGGTGACACAAGATTTTCAATAAAACGTAAAGTGAGGGGTCCATATGTTCATAAAAAAAGTAAAATTATTCATCTCATAAAACTAAACTTTAAATATAAACTTTTTCTCACAAAATCTTCGTCGTATATCTACAGTTCACTCTATTCACACAATGGGTTTAAATATCTTCTCCCCTTACTATAGACGTAATCATACATATGATTTTGATATTGTATTATATTACGGAACCAATATGATCAAATAGAAGAATCTATAAAACTACTACTTTCACTATCTACAGGTTTTATGGTATGTTTCTAAGTTCGACAGTATGACTTATTCCCTTTTGTGAGACTATCGTTAGAATCCTGAGGAAAAAGAGAATTTGTGTAGTTTACCTTTGTATTCGATGAGAACGTTTTGACAAGATCGTACAGAGAATTTCTTCTGTGGTAAGATTTTGTAAATAAAATAGAACAAAAAAATTTATTAGTTCTATTAAGTAAGTTTTGTGAAAAATATGTTAAACGTTACCGTGATTAGAGATACTCAAATGGTAAAATTTTATTTTTATGGTAATAATCTGACCATAACTTTATCAAACCTTATGGTAATCTAATTTGGATTTCTTATGTTTTATGTATATTGGTCACTCCTAGTCTCTTCGAAAGAAGTACCGGATGATGATACATAGTCTTGACACTACTTATTAATACTGATATATATGTATATATGAGTAAAAATAAGTATCATTATTATTGCGGGTTAGAATTGACTTACCAGTAACACTCTGTACCTGAACTTGAATACCAGTTCTAGAGCAAGACGGAAGTAGTTTGTTAAGCGTCAAAGAGGAAGAGACAAAGTGTCAATGTGTTTGACCTTGGACCCCTCCGCCGTCTAGACCCTCGTCGATGTATGACTGTGCTCGAGTCTGTACGAACTGGAGTTTGAGCGGGGGTTTGTCAAGTTCGTCGTTAAAGTCGACGACTCTTAAGATCCATATAATCAATGGAGAGTTTAAAACTTCTAGAGACTTTTTTCATTTTAAAAGATTTTGAAATTGTGACTTAGTCAGTGATGGTTTACTCGTATCTTCATAATAGTTATTAATGTCTTAATTCTATTTTCTTTTGTAACCCGAAGGGACCACCGAGTCTCCAATGGATCCAAGTTAGGGACCCAGCCCTTCTAGGGGACCTCTTCCGTTACCGTTGAGTGAGGTTATAAGAACGGACCTCTTAGGGTACCTGCCTCCTCGGAACACCCGATGTCAGGTACCCCAGAGTTTCTCAGCCCCAGAGTTTCTCGTTCTACCTATCTCGTTGTATCCGTGTTTGACGGTATCCGTGAATCTTCGTTCTCTTCTCGCGTTTCACCGTTTTAGTTCTTTGACGGTCTAGAGTTTCCTAGGTCCACCCCTCTCCGACCCTGTACTCCCGAACGAGTCCATTGTCTTATAAACTGTTACTCTAAATAACAAACAAATATAAGATAACTCTCCTTTTGTAAGAATGTCAGTTCACAAAAGAGTTTTAGTACTGAATCTTATACCTCCTTTTGATTATCGACTTTCCTGGTACTCTCTCTTCCATAGAGAATTTTTACATGATTTTCCCATCTATAACAAAAGATTAGTGTTTACTTTTATCATTCATTTTTCCCGTTCTCCTTTGAAAACCTCCACTACCTATACAAATACCGTAACTAACACTATGATTAAAGTTCTTATGCTATGTTTGTATATGAATAGAGGTTTCAGTGATTCAACATATGTAATTTATATATATGCATGGAAAAAGATTCAGTTAGTACAAAGTTATTTCACAAATGTTTCATGATCGACTACTAGGATCTATTCTTTAGTTTATTTAGTTGATACTTAGTGTCTTTGTCAAAACTCATCTCTTCCTTCTGTACTAATGATAGTATACGTATTTCCTTTTGATAATAATTGAATTTCCATAGAAAACCATCCGTTTAATTCTTGAGTTAGGGTAAAGTGAACAACGGTAAACCGGTCAATAAGATTCCTAGTGGTGGGATTTAGGTATCGGAGTCTGATTTGGTCACATTTACCGTTATGTTAAACATAACACGACCTCTAAGGATATAAAACTTTTGAATGCCTATAAAAGGAATCTTATCCGATGTAATGTAAGTTGACTATTCCCCTTTTATCTATTCTCTAACCTTTCTCTCATCGTAGACGTTTCCACTCTTTCAACCTCGATTATTGATCGTAAGTCTTTTAATCCGTACAAGGACCAGTCAACCTTGTATGTAAAAAATTTCGTATTCTATGTAAAGTCTTTCACAGAGATCATTTCTCGGAACGTTTTAATCCGTTTACTCGAATGAAAAATAAGAAATAATTTTATGTTTCGAATCAATAAATAAGGTATTATTGGGATACTTCACCCAAAACGACAATAGGTATAAAATATCTCCTATTTTGACTTCGGTTCTTTCCGATTTGTCAAATTCCAGTGTAACGATCCTTTACCGTCTCGGTTCTAAGATTAGGTCTTACAAATGACCCTGAAGAGAGAAATCATTTTATTGTAATAATCTTGACCCAAAATCATATTTATTGTATACCTAGGATACAATCTGTATCTCCCTTCCTGATCTGACAGGTTTATAAAAGATTTTCTCTTTTTATTTCCTCTCGTTTTCTATTTATAGGATTATAAATCCGACTCTCAACGAATTGTATAATGTAAGTTCTATTAAAACGTGTATTGTTAAATTTTACATAAAAACATAAAGTGAAGAAGAACCTCTCATTTGAAGTTCTATTGTCCTGATGGTCTTGACTTCCATTACACACTTGTCCATGGACTTTGTGGATACGAGTAGAACTTTATGATTGGACTTGACATCGACTTTAAGAGTCACTTTACATTTATTAACCCTTCTGTTTGTTTTTAATTCGAAATAAAAGTTGGTTTCTCTTTGTGGACCAGTCAAGAAGTAAAAGACTTTGATCGTTTTACAAGAATTATGACAATACATGACTGCACGCGACGACAGATGACTGAATTTTAATTTTATCACTTTTTAATCTGGAGGAAGTTATTCGGTAGTTCGTGTCCTCACCTTAACTGAATAGACAGAACAAGAATAAATCGTAACGGCTCAGGTAACTAAAAATTCGACAAAGTTGATAACTTAGAAAGTAAAAAGGTACCCCCTTTTCATTTGTGTAACAACAAAATAAAATCTCTTATGAAAATTCTCTGACTCCTGTTGTCATCCGGTTATACCACCCCACCTTTCCGATCCTCGAACCTAAGGTTGTCCTGTACAAAGTTAGGGTGAGACGGGTGTAGTACTACCTTTACTGGAGACGAAGTGTCTAGAGGGAGAAATGGTCCCGTGAAGGTAGGACATCACTTTAGTGGATAAGAGTACAGAGAAAGAAAACCATCTGTGTCATGTCCTGTCTCTCCTGGAACAAGTAAAAATATGAACGTCGTATGTTGCCAACCAGATATTGTCTATGAATTGCAGTTCAATCTAGGTATTGGGTCAGTCCTATTGGAAACTTTGAACGTTGTTTAAGGACCTTACGGACCCAATTTACGGATTTAACTAATGTCGTCGATCCGGTTACCCAGACTCTTAGGAGGGATTGTAATCCGTTGAGCACCTACCGGAGGTCTGTCTTACGGGTCATGAAGTCTCCATCAAAGGTAGACTTGTTGTTTATTGTAGTAAGACTATATTAGGTGGTTAGAGGTCTCAACAGAAACACGGTCTGTTGATTAGAAATCGGAACTGTCAAATGGTACAGATTTAGAGTACTCTAAATGTTTGTTGACGTTACGGTAAGAACTGTCAATAAAGTAGAAACTGTGTTAATAAAATAAAAAATCTAGACAAAGGTTAGTACACGGTACTTCATTTAAGGACAAAAGAGTCTTGTCTATGAGTGGATTTACATGTCCGATTTCTTTTGTTTTTATTTCAGAGGAGAACACTCAACCGGATCAGGGACAGTACGAATTATTTCATAGAAGACCTCTATTCACACTGAGTAACGAAGGATGGACCGAACGGTCCGGGACCGTTCAAAATCTTGGGAGTCTACCTTACCGTCTAACATAAAAGACTCGTACCGCTATGTATGTGTATGTGCTTGTGTATAGGGAAGGACGTGTGAAGTTATTTTTACACTACCGTTAGGAGGTCACTTTACCCTCCAGATCCCAGAGAGACAGAAGTTTGACCCACCTGAAATCATTGATGAATTAGTTATTATACATCCCCTACACCACGAGTTACTGAAGACTCCGATCCATTATTTTTCGTTTTCCTGGAGTCTGATCTAGTGGGAGACTGAAGTCTGTAAACGAGAACCTTGGGTCGGTGGTACAACATTCCTTAGGGTCCGATTTACTTCGCCAGGATCCATCCGTATGGTTGTTATCGATATCGTCCGAGGGTCCCGGTTGAGACACGTACCTACTCTGATATTCATCAGGGTTGGAGGTTACACACTTAGAAGGTCGACTCTGGGTACCTTTGGTGGTCTCCATTACCTACTTATACCGACAAAATTCAGTAGTTCAAAACTTTTATAGACAATAAGTCGTTATCTATTACTTTTAACTAAAGCGTCCTACGGATTGAAAACCTTACAGGTAAATGTTAATCTAAATTCTGGTAGAATCTAGAGAGTATAAGAAACCCGTAAAAAATTGACTCTCTACTAGACCTTTATTGGTAAGACTTAAAATATAAGGGTATGGTTTATAGTGGTTAATACCTTCTTTATTCTTTTAGTTAGTCTTACATGACAGGATTTATAGAATAAACTATTTTTTTTTTTTGGAGGTCTAATAACAAATTTCCGGAGGTGTCATACAGGAGTAGGTAAAACAGTGGACATAAAGAGGTTGTCTTTAACAAGAGTGACCAATAAAAAATTTTACATCAAGAAAGGTAGAAATTACTTTGTACTTATAAAAACCGTCTTTTACGTGTTGTGACATTTGGGGTCCATACGAAATAAGAGAGTGTTGCTTTAGAAAGGGTAAATAAACTAAATTTAGGTAAGTTTTTAAAGAGACTTTGTGTAAAAACAAGTGAGTGAAAAGTAAGAATCTAAAGTGAGGAGTAGGGTGGAAATTGGATACCGGTGGAGTTTGGATACCAAGAAACGGGTCAGTGGGTGGTTGTTTATGTAGTCTATCAGATGTTTGAACAGGATCTTACACGGTTAGTCTTCTAGAGGAAGAATAGGCGATTTATTGTGTGAGGACTTCAGTTTTATTCAGTTAAATAAAAAAATTATACCCGAAGGGACCACCGAGTCTACCATTTCTTACACGGAGGTAACGTCCTCTGGACCCAAACTAGGGACCCGACCTCTTACCTTACCGTTGGATGATGTCATAAGAACGGACCTCTTAGGGGTACCTGTCTCCTCGGACCGACCGATGTCAGGTATCCCAATGTTTTTCAGTCTGTACTGACTCGTTGATTCGTATCTTGGAAAAACAAACGGATAAGAATATACTAAGTCAAAATGGTAGATATTTTATTCCTACTATTAAATGGACCGAGGTCTCAACGACATAATTAACTGTTATATTCGTAAAATATCCAGTCACGACGATGACGACGATTCAGTGAAGTCAGCACAGGCTGAGACACACTGGGGTACCTGCCGTCACGTGGTACGAGGGGGCAGGGACCCTAAGAGGTCCGTTCTTGCGACCTGACCCAACGGCAAAGGAAGAGGTTACGTACTTTCACTTTTCACTTTCCCTTCAGCGAGACAGCACAGTACCCGACGTCGGATGGTCCGAGGAGGTAGGTACCCTAAAAGGTCCACTTTCATGACCTCGTCCCACGGTAGCGGAAGAGATATGGACATTAAGAATATAAATATAGAATACAAGTACAAACATAAGTCCGAAAATCGCTCATCCAATGAAGGAGTGACAAGGTAACACAAGTTAATGAATTATAAGTAATGTACACTAATAGGTGTCAACCTCTTCCAGTCCTGGAATTTGGTAATTTAATAAATAACTGTAATTTGTATAAGTTTAAGTTTCCTACGGATGACAAATTTTACGTCGGTATTTTGATCTTTTTAGTCGGAAAAGGTTGTAAGGGATACTAAAATTAAAACTGTCTGATGTACTTTTAATCCTTTGGTTCTATGTTAACTCCCATATTAATCTTGTTTTATGTTTTAAAATCTTTGATCTTGAAGGAGACAATATTCAAGTCACTTGTCAGAAAAGGCGTCCTTATGACATCGGGAAAGAGAGTTTAAATTTCCCCACTTCTCCAGGTTTCGGTTTTTTTTTTTTTTTTTATCATACGAAACTATTAGAGAGACCTGAGTTTTGAAGTATCTACTAAAACTTTTGGTTCAGTCCAAACACTAAATGTGAAGTCATTATACTACTACTTTCAGATTCATTGATTTCCACTATTCTTCACTGTATTGTATTTTTCAAATACTTGTGCCACGAATGAAACACTTTGTCAATTAGAAGTAAACTTATAAGGATTATGCATAACTATTTTCTGAATGAACGTTACAGATTTCTTCTAACCTTTTTTTTTTTCATAATGACAACATCCTTTCTTAGAATAGTCATAAGATTCTAAAAACCTTTCAATTGTGACTCCACGAGATAGAATTTTTATTTACTACATGTTAAATAGTGTTCCTTTAAATGACACATTCTCACTTTTCCGAACCTACAATTCCCAAAAATTTTAAATAAAAGTCCCATCGTTAAGATATATTCTCCCATCAACAATTATTGTAGGAAGAGATTTTATTTTTAACAGCTCAGATATGAAATCTTCAAAACGTATTTTATTAATAAGTCTCCATATTCTGATTAGGTTTTAACCCTTTTTGAACACACCTATGACCACAAGTATAGACGTCATACATAGTCTCTTGTTGATTTACGAAAGTTGTTTGTAGTAATACAATACCAAGTAAAAGAATTGTATAATATGTTGTATTTGCACAAATGTTTCTAAATATTATTGAGCCTTTTATGACTTCCATATACAAGTCACTCTTTTAAAACAAAAACAAAAACACTGTACGTCAGACCGTACACCCTAAAATCAAGGGACTGGTCCCTGACTTGGGGCCGAGGGACGTAACCACCGTGTCTCAGAATTAGTGACCTGGTGGTCCCTTTAGGGTTCACTCCCTTGTTTTATTGATTTCGTGTACATATTATCCTTGTGTTAGTTCGTTTAAATGTATATCGTATTATTGATTCCCTTTTATATTTTCTCCCTCCAGGATACCAAACACCGACAGACTGACTGAAAAAGGTATAAAAGACAATAAAATGGTTTATGAAATATTATTTTTATATAAAATGTTACTTTATGAAAAATTAATTAAAAAAAAGAATGGGAGTGAAGGGAGAAAGAGAAATAAGATAGAGAAAAGAAGTAAGTATTCAACCGTATGGTTAATTCTCAAACCAAAGACTTAAGGAGTTTTTGACGTAAATTTAATATAGAGTTCAGTGAAAGATGACCCGAAAGATCTACCGTGATCACCATTTCTTAAGTGGACGGTTACGTCCTCTGAATTCTCTGAGCCCAAGTTAGGGACGGAACCTTCTTGGGGACCTCCTCCTTTACCGTTGGATGAGGTCATAAGGACGGACCTCTTGAGGGTACCTGTCTCTCCGGACCGTCCATTGTGTAGGTATCTCAGTCTCAGACTATGCTGACTTTACTGAATCGTACGTGTATATGAAAGATGGTCACACTCAAATACATTCAACCATTGAAGGATCAAAAGATTTAGACATGTTTAATCGTATTGTTATCGTAAAGGTAAAGACTAACGACCTTTTAATTCACTCTGTTGTTATTATTTTGAGAACCGTACCACGGATGATAGTGTACCGGTAATGAATCGTCTACTCTGGACAATGAGACATCAAAGGCCGGACAGTAAGGGGGAAGACACAGGAATAAATGGAGGGAAAACTCTTCAAGGGACCACCGAGTCTGTCATTTCGTAGACGGATGTTACACCCTCTGGACCCAAGTTAGGGACCCAGTCCTTCTAGAGGACCTCTTCCTTTACCGTTGGGTGAGGTCATGAGAACGAACCTTTTAGGGTACCTGTCTCCTCGGACCAATCCGATGTCAGGTACCCCAGCGTTTCTCAACCTGTGTTGACTGACTGAAGTGAAAACCAAGTGACACTCTTCAAGATATAATTTTTTTCGTCTTCCTTGAAGTTTATAATAGATTGATTTCGTTTGTAAACACACAAGAAATTACAACGAGACTGTACACATTTTTCTAAACTCTCGTCAAGGTCCCTTGTCACAAAGGACTTTTGTAGTACCTCTCCAGTCACAAAGTGTTGTCTTCTTTGGGTGTTTTACTTTTGAATAGACCTTCTTTTGTCACCATAATAAAGAAACAAGATTAACTAAAAGAGTTTGGACTTGATTACACGATTAGTTCAATGACAGGTAACACTTGTACCTACCCGGTTCCAGTAGGAGATTTGGAATTGTTATATCAAAGAGTTCGAAACTGTAAAAAGTCAAACGTCGGAAACGACTATCTCTAATGTATACGATCACTGAAGAGTTATACTTTTGACGTCCTCAAATTTGTTCCTGTAAAGTCTACTTTTATGTTATGGAAAACCGAACGTAAAGAAACAATTTATAAAGTTTCGTGTAGGAACCTTGTGTGTGACGAAGACAGACATGTGTATCGATATATATCAATACACACTTAGTATAATCGCACTTTCGTGTTCTTATAGGGTAATAAGTGGGTAAAACTTGGTAAAGGACCTTAAGTGGGTACGAAGTTTTCTTTTTTTTTTTTTTCTTAGACGGTCGTATTCGTTTGGTTGAAAAATTTTTTGTCACAGACATAACCTCTTTGTATTCTTTGACGTACGTATGTCTCTCTCCTTATCTCTCTTCCTAATATTCTTTGACCGAATCTACTAATACCTTCGGTCCTTCGGGACGTGAGACGTCAGTCATTCGACTTTTACGACCCTTCAATTATAACATCAAGATTGCGGTCAGGTTTCCGTACCCTTGGTCCTCTCGGTTATGACATCCGAAGTAAGGTTTTCGGTTGTCTGACCTCTGGGTTCATTTTGGTTAACAAGTCAAGTTCAAGTTTTCGTCCTTTTGTCGTTGTAGGGTCGAATTTGTCAGCGACTAAAATTTTAAATTATGATAAAAAGACTAAAAAGGTCCATTCTTATGTTCTTGTTCACTGTCACACTAATTCATTACTATCGAGTTAAATCCTATTATTACCCTTTTCCTATCACATATCTTCATCCGTAAAAAGAATGATAGTCTTTCTTAAAAACATTTTTTACAATTCGAAAAAGAGAGTTTCCTCAGTTAAGACCCGTAATGTAATCGACATGGTTTCTTAATCGTTTAACTTAGGTTGTTGTGTATTTTTTCTAGTACGTAGTGTTGGTTCAACCTAAGTAGGGTCCCAGTGTCCTTACCAAGTTGTTAAACGTTTAGTTAGTTACGCTATGTGGTGTAGGTGTTTTCTTTTCTATTTTAGTGTTCTAATAGAGTTAAATTTCTGAATTTATACTGTACTGGAGATTTTGATGATCTTCTCTTGTCTCTGTTTTGTAAGAGACTATATTAAGTATCGTTACGAAAAAATCCAGTAAGAGAGTTCTGTTATCTTTATTATCGTCTTCATTTGTTTATCCTGGATTAGTTTGAATGTTCGAAAACGTGTAGTTACTTTGGTATTTCGTTTTTCTGATAGATACCTGACCCTTCTTTATCATCGTTTACTATACTGGCTGTTCTCCAATTAAAGGTTTTATATGTTTGTCGAGTCTGTTGTCTTTGTTGTTGTTTTTGAAAGGGTTTATCCGTCTTCTGGATTTGTCTGTAAAAACGTTTCTTTTATATATCTACCGGTCATCCGTGTATTTTTCTACGAGTTGTAGTGAATAATAATCTCTGAACGTTTAATTTTGATACTCCATGGTGGAGTATGTCCAGTCTGACCAGTAGCAATTTTTCAGATGTTTATTGTTGACGACCTCTCCCACACTTCTTTTCTCTAGAGAAGATATGACAACCACCCTTACTTTTAACCACGGCAGTGATACCTTTTGTCATACCCGTAAGGAGTTTTTTAATTTTTGTCTCAACGGTATACTAGGTCGTCAAGGTGAGGACCCGTAAATAGTCTCTTTTGAGACTAAACTTTACTATGTAAGTGGGGCTACAAGTCTCATCGTGATAAATGTTATCGACTTTATGTCTTCGTTGAATTTACAGGTAACTGTCTATTTACCTATTTCTACACGTGCGTGCGCGTGTGTGTGTGTGTGTGTGTGTGTGACCTTATGATAAGTCGGTATTTTTTACTTTAAACGTCGTTGTACCTACCTGGGTCTCTAATTGCTCCATTCTATTCAGTCTTTCTCTTTCTGTTTAACGGTGTACCATAGTGAATATACATCTTAGATTTTATGTTGTGTTTTCTTGAGTGAATTCTTTGTCTTTATTTGAGTGTCTGTATCTCTTGTCTGTACACAAACGGTTCCCTCTTCATCTATCTCCTCCAGATCTGACCCTCAGACTCTAATCCTCCATTTTTGATAATGTGTATCTTACATATTTATTGTTTCAGGGTAACATATCGTGTCTCTCGATATAAGTTATAGCATATTATTTGGTATTACCTATTCTTATATATTTAGATATATTTATATATATACGTACTGATTTATTGAAACGATGTGTAGTCTTTATTGTATTGTAACATTAAGTTGATATGAAGTCATTTTTTATTTAAAATTTTTTCAAGAGTCTTTCTCTGGAATTTTTTACCCAGTTAGTCTCCCAATTTGATTAATACAAGGTAGAAGTAAAATCTTTAATAGAGTTTTAATGTATACATAAAATATTTTTCAATATGTATGTGTGTGTGGATATATACAATGTTACTCCTTATTCATGTAGTTAACAATAGAAATACAGTAATTTATTTAATTTCAATCATTTCTCTTCTGTGGTAAGTTCGGAATATTCGAGATCTAAGACGGATTGAAAGGTTCAACTGACGTGTCTAATCTATATACTGTGACCTGTTCAATAATTTGGAGTAATTTGGAGATAAGAAGTAGACATTTTACTGTTCTCATTAAGGATGGAGTCAAATGTCCTTTCTAGGAAAGTCTCTTATACACATTATCTTAATCGTACCGTGGAAGAAAAAGAAACGGTAGTACAACCTCTCCACTATAATGATGGTCATTGTAGTAACAGTAGTTATAGTCGATCACTCATCGTCACCAAACAGTGAGGTCCCTTAAGATTCAGACTTTTAACAGTGACACGAGGAAGTTTCAATATGATTCAATCACGTTCTCTTCCGACTTCGGAACGGTGTTACTATAGTTGTCGAGTTTGTGTTTATAAGTATCTGTTCCGTCCTTGATAATCATTCTATCGTCTATTACCACACTTGATACTGGTCGACCCTTCATCTTCGGGTTTCCGAAAGTTTAAGTTAAAAAAAGAAGTACGTAAACTTTGACCTTAAATAAGGAGAACGGTAAAATTCATTATCATTCTTTCGTAAAGATTTGTTCGTAAATTTAAGTTTCACTACTTTGGAAGACATATAAATTCACAGTCTTCCTCTGTTTGTCTTCGTATAAGTTACTGGTCTTTGTTGAGATCAACTGTAAGAAATTTAGTAGCTGTTAGTCGAAACCGTTTACGGGAATTCAACTATGTTTACGGGTCCCGGGAGGTAAACGGGGACAAATCTATGACTCCGGTCTTTCTCTTGTCCCACAAAGAAAGACCGTCTGTTCTCCTTAAGATCTTTCACACAATTCCAAAACAGGGACGTTCGAAAGAGAAGAACGAGGGTCTAAAAAAAAAAAAAAGAACGTCGGTGAGTATACCCGAAAACAAAGATACCGAGTTTGTTTTATCGAGGATATTCCCAGTAGTCGGCAGATCCGAGGTTCAAAGTCAGGAGTAAACACATTATTCGTCACACAATGTTTAAACTAATAAGGGTTGAGGTAATTACTAAAGAGATCCGAAGAATCTGTAGTAAAAGGGAACCATGAAGACGAAGTACTGGATGAGCAAGAACTAAAGAAACGACCAAAGAGTAGTAAAGGATTATTAATATTTATAAACGTGAAGGGAATCCGAGTCATTAATCTAAAGAGGAGAAGAGGTGGATGAGAAGGAGAGATTTACTTTGAGTACGTCAGGGTAATTAAATTTATAGTAGATATGTGTCTATCGGAGACGGGTTTGGAAAGAGCACTTGAGGTCTTAGTGTATGGACTGTCGGATAAACTATACAGGTGACCCAACAGTTCGTTGAGTATGAACGGTATGTGTTTTACTTTTGAATGGTACGTGAGACTAAAAGGAAGGGTATCAAAAGGGATAGAGTCATTTGAGAGACAAAGAGGTCAACAGATCTAGTTTTTAGTACCCCGGTAGGGACTAGGAAGAAAAAGAGAGTTTACGTATAAATTAGGTAACCGGTTTGGATTTGTAAATTTCGATAGGTCTTAATTAGTGAAGAGTCGGACATGGAACATTGTCAAATATATACCAGTGTTTAAGAAACTCTCAGGAGGATAGTTCTCTATTTCAAATCTCTGAAGAGACTGACAGATCATCGATTCTGAGACACTAAGGTTACGTTCCCAGGTCCAAGCTAAAGACTAACCCCTAGATCTAGGGTATACGACGTTGACTCTGAGTCACAGTGGTTTTTTTATTAAAAGTTTTTTCTCTCTATTCAGCTTTAGAGGTTGGGACCTTAAACCCACGTAAAACACTGGCGAAACTGTTTATATTACACTGTCTTCACTACCACACCGTGAAAGATCTAGATCTGTCCCCATTGATAGTGAAAACGGGAAAACCCTATGGACGATGACTCAAGATTTGATGATACATCCATCAGACTTATGACTTATCTGGTACATCTCTCCGGGACCCATCCATCTCCTTCGACAGAACCTAGTTGTTTATTCTATGGTCGACTTATAGAGGTTTGATGGGAACAAACGAGGAGTACTTTGTCTTGACGGGTCGTCTCTTGGGACGGATATAGGAACCGGGAGTCTTTGCACTACATATTATTCTACCAACTACATGTTCGGTGATTTAGTCCCCATTAAACAAGGTTTCAACATTTATCAGTCTTGTGAGTAGGAGAGGGTTCCATGGTAGTGGGGAGAGACCTTAATGAAATTTGAGAAGATTGACTAGAGACGAAAGGGACTAGGGGTCGAACTGGAACGGTAGGAAGAGACGTGTTTCGTCAGTGTCATTAGAAAATTTATTATGTAGCAAGAAGAGTTGTGGGAGGTTACCTGACGACAGAATATCACCAATTAAGGATAGAGTACTTCTGGTTGTCGGTCCAGGAACGTTGCCGGGACTGTCGGGATGTACTAGACTTGGAGACGATGACGAGACTTAAATGCAGAGTGGTAAGAAGGACCATGCGTGAGGGAGTCGGCATGACCAAAGGGGCTTTAAGAGATGTTGTGTGGTTCGTGTGAGGAGACCGTAAAGGATGACGCAGACGTAAATGATAAGGAGACGGCTTTGTCTAAGGGAGGAACAGTGGGTGATTCGAGTGGGAAGGTGAAGGTCGTTAAGATACATCAAGTGGGGAAATGAGGGTAGTTAAGAGACGAATTTACCGTAGAAGATTCTCTCCTACAGTTACTGGTACTGTATGTTTTTCGTAGGGTGAGGACGTATAAGACAGTAAATAATAACAAAAGAAGAAAAAGTATTCGGTGTATTATGTCAGAAGATATAATGGATAAGTGAACAAATAGAAGACAGAGTTGTGAAAAACATGTTAAAGATAACGTAAGAATTTCCGTTATACATGAATTTTTCGATATATAAAAAATTCCTTAGAGGTGTGACAAGAGGTATCACCGACATGATCAAACGTAAGGGTGGTTGTCACATCCTCCCAAGGGAAAAGAGGTGTGGGAGAGGTCGTAAATAACGAACGTCTAAAAACCTAGCGTCGGTAAGACTGACCACACTTCACCATGGAGTAACACCAAAAATTAATTTTAATTTTCGAAGACATGTTGTTTCCTTTTATATTCGTTCCACTTTTCTGTCGGAAGACTTACCCTCTTTTATTATCGTTGACTTTGTTGACTGTTTGTTGATTAGAGTTTTTATATGTTCGTTGAAGACGTCGAGTTAAGGTCTTTTTATTTGCTGGGTTAGTTTTTTACCCGGTTTCTTGATTTATCTGTAAAGAGGTTTCTTCTGTATGCCTACCGATTGTTTGTGTACTTTTCTTTGATGGAATACTGGGTCGTTAGGGTGAAGACCCGTATGTGTGGTTCCTTTGGTCTTAACTTTCTCTGTGTACATGGGGTTACAAGTAGCGTCGTGACAAATGTTATCGGTCCTGTACCTTTGTTGGATCTACAGGTAGTCGTCTACTTACCTATTCTTTCGACACCATGTATATGTGTTACCTCATAATGAGTCGGCAATTTTTCTTAAGTAAACTTAGTCAAGACTACTCTACCCACTTTGACCTCGGTTAATATGTCTCACTTCATTCGGTCTTTCTTTTTGTGGTTATGTCATATGATTGTGTATATATACCTTAAATCCTTCTACCGTTACTGCTGGGACATACGTTCTGTCCTTTTTTCTGTGTCTACACATATGGTCTAAAAACCTGAGTCTCCCTCTCCCTCTCCCACCCTACTAAACCCTCTTACCCTTAAGATTGTACATATNTTAGTAAACAAAAATTCAAATATTTTTATGGTAGTACAAATATTTTAGAAACCCTTAAGTGAAAAGTAAATTATAAATCATTAAATAATGATTGTAAATTGGTACAACGACGTATAACGATACATATATATGTATATATATATTTTTATATATATACATATACACACACACATAAGTAAAACGGACACCATACCAAAACACTTATAAGTTGTTTAATGAGCAGATGAGAACAGAACTAACTGTAAATCTACCAAAAGTCTAAAAGGTGATACTTATGATAAAATACACAGAAAGTGACGGATACAAGTTCTTAAGAGGAACCATTTTATGGATTGTCATATTAAGGTTCCCATTAAAAACCAATGTGAAACATACTCAGGTACAAAGATGACTTTTGGTAGACGTGAAGGAATCAGGGATGTAATATATAAACCGGGTTTAATAAAAGGATACGTCCTGAAGACCACCAACAGAAAAGTGGTTGATACGAGGTAAAAATGTGGTTATCATGGGATTAAAAGGAAACCATTCAAGTAAAGAAAGGGTAAAAACCTTCAAGTCCACCGACACAGTGTTTCGGTCGAGATCTTTACTTTGACTATTCCTTCTTGGTAAGTCATGTAGGGTAGGAGAACTAGATGTCACTAGTTAAGTTCTTATCGTCTATATCGTGAATCTCTACAAACGACCTCTAAGACCCCTTTTCATGAAATGAACAGAAAATATCTTGAAGGGTTTCCCTACAAAAGTAGAACTATTTCTAATTTTCGAACATTTGAACCCTGACCTCGTTTAAGACCCTTATCTCTCAGTTTTTTGTTATTGTCTTTTGGACAGAACCAGTGTAGAAGTGTAGAAGAAACAGTATAGTTCACCGAGTATTCGGTATAGATTTGACTTAAGATAAAGACCTTAAAATTCGGTAGTACTATACTACTATGGATGGTAAATAAATAAATAAATTCGTCGAAAACAATGGACAGAGTATTCTCATTATTATATAGGAATTAAAGAAGAGGTTAACAAGGAAGTGTACTTGTGAGATGGGTCGACACATTTGGTCAAAGGAATAAAAGTTTGTGAGAGGACTGTAAATAATAAAAGATGGAAGAAAGATCGTTTAAGAGTGGCTGTAAACTTTCGGGTCAAACAGGGGAAAAGTAAATACTTGGGAAAGGACTGGTACGACCCCGTAGTATACTGTGGTAGCGGAAAAGGCCGACACGGAAAACCCCTACCACAAGACACGAACAGTAGAGAACATCTCAGAATGTAAGGGTACCTGTAAAAGACGACCCGACGTCATACATACAGGAGAACAGGGTGATTCAAGTACCCGGTACTCAAAATAAAGTAATAGAGAGGGTTCTGTTATTTAGGAATAACTTACTTGTGTAGTCCGTTTCGTCCAGGTACAAAAGAGGTAATAGACCGTCGGTGTAAAAGTGAGATCATAGAGTCAAGGGTTTTACATTCTAAGACACATTGGGGTAATAATAATACCGATTTTGTTACTTGAACAGAATTGCGAACGCATCGTGACCAGAGAAAAGTCGTATAATGAGAATCACGAGACTTTTAGACACGTGGTGAGAATACTCAAAAATGTTCATAATCTAAACATTTAAATATTCTCTCTAGTAAAAATTTTTCGTGGAATTACAAATACTTTCTATTTCATTTGTTTACTAACTTTTATTACAAAATACTCATTTTTTGTCCCGTTAAATTGTGTAAATTTGATAAATATTTGTAAATTTTCGTCTTTCTTTTGTTTACTGGTGATTTTCGTCCTATCACTACTGTTTTTATTTATCTTACTCCGACGGTTTTATTCTCTCTTTACTTACTTAAGGTATACTGGGTCCCTCTCTTTGTTTGTAAGTATCCACCTCCGTAGTCTTTCCCCTGGATTATAGTCTCAAGAGTCTTCACTGACCACTAGGATAGCAGTGCAAACAGTTCTTGGTCACTACTCTCGTAGGTTTTAGAAAATGCTAAACGGATTTTAATCGATTTAAGTAACGTCCATTGAAGATACATCTACCAAGACTCTTCAATTGGATCATCTAGCCTATCAATTACAGATTTAGTACACACGGTTTTTTGCGTACGTTAGTGAAAATTTTTTACGAACATCACAAACATCAGATAATAATGTTTTCTTACACATTAAGAGTGAAAGTATCATGTGACAAGTTAGGTTTTCATTTTTCACGATATCGGATATACGATACAATATGTTGTGTCTGTTATTTAGTTGTTTATAACTTGTTATAAAAGATAAATTTGAACAGGGAAGTAATCCACCGTTTCCTTCACCCCTCTAACTCCCCGTCCTCAACTAGAAAATGTAACGAAAAATTATATATATCTTATAATCTTCAGTAAAAAGGGAACTTACTTAAATAAAACCAAAGAAAGTTCTTACTAGAAGGGGTATTTATAGAGTAAAGGGATTGGTATTGGTTACTGTCTCATGTAGACACTACTGACGAGAAACCTTTTCATTAAGGGATGATCTTCGTGTTGAAATAGTGTATCCCTCCGAAATCTTCATGATTAGCAAACCCAACGTAGGGTCGGGATAACTAGATCTGAGAGGGACCCGCCAAGAACCTCTGTATATAAAAAACTTTCGGTCGAATAATCCGGGTACATAAACGTAACGTCAGATACGAGAACGACGTGTCACGGACCAAGGTAGACGAAGACAAAAAGACCTAAGGGCTCCAGAGGATTTTCTACTGACTTTACGTCTCTTCGTTAATGGAGTTTCGCGTTTCGAACATTAGTGAACAGGGTGACCACGACCACTACGTAATTGTTGGTGTCTTTGTTACCTCTCAGGGTCATATAAGTAAATTTGATGTCAAACATAGTGTGACATAATCTTTATATGGTACGTTGACATACTTCAATATCGACAGTGTATAGGACGTCAGAGTAGGTTGTCTGTATACTTTCGACTCACCTTTACCCACCTTTCTTCTTACTCGGACGTGTTCTATCCAGGACCAGAGTTCCCTGTCTAGTAAAGAGTGTGTCCCGAGAGAGGATCTTAAATCGCTCGACAGGATGACTATTGTAGTGTGGTCCGAGACACTTGAGATACGGTCCGTTTACACTACCCTTTTAGTGTCACCGCCCTTCCAGTTGACTTTGTGGTGTCGTTCAAGGTCAGGGAGTCCATTTTCCGAGATCCTCCCGATCTGTACAGATCCCGATCTGTCAGACTCGATTATTTTATGGTATTTGGGGAACTGAATTTGTTTGTTTGTTTTTTCCGTGTGTAGATAAAGACTGTCGACTCTCCAGGTTCTAGTTCCACGGTCATCCAGACTACAGAATACTCTGGAAGGGAGGACGAGACGTCTACCGGTCGATGGAAGAATGATGTCAGAGTGTACTTCTTTTCTTCTTCAAGAGACCAGGGACGAAGATTCCTGTGATTAGAGTAGTATTCTTGGTGAGTGTACTGGAGAAGATTTGGAGTGACAGAGAGATTCCGGGGGGGAGGATTATGGGATCGTAACCTCCAATCCCGAAGTCGTATTCTTGGTCCCTATCATGTGTTTATAAATCGGTAATTATCCCGGGGTCCGTTCGTATAGTATGAAGTCTACTTTGTTCATTCTGGTCATTCGGTCCTTGTGTCTGACTCGTATACAAAAATTCAATTCTCGGTTACGACAGTTACACTCGGTGTTCTCACGGTAATGTTCGAATTTTCGTCCGTACTTCAGAGGTCGAATCCTATTGTCTACATAAGGAGATGTAGTTGAATGTCCTATACCACTCGTACTTTCGTATTGTGAGTGACTAGACTATTCGAACTTTCTGGTTTGTGTTTGATGACTTTTCGACAAATGAATCTTTAATACGTCCCCAATTCGTACGGACTCCTTGTTGTTGTTGTTGTTGTTTTTGGACTTTCTTGAAACAGTTGATATGTTCTATTAGTGTAAAAATGGTTAAAGTCTCATTATATAGTTTCGTACTATGACTGATTCAATCCCATACTTGAGAAATGACTAACTTAAGTGTCTCTTAACGAAGATCTTATACATACCTTTCATTAAGTTGTTTGACAATTTTTATAACGAAGGGTCCTCTACCTTACTCTCGTCTCTCTATCTCTGTCTTCTCCCCAGAATGATATTTCACTTGCGGGAAAATTTTGAATATAAAATATCTTAAATATAGATATTTGATAAATCTTTAATTGGTCAAATTTTTGTTCTATACTCACGAACTTAAACAGTGAAACAAAAAATGTCTACCTATATTGATATAAGACTTTAGTCACCAGTTTTTATGAAGGTAGTCAGTTATCGCATAGAGTCATTTTCTATAACAAGATTTATCAGTACTCCCAGTTCTTTAAGATTTGACAACCACTTTTATTTGTGGTCTTCTTTTGATTTTGAGTTTTCCGATGCCTTCAAGTACAGTCAGTTCGATAAAAAGACTATTGAAGGTGACCTTACCCTATTTTTCAGTGTGTGGGGTCAGTTGGGACGATACATAAATTGTGTCTTATACGGTGTTAGGTACACACTTATACGATTTTGTCAGGACAGTTCTAAACCCCCCTTTTGCTAAGTCTTATTTAACTTTACAATTTTATGAGACTTTCTTTGGTTATACACCACATTAACATGTCAATTAACATGAATATTATTCGGGCCATAATTTTTTTTTTTCTTGATAGTACTATAAAATCTCCATAGCCCAAAATTCTTCGATAATTCCGTACATTACGTGAAATCTTAATTGTTCGGAAAAAGTGTCCTTTGTAAGAAGGAAAGAGGTAGGGTGTTCAGGAATTCATCTTATAATAAAATAATAATATACACATTCAGATCTCTAAACGATCGTCAGAGCAAGTATCCTTCATCATCTCTTTACTTAGTCTCAAGACGAAATAAAGTTTGTGGATACTATAATGGTCTAGTTTAAAACTACTTAATCTTTAGTTTGTTTCGTCTTGTTCAAGAATAACCTTGATGATCAAAACTTTACTAAGAGGTGTATATCGGGTTCAATTAGTATAATTAGATTTACCCGATGAAAGTTGTATACTTGGTATATTTCTCATATCTTGTAGTTTTACAGTAAAGTAGAGTTACTGTACACATTAATGTGGTCAAATGATGAAATAAAATGTTCCAATATGGACCACAATTATATAAAAATTTACACAAAAAAAAAAAGGGGTCAGTTGTAGACAATATAGTGTATATTTGATTTTTCGAGTTTGAGTCGTTCCTAAAATCGTGTTCATATTTGTATTCGTATATTTACGTAGTATTTATGTGATCGAACGGGGTTTTGTTGATGTTACGGTATACGGTGACGTAGGTAGACCTGGATTGAAAGTTAATACCCGTTGATTGTGTTCAGAGGTTGGTCAGGTAGGATTCCCTTTAGTCAAAACTTATAAGTAACCTTCTGACTACGACTTCCACTTTGAAGTTATGAAACCGGTAGACTACATTTCTTCACTGAGTAAACTTTTCTGGGACTAGGACCCTTACTAACTTCTACCCTCCTCTTCCCCTACTGTCTCCTACTCTGTCAACCTACCGTAGTGACTGAGCTGCCTGTACTCAAACTCATTCAAGACCCTCAACCACTGCCTGTCCCTTCGGACCTCACGACGTCAGGTACCCCAACGTTTCTCCACCTGTACTGACTCGTTGACTTGACTTGTGTTCAGTGATTTCGAAAAATACAATTAAATATGAATCCCATATTTCTCAAGACAATTAGTTTTTGTTTGTTTACTGGTTTAATTCTAACGTATAAAAACAACTACGACATTAACTTCAATAAAATAATTATAACTCGTTCTTCAGTTCAAAGAATTTTTAAATACATTCTTTTTAACCTTATATAACTATCATAGTAAACTATTTCCTTAAATCTATAGCCAAAGTTTCTTACTAATAAGGTAATAGAGGGTCTTCTTATACTCGATTAGAAATGAATTTTACTATCTATACGTTTTAGTGTAAGTTTAATTGTATACCTTGGTTGTAATCTCAGATCACTGTTCTATAGTTAAACCAAAGGTATAAAGGATGTAATTTTTGTGTCTTCATCCGTACAGGAACCACCACGTCACTAATTCTTAGGTGTACGGATAACTTCCCCTGTGTCCAAACTAGGGACCAGGACCTTTTAGGGTGTACGATTCCCCTAAGACGTGGTGTTGAAGACTTCGGGCACGAGATCTCAGACACGAGGTGTTCTTTTCGGTGACGAGTACGTGACGTTGACTGGTCGGGGTTGAGTGACGAAGGTCTCTTTCAGATACACGTCACTACTTCTTGGTCGAGTTAGTTTTTTGTTTTCATCTAAATAGCAAATAGATTAGGAAGGTTTACAAAAACAGGAACGTGTTAATGTATGACAGATATATTTGTTTCTTAAGTGGAGGTTCAGTAATATGGTTAAATGAAGAAGTCAAGTCAGCGAGTCAGCACAGGCTGAGAAACGCTGGGGTACTTAGCGTCGTACCGGAGGGACAGGTAGTGGTTGAGGATCTCAAGTGAGGTCTGAGTGCAGGTAGCTCAGTCACTACGGTAGGTCGGTAGAGTAGGAGACAGCAGGGGAAGAGGAGGACGGGGGTTAGGGAGGGTCGTAGTCTCAGAAAGGGTTACTCAGTTGAGAAACGTACTCCACCGGTTTCATGACCTCAAAGTCGAAATCGTAGTAAGGAAGGTTTCTTTAGGGTCCCGACTAGAGGAAGTCTTACCTGATCAATCTAGAGGAACGTCAGGTCCCCTGAGGGTTCTCAGAAGAGGTTTTGGTGTCAAGTTTTCGTAGTTAAGAAGCCGCGAGTCGGAAGAAGTGTCAGGTTGAGAGTGTAGGTATGTACTGGTGTCCTTTTTGGTATCGGAACTGATCTACCTGGAATCAGCCGTTTCATTACAGAGACGAAAACTTATACGATAGATCCAACCAGTATTGAAAAGAAGGTTCCTCATTCGCAGAAAATTACAGTACTAAGGGACCACCGAGTCTTTCGTTTCACAGACGGGCGTTACGCACTCTGGGTCCGAGCTAGGGACCCAGCCCTTCTAGGGGACTTCTTCCTTTACCGTTGGGTGAGGCCATGAGAACGGATCTTTTAAGGTACCTACCTTCTCGGACCACCCGATACCAGGTACCCCAGTGTTTCTCAGTCTGTGTTGACTCACAGAAGTGTTGAAGATAGTCTAATACAATTAAATGAAGAATTACCAGAAAGTTAGGAATCCACCTCTTCTAAAGTCATAGAAATAAAACAAAACATCTTCTTACCTACAAATAGAATAGTCTCAACTTCGAGATGACTCCATCTTAATTGTGTAATTTAATCTTAAGAAAATCTCACATGTTGTACTACTAAACTATTTACATATGTGATATTTTTCTAAGATTGTTAGTTCAATCAAACGTATCTTTTACCTAATTTGTTATCAAGAAATCTGAAGACCAAAAATTTAATGTTTTTTTTTTACTTTTGGTACTTTTACGAATTTATTGGAATTTTAAATTTTTTACGATGAACTTATACCATTTTATGGAGTAAAGATTACTTTTCAAGGACATAAAATACTATCTTGAAGATTTCGAGATTGGTTTTTGTTATATGACGGTGATGTCTTAAACTTTACCGGAAAGTATCATTATCCAAAGTTCATCTTACTTAAGATATTACAAAGAAGTCTTTATGGTACATGTTCGTAAGATTGAAACTTTTTGTACAATAAAGGTACCTTACCATTTATTAAAGATTAATAGTTATTGAATCAATAGTCTATATCAAACGTAAAAAGATTCATAAAGTACTTAAATTTACATTAATATATAGTGTTAGGGATAAATTCTTACTTTTTCTTTGGTGTCCTTGATATTAATATATATAGGTTTGAGGAATAAACGTACTCTTTTACGTATAGATCTTGACCGTCTCTAAAAGGGTTTCATGACCAGAACCGTAACTAAAAAAGGCCTAGACTGAAAATCTAGTTTTCGTGTCCGTTATTTTATTTTTTATTTGTGTAAACAGATATAGTCTGATTTTTCAAAGAGTATCGGATCTTTTATTAGTCATGTTACATCTCCATTATGTCTTGTACTCTTTCATAAACGTTTGGTATATAGACTGTTCCCTAATTATAGTTTTTATATATTCCTTGAGTATGTTGAGTTGTCGTTCTTTTTTTAATTGATCCATGGAACTAAAATTTTTACCCGTTTCCTGGATCTATCTGTACAGAGGTTTCTACAGTGTACTTATCGGTTTTCCATATACCTTTTTACAAGTTGTAGTGATTGTCAGTCCCTTTTCTTTTAGTTTTGTTGTTATTGGAGTGTGCGTAATCCTACACACACATAGACGAGTCAACACAATTTGAGAAACGCTGGGGTAATTGACATCGGGTGGTCCGAGAAGACAGGGACCCTAAAGCCCACTCTTATGATCTCATCCAATGGTAAAGGAAGAGGTCCCCTAGAAGGGTTGGGTCCCTAATTTGGGCGTAGAGATATTGAGAACGTAACGTTCTCCTAAGAAGTGGGTGACTCGGTGACCCCTGTGGGGTTACCAATAATAGTTTTTCATTTTTTTATTGTTCGTAACTACTACTACACCTGTTTTCCCACAGAAACATATGTGACCATTCTTGCACTCAGTCATGTCGGTAATACCTTTTGTCCTATCTTCAGGGAGTCTTTATATTTTTATCTTGATAGTAAACTAGGTAGTGGAAGAACCCATATATAGGTTTCCTTTATTTTATTGGGAGAACTTATCTATAAACATGTGGGTACAATTAGTGTCGTGATAAATATCATCGGTTCTATACCTTACAAGTCACTGTTGATTGTTTACTATTTCTTTTTTGTATATATATACATATAATAAATCGGATGTTTTATTCCTTTAAGAGAAAACAGTGAAAGTTATTGTACCTATTTGCACCTCCTGTAGTGGGATTCACTTCATTTAGTCTGTATCTGTTTGTGACGTACTAGAATGTCATTTACATTTTATACATATACATATATATTTTGTACATTTTCTTTTAATTTTATGTCGGTTTAATATCATTCTCTCTCGTCTTACCAATTGGTCCCGGTCCCCAACTCGTTTTCCCTTCTACAACCAGTCTCCCATACTTTAAGATCAATTTAATTATTTTATTTATTCAAGACCTCTGGATTTCACGTCGTATTAAACGTTATTACGTGACACAGGAACTTTAGACGACTCTCATGTAGAGTTCACGAGAGAGGTATGTGTCTTTCCTCATTGACACTCCGTTACCTAAACAAAATTGAATTAACACCATTTGTTAAGTATATGTATATAGTTTTGTAGTGTAAGAGATGGAATTTACATATATTGAAAACAAACAGTTATTATTAAATTATTTCGATCCCCCATTTTTTCGATTCTTTATTGACCCAGTTAATAAACTTGAGTCTAAAGGACTTCAGGTATAGAGAAAAATAGTATAGTTACATGCAAATTAATTAACGTAATCGTTAATGTTAGACTTCGTCAAATATTTTTTTCTCACATCTATGTTAGTTTGTCGTACATTCGACTTATTTTTATATTTCTCCTTTGTCTTTCAATAAATAAATCATATGTCTATTTTCATAATATATAGATCTGGGTCTTGATGTTCTCTGAGGTCTCGACAAAGGACTTCCAAAGAAAAACCGGTGCTCTTATATCCGAAAAGTCATACGATACCCTCCTCTGTCTTTTTTACACTCAATTTTGTATCAAGATAAAATATGGTGAATTTGACAATTAAAAAATAAAGTAGTGTGAGACTCCGAATGTTGTTATAACGACCCACGAACCTCTAATATAAGTCTCTTACTGAACCGACTACATCTTAATAACTGTTTCCTTTTGTTCTCGAGTGGTAAATATTTTTATTAAAAAAAGATTTACCCCTTTGTTGACACTTTTACCGGTCTTATTATAAAACACTTGATTTTAGAACAACATAGTATATCCCTTTTCTTTCACTGTCTCCTTTGAGTTTGGTTATTTTAGAATGTTCAAATGGGTTGTCTAATTTTAGACGTCTTTTTCATTCAATGATTAAAATATTTATCCGGGACAATACTTATAAAAGTTCGACCTCCCGACACAGGGAGGTTTTAAACATACAACTACGGAATTGAGAGATATTACTACCATAGATCTTCACTTCGGAAACTCTTTCTCAATCCGAATCTACTCTACTACTCCCATCCACGAGGTCCTACCCTAATCTCATGAATATACTTTTCTTTCTCTCTGTCTCGAGAAATAGAAGAGGTACACTTCCACATCGTTCGGTTCTTCTTTCAGGGGTGTTTCTTGTTTTAGACGGTTAGGGAACTAGGAACTGAAGGACCCGAGGTCTTGATACTTTTGATTTAAGGACATCGAAATGATATAGGTCAGACACCATAAGACAATTGCCATTGACCTCGACTGATTGTGTCCATTTTGTGTCTCAAAGGGGTTTGACTGACTGAACATCGTCACCTGTTGAGAAAAGTTCGTTTGGAATATACCACGGAGACTCTAAAAGGTCTTATACCTTTTAGACCTCGTCTCACTATAATTTATAATAAACCTTACTCCCCCGGTTACGACGAAATGGTACTTACTTCTATAGTATGACACTCACGACTCAAAGGATTTTGACTTTCTTACTTACTTATTTACGATGTATAAATACTGCTAAGGTTTGAACGGATTCTTTTCGTATTACTGAATCGTTCGTAACCCGAAGTAGGAGAGACGACTGTATCGGGAGGGATATAGGTCACAGTGGTCGTACTCAAAGGCACTACATTCTTTTCTGTACGACGTTGACGAAGACGACAAAAACCAATTGCAAAAAACACAATAATAACGTTAGAAATGATTTAAGTATTCTGTTAATACAATGTATGAAGATAATACAAGGAAGGAAGAGTCAAGTCAAGTCATCGAGTCAGTACAGGATGAGAGACGTCAGGGTACCTGACGTCGTGTGGTCCGGAGTGACAGGTAGTGGTTGGGGGTCTCGAACGAGTTTGGGTACAGGTAACTCAGTCACTATGGTAGGTTGGTAGAGTAAAAGATAGTACGGGAAGAGGAGAACGGAAGTTAGAAAGGGTCGCAGTTCCAGAAAAAGTGATTCAGTCAAGAAGTGTAGTCCAACGGTTTCTTGACCTCGAAGTCGAAGTCGTAGTCAGGAAGGTTACTTATAAGTCCTGACTAAAGGAAATCCTACCTGACCAACCTAGAGGAACGTCAGGTTCCCTGAGAGTTCAGAAGAGGTTGTGGTGTCAAGTTTTCGTAGGAAGGAAGATTAGGGTTGGATCGTGTCAGAAAGTTCAATGTCTCAAAGCTCAATGTCTCAAAGTTCAATGTCTCGTTGTCATTTCAACGAGACCAACTCCACTATGGCCTTCTGACTTCAGATCCGACAACACTCCGAATACACTTTATCACATACACCTTTGTTGATTGTCTACTAGACATCGTATCAGGTATTAGTTAGGATCAAGATGATAAATACGAGTAGGTTAGAACAGAGGTAAGTCCTTTAACTTAATGGAGAGTCTAATCTCGGTTCGATGTTAGACTTAACGTCATAGTAAAAAGAGGAATGTGGACTTGAGGATATAACGACAAGGTACCCTAGTACAGAAGTGACTCGATTAAAATTACTTCGGTAGGTCAATTATGAGTCAAAACAAACTCTTTTTTTTTTTTTTTTTGGGACTGTCAGGATGAACGTATGTTGACTTAAAATTTTTATAATTAACTCATAAATTTTAGGTAGATACAATTTAAACCATTATTAAAGAGGGACATCGCGGTCGATTAGTTCTAGAGTACTTACGGTTTAAACCGAGTTTGTTTACTTTCTTACTTATTTGTTTGTGACATGTAATTTTGTATAAGAGGACTTTCTTACGTGTGTGTAATAACTGTACTTCGGAGGGTTTCACCCTTAGACTTTTCTTTTGGATGTTTTAGTATAGACCGTCGGTACGGATGTGTGGACCAGGGAAAGTTTTTGTCGTAATGTCTTTGAACTAAAATTTTTAGACTCAATTTTGAAGTCATACAAAAGATAGGAGAGAGTTGACACACAGTAAACGTTTAAATCAATCATAAAGAAGATACCTAAGTTGATTAGGTTCCTCTTCTATAACTTTCCCTGTTTCGTTTTGTCTTAAATAATCTTACAACGGTCTCTACGGGGAAGACCATTCTGAGTTGTTCTTTTCATCTTGCAAATAACTTAATGATGACTCACTAAACAATCTGTGATGGATTAAAGAATATGAAGAGGTAATTTCCCGTCTATCTTACTTTTAGTGTTAGTGTCTTTTAATTGGTCAGACTAGTGTACCTGGTGTCAGAACAGATTGAGTTGCTTTGATACTCGGTACGGCACATCTCGTTGGGTTCTACCTACCCAGTACCACCTCTCAAGACTGTTTTACGTCAGGTGACCTCTTCCCTTACCGTTTGGTGAAGTCATAAGAACGGAACTCTTGGGGTACTTGACATACTTTTCCGTTTTTCTATATGTGACTTTCTACTTGAGGGGTCCAGTCATCCACGGGTTATACGATGACCTTTAGTCACCTCTTTATTGAGGTCTTTCTTACTTCTCTGTCTCGGTTTCGTTTTTGTCGTGGGTCAACACCTACACTGACCACTACCTTCATTTCAGGTTACGGTATTTCTCGTTACATTGTATCCTTGGACCTTACAATCCAGGTACTTCGTTCCGTTTAACTTTCTCCAGTTTGTCCTCTACTGTTCTAACTTGTAGCTCTAAAAATCCTTAGTCACTTGATTTTACCTGACCTTACCCACTTAAATTAAGTGTACTGGTAATATAGATGATGACACCTGTTCTTAGGGAATCTTCTTTACCTCATCGGTAGTTTCAGTTGTTCTCTCAGGTATTACGTCATGAACCTTCGTTAGAGTTTTTACTGTCTTACGAGAGATAAACAAAGGTTCCGTTTGGTGAGTTATAGTGTCGTTAGGTTCAGGAACGGGGTTGGTCATTACGACTTGTTAGACTTCTACTTACCAAGGTACTTGTGGATGTTCTGAAAGATCTTGATTGTAGGGTTTTTTCTATAGGAAAAGACGGCCCCAGGTCGGGGCCACCTAGGTCCCTTAAGTTTCACACCTATCGCAACCGCTCCTTTCTAAATAAATAATTATATTCTAATCTAATCCCTCTTTATCACATCATCCTTTTAATTCACCTCTTTCTTCCGACTTATTAAACCAAATGTACCCTTCGGTTATTTCAAGGTCTGTTCCTCGAACGTGGTAGATGCAATCCGGTGGCCGCAGGAGAACTTATAGCCCCGGCACGGGGCGGAACCCGAGGGGGAGCGCACCTAGAATTTTCGGCCCTGTTCAATTCATATGTACCACTCGGAGGTGTGGTGTCTACCCTTAAGTCGGTCTTTAATCTCTCCTCTGTGCCCCCTTGGTTAGGTCGGTGACCGGGGAGGAGATAACAAGTCTTCCGGAAAATATGAAAAACTAATATGTATCTCTAGTTACCCATTGTGTTTCAATACGTCGTAATCGTCGGGTCTGAGTAGTTTTGGTCCGAAAAGAGAGACGTATGGATCAACATATGTGTTCAGAATCCATTAAATGTAGTAGAAGACCGGTTTCCCCGGTTAATTGTAAAATGTCGGAAAAAAGACTATTCCCAAACAGTTGGTCTTCTGAATAAACACAACTAGAAGGGTTTCAGACCACGGTGAGAGTCTTTCGTGATTTATTTCAATGCAAGAATATATCGTTTCTATGTCGTTAAATATTGTTCATTTTCCTCATGTCACTAAATGTTGTTTTCTTTTCATTAATTGAGTTTTCAGATCACAACGATTGTAGTTTTGATGATATATAGAAAAAGGTATAGGGCAAATGTAACTAATTGTAGGAGGGTCCACGGATTTTCTATTTCTTATACCTCCGGACCGTCGTTAGTAACTCAGGTGTCACCTTTGGACAGTGGTTATACTAAAAATTGAGAGATCTTTTCTGAGGCATAGAAATTCTACGAAAATTCGAAACACGGAAAACGCCAACCCTCCGACTTTCGTTAAGTGTTCGACATTCTCCAGGCCCCTTGGACAATCCGTTCGATCTCTCGGTAGTCTCCGCCAAATTGACTTTGTAGGAAAAGTTTACGTCTTGTGATTTCGGGACTAAACTGAAAAAGGTCTCTTATAGTCTTCTCGTCTCATGTTTTCGGCCGTCTAAAAACCAAAAAACCCCATGTATGAGTCCTTTAAGGTCCCCCTTGGGGATTTCGGATTAGTGTAGGAACGTAAAACGGTCCGAAGGAAGGAGTACTGGAACAGTACCCGCCCTAAGGAGTGTGACCGAGGGCCGTTAAAAGTAATATCCTCTGACCTTTCATTTTCATCCTTCAGTTCTTTGTAGACCTCATTGTCCGTTTAAACCGGAACCTCATGTTTTGTTTCGTCCAGTTTCCGATTGTCTCAAACCACTTCTCTTACATGACAAGTATCGTTTGTGGGAGAAGGTTGTTGTGTTCTCTTCTGAGATCTGTGTCTGTAGTGTTCTACCAGTTATTACTTTAGTCTGACTGACATAAGAAACGTCGTTTTCTACCTCTTCGAGATGTACTAGTCGTTTTTGTTCTGTCCCTCGACTGACACCGAGTCTAGTACTTGAAGAATAACGGTTTAAGTCTGAATTTGACTTCTTTCATCCCTTTTGGTGATCTGGTAGGTCCATACTGGACTTAGTTTTGGGAATGTTAATATGTCACCTTCACTGTTTATCTGAGTTCCCTAATCCAGACTACCTGTCTCACGGACTTCTTTGTACCTGTCTCCAAGGACTGCAACATGTCCTCCGTCCCTAGTCCTGGTAGAGGTTCTTTCCTTTACGTTTTTCCGTTTTACCGTCAGACTTCTCCGGAATATTTATCGACACTTTTCTTTTCTTCACTGTCCGTTCCCTCTTTTCCTTTGTATATGGGTAAACTTACATCTCAAAGTTTCTTATCGTTCAAGTCAAGTCAAGTCAGCGAGTCAGTACAGGCTGAGAAACACTGGGGTACTTAGCGTCGTGCGGTCCGGAGGGACAGGTAGTGGTTGAGGGCCTCAAGTGAGTCTGAGTGCAGGTAGCTCAGTCACTACGGTAGATCGGTAGAGTAGGAGACAGCAGGGGAAAGGGAGGACGGGGGTTAGGGAGGGTCGTAGTTTCAGAAAAGCCTCGGAAGATTAAGAACTTTTGTAAGTGGTCAACAACACCCACACCGTAATTTTTATTTAAGAGGTTTCATTACACTTGTGTCTTCTACCACTACTAAAGTACTAAAACGTCTATTGAATACTTCTATCACGTCACACTATCAGTAGAATTTTTAGTTCTCTGGTTCACTAAATTTGTTTTTCGTCTTTTCTATTTCGTAGAAGTGTTCTTTTGGTTTTTTGACGACTTTACGTCCGGGCGTACTCAATAATAAGTATTAGAAAGAGAGAAACTTTTTGACATTCAGTATTAAGCTTCGTATAAAAGAAGAACTAAACTCCCTCCCAGAGAGGTGTTCGTTTCTGTATTACTCTGGGAACGTTTTATGGAATGATTTTAGTTCAATGCTATGTGTCTTTCATCATACATTAAATGATAAATCATGATACCTTTGTAATTTACTTACAGTACTATAACAAGTATACCTTATGTGTGTTATGAGACCAGTAGTACCCACCTTAAGGGACCACCGAATCTGTCATTTTTAGACGGACGTTACGTCCTCTGGCCCCAAACTAAGGACCCAGTTCTTCTAGGAGACCTCTTTCCTTGTCGATAAGTGTGACCATAAGAACGGACCTGTTAAGGTACCTGTCTCCTCGGACCATCCGATATCGGGTACCCCAACCTTTTCTCAGTCTGTGCTAACTCACTGATTATGAAAGTGAAAGACCAGTAACCCTAGAAAAATTGTAGGGCTTTGGTACCAAATTATTGTTCAGATACATTTTAATCCGTTCTTATTACTGAACACATACATGGAACGTGCTACAAAGTAAAAAGTGATTCCATTCTTTCCTGAAGGGACCACCGAGTTACCATTCTTAGGTGGACGGTTACGTCCTTTGTGTCCAAGTTAGGGACCCAACCCTTCTAGGGGACCTCTTCCTTTACCGTGGGGTGAGGTCATGAGAACGGACCCTTTAGGGTACCTGTCTCCTCGGACCGTCCGATGTCAGGTACCCCAGTGTTTTCTCAACCTGTACTGAATAGTTAATTTGTTGTGGTGGTTTTCCCTTCTTTTACTAAATGGTGAATATTTTTGGATAATTGGAAGTAAGAGGTACAACAGATTTACAACAACTTTATCTTCATTTTGACTCTGTCTTTTCAAAACATAATATAAAAATGTATTTAATGAATCAGTTTAAACAGTACCTGTATGGTCAATTTTAGAGACTGATGGATATTTTACTCTCTTCATCTACTCAAGTCTCAATAGACCAGGTAAGAGACTTTACACCCTGGAGTCTCGTGACTTTTAGACATCAATTATAGTACTCCGACCGATCAATTCTTCCGTTCGAGTCATGAAGTCAGAGGAGTAAACTTAAGACTAGAAGAAAAGTGATAGTTATACGTCACATACTGACATTTTTAGTTATCCTTTATTCACGATTTCTTGAAGGATTCCGTACTGTACGATACCTTTATTTTGATATTAGGACTATTAAGTAATTACTAAGAAGACGTTTTAAAAGTAATGACATTCTATGTAAAACAGATTCGAATCTGTCAACGTCTTGTTTAAACGTGCACTAAATAAAGGTGTTCATATCAGGTTCCAGTTCTTTTTTCCGAAACAAAATATATATTTTATATCGAAGACTTACTGTTCTTAAAGGATTTTGAGAAAAATTGTATTTTTTCTTTGACCTTGTCAAAACATCCTGTTCTATCCTTATTAAGTGTACACTGGTCTTTTGTGTAAAAAGTGAAAGTCCAAATAAAATTCACTATATTTACTGTACCTAGGACTTACCATTTTAATATTTATAACACAAAGTGAGATACGGAGGAAAAAGGTAAACTAAGTCGATATAAGGTCTACAGTTACACTAAAGGGGTTTCGTGTATATATGGATAGTAAACCGATATTAAGAAGACATAAAACATCTAGTAAAATTACAGTATTAGTTACTGATAGTTATTTTTTTTATTTCGTAGATCAAGGGTGTCGTCAGTGGACTTCGTTATACTCCTCTGACTTTTTTCTTCACAAATGGTGATCAAGGGTGACTGTTATAGACGTCGGTACCATTACTTTCCTTGGTGGTCTCCAAAGACCCTCTGTGTTTAACTTAAAGTTTAGTCGTATTAAGTGCACGAGAATAATTGTGTCATATGGATAACATATCTTCCGGTGATCACACTTCCGGTGTACGGTGAAAATCAGATACTTACAGTGTCCCCTTACCCTAGACTACCCTACAGACTCTGAGTAAAAACGAATACCGAGGTAGTCGTCTTTTCAAAAAGAGACCAAGATGTTTTCCCCCTATTTAGGTACTTTACGAGACCTGTAGGACGTGACTCGAGAACCACCTGTAAAAGTAAGTAGGTAGGTTAGTTTGCCACAACGATAAGTCAACGATTCAGCACAGGTTGAGAAACACTGGGGTTATGAACGATTTATTCTGTGTTACGATCGTCTACTCTTGGACAAGATGGTTCAGTCTCTTAAGTGACCACAGAAGGTCCGTCGAAAAGGTCACGCCGATTACAAAGAGAGGTATGAGGACGTGGTTGTGACCCAGTTGTAGGTTGTCGTTAAAGACAATGTATAAATAGTATAGGATGGGAGTGTTCTACCTCTTACCTTACCGTTAGGTGAGGTCATAAGAACGGACCTCATAGGGTACCTGTCTCCTCGGACGGCCCGATGTCATGTACCCCAACGTTTCTCAGTCTGTGCTGACTCGTTTATTGTGAGACGATGTGATGTTTCGCAACCTGTGCTGGCTCGATGAAATGAAATGATGTGATGGGAGTCTTCTTACGTGTCCAGAATGTAAAGTGGTTTCCTTCGTGACCGACACCCATCTTTTAAGAACCAAATGGTGTGTCATTGTAAACTATATCGAAGTGAAAGTCAAACTGTCTTCGTCGATTACACGTAACAGTACGTGAGTACTAACGATTCTCTTATTGAACTACCTCATGAATAATAGGTGTGAATTATCTCCTATTTAGACTTAGATTTCACTTTAATTTATTGACCTGTTGTCAGTGTGTCGACCATTCGGACTCTCGGTCGTTAAATTGGGTTCAAGTAGACTAAGCTTTTCAGTTTAGAATTACGTCGGAGGGACTTATTTGTGTTATAACTCCCGATTACTTTTCGTTACTTCTAAACTTTGTTAGTTCCGTAGACGGTTCAAACCAGAAAGGGAGGAAATCCGACATGACACAAAATTTTTTATACAATTACTACTCCTTTTTTTTTTCCTCACTCCTATTCTTGTCTTTCTCCCTATTTTATTTTCTTCGTAGACACAAGTAGATAGTACGACCCGTGAACGTGTTCATAATTGTGTCAATTAGGAGAATTATCACAAAGATAAAAGTGACTATCTCTTTAGTGGGAGACTTATCGTCGTGGTCCTAAATTTTGGTCCGGACAAACTGAGTCTCTACTATGTGAACGTTTGTGGATACAAATGATGTATATAACTCCAGGTGAGTGAGGATAGTTAGGATTAGTTGTGTCTCCCATGACCTTGTCAAGAACGAGAGAACTCTGACCTTCTCTTCGTCTCGACGAAAGATTTTGGAGAAATAAATGAGGAAACCATTGAGTGGATTTGGGAAATCGATGAGTGGTTTGGCTCCTTGAAGGACATAAAACACGGACATTTTATTTGGGTATTAAATTGTAAAAAAAACAAGGAAAGGTAAAAGTCATATCGGTTTATTGAAAAACAAGATGTCTTGAAAAATCTTTTTATCTCTATGTTTTATAAGTTTGGATTAATGATGTAGACATTAAAGGGTTGTTTAACATATTACAGAACTCATTCGTCACTGTCTCCTGACATCCAGACTTCCACGAAAAGGTCACTACCCCTGTCTATTCTATCGTATCTTTTACGGTACATTATAGAGTACAAATGCTCTTGCGAAAATACTTACCGTAAGAGAGACAGGTCGTGTTAGTCTGGAGGAATAGTAGTGAATCAATTACACGCAAGTAAGCAATGAAAGGAGAGGATTCTTTGAAACAAGATTAAAAACGGTTTAGGGGTGTCCATAGGAAAGGTTCCGACTTCTCACAACGTTGATAGACAAAGATACTCCACAATATATCAAAATCAGGGAATCCCATGTTATATTTGAGGTCTTCTCGTCCTTGACGAGAGAAAATTAAGTTGGAACATAGGGATTCACGGATTGTCGTAAGGATACGTATTATCTACGAAGTATTTGTAAACGACTTTATTAATTAAACGTCTACTTGGTTTTCAATCCCGTTGTGTTTAGACATCGGTACCTTTTGTTATTATAAATGACCAAAACTTTGAATTAATTAACTTGGATACAACGTAGGATCCGTGAAATCGGTACTTGACGGAACCGGGGATTAAGTAATGACTATTTACAGTCTGAGTGGTTCACACATAAGTCTTAGAAATATGTATACTCTACGATGTCTTCATGTTTCTGTATGTCTAACACTAATGAGGAAAGTTTTTCAAGTCTCAGATCGACTTATTGATTATTCGACTCTCTTTAAACTCCTTCACTTTTTACCGTCGTCATTGTGCCCCTATAGTCCTTCTGTCAAGTGACTTTCACTGTGTCGGTCTTTTCCAGAGTCCCATCTGATCCCCATATCCTAGATCACTAGTCGTTTTATACATTACCTACACCTAATTTTCTCCACCAACGTCTGGTGTCTTTGTCTCTTTTGTGATCGATGAGACTTCCTTGTCCTTCTTCGAACGACTGAGAATGTCTTCTACTTCTTTATCACTCCTGCAATTCCTCTTTCTAGTCTATAATTCTTCACAGAATTTTGAGTCTGACGTTAAAGTAAGATACCCCATCTGGTGTCTCTCAGTGAAAGTTAAAAATTATAACCCTCATGTACAACCTTAAATGTAAGATCCTTCTAATAAGATTATTTAAATAGAAAATTTCTAATTTTCACCTTTTTATATGTTCACATCTGTTGGACCTTTGTAGTCCTTTTATTCAATTAGGTGAGAAGATCTTACCATTAAATCGAAATAATAAATAAACAATAAAGAAAAATTCTTTGTTTACACATAGTCACACATGTACCTACACACACACACACTCACTCTCTCTGTCTCTCTCTTGGATCAAAAAAGTCAAGAAAAAAAATTGTGGTTGAGACTTGGAAAAATCGTGAGTCTATAGTCACGTAAATTTGAACCAAGTCATGTAATCTTCGATTAAACACATTCAATTGACCTTCGTTTTTCGTACCGCCAGTTCGTCGACAAATATAGTGACAACCAACGAATTAAAAAATCAGTGTAGAACCGGTTATTGTTCAGTCTACTTAGTCCTACAATTTTAGTTAGGTACTTTCTATTATATACAGTGAAGTCAAGTCAAGTCAGTGAGTCAGGACAGGCTGAGAAACACTGAGGTAACTGACGTAGTGTGGTCCCGAGAGACAGGTAGTGGTTGAGTGCCTCAAATGGGTTTTAGTACAGGTAACTCAGTCACTATGGTAGGTTTGTAGAGTTGGAGATAGCAGGGGAAGAGGAGGATGGGAGTTAAAAAGGGTCGTACTCCCAGAAAAGTTTACTCAGTCGAGAAGCGTAATCCACCTGTTTCATAATCTCAAAGTCGGAGTTATAGCCATGAAGTTACTTGTGGGTCCTGACTAGGGGACATCCTACCTGTCCAACCTAGAGGAACGATACGTTCCCTCAGAGTCTTCAGAATAGGTTGTCGTGTCAAGTTTTCGTATTTAAGAAGTCGTGAGTCGAAAGAAATGGTAAGTTGAGGGTGTAGGTATGTACTGATGACCTTTTTGGTATCGAAACTGATCTGCCTGACAACAGTCGTTTCATTACAGAGACGAAAAATCATACGAGAGGTCCCACCAGTATTGAAAGGAAGGTTCCTCATTCGCAGAAAATTAAAGTACCGACGTTAGTGGTTGACGTCACTAACACCTCGGGGTTTTTTATTTCAGACTGTGACAAAGGTGACAAAGGGGTAGATAAAGGGTACTTCACTACCCTGACCTACGGTACTAGAAGTAAAAGACTTAAAACTGAAAATTGGGTTGATAAAGTGAGAGGAGAAAGTGCAAGTAGTTTTCGGAGAAATCAAGGAGAAGTGAAAGGCGGTATTCCCACCACAGTAGACGTATAGGTTCCAATAACTATAAAGAAGGTCGTTAGAACTAAGGTCGAACACGAAGAAGGTCGGGTCGCTAAGAGTACTACATGAGACGTATATTCAATTTATTCGTCCCACTCTTATATGTCGGAACTGCATGAGGAAAAGGATAAACCTTGGTCAGACAACAAGGTACAGGTCAAGATTGACAACGAAGGACTGGACGTATGTCTAAGGAGTTCTCCGTCCAGTCCACCAGACCATAGGGGTAGAGAGAGTCTTAGAAGACATCGGGTGGTCCACGGAGTTAGGTACCCCAAGAGGTCCGTTCTTATGACCTCACCCAACGGTAAATACTCACGTTAACACGCCATCAAACTCGTAAGAAACCGTAACGGAAAGAAACCTTAATCTTACTTTTGACTGGAAAAGGTCAGGGCACCGGTGACGACTCAAAAGGTTTAAACGACTGTATGACTCACGTCGTGAAAGTGTCGTAGTAGAAAATCCTAAAGTTTATGGTGTTGACCTGAAAGTAGTGGAGGTGATCGAAACAAGCATCACTACGAAGGATTCCGGGTGAACTGAAGTGTAAGGTCCTACAGACCGAGGTCCACTCACTAGTGTGGTAGCACTAATAGACCCAGTACTTCTAGACAAAACAAATCAAGAAGACACATAAGAAAGGTGGAGAAGAATTATAGAAGACGAAGACAATCCAGGTATGACAAAGAGATAAAACAACACAAGTACAAACGTACTTTACAAGGGAACCATAGAGATTAAAAGGTCTTCTCTAGAGATTCAAAACTGTAAGATAACAAAAGGAGATAAAGAAACATAACTAGTGACTCCTTCTGAAAGGATAGAGAGGAACGATAAGAAACTTTGAGACGTAAGTCTACCCATATTGAAAGGAAAAGAGGAAACGAAAAACGGAGAGAAGAAAAGTGTCGATAAACATTCCGTAGTAGTCTGTCGATAAAACAAAAACCCAAAAAAAAACGTAAAGAAAAAGAACCCCTACCAGAACTAGTGACAGAGGACATGTTACAGTGTTTGGAGGCAGATAGTACCGTGAAATAGTCTAGATCAGGGAATTTAGATAAAGAGTGAAGGTGACATTTTAGTATTCCCTAAACTAAATCCAGTATGGACTTACCAGATCGCCAAAAGGGATGAAAGAAGTTAAATTCAGACTTAAACCAGATTCCTCAAGTACTAGACTCGGTGTCAATCGAGGACCAGAGTAAAAACGACTGACATATCTCCAAGAGGTAGAAACCGACGTTTCTTATATTAGTCAGACCAAAACCACAACCGGTAGACCACTACAGGTGCACATCTCAGAAGAGAACACAACAACCTTCTGCCACAAACGATACTGGTCATGTAAGAGAACCGTTTTGAGATAGTCTGAAACGGGACGAAGTAAGACGTAAGGTTCCGGTTTAAACGGACAATGAGGTCAACAATGAACTGAAGGATGAAAACGTAAGGTCAGCGGATATTACTTTTCCTATACAAAACCCCAACAATCAAGATTTTCCAGAACATCCAGAAGCATGTTGGTAAGTTGAAGTCGAAGAAGTCGCAATGACCAACCCCGTATCCGACCCTAATGGTACTATAACTTCCTGTCCCTTTGGACCGTCCGACGTCAGGTACTCCAACCTTTGTCAGTCTGTGTTGACTCACTGACTTGTTGTTGTTTTTAATATAGGGGTATCTATAAGTATAGAAAAGGGAAAAAACTCACATTCAGAGTGTCGTGTTCTGTTAAGTATTAACAACGTCTTTAAAAATTTGTAAAGTTTATTAACTGATGAAACGAGTAAAGTCACTGACTGTAACATGAGAAGTTTGTCGGACCCGGTCTTTCCTTCTTAGAAAAAAAAAAAAAAAAAAACTAGTTAATACAAGAATAGTCAAGTCAAGTCAAGTCAGTGAGTCAGTACAGGCTGAGAAACGTTGGGGTACCTGACGTCATACGGTCCGAAGGAACAGGTAGTGGTTGAGGGTCTCAAATGAGTTTGAGTACAGGTAGCTCAGTCACTACGGTAGGTTGGAAGAGTAGGAGGTAACAGGTGAAGAGGAGGACGGAAGTTAGAAAAGGTCGTAGTCCCAGAAAAGTTTACTCAGTCGAGAAGCGTAGTCTACCGGTTTCATGACCTGAAAGTCGTAGTCATAGTCAGGAAGGTTACTTATAAGTCTGACAAAAGAAAATCCTACCTGACCTTCCTAGAGGAACGTTAGGTTCCCTGAGAGTTCTCAGAAGAGGTTGTGGTGTCAAGTTTTCGTAGTTAAGAAACCGTGAGTCGAAAGAAATGTCAAGTTGAGATTGTATGTATGTACTGATGATCTTTTTGGTTTCGAAACTTGTCTGTTTGGAACAACCCTTTCATTACAGAGACAAAAAATTATACGATAGATCCAACCAGTATTGAAAAGAAGGTTCTTCGTTCACAAAAAAGTAAAGTACCGACGTCAGTGGTAGACGTCACTAAGACCTCGGGGGGTTTTATTTCAGAGAGTAACAAAGGTAACAAAGGGTAGATGGACGGTATCTCACTATCCTGGTCTACGGTACTAGAAGCAAAAGACTTACAACTCGAAATTCAGTTGAAAAAGTCAGAGGAGAAAGTGAAAGTAGTTCTCGGAGAAATTAAGGAGTGAAACACGGTATTCCTACCACAGTAGACGTATAGACTCCAATAACTATAAAGAAGGTCGTTAGAACTAAGGTCGAACACGAAGTAGATCGGGTCGTAAAGAGTACTACATGAGACGTATACTTAATTTATTCGTCCCACTGTTATATGTCGGAACTGTATGAGGAAAGGGTTAAACCTTCGTCAGACAACAAGGTACAGGTCAAGATTGACAACGAAGAACTGACATACAAAAATATCTATTACGGTTTTCTATTAGTCATGACATTTTTTTACTTTTAACGTAGTATTACTACTACTAGATGGAAGGGTTTCTCCGTATAGATGTTTATGATCAGTTCCAAAATTTTTTCAGTATCTATCCTCTCAGGGGTCTAGAATGTAAAAAGAAGAGTCCTGTCCGACGGTCTCGGAGACTCAAATCTCCTCCGAGACAGTGGGACGACTCCGTCTGGTACTACCTACCTACCCTAAACCACTTTATAAGTCCCGAAGGAACGACAGAGTCTGTCATTTCTTAGACAGATGTTGCGTTCTCTGGACCCCAAGCTACGGACCCACCCTTTCTAGGGGACCTCTTCCCTTACCGATGCGTGAGGTCATAAGAGTGGACATTTTAAGGTTCCTGTGTCCTCGGACCAACCGATGTCAAATACCCCAGTGTTTCTCAACTTGTCCTGACTTACTGATTGTGACAGAAAAGAGGACAAAAGATGGAGTGAGCCGTTGATTTTGATATAGGGTTCTTAAAGGTATAACAAAGGGGTAGAAAACCCCCCCTTTACTCCACATAACAGGGTCCTTAATTCTTCCTGAGTCACTAAACCCTCAAAAAACCGTCAGAACCTTTTGCTATTATCAAATTCGAGAAATCTTTGGAGATTCCGGGGAAGTAACTCTACTAACCTAAAGGTACGAGTAGGGGTTCTGAGGGTTCTCATCTCTACTGTAGAGACCAGTTTAGGAACCAGTGGAGGGTACCACACGAAAACTGAGTCGTCTAGTCCGTTACTGTCGACTGGTTATTATCGTTGACAACGGTGTTCACTGTTGTGACTATTCATCTGTCCCGAACATCTATTCTCGGACCCGAACACATGATCTTGTCCGAAGACGGTCGAGGAGGACGACACAGTTCGTTATTAGTAAAGTGAAGACTTACCCCCACCTGGACAACTATGTGACCCCCTTCGAGACCGAGATCCCCTCTCCCCTCCCTCTGTTCCAGTCTAATTATTAATAGAAAGTTTCCTTTTGCAAAGTCATTAAAGTGTTAGGTTATCCATGTAGAAATAGTAAATAGTGACTACCTTATAATCGGTATCGATATACTGACTTTCACTTCCACAATCAATGAATCAACACAGACTGAGAAACACTGGGGTACCTGACATCAGGTGGTCCGAAGAGACAGACACTCGTTCTTATGACCTCACCCAACGGTAAGAGAAGAGGTCCCCTATGAGGGTTGGGTCCCAAAGTACGGAACGTCCGGTTAAGAAATGTCAGACTCGGTGGTTTGTAGAGATATAAAATCCCTCATACTACTGTTTATAACTGTCGGAACGTTTATTTAAAAAAACTATGGTTTATACCTATTTCACAATTCTTGTACCTGAGATCTAGATTGACACAATGTTGTAAAATTTAAAGTCGAAAACGTGAATATTTTACCTTTACTATTTTTATAAGGAATATCACGAGACTCTCATTATATACCTTTCGTGAATATATCGTTTCGACCATGACTAGATGGAGTCAACGTCTTCTGGTATAGAAGTAACTCGATGTAACAACTCTAGTTGTCTTTTGTCTTGGAGTTCACATATAATTTCATAGGTTTTCCTTTAACTATTCTACACATAGAATAAAAAGTTTGACAAATTCCTACTATAAAAGGAAGGTGAATATAAACCTTTAACTCCTTTTTTACCTACACATTCTAGATTTTTTATAGTTTAGACATCATGGGTTACAGAAAAATGAAAGAAAAATTACTCTGTTTAATAAGTAATGTTCATTAGATTGTACCAGAACTATAAATTACTAAATAACTGTTTTATATACGAAAATCCTGTAAAACGGTGATATTTGATATATAGTACGTCGTTAAAATTTTTCTTACATTAAATCTTTCTTGATATACTGTAGAATAAAAATATAAAAAAACCGATTATAAAAGAGGATTTTAGTTCGAAGTAGCTGAATATCATATTCTTCACATTCAATTCTTAAAAGTGTGGTGAAATGCTGTAATACTTTCGGTACGGTATATATTCAACAGTTGATATATTAATATTCCACAATCCCAACTTTCTTTGGGCTGGTTACTCAAAGTGTAATCCACCTTTTGTGACTAAGTGAGGTTTATTTCTCATATTAGTTTTATACTTGGAGTACCTGTCTTATATTATATATTACGGTATATTTGACTAATAGATTACTTCGATTAAAAATAAACGGTCTTTTATTGAATTTGTAAACCTTCTCTGTTTCTAAAAATACCTATGTAGATACATGTATACTTGTTTGTATTTCTGTACGGTGTACATTCGTTAATTTTCCTTCTTTTAATAGAGCAGGTGGTTTTTCTGTACGTTACAAGTTAAGTCCCAAGGATTTATTTGGGGAGAGACAAGGGAGAGCGGGTACGAGAGACAAGTCGTAACGAAAGAAGAACCCCTGTAATAAAGGGTCATGTGACCTTTTCAAATAAACCTTTGTAGTTTAAGGGTCGTTCGTTATGTAAGTATGAGAGGACTTCTGAAGTTCGACTCCTTTGTGGAGACTCTATGAAGTCTATAGTCTAGAGACCCACCCTTTTAGTGTATGTCGGTAGTCCTCACGATTGAAGATCTAAAAACTTTTCCTCGTTACTGATTCTTTAGTTGGTCAACCACCCAGAACATGAGTTACTCAGAGACACACTGATGAAAAAAAGTTCTTCACTTTATATTTTGATATCTTTTGTACAGTATAACTTATTTTAACTTTTATATTAACATAATACTAGCAGTAAGATAAAAAAGTAAAATCAAAGTGTATGTGTGTATGGGTACATTGTGTGAATGTGTGTTCACACATGACCCAACACTTCTGTGTCCGTAAATAATACGACTTTACCCGTTTTTACGACCTTTCGATGTCTTTATCCTTGTCTTTAGTGTTTGACCGTAGGTGACGTATTCAAGGTCTGATGACTTATAAATTCCCAACCAAAGAAATGTAACTTGATCAACGATTATTTCTGCTACTCTCAAGTTACTTTTCGATAAATACACCGAAGGAAACTTTCCAGTTTTCTACCAGAAGACCCCGTATCCGGAACCTTCGACTCATTGTCCACGTGGTAATCCTTCTCCTACCCGAGAAGTTCAGTAGTCCCAGGAATGGAGGATGGAAAAGTGAGTCAAGACATAGACGATCTATTGTAGTAGGTAAACTTAAACAAGGGAGACCAGATCTGAAAACGAGGGTGTTACTAGCGTCTCCAGATTCCTAACAATGTCTTTGAGTACTAAACCGGACTTAATAAGGTGTCGGACTTTCCTGTGACTTATCACTGACATGGACTAATAGTTTATTTACTAATGGTTTAGGAGACAGATATTTCGGTTGTGTACGAAATCTCCAGGACAAATTTGAAAGGTAAAGTGTCTACTCCTCTGGCTCTATGTTTCTCTCGTTCATTTTACAACTTCCAGTTGCTCAATCATTAAAGTACTAATCTTTATTCAAGAGTGAGGATAGAACTACGGAAAGTTATTGTGTACTGACGGAAATCAATTTACTAAAAGTCCTCACTTTTCGTTATATTTTGGTTACACTACACGATACACACTTACTAGATACTCGTTATGCCTATCCCGAAGGGTCCACCGAGTCACCATTTCTTAGACGGACAGTCATGTCCTCTACGTCCAAACTACAAAGGCAGTCCTTCTATGGGATCTCTTCGTTTACCGTTGGGTGAGGTCATAAGAACGGGCCCTTTGGGGTACCTGTCTTCTCAGACCACCCGATGTCAGGTACCCCAGTGTTCTCAGCATGTACTGGACCGTTACTTTGTCGTTGTTGAGATAAGAGTGATTAGAGTAGAAAACAAGTGTAATCAAAAGGAGGAATAGAGGTAATAGGTTCACATATACACACACACACACACACACACACACACACACACAACTAACTCACATCTGACCACATTTAGTTAATGATGTATCACATGGAAGATTTTATACTTCTTGGGTGTAATTAAAGGATTAAGACTGTTTATATAGAACCATTACTTTCTACAATTGTAATCCTCTTTGATCCATTCTCTATATATTCTTGAGAGACCTGATAAAAACGTTAATTCACAAGATATTTTTGGATTTTAATTTTCCAAATAATATTTAGTACTCTTTGGTAATTATTTCTACAATACTCTTACGGTACAATTGATCGTCATTTTTGTCTTTTCCTATTTACGTAGGACTCCTTTTGTAGGGAAATAGTTTTTCGATGTAGTAGTGTTGACACAGGTGTGAGTTTTGGAACGTTGTTCTACCGACTTCCGAATATTGTTCCAGTACCGATTTTGTTTCGGGACTCCAACGAGGTTGAGACTTTGTGTTTCGGGGAACATTCTATATTATGTGTGTGTGTGTGTGTGTGTGTGTGTGTGTGTTTGTGTGTCAAAATCAGAAAAGTCTTCTTTACGGTTACTAAAATCAGAGTCCTTCTGATGAACTCAGAGGTCTATTCTAATAAATCAGAGTTCTATTCTAATGAATGAATAGAAATTAGATACCAAAGTTACTTATGAATGGTCATACTTTTTTTTTCTTGTTTCCCACTCCCCTTCGGATATATGCATAAGTTATGTATATAACTATACATGGTTAGTTATATGCATAACTAAGTCTTTCTCTAGTCTTCGTATATTTCTCCGGTTCTATAGGACCGTCTTTACGGAAAGTCAACTACTTATACAGATAAAGGTTTTATCGGGTGGACCCGGGACTTTCAACATACTAAGGTGAATAGGGTCGTCCTTACGAGGATACAGACCTAGGTGTCAATAATGATTTTGATTTCCTCTAGTCAGGACCCACAAGAAACCTTCCTTACTACGATTTCGACTTTGAGGTCATGAAACCGGTGGAGTACGCTTCTCAACTGAGTAACCTTTTCTGAGACTACGACCCTCCCTAACCCCCGTCCTCCTCTTCCCCTGCTGACTCCTACTCTACCGACCTACCGTAGTGCCTGAGTTACCTGTACTTAGACTCACTTGAGGTCCTCAACCACTACCTGTCCCTCCGGACCGCTTGACGTTAAGTACCTCAGTGTTTCTCAGCCTGTGCTGACTCGCTGACTTGACTTGACTTGACTTACAAACAATATTTTTTACTAAAACATATACTCCCATAGAGTCGTGGACTTAGGATCCTTTGTCCATGAAAAAGTTTTACAGGAATTCGGGATATAAAATTTCGGGATATAGATGACACCGTCTTCTGGTGAAAAAAAAAAAAAAACCGTCTTCATACCGTCCTCTCGTATAAATTAACTAGTAGTCATGAAAAATCCTCATATTACGTATGAGATCACCCGTAAAACGAGAAGTGACGAGTAGTTTTGGGACACGAACACTGATCTTTACTCTGTCTCAACCCTTCATGACTTTTTACAAGTCTGAAAGGTTTTTGTCATTAAATAACGATATAAAGATCTGACACGATGAAAACGGAATGTAGTTTGAGATTTCGTTAACACATATTCTGGCGTTTTCTTAACAAAATATTTAATAAATATACTATGTAATATATATAATATGTATAACTACCTAGACTTAAGTAAACAAACTTATCATAAATGACGTATAGAAGACACAAGTACCGTGTCAAGGTGTACGGATAGGTCTTGTATGTGAACTAGCCCCGACCATCTATGGCTTCGTGGTTATTATTTTAATTAATGTCAACATTATACTATTTACGATGTTTCCTTATACCGTGTTCTATAACCTCCTATCGTGTTTCATCCATAATTGGAAAAGACCCCAGTCCTCTTTCGATTCGAAAAATCAGACTCAAGACTTCCTATCTTTTCTCAACAAACACCCCCTCTCACACCACGTCCTATAGATTCTAGGGTCCGTCCTTCCTCATTCTGTAACAGTTCCCCGTCCTTTGTCCGGGTACCCTGGTCTTGAGACCGACGAGTCCCTCCATACCACGTGTCACGTCGGCCACTCTCTCCGATGTCTCCCAGAATCTCGTGACTCTTTCTTAGAGCAGAAATAGGAGTCTCGGGACTTAAAAGTCCATTTTCATTCGGGTTCAGACATTCTGTCCATTCCTCCTTTCTCCGTAAAAGTGTGAATATAAGTTCTGTCTAGTTAAACGACGAAACGTGCTCCTCCACTCTCTACGAGGTCTCCCAGGAGTCGACACCGGGACTACTCTTAAGTCCAGGGCCGAACTGTTTTTCATACTTGTGCAAGTGACATACTTGCACGAACCGAGTAAGCTCTTTTGTTGTGAAGGTAATGGTAAAAGACAGATTACTAGGTGGTGTTATACCTTGTGACGATCCAAGTTGTTTTATCTTTGGCCAAAGGTTCATTTTATTGTTCCCGTACCCAGAGTCGTCTTCGTCGACACAAAGTCAAAATCCTCATTACACGTACTTAAAGTTGGTCTGTAAAACTTTGTTGTTTCTAGGGGTTTACATTTTCTGTTATTTGAGATTTGTACAGAGTCAATAGAGAGGGTGATTCGTATTTGGTGAGTAGCTTTTATTTCTTTCTTTTGAACTATACGAACGTTAAAAGGTGCTAGTAAAGACTTTTTTTTTTTTTTTTTCCGTTTTTATTTTATGAATTTTTTGTGTGAACTCCCGAAGGGTCCACCGTGATCACCATTTCTTGGGTAGGCGGTTTCGTCCTCTGTGTCTTTGTACCCAAACTAGGGACCCAACCCTTTTAGAGGACCTCCTCCTTTACCGGTGAGGTCATAACAACGGATCCTTTAGGGTACCTACCCCCCGGACCCACCAATGTCATGTATCCCAACGTTTCAAAGCCTGTGTTTGCATGATGAATTGTGTGTGTTGTGTGTGTGTCTGTGAAGTTAACGTAATCCGACTATATTATTAATAACAATTTTTTCTATTTGTAAGTTAATATAATGTGGTTTGACTATTAAGTTTTCTGATTACTCATTTATTATGTTCGTGGAGTACGGAGTATTACAAACAGAGGTGTCGAAGACGGTTGTTTATGTCGATTATAAAACGACCTATTTTTCTGACTTTAGTTGGCATCAGATTCTACCAACGCGTGTTTTAGTTACTAATAGTTAGAAAATTTAAAACCTTATTTACGGTGAACTTTTCGAAAAACTTATTGTACACCAATAATAAAGAATAAGGAACCAGAGAAAAAATTCATAGACCAGAACTAAACTTTATCAAAGTCAGAAAGTCCCCTTTTTTCGTGGTACAAGTTTGTTTATTTCGACGACACACAATAGTTATAGTCTTGAAAAATTTTAGAACGAATGAAGTTATCCTTTATACATACTCTCGGACGTAGACAACAGAAGGACGACATCTTTATCAGAGTTTCGACGGACAGTCTTTACAGTGTTTTACGATTTTTAGTAAGACTCGACGAGAAAGGACGAAAGAGTCCTATGGTCCATAAATTTTTTTTTGTTTGTTTGTTGTTGTTTTTTTTTTGTCGGAAAAGACGGGAATCCCAGTAGACGAGGACTAAATCGGTAAAAGGAGGTATGGTTAAAATAAAGAGAGATAAAGTGAAGAGGATGAAAAAGTGTTAGAAGGAGGTCCCTTGTTTAAGTGTTATGTTAACGATCAGTCGTCGGTTGTAAAAGAAGTCGTCACCACGATTTGAGATGGTACGGTTTAGACCGACGACGACGACGACAGGAGTGATGTCAGCACAGGCTGAGACACGCTGGGGTGTCTGTCGTCGGGTGGTCCGAGGGGAGAGAGACCCTAAGAGGTCCGTTCTTGTGCCCTCACCCAACGGTAAAGGAAGAGGTTACGTTCTTTCACTTTTCACTTTCACTTAAGCGATTCAACACAAGTTGAGAATCGTTGGGGTACCTGACGTCGGATGGTCCGAGGAGGTAGGTACCCTAAAAGGTTCGTTGTCATGACCTCATCCCACGGTAACGGAAGAGGTGGTTTGGACCGACTTTGGGGATCTTTTTTCCTTTGACACTCCATAAAGTCTTCTAACTATAGAGGTTCCTTGGTCTAATAAACCCTCGTGAATCTTTTCAGACCCTTTGTTCTCGTTGCAAGAAAAAAAATGGATATTAACGTTGTGTAATCACATTTACGACTTCTAGGAAAGTCAAACGTTTTTGTGTGCCACCTAGATATAGAAAGGCGGTGGTGGGGGGAGGGGGTGTGGGTCGGGGCTCCTTTAAATTTGGTGGTCAAGTCAAGTCAAGTCAAGTCAACGAGTCAGGACAGACTGAGACGCTAGAACTAAGGTCGAACACGGAGTAGGTCAAAGAGTACTACATGAGACGTATATTCAACTTATTCTTCCTACTGTTATATGTTGGAACTGAATGAGGAAAGGACTAAACCTTTGTCAGATAACAAGGTACAGGTCAAGATTGACGACGAAGGACTGGACGTATGTCTAAAGGTTCTCCGTCCAGCCCACCAGACCATAAGGGTAGGGAGAGTCTTAAGAGGTGTGAAACAACACCAGGTGTGTTTCCGAAAGTGTATCACTTATTTCGTCTTCATCTACAAAAGGACCTTGAGTGAACGGAAAAGTTACTAGGTCACCTACAACCGTTAAACTAGAGACCAAGGAGACGGAACAGATTTAGATCGAACTAGTAGACCTTCAAGTACCAAGTGTATGACAACTTCGGACCGAATCTCTTAAAACTCGTAATGAAATGATCGCACACTCTACTCGCGTCAATACGTCATCGAACTTGTAAGAAACCGTAACGGAAAGAAACCCTGACCTGACTTTTGACTGGAAAAGGTCAGGACACCGGTGACGACTCAAAAGGTTTAAACGACCGTATAACTCACTTCGTGAAAGTGTGTAGTAGAAAATCCTAAACTTTATCGAGTTGACCTTAAAGTAGTGGAGGTGATCGAAACAAACATCACTACGAAGGATTCCGGGTGAACTGAAACGTAAGGTCCTACAGACCGAGATCCAACCACTAGTGTGATAGTACTAATAGTGGTTCGTTACTACTTTGACAATCGTCACCTTTGGAAACAAGTCAGGTAATTTATAGGTCAGTTTCACCGTAAAATTATCATATATAATCACAAATGTTTAAGTTTTAACGTTAAACATATGAGTCATTTGACTTAAATACATATAAAATTGTTGTATGTAGTTAACTACATATAAAATCGTTGTATGATGTGGTCCCGGAGGGGACCACCGAGTCTACCATTTCACAGACGGACGTTACGTCCTCTGGTCCAAACTAGGGACCCAGTCCTTATAGCGGACCTCTTCTTTTACCGTTGGGTGAGGTCATAAAAACGGACCTTTTAAGGTACCTACCTCTTCGGACCACCCGATGTCAGAAGCCCCAGTGTTTCACAGTCTGTTCTGACTCACTGAAGTGAATGTTGTATTTTAAAACTTCAACTCCCACTGTCTACTGACAACGAAAGTGTCTACGTAATAAGTATCTAAAGTAACACCAATGTCTTGTCACTGTTTTAAGATGTAGTGTCTCTTTATGTCGACTTTAACGGGACAAAACCCACTGAAGGTTTTAGTCTTATAGGTAGTTAATTTGATTAAGTCAACGAACTTTCTTCCCATGATCTTTAGAACAACCTTAGTCTTTACGTTTATAATTATTGTCGAATGAATGTAAAAGATTTATCATTTATAAATTACACCGACTTTAGTTACTTATCTGATAAGTCGTAGGGAACAAGTCTCTACCCTTATGGTCTGCTGGACTGGACGGAGAACTCTTTGGGCATACGTCCAGTCCTCCGTTGTCAATCTTGACCTGGACCTTGTTGTCTGACCAAGGTTTATACTTTTCCTCATGCAGTTCCGACATATAACAGTGAGACGAATAAATTGAATATACGTCTCATGGAGTACTCTTTAAGACCCGACCTCCTTCGTGTTCGACCTTAGTTCTAACGATCCTCTTTATCGTTATTGGAGTCTATGCGTCTACTGTGGTGGGAATACCGTCTTTCACTTCTTGATTTCCCGGAGAACTACTTTTACTTTCTCCTCTCACTTTTTCAACCGAATTTCGAGTTGTAAGTCTTTTGATTCTGGTACCCTAGACCAGGGTAGTGAAGTACCGTTCATCTACCCCTTTGTCACCGACTCAAATAAAAAGACGTGAGGTTTTAGTGACGTCTACCACTGACGTCGGTACTTGAATTTTCTGCGAATGAGGAACCTTCCTTTCAATACTGGTTGGATCTCTCGTATAAGTTTTCGTCTCTGTAATGAAACGGTTGTTTCCAGGCAGATCAGTTCCGATACCAAAAAGGTCACCAGTACATACCTACACTCTTAACTTGGTATTTCTTTCGACTCGCGACTTCTTAACTACGAAAACTTGATACCACAACCTCTTCTGAGAACTCTCAGGGAACCTGGCGTTCCTCTAGATTGGTCAGGCAGGATTTCCTCTAGTCAGGACCAACAAGTGACCTTCCTGACTAACTTTGAGATTATGAAACCGGTGGACTACGGTTCTCGACTGAGTAAACTTTTCTGGGACTAAGACCCTTTCTGACTTCCGTCCTCCTCTTCCCCTGTTGTCTCCTACTCTACCAACCTACCGTAGTGGCTGAGTTACCTGTACCCAAACCCACCTGAGGCCCTCAACCTCTACCTGTCCCTCCGGACCGCACGACGCCAAGTACCCCAGCGTTTCTCAGTCTGTACTGACTCGCTGACTTGACTTGACTTGACAAGTCGTCTTTCATAATAAGTTTCATATAAAATTGTAATATACACAAATTTTTACAGTAAATTTTGTAAGTTATGTAGTCTTATTGATAAATACCAATTCCTTTTTTTAATAGTAATTTTTTAAGTTCTTACTGAATAAAGTCCGACTGAGGTGTAAAGTGAAGTCAAGGTAATGGTCAGTTTGACGCCAATGGACGTTCACTGACCCCAATTTCTTGGTCACAACCTTGACTTTCCACTAGGATGAACCGGTTTAAGTCGAGGAAGACTGATTATTGTCACCACCCACCCTCCTGGAAGGTTAAATTGTTATTAATGAACATGGTACCTATTTTACTATGTAAATACTACTCTACCCATTATTCATATATTATGAACGATCCCGTAGGTGATTCGAAATGGAACATACATCGTCCATAGGCAACCCTTGACTCTTTAGTACATAGTAATGTTTACTTCGTTTGTGATGTGATATGGGACAAACCAGTTATTGTGTAAAAGGTGTTAACGGTTTATGTACGGGTCTTTAACGTCCTTTTTGAAAATAAAGTTCTTAGTCAAACCATTTTGTTTAATGATGTAATTAATAACATAAAGTAAATTAAAGTTTAAATCGTTAATCATTTACATACAGGAAAATCCCAAAAATTTACTAATGAAAGAATTTTAATTTCAACTTAGTTTATTACTAAGGGTGACTTCGTACAATAGTACGATCTGTTGTGTCTTTTGGCTATTAGATTTTGAAATTTTCTATTCCTTTTATAGGACCAATTATCCTCCGTCTATCGTCTATTAAGATCACGATACTAAATTAAGTAGTCACTGATTATTTCGTCTCTACATGAATCAATTGAGTCAACACATGTTAAGACGTTGGGGTACTTGACATCGGGTGGTCTGAGGGGACAGGTACCCCTAAGAGGTCCGTTCTTATGACCTCACCCAACAGTAAGGGAGGAGATCCTCTAGAAGGGTTGGGTCCCTGTCTTGGGTCCAGAAGGTGTAACGTCCGTCTAAGGAGTGGTAGACTCGGTGGTCCCTTCGGGTTTTGTCTCTGTCTAGGTAATTTTACATTTATAATGTTACAGTGAAGAGTATGTAGTTTTAACGGTAAAAAAGTGTAATTGTAATAAGAAAGGTAATAAACACACACATATATATAAATAAAGGTCCGAAAAAAAAAAAAAAAAAAAAAAAACATTTTACTCACTTGCGGAATAAACGTCTTGTGAAACTTACTCTATTACAATCTATAAATTGACCTTTTCGTTTCAGTGAAACATTTCATACAACATATTACATTTTATATACGTCGTAATGTCGTGACCTTTTCCCCACTCTTGTTGGTCATAATACCCTTACTTATTTGTGACTGTAAATTTGGTTATCTGAGGATTCCTCTAAGTTTGTCAATCTTGAGAGAGTACTAGTGTCTTTCCAGTGTCACACACTGACTTTAAGAGAGTTTTGTTTTTCAAAATCTTTAATAGAATTCTCGTATAAAAAAAGAAATACTACAATTAGTTATCTGTCATTGAATAACGACTCTAGACGTTGTAATAAAAATTAAAACTCCTCTTTTTGGTTGTCTGTACCATGGGATTACCTTTGAGAATGTATACAAATAATATATATGTATATATATACGTTTGTACATGTTTATTTTAACTATGTTACATTTCACTTATGTCTTTTAGTGAAACTTAAGTTTCAAGTAATGTTAGACTAAGTAATAAATCTAGGTGTAGAGAATGATTAATAATTCATTTGGTATAATATATATTTAAATTTTATTAATACGGGATGGGATGTTACAAGACTATTTCAAAAACCAAGTAAATGTTATAATAGAGATTTTGATATATTTTCAAGTTGATGGTTATTTTAGTTTTAAAAAGTACGTTCTTGAAAAGTGTGATATGTATGACTACACGGAACAAATTTTTAACATAAACAGAAGAAAAATTAAAATGGCCAATCCCGAGTATGAATTTCCGTTGCTTTTGCATGTGGATTTTTATACATATAAAAACTCTATTAGAAACCTTTAGTGTCTTTTACCTTACTATCTGGGTGAACATAACTCATCCCTCTTCTCTTTTTCACTTTTTATCCTTCTCCACTTTATATTATATAAAAGTTCATGTCTCTCAGTCTGTGTATTGAGGTGATATTTTACTATGTATAGTTTTTTTTTTCTATGTTATCTTAGCAAATTCACGTCATATCATTTCCTATCAACCTGAACTCAGATGAGATTGGTAGAGGTAAGTAACGAAACTTATCGTGTACATACAGATCATACATATATAAGAGTTTCCTCCTAATAAACTTAAATCGTCTATTCTCATTTTTGTATCATAAAATTTTTTCTATAAGTTTTTGTGTTCTGGTTGTCTGGATTACAGCTTTTGGAGGTTTGAGTCGGGAACCAAGGACAGAGTAGAGAGAGTGAATGAATCACTAAAGTAGTCAAAGTACCGAAATTTATTGTGGGGAAACGGTTATCGATTGTTTAAATTTAGAGGTCAAGTCTGGAGATCGTACTTTAAAATTCACTAAATATGTTAACGAATAATTCGTAAAGACAGACATAAAGGTTTTTCGTGGAGCTCGAGGTAGACAGTTTTTGTCTCGAGGATTATAAAGGGGGTGGACAGGGTGACTTTGGAAGTAGAATCACCTCCGTTGAGGTTTAATAGCTCGGTTTTTGTAACTTAAGTGGAATGAGGAGAGAGTGATGATATTGGGTGTAGGTTAGGTAGTCCTTTGGAACAATCATAATGAACGTTTTGTGTGGTCTTAGGTCGGTGACGAATGTTAGAGATGACGGCGGAAAGACTAGGTTCAGTGGCATAGTAATAGACAGTGGGTCTGATAACATAGTCGGAATTAAAAGAGAAAAGACTGACACTACAGGATGTCCGATAAACGTTGTGTGTATTTTTTTATCTTAATAGGATTTCTCCCTCCCCTGTATACGTATAGATACCGACTAAGTACAACTACATACTGTCTTTGGTTGTGTTATAGTATTTCGTTAATAGGAGGTTAATTTATTTAAAAATTTTTTACTCACTCGGTCTTTTTTTTTTCTTTGTATCAAATCCATTAAACGAGGAGACACGTTGTCAAGTGTAACCAGGGAATAAAATAAGTCTAATTTCGACTTCAACAATGTACCCAATGTCATGAGTGACCGTTCCGAGATTACAGAAAAACTGAAATTGATGATCAGGGGAAGAGAGAGAAGGAGATAAGGTCAGTGTTTACGAAGGAACTTATATGAGTCGTGTTAGGACGGAACCTTTCAAAAGGGACTGGCAGATGTATAGTCGACTTTAGAAAGAGGTATCAATGAGTGTATCGGTTGAGGAAGCGGGAAACTTAAGAGACGAGTTTCCTGTGAAATAATGATAAAAAAAATTAAAATGAAATAAAATGAAATGTTATGACACAACCATAACGGTATGTAGTTGTACTTAGGTGATGCTTTATTGGTAGAATGAGTTCTATCCTTGAATACGGACAGAGGTAGGTAGGACCTTGAGGTCTAGACGAATGTGGTCAGATGTGAAGGAAAAAGGTGTATTGAATAGGAAAAGATTTTACGATACGATTAAATGATTAATTGAAGAGTCAGTACAGACTGAGAAACGTTGGGTATCTGATATCGGGTCGTCCGAGGCGACAGGTACCTTAAGAGGTCCGTTCTTACGACCTCATCCATCGGTAAAGGATGAGGTCCCCTAGAAGGATTGGGTCCAGAGGACGTAACGTCCGTCTAAGAAATGGTCGACTTGGTGGTCTATTCGGTGAGATTTTACGACACTTTCGCTTCATCGAGTCAGTACAGGTTGAGAAGCGTTGGGACACCTGGTATTGGATGGTCCGAGGAGGCAGGTAACCTAAGAGGTCCATTCTTATCACCTCACCCAACGGTTAAGGAAGAGGTCCCCTAGAAGGGCTGGGTTCCTAGCTTGGGCCCAGAGAGCACAACGTCCGTCTACGAAATGGGAGACTCGATGGTCCCTTTACAATATATTGAATGGTTAAATACTACAGATGACAAATGATAGGTAGAGGGGAAATTTTTAAGCCAAGGTTGTAACAGAGGTACATGAATATGTGTGGTTTGGGGCTATCGGATCGTGTATTATCCGTGAGTTATTTATAAACAACTCAATTGACTTTGATTTTGTTTGTTTCTTTTTTGGAATTCTCTATATCTACAAATCCAAAAATCCTTGATGATTTAGAGTAGATATTAACATTTCTAAAGACGTGTCTTTAGGTCTTCTAATGAGGTATTCCCGTTCTCTCCTCTTCTCCACGAAAGATCAACTCGAAGAAGTAAGGTAAACGTCGTCTAGGGACTCCTGCTGTTGGTCTCTACTTCTCCTTTTCTTTGGCGTCCTCTCGTTGGTGGAAGGACACTGAATTCCCTGGGACGACGTTCAGTCGTGGCGGACGCTCGTGGCTTTTCTCTTCCGTCTGTGATGGAATCGGACGCGTAAGATCAAATACGTTTCTTCAATGATCTTGCTGTCGACGGTTTACAATTATTACTGAAAAGAGAGACCTCTTACGGGAAACCTCACTCCAAAACGAAAAAAACAGTAATAAGATCATACACCTAAAGAAAGGTTTATTAAGATGTTGTGACTTCCAGGTAAGAATGTATGTTAAAGAAGATTTTCGGATACGTGTAAAGAAATGTTTTTATTTTGATATAAACATATCCTCTTTTAACTTATTAATTTTAATGAAGATTAAAGGGACTTACATTAGAACATGTAATATTCCAAAGTTCGTAAGATAGGACTCCATACTGAACCTGTTACTTCCATATTTTTGACAGTTTTATTTTTTGATCTTTACAGTTGGTAAGACTAATCCACTACAGTATACTTTGGATTGTTTATTGAAAGATTAACTGACAATATTTCTTCCGTCTTTTCACAAGGTTTCCTGGAGATCTGTCTAAAAGACTTCTTGAATACGCATTCTTTCTTTATTCCTTTTATAAAGGTTTGATGTCACATAATAGGATTGGTTATTACCGTACGAACCTATTAGTATCACTCTGACTACACCTCCAATCAGGTCTCACTCTCCTAAACCATTCTGCCACAGAGACCCAGGGTTAGTTATCCTAGAATAACTGAAACTGTAGTATAATATATTAGTAGTAAATTTAAAGTAAGAGTACAAGAGACTATTATATTTTGAGTTAGATGTGAAAGAAAAAGTCTTATGGTCTTTTCTTTTGAGATCGTGTAAGTTTTTCCTATAAAGATTACCTCCAAAAAAAAAAAAAAAATTATTCATGGGAAAGTTAATTGAGTGTCATTATTCGACTGGCACCTACAAAAGTTAAGTAATCTACGGTCAATTGTTGAGAAAATAGTGACAGAACAGTTGAGTGGTATATTACCGAATCGTCTCAGTGTAGTTATTTAATTACTACGAAACATCCTATAAATGTATAAATTTCTACATACGTGTTTAATTTATAATCAATCATAATACTCATCCTCTATGATACAGAAAAAAAGGAGAAAAGAGAACCCAAGAAGATATGTTTTACACACGGTCAAATCTCCCAAGACTTCGTGGTAAATCTGTCACTGTCGTACAACGTTCTGTTTGACGGATTTATTAACTTTTATGTTTGTTCCGTCTTTAGTTTTCTAGGTTTAATGAAGTGGGTTTTGACTTCGAAAATACTCTTACTGGACGATCTCCCACGGATACAGGTGACTGGGGAAATAACATAAATCCTTACTACACAATACCTACCTTCCCATCTGTGGTCCGTATACGAAGATCTGGAGATGGTCGAGAGAGTCTGACGATGGAGTGGACGAGTAAGACCAGTATTATTGTGGTTCTAGTCATCCCGTAGTGGCTCTTCTTTGGTTCCTCGTTGTAAGAGAATTTCTAGACTTGACGAGGGTGGTTTGTTCCTAAAGGGTACCAATTTGATGTTAGTGTGTATAGTTGGATATCCAGCGGTATTTTGATGGTAGTGATTTCTGTCTTCTAAGAATACAAGTTCTTTCCAAAAATGGACTATCAAAATAAAGGAAATTTGTCCTTTTTTGTTTTGTTTTTTTGACTTGAGACCCAAAAGTATGGGGAAAGAGTAAGGTCGGTCACATTAACCTTTTGTCTTTTTACCTCGATTCGTTTCTCTTACAAACTAGACCTCCTTCTTCCTCTGACAGTCTCGTAAAGAAAATGTGAAGTTAATAAGAAGTGGTTGACATAAAGATAAAGATAGAAGACGAAGAGATTCGATACGCGACATACGTTACTACCTCCATTTTAAGATTCTAACGTTACACGAGATGATTTCGGAGGACGTCTTGCAGACGATTTTAGTAGATGATAAAACCACCATTTCTGACGTACTTCGAGGGACCGTATGTATCCTTTTATCTTTGAAGACAGAACTACGACGGTCCCTTTGATTAGGAGTAATAAGTTTAGAGAGAAAATGAATTCCGACAAGGAAAAAGGAGGATAGTTTAAGGTGGGACGGTGGGGAAATAGTACGAATGAAGGGAGCCTAGGGGACGTGGAGTGGAGTAGATTTTAGTTTACAATGTGTTGGAACGATTTCATGTGACGAAATGACAACACCCCAATAGGCTCGTGATCACAATACGAGAAAGGGAGGATGAAATAAAGAAAAATTAGGAGGTTAATATTTACCTACTTAAAAATTCTTAACCAATCCTTTTTACCTTCCTTTTCCTTTTGTTCCCTCGTTTTCTCTTCCCTTGATTCTGTTAGCTCCTTTGATGTTTTGTCTTTCAAGTCCCTCTGTGTTACTTTCTTCCTGTTTTTTCTCTGACCTTCAACCTTTTTCCTTTCCACCTTTCCGTCGTTTCTCTAAGTAGTAATAAGCATTCATCACTCGCGAATGAATCCCCGTCCGTAACACGATTGACGAAATATACGTCGTAAATTCAATTTTTTTTTACACTCATCGTATAAATATCCCTATTTTGAGAGCAACACTTAGCGTACATGAACCAAGGGTTTACCAGTTAAACACAATTGAACTATATACGGTCCTTTTTTTTGATATATATATATACACACACACACATACACACACACACATATATACATGTATAAAATTCTTTACATTCGAAGGATTTTTACTTTATAACATATTATTATATAAGAAAAGAAGAGTAAAATAAGGTCGTGTGTTTTGAGTTAAAACATAATCAAAATAAATTAAATTTTTCCGATTATAATTTTTCGTTCCTTTGGACATCGTGACACAAGTTATAAAAGACCATAATATTGATTCACTAAAATAGATGAATATATGAGAATTTTCTACATAGTGGTACCATTGATCTAGGAAACTGTTAATAAGATAAAATCACATTTGGTTATGTTTCCCCAATTTTTTATAGGACAAGAACTTAGGACTCTAATAAAAAGTGAGAATTTCAGACAGGAAAGGAGGGGACAGTAAAAGTTCTCTTACAAATTCCTAAAAAGAGACAGGATAAAGTGAGGAGTAGTTCGACTAAACGTTCGTTCGTCAAGAGTTTGGTACTTTCGACTACGTGAACCCCTGTCACTTGAGGGTCGTCCTTAAAAACGTGAATTAACTTTACCTATTTACAACGTCCCACACAATATATTAGGTTTCCAATAAATGACACTAACGACAAGATGTCTCTTTTTTTAATCTAAAAACAGAATCTGCGTCCATAATTTTTTTTTTTTTATTCCGTTTTTATTTTGACTCCGGGAACAGGAGAGATAAGACATGACCTAAGGATTTAGAGCCGACCTTTGAGTCTGCGGAAGTGTCTCGGGCTTAAAGGTAGCCTAACTCCCTGAGAAGTACGAAGGGGACTCCATGGTCAAAAGGGTAAAAGGAGAAAACGTACCCGAGGGACGGTGAGTGACGAGCAAGGAGATGGAATGCGAGTCTTGTACGGTTTCAACGGTGTCTTTTAATGACAGGACTAAGGACATTTTATGACTCCCCATGTCGTTAGCGGTGGTAAGTCGACGTGAGTTGACTTCCCGTAAAACACACGCACGTACGAGTCAGGCAGTCACCACAGGCTGAGAAAAGTTGGGGTACCTTACATCGGAAGGTCCGAGGAAGACAGGTTTCCCAAAGGGTCCCAACGGTAAAGGTAGAGGTCCCCTGGAAGGGTTAGGTCCCTAACTTGGACACAGAGGGCATGACCGTCCCCCTAAGAAATGGTGACTCGGTGACCCTTCGGGATTTCCGGTAGAATCCCGTTGTCGTTGACATAGTCACCGAGAGGAGTTGGTCCCGAGAGAGAAGAGTAGAAAAACCAAGAGGTGTCACGACTGCCACGGTTTTCGAGTTGTATAAAAACAAAAATAATCACAGTGTAAATCTAAGGGACAAGACTGGAGTAGAGAGGTAATACGGTTGTCGTCGTCGTCGTCAGATAGTCAGGGTCTACATACTCTTCGAGTCGAAACGGTCCGTTCTCCTCGACCTGTGGGGTAGTGATAGTGCTGAAGATGTGCAAAAAGGATAGACTGAACAGAAATTTTATTATGATTCATTGAATTAGGATTTAAAAAAAAAAAAAAAAAAAAAAAAAAAAAAAAACGTTTTCCCAAGACACCTGATAGACGACTAAAAGAAAGTGAAGAAGTACGACAAAGACGTAACCCGTATATCTTTCCCCTTTCCATTAAAGGTAAGAACAGACAAAGGTAAAGGTCCGAGGATGTAGATGTCTCCTCGGATCTCCCGATGTCACGTGTCTCAACGTTTCTTGACCTGTGCCGACTCCGTTGATTCGTACATACTAGTAACTTCTCTCCTTCACTTTACTCTTAGGGAATCGTGGAGTCAATTACACGGAAAAGAGGGAAGACGATTGTACCGGGGTCGTAGATCTTTGGACGTGTATTACTCCGTAGACAGTTGGGACAGATGGGAGAATCGTCTTACAAGTCCGTTTACTTTTCCCTCTTTCCTTTAAGTTAAAGTCTAAGGTCTTGCAAGAAGGTTCCTAGTCCCTGGGTACCGTATCAGGGTTCGAAACAAGGGTAAACGTAAGATGTAGATTTCAACAAGTCTGTGATAAAATCGACATAAAGAGTAAAGTACTGAGTTTTAATCGGTCTCCGATGAGTTTGACAATAAACGATTGTACAATTAAACTAGTCTCAGAGAGTTCCGACAAAGGAATTAGGAAATTCTGGTTCCAGTCGTTTCTTGTCGGGTACTCGGTTTAGGTCAGACGGTGGACAGAGATGAGTCGTGTATTCGATTCTTGCCTAAAATGTCTACTTATAGTCGTCAGTTAAACTACTGTCCCTTGTTATTGAAACTTGGTGATAATTCCTTTTATAATAAGGGGGAATTTCAGATTATTAAGTTAATCTGGATCATCTGAACACTATGTTTATAAACATGAGTAATAAAATAAAACTTAAAGTATTTAGTTTTAAATACCTTTTCACAAGTAATGTATTGATAAATATAATACAGGAACTAAAATAGAGAGTCGGATGTTTCGGACTTTGTCAATAGACCGGGAAATATTTTGTCCAAACGACTAGGGACGAAATAACTTTGTGTCAACCTTTATCCGGTACTTAACGTTTCTTTTTGAAGGTATCGACCAATTAGGTTCTGCAGATCCTCGAAGTGGAATATATGTAAAAAACATTGTCTAATTTGATATCTGTCTGTCTATCTATCTATCCAGATTTATATATGCATATGTAAATAGAGATATATCAAAAAGGACGACCAATATTACGAATAACTGATTTATAGTTCACCGTTGATACTAAAAGAATGATTTTGAGTACAGTGGGAAAAGTTTAACCATAAGTAAGGATCTTAACTAACTGACGAATGATTCATAACCCGAAATACTTGAAGTTTGGGAAATCCAACCGTAACAAAGACAAATTTCTATTATCACTTTACGTTTGAGTCTTTTCGATAGGTCAAATGGATTCCGTGTCTCGATCATACGTCGTATGATGTGAAACTGATGACTCGAGGGTAAGGATTGGTGTGATTACGTGACAGAGGTGACACCAAATGGGAGAGAAAGATCGTTAAAGGAAATTGATAGTGGTCGAAGATAAACAGGATTTCTGCTGTTAAGAAGTGATGACAAGTGAGACGGGAGGTTGTGAGTGACTCTTCATCAGTGTGACCGTACCTCTAAATCTTCACGTAGTTATCGATACAGAGTGACGATTAAACTTGAAGACCATGACACTGGAACAAATTTAGTGTTTCAGGTCGTACCTTAAAACTTGTTTCCGGTTTTGGGTTCTAGGTCGACTCTTGTTCGAAACCGATAGTCTAGGTTCTCCAAACTAAGTGACGGGACTTCAATCCTCGAAACCCGTGTCCTTACCTAAATGACATAGACGGTGAATCTGTGATTGGACTTATCTGAAATCCCTGTATAGTAACTAGTCCCACTTTTGGATATATCGATGTCCTTTGTGTTTATTTAACTAGTCCTTTCAGTCACGAAATCGTCATCCATTTAGGTGAAGTTGGTGACTGAGGGAGACGCTGTGACGAAAGTAAAGTATGATGGTCCCCAAAAAGTAAGGGAATGATGAACGTGAAACTTCTAATGTTACAGTGGTTCGAAATGAAGGGTACTGGGAACCCGACATTGCAGGTGGATGTGTCACTGTATTAGATCTCTTCTTACGATAGACTTACCACCGACCCATACTCTTTTAATAAGACTATGACAGATGTCTAGTGTGTAATGACTAAGAGAAGTTTCCGAATAGACCTTATCAATCCTACCAAGACGATATTACTACAGTAACCTTTGAATTCTATATGTCAGATATTTGAGAACCCTTTATCAATGATATATAATAAAGTAGATAATGAAATAAAACTCCAAAGATTTTAGTCTCGTAAGGTTTAAAGATTATTACACTAAATTGGTTGACTACGTGAATGTCCGAAATTATAAAAGACTAATGGTCAGGGACTTTGTGTCGTCTCCACTATCTCCTTTGTCACCGAGATAAGGGTTTCTACCCGGGTCAGGTCCCGAACTGTGTGTCACCTCGAGTCACTTACGTCCCATTCTACTCATTCACTTCCTCCCGACGTCATTAAGTACAATAAAGGACCTAAACAACGGACTCATCGTTTATGTATTCCATGTCTTTACATAAGTCTTTCAGTTTTTCCCTTCATTCACAATGGACTAATATTAATTTACTCACTCACTTTCAGCAAGTCAGCACAGACTGAGAAACGTTGGGGTGTTTGATATGTCAGGTACCTTAAGAGGTCCGGTCTTATGACCTCACCCATCGGAAAGGGAAGAGGTCCCCTAGAAGGATTGGGTCCCTAGCTTGAGTTCAAAGGACGTAACGTCCGCCTAAGAAATGGTCGACTCGGTGTCCCCTTCGGGTTCTTATGACCTCTTCCATCGGATAGGGAAGAGGTCGTCTAGAAGGACTGGGTCCTTAACTTGACCCTAGAGGACGTAACGTCCCCCTAAGAAATGGTTGACTCGAGAATCCTCCATATATCTACACTTTCATGAACATATGTACCTAAGTCCTTATTGTTCCCTAACTCCATCGGACTAGACACAAGGGTGACCCTTTCCGCCCAGACCCACCCTGGACCATACACTTTCCCCTTGTCGAACGGTCCGAATGTGACTACTGTTCTCCAACTCTGGAGAGAATTGGGTCCGTGTCTTTCAGAGACCCTCATGTGATATAAAATAAGTGTCGAGTATGGTGTCGACTAGAAGAGGGAGTCTTGTCTTTCTGATCTAGACCTTAACCCCTGGACTGACAGTGGGTCAGGGAAAAGAACGGTTCTTATTTAATATAGTCTAAAGAGAAAGTCAAGTCAAGTCAAGTCAAGTCAACGAGTCAGTACAGGTATTAGACGACGAAAAGTACCCTTTTACGAACAGGGTTTTACGGTAGCCAAGAAAAACTTGTGTACTTTAAAAAAGTTGTCCCTCGTTTCGAATAGTAATGTATTATTAGGGAAGTAACGGAGTAATTTTTTTATTTATTTACAATACGAGTTGTAGATAACGTGGTTGCACTGGTAGACTTGACGTGTCACTCAGGAACAGTTCCGAATACAAAGTTTCACGTGATTACTGAATATTTGTAGCTAAGGCATTGACGAAGTACGCACAGGTAAACAGGTGCAATCAATGAATACCCGTGTCTAAACCGTTCTGTTCCGGGAGTACTATGTGTCGTCTTAAAAGATGGGTCACCAGTTGAAAATTTTACGTTATAAAATTTACAGTTACGATTCCCTTTTAGTATACAATAACTTAATCCGGTACCAACGTATAAGTGTCACCGGGTACCTTGACTTCTCAAACTTCACCTTGTAGGAGAATCATTTACATAAATAAATATTACTCGGTATACGGTCTTTTTTATATTCTACAGAATATTTCTAAAAAATTTACCTCGTTCTCTTGTATTTAATTTCCCTCCCCCCTTATTTTCTCTTTTAGTTACCATCACCATGTTAAATGTAATAAAACACATTCAGACCCATACCTTCTTGACCGTCTTTATTCCTCGACATTACTCGGCACATCACATCGAACTCAGTAAATCGAACGTTTCTCCTGTCGCACCATTTAAACTTCAGTTGGACTAAATCATATAAATTTGTATGTCACTCTTTCGAGTGTAAATGTATAGTGAAAATTCATATATACTTTTGCGGTTGATATACGTAAAAGAATAGAGTCATTGAGACGAATCACTATTCCTTTGATTCAGAGAAACCTTTTTCACTAAATAGTAACTTTCGACGAAAGATATCTGACACTGTGGTTTACAAAAATTCTTCTGTATATATCTGTACTCTTCATCTTAATCTCCTGGATAATGTCCCTTAGAGATGTACTGGGACACTTGTTTACCCTGTAAAGAAATAATAATATAAAAATTCTATAGTGAAAGTTATGATCCGACTTGATGTACCTTGATAGTAAGACCTCCAGTTTTGACCAATGTATAGTCGGTATAAGTGGGAGGACTAAATCTATAGTCACTTTTATATTACACTGTGTCTAGAAGACTTTATAGTTTTACACAAGTGGGAGTGAATTGAAAGATCTAACATGCGATCTGTACAAGAATGAAGTAATCCGTTTTTCATAGTTGTTTCTGTGTGTTGATAGGACTTTCCGTGATTCTAGGAAAAAGTCTTGTCCTTGAGTCATTGTTGTTAGAGACCTAAGACCATGACACAAAAGACATCCCTAAAATACCCCGTATACAACTTTTGATACAGTATCTCTTCCTATCTCGAAGTTGTGTTCAGTCGAATTGACACGACTATAGGGATAAGTTCGACCAAACCACTATGACCCGTCCAATATATTTATAGACACAGAGTGAAAACAGTAGACATTTAACTTTTACTGAGATAGTGAAAGAGATTGTTACTTACGATGTATTGACTCGGAAATAACGAAAGATAACACCGACCTTTTGAGTCTCGGTCAAATCTTTGAGTCGAAGTCCTTGACTTCTGGCATACCAGATGTATAATTATAAGAAAGGGGACCAAAAGTCACTATTGAAGAAATTTAAAAGGAAACGAATATTGATATATAAAGAAGAAATAAGATGAAAATACTCTTTCATAAAAAATTATAATTGAGTTTAAAAATACCATATTCAATCAAAATTCTTTAGTTATTTACTTAAGTATTTATTATGTGTGAGACTTTACGACTATTTTCCACTAAAGACGATCTTTTATATACAGTATTTAATTCTTATATATATTTAAGTTCGTACTATTTCGAAAAATGGAGATGACCGATATCCCTCATTATTGTCGTCATTTAATACTTCGGGAGTCTTTTTTTAGTCTAAGTTAAGTTTTATTTATAATTCAATTTTTTTTAATCACTCAAAATACAAATTATTTACAATAATATTTAAATTTCCTATAATTTACCATATTTGTCTTTTTTTGTAAAAGTGACTGTAGTTATGATTTACCACAAATTTTACACTTTTATCTTTACCTAAAAACATGAACAAACACGATACCGGTTCAAGTATTTACGTTAAGTTTTGTCGTAAATGGGGTAATTATTTTCGTGTAATTATTATTGTAACTGATAATTTATTGTGTGAATTAGGATATACGACATTGATTCTCTAAGGTAACTTTATATGACAAAAGTCTCCGTTAATGTGGAAATTTTCAAGGTATACAAAAGTTCTATGGTTGAATCTTGTTTACTAATCTAGTTTTGGTATGTATTTACATTACTACACAATAAAAGAACTTTACGAGTTTGATACTTAAGATGGAGTTTATTCTATCATTGTTTACTTTTTGAATTTTAGTAAAATCACTGGGAAAACTTCCATTAAATCTTATTCTGTCGGACCCTAAGTTCAAGATACTAAGACTTACTTCGGTTTTCCATCTATTCTCCGAGTTTTATAATGGTGTTTTTACTCAGGGCATTTCTGTCCGTTCGATGGACACTGAGACCCAACGACATATGTATAATGTTTCTTTCATGTATATGAGGTAGTCTCTATTTACCGTTACTATTATCGTTATTATGTAGGTCTTTAAATGTTTTATTTTTTGGACATCATGATTTCCACACAAGAAATACTAATAAGATTATTTTCACTTATTAGAGTCAACTCTGTAATATCAGGTACCCCAGTGTTTCTCAACCTGTACTGACTCACTGATTGCGTGATTATATGAAGTTGTTGTCTTTTACCTGTGAATAAAACTCTCGGATAATAAAGATAAAGGAGAAAGGAATTTGAGTAAAACGTAAAAAAACGTAAAAAGGGAATAAGGGGAGTGATTTACAGTTAAATTGAAACATACGACGGGAGTAAGAGAGAAGCCTTGTCTCCGGATTATGGGCGTCTACGGTCCTGACTACGGACACCTGTCGAATGTCGACTCAAGGTAGATCCTGAGGAGGAGTCGGGTTCCTTCAACAGAATAGGTTTCGATGGGAGGGAGGACCTCCGTAGTGGATGGGTTTCAGATCGACCATGTCTCCATGTTTCTGAGAACGGAGTTTAGACTATAAAGATTTCCCGGTATGGTTGAAGTGTCGGAATCGATGTTGACCGACTCGGGTAAGAATCCTGGTGTCGTGTCAAGACGAAGAGAAAGACGGACGGGGAAGAGTCTAAGGGAGTATCGACGAAGGTTTCCGTAAAGGAGTTGTTAGAGGATGTCTGTTTAGAGGTAGAGGACTCTTTGTACTGGACACTATGACACTTCCTTTTCAACTACACGATATTAAGTAAAATTTTCTTTAATTGGTTTTACCATTAGTCATGTTGGAAATTCTTACAAAAAAAAAATCATCCTTCTCTGTTTGAGGTTTACCTCTTTATTCTTGGAGTTCCAAAATTTGTTTCCTAATGGTAAGAGCCGTAACATATCTCATACTAATTAAAAGTTTACATGTACTGTTAAGTAACCCAACGTTACTACTTTAAAGATGGGTGTAGTTTTCTATAGGTTACAATTACGTGATGTTCATCAGTTTATGGTGTACGAAGTTAACAATTTTGTGACTTGACGGTACTTGACTTTAGATCCCCTTTCCTAAGAGAGTCGGACCCAAGAAAATTTCCCTTCTTCTACAGGAAATAACTGTTCCTGGGAAACGAAACAAAGGAAAGAAGACCGAAAATGACGTTAAAGTCCTAATCTGAGTTTGAAACGACCGTTTTAAGATGATTTTATGACATATAATAGTATACTGTCATCTTTTTACCCTAAGATGAGAAAGTATTTTAATACCACGAAGGTATGTACACTACGAAAAATTATTATTACAAGTCCTAATTGTCATAGATCTTTTCTACGTCTCTTCTTGTTTTCCCTAAGCAAATCCCTGAATAGATATCTTCTCGTTTCGTTTTTCTAATCCAAAAAAGTCGTATCTTTCCCTTTCGACTTTTCCTCTATTGGTTCACACTTTTTTTTATTCTTATTTTTGTATTTTACGTAATAAAAGTCATTAAGAAGTCGTATGGTTTAGGGGATTATACAGTGGAGGGAGAATGTAGACACAAGAAAAAAGGTGACCTAATATGGGAATTTATAAGTTTCGGAGAACTTAGAGTATGGAAGTTAGAATTTTCTGAGGGAGTTGAAGACTTTCTCTCAACATAAATATAAAACATAAATACAAGAAGTGATGATAAGGATTGGTGGAGGGATGAGGTCAGGCCGACAGTTGAGATGACGGGTTGCCTTAACAAGGTTGAAACACATGATCGCTGGTGTTACGATGGTTTTGGTGACCCATTGAAAGTAGGAGTGAAATGAGACGAAGAGTCGTCATTAATTTGTAGGGAAGGTAGATACTTCCCAAGACGAAATAAGAAGGCACTGTGGTCCGAGAGCACCAAAAGAAAAATTGAACGACCGTCGAGGAAGACAGAAACCAGTGGAGTATGTACATAAACAAGTGAGTAAATAAATCGTCTTACCTCAGACCTCTGTGTTCTCACTCGTTATGGTCTACACCAAGGACGATAGTGTCCCAGGATATGTGGGAGATGTCGAAATGAGGCATGTTCAGGAAGGGGTCATAGTGGTGTCACGACGTACATCGAAAGTGGATCCAGAAGTTGATACGTCTTGTGAAGGATAGAGTTTCGAAAATGTGCGTAGGACAGGAGAATTTCAAAACGGGGTCGGGTAGGGATTTTTGCCTAGGGTACAATTAAGGAGTCTCTTTAAACGAGACCATAAGGAGAGTTAGTCGTATAAGAGAATAAAGTAACATGTGTTGAGACAAAAAGGGGACATCATTATCTTTATCAACCGTGTCGTAAATTTTATTACTCAGTTGTTGTCGTTTTTTTTTGGTTGGTTTGTTTGTTTTTTTTGTCGACAATCAAGTGAAGACCATGTTTTCTACCAAATCCACTCTTTATGTTTATCCAAGGATTCTCTAAATTCAAGTATTTTTTTCGTTAGTCCTTTCTGTTGACTCGAAAAATTATTATGTCCCAGTATGTGTGGGTTCTTACTTGTTCTTTCTAAGTTTAGGTCCGTTCAACTGAGGTCTAAGATACTAAGTTATCCCACTGCGTAGGAAACAAGGTACCTGTGTGTTGAAAAGGAAGTCGGTCCAATGAGATAAGAGGAACGTTCGTAGTGTCTCTCAGAGTTTGAAAATCCCAAGTCATTCAGAAACATCTAGAGTGTCTTCATTACGACTCCTTCCAGTGTGTATCTCGTCTCTGTCTATTCTGTGACTCAGAAGACCAAGAGTCTTCTCTCGAGTCAGCGATGAAGTGTGACCTGGAAGAGATGTCTTTAGTTCTTCTCTTAATGACTCTGTCCGTGTCTCGGTACAAGGTAGATCCTTGTGAGAGGATAATGGATGTTTCATACTCGGTAATTATAAGACCTCATAAAGAGATTTTTCTCTCGTTAGAGTTTTTAAGTCGATGAAAACATTTCTTTCGGTTAGGAATAACGGTTTAAGTCTGAATTAACTTCTTTCATCCCTTTTGGTGATCTGGTAAGTCCATACTGGACTTAGTTTAGGGAATGTTAATATGTCATCTTCACTCTTTACCTAAGTTCCCTAATCTAGACTATCTGTCTCACGGACTTCTTGATACCCGTCTCCAAGGTCTGTGACATGTCCTCCGTCACTAGTTCTGGTAGGGGTTCTTTTTCTTTACGTTTTTCCGTTTTACCAACAGACTCCTCCGGAATGTTTTTAGATACTGATCTTTTCTTCGCTTTCTGTTCTTTTCCTTTGTATATGGGTAAACTTACGTCTCAAGGTTTCTTATCGTTCCTCTCTATTCTTTCGGAAGGAGCCCCTAGTTACGTTTCTTTATCTCCTTTTGTCATCTTACCGTTTCTGATCTCTAGGGGATTTCTTTTAGTCTCTATGGTTCCCTTGAAAAGTACGTTTCTACCCGTGTTATTTCCTGTTTTTACCATACCTGGATTGTCTTCGTCTTCTATAATTCTTCTCCACCATTCTTATGTGTCTTCTTGACATGTTTTTTCTAGAAGTGCTGGGTCTATTAGTGCTACCACACTAGTGAGTGGATCTCGATCTGTAGGACCTTACGTTTCAGTTCACTCGGAATCCTTCGTAGTGATACTCGTTTCGATCACCTCCACTACCGTAAGGTCAACTCGATAAAGGTTAGGATTTTCTACTACGACACTTTCACGACGTGAGTTATACGGTCGTTCAAACTTTTTGAGTCGTCACCGGTGTCCTGACCTTTTCCAGTCAAAAGTAAGGTTAGGGTTTCTTTCCGTTACGGTTTCTTATGAGTTTGATGGTGTGTTAACGTGAGTAGAGTGTGTTATCATTTCATTACGAGTTTTAAGATGTTCAGTCGGAAGTTGTCATACTTGGCACTTGAAGGTCTAGAAGTTCGATCTAAATCTTTTCCGTTTCTTTGGTCTGTAGTTTAACGGTTCTAGGTGACCTAGTAACTTTTTCGTTCTCTCAAAGTCTTTTTGTAGATGAAGACGAAATAACTGATACGGTTACGGAAACTGACACACCTAGTGTTGTTTGACACCTTATAAGACTTTTTCTACCCTTATCGTCTGGTGGACTGAATAGAGGACTCTTTAGACATACATCCAGTCCTTCGTTGTCAATCTTGACCTGTACCTTGTTGTCTGACCAAGGTTTAACCCTTTCCTCATGTAGTACCGACATATAACAGTGTGTATAACGAATAAATTGTATATACGTCTCGTGTAGTACTCTTTACGACCTGACCTACTTCGTCTTCGACCTTAGTTCTAACACCCCTCTTTATAGTTATTGGAGTCTATACGTCTACTGTTATTGATAAACGTCTTTCGTTTCTCTCGGAGAACTACTTTCACTTTCTCCTCTCATTTTTTCAACCGAATTTTGAGTTGTAAGTCTTTTGATTCTAGTACCGTAGACCAGGGTAGTGAAGTACCGTACATCTACCCCTTTGTCACCTTTATCACTGTCTGATAAAAAACCCGAGGTTTTACTGACGTATACCACTGACGTCGTTACTTTAATTTTCTGTAACGAGGAACCTTCTTTTCAATACTGGTTGGATCTGTCGTATAATTTTTGGTCTCTGTAATGAAACGGTTGTTTCCAGGCAGATCAGTTTCGATACCAAAATGGTCACCCGTGCATATCTACACTCTTAACCTGATATTTCTTTCGACTCTTGACTTCTTAACTACGAAAACTTGACACCACAACCTCTTCTGAGAACTCACAGGGAACCTGACGTTCCTCTAGGTTGGTCTTGTAGGTTTTCCTTCAGTCAGGACTTATAAGTTACCTTCTTGACTACGACTTCGACTTTGAGGTTATAAAATCGGTGGACTACCTTTTTTTAGACTGAGTAAACTTTTCTGTCACTACGAACCTATCTGACTTTCACCCTCCTACTTTACCTACCTACCATAGTTACTGAGTTACCTGTATTTAAACTCATTTGAGACCTTCAGCCACTACCTGTCCCTCCGGACCATACGACGTCAGGTACCCCAGCGTCTAAACCTGTACTGACTCACTGACTTGATTGACTTAAGTTATGTTTTTGAAATTAATTTTTTTTCTTACATATATACACATGTTGACTCAGTGAGAAGACCTGTCCTCTGACCGTGTTGTGACATTTAGTTCATATGAAGTGATTTCTTAAAATTTATTTTTCACTTATTTCGGTTTTATACTTTAACGAAAAACCTGTAAAGGGTCCTATAAAAAAAGTGGTATCTTTTCAAAAAAAAGGGGGAGAGGTAAATGTAAAATTTATATTTTTTTACTTTTAGTATATAAAATTTTCCCTTAGGTGTACACGTACACTTTTCGAAAAAAAAGGATTCACTTTCTTATGTGTGCTTTCCGAATTGTCAGAAGTCAGAACTCAAAGACTCCCGGGCGTACTCACCCCTCATCCGTCTCTCCCGTCCTTTTCTCTCTTCGTGCGAACATCGATAGGCCCGTCTGAATACGAAGTTGACATTACAAGATTAAAGAGAATATCCCCTTACTTTACTTAGATCCCGTAACGAACATATTGATTTTATTTTAGTTATGTTGTAATTTTAATTACAAAAGTTTTCTCGTTTTCATCCGATGAGTTTTCCTAAGTTCAGTTCTTTTAGTTGGAACCAAACAAGAGACAGAACAAAAGGATGTCTGATAAGGTCGTGTTGGCACATTCTCAAGTCAAGTCAGTGAGTCAGCACAGGTTGAGAAACGTCGGGATACCTGACGTCGTGTGGTCCGAAGGGACAGGTAGTGGTCGAGGACCTTGAACGAGTTTGAGTACAGGTAGTTCCACCACTACGGTAGGTTGGTAGAACAGGAGACAGTATGGAAAGAGGAGGGCGGAAGTTAGGGAGGGTCGTAGTCCCAGAAAAGGTCACTCAGTCAAGAAACGTAGTCCACCGGTTTCATAACCTCGAAGTCGAAGTCGTAGTCAGGAAGGTTACTTATAAGTCCTGACTAAAGGAAATCCTGACTGACCAAAGGAGAAGAACGACAGGTTCCCTAAGAGTTCTCAGAAGAGGTTGTGGTGTCAAGTTTTCGTAGTTAAGAAACCACGAGTCGAAAGAAATGTCACGTTACGAGTGTAGGTATGTACTGATGACCTTTTTGACCTCGAAACTGATCTGTCTGGAAACAATCGTTTCATTACAGAGACCAAAAATTATGTGACAGATCCAACCAGTATCGAAAAGAAGGTTCCTCGTTCACAGAAAATTATAGTACCGACGTTAATGGTAGACGTCACTAAGACCTCGGGTTCCTCTCATAGGTAAAATTTTAGTAGGTACATTTTCATAGGTAACGGTTTCTATTGAAACGTGGTTAAAAAATGAGACTGAGTCCCTTTAGGGGTTCTTCGGAAGAGAAACCCAACATAAGTGGAGTCCTCCTAAAGAGTGTCTTAAACGATTGTTATCTTTAGTAAAGAACCAATACTATGTCATGGTCGTCCTACAAGTTTTACGGTGGCCGGTAAGACATCAGGATGGACCGGTTCGGACGACCATCCATGGTGTACTCGGTATACCTTTAGTGATTTTATCCTTTATTTCGTCGTCCAAGACTTCGGTGGTCGAAGGGGACGGTACCATCTTAGTCGTAATCAGCTACTGCGTTTTGTAAGGACGGAAACTTTACGGGTTATAGGTACCTTATAGTGGTTAGGTACCACGATGTGGTTTGTCATAAAGTTGTATAAGAATAATGGAAAAATGGAGAAGCCACGGACTTTATCGATGTAAAACTTTGTTCTTTTACATGGGTCTTTTTGTAGGTATGTCCGGTATAAAACGAGTCGTCTTAATTGTAAGATATCTGTGATTACAACACTATCCCACCGGACTTCTACATTACATTTAAAGGACACTGACGACTACATACAGACATGAAGGAGGGACTCTCTATTATAGTTCCCTAGAGAAAAAGATTGTATTTTTACGAGTCTGAACTTGAAATTCCACCCCTACTATGTCCCTTTGTTAACGTGATTGTTCTACCTGAATCTCCTCACTTTTAGTGGATGGTCTTTTAGGTGTTATTCCTCTTTCTGTCGTTGTTGACATCAAATTTTCTACAAATTCCAGTCCGAGAGAACTTGTTCTTTAGGAACTTCTTTCTTTATTATGGTTATATTTTACATGTCTTTATGGAGGGTTGACTTATTTTGACTTTATTAGAGTCTTTATATTTACGATATTTCCGTTATTTAGACTCTAGAAACGTATTTGTATACCGTATGAAACAAAGGCACCCATTTGAAGGATATTGTATAATGGATTGTGACCAACACCTTTATGTACCATAAATGACACATTTAATTATACGTGTACCCACGTCGAATACAGTTTCTGACCATGTCATATGATAATTGTCAAAAAACTCAGTCGCCTATTTTAAAAAAATTTCTCTTTTTCCATAGTCATCCACTCGTATAAGGATTATAACAAATGGGGTTCGTTAAAGATATCTTTTCACGGTACAAGTCGATGTAATATTTTTTAAGGACAGTAGGTACGGTAGCAGATATAATAAATATATTAGTCGTAATAGTTAGTATATAATGAAAAAGTAACTAAATTTTTTTTGTAATAAAATCTTTCTGTGAGGTTGACTTTTGCCCTATTCCGTAAATCGTATAAGAAGGATTAAATTTTTTTTGATTGGATACTTATAATTCCTTAGGGATCTTCTATTAAATCTTGTCATCTATGTAGGAGTATATATATAGAAACTGTCAATTTCTTTTACGTAATTGTAAAGAAATAGTGTTTAAACGTTTTCCGGAAGTTAAAGTTTATTCTGTCTTACTTGAGAACCCAAATGACTGACGGGTTCGTAAGATTTGGGGTGAACTGTATCTCCGTATCTCTTGACTATTTAGTAATCCGACGTTTACCGTAGAACCCAAATAGGTAAGTAGTGAGTAAATATTTTCTGGATAACTCATAGACCGTATACAGTCTGTACTACGATTTTTGACCTGTATATTACTACTTACTTTGTCTACAATAGATTGGAAAATTCAGAGTGACACTCTGAATTTCTCCTCTCTACCTTGAGGTCTGTTTCCTTTATACGTACTTCCCAAACTCGGGGTTCTCAGTATTCATAAATTCTTGATCTTCCCCAGCCGTACCACTGTGATATTCTTCGTTTCTTCTCACTCTAGATTCGTTTCGGACTTTCCATCCGTTGTTCTCTAGTAAACACTCTCCAAACATGAAGTTCCAGTAGTACTTCAGTAAGTTTCCTATGTTCGTCGTACTGGACCTAGATCCGACATTCATCTGGCAAATCTCTCACGAACATCTTTTATATTGGAGTTATAGAAGGATTCTAGAAAAAAAGATGACGGTCTTTGGTTGGGGGACGTTCTACTTTAAGTAGGTAGACAGGGTATGTAGACCCTTCTTACCAGTTTTCGTTCGTAGGGTCCTTTTTTCCTAAAAGTATATGTTTGAAGACGGTCTCTAAGGGGTCCGAATACCCTTCAAAAGGTGGAGTAAGAGTACTACCGTCTGGAAAAAAATCGATTAACATCTTGGTATGGGTCTGTTAAAACTAGAAGATACCTAAACTAGGGGGTCTTGAAAATATGGGAAATACGAGTGTTTCGACGTCTCTTTACGTCAACACAGTTTTTCAATCCCTTTACCTATACCCTCCCTTTCCCTACACATAGGACTTGTGATAAAGATGTACCTCACCCCCACTTCCCTTGTCCAGCTACCTTCACCTAAGGTCCTTTTATAGGACCCATCACGACCTTCGGACGTCTCGACTAGTCGTCTACGGACCTAGATCCCGTCACGATACTTTTCATTCAGTTTCACGATCGACGAGTCAACACAGATTGAAAAACACTGAGGTACCTGACTTCGGGTGGTCCGAGGAGACAGGTACCCTAAGAGGTTCGTTCTTATGACCTCACACATCGGTAGGAGAAGAGGTCCCCTAGAAGGGTTGAGTCCCTAGTTTGGTCCAGAGGACATAACGTCCGTCTAAGAAATGACAGACTCGGTGGTCCCTTCCGGTTTAGTGTTATTATTTCGTAGCGGTTCATAGACGTTTCTATTTTTGATTAAATTAATACCCCATGTTTCGAAGTGTCTATGAAGAAAGTGGTCAAAAATTTTTGTAGTCAACAAGTAGAGGAACCTCCCGGAGGTCTTCCTTACTCAAAGGAATGAAAAGATTTTATTAGGTTTGACTACCCTACTGTGTTGGATCTCGTCGAAGGAACCAAAGACAGATACAGACAACTGTGACTTGATACAGTTTTTCTATTACGATAAAGAGGAGACAACGGATCAATTACCTTTGGGTGAGATCATAAGAACGGACCTCTTAAGGTACTTGTCTCCTCGGACCGTCCGACAGGTACCCCAGCGTTTGTCAGCCTGTACTGACTTCGATGACTCGTGCATATGGATTACAAAGTTTCCTTAGATTCACAAAAGATGTCCTACTCTCCTTTTAGACTTTTTTTTTAGTTTAACGGAGAATTTGAGGTTTTGATGGGTTTATTTATGTGATTCACTCACCCTTCACCGAGCTTCAGACTCAAGAGATTTATAACTTAATTGCCTCCCCGATATTGTTCTTTAGGGTGGTTCTTGACTCTTTATTCTCTCTATTCCAAAGGGAGACTTTTAATTTAATATTTTATTAGTATATTATCCACTTTCCCTTTGTTCGACTGAGTAAAACTTTTCAGTGTTTACCGAGGGACTATCCCTTTGGACTAATATTACTTTGATTTCGGTTTTTATTACGTGGTCAGTTTCCCTTTAGTCGTTACTCTAAACTCTTTTTATGTCTTCTGTTTGTAAGAATCTCAAGACCACGTTCCTTCTCTTGTTAAAAAGGGTTCCTACTCAAGAGAGACTAAGGTACCTGTTTATTTAGAATAAACGTACTTAATTCAATGGAATGTAACGACGGTAAGTTGGATTTGACTAAAACACGTTAGTCATTTCCAAAAATTTTATATAAGACCAGACAGTCAATCTAACGGAAACACCTCTTTAGTCGATCGGTTTTGTATTACCAGGGAAATCACCACGATAAAAGTAATGTGCACTTGTACGGTCGTAAGACGAACAAAGGTAATTAAAGACCCTTGAATGTACGACCTACGACTCTCTGTCTGAGTGTAGGTCTTACGGTTATTTAATCCAAAGACTCTGACATTTCGACTTTTGGTCTGGTATAGTACATTATAGTAGAACGTTTGTACTATAATCACGAAGATTTGTTCATCCCTTTTGTGTTGGGTATGTAAACCGTCTACTCTATTAATTTCCGTGTGCCGAAGATACACCGTGTTGGTCTTGACCTTAGACCAAGACTAAGGAACAGGTGGAACATAGTCTTTACATACATTGTGTGATTAATAGATAACTGAGAGACAGATTTAAGGTCTCACACCCTATTCATTCTTAAGGGATCCGTAAGGTTAAGTTGTGACGATTCGACCTAAGTATTAATTCACTAAAAAGTTTGAGGGGGAGTGGTAGTGGGTCACGTAGGATAGAGGAAGAAGTCACCGGTACATACTCCAACAGAGACTTTCAAATTTTTATGTCATCGTAGTATGGTACAGATTGTGGGTTATACACCCATGTCTGCCGTAAAGTATCCTGTACTAGGAAAAGATATTTACTGTCCTTCACTTTTCATTAGGGAGTTTCTATCGTCCGAGAAGACGTGTTACTATTGTACGGTCTCTCATTAAAAAGTAGAATCGTTAAAGTTGACTCCTCGGACAAAGTTGACAGTTCTGAATAGGTAAAGAGTACAAAAGGATACTTGACATAAGAGTGTATGTAATTGTTCGAGGGTGCCTTACAGGACTTACAATGATAAATCATAAATTCATCGAAAGACTCTTGTGTTTCACAGGACGGTTAGTACCCATGAAACGATGATTATGGTAGAGAAACCTCCGTCCGTATTTAGTAAGAGTGAAATTGTCGACTCTTTGATTCAACCTCATTCAATTATTGTTTTGACAAAGTTATTATTCGGGTCAATCTTAGTTTCTATATAAATGGGTCAAACCCGGTAAGAGAACACTCTGAGAAAGTTGGGAAGTACCTGATCGAGAAAAAATTTGAAAGAAAACCCGATTATCTTTGGAGTGACTATTTGATCGGGTTTATATATGTACCTCTTCCGTCAAATTCCTTGTCTTTTGGTCCTCGGAACAGTACAGTCTTTGAGTCGTCCAGTTCGACCCTTCTTTTTTTTTTTTTGGTTGGGACTACTTTCCTGGACTTCAAGACTATTCGACAATATCTAATTTATAATGAGTCACTACCGTGTTTTAAGGTTAAATCTGATAAGTGATAATGACTTGTAAAGACTAACTTATCTATTTATTTTTGACTTGACAGAACTATAAGTGGACTGATCAAGTATAATTAAAGAAGTATTCACTTTCAACGAATCAACACAGGCTGAGAAACACTGGGGTACCTGAGCAGGTACCTTAAGAGGTCCGGTCTTATGACCTCGCCCATCGGAAAGGGAAGAGGTCGCCTAGAAGGGTTGGGTCCCTAGTTTGGGTCCAGAGGACGTAACGTCCACCTAAGAAATGGTCGAATCGGTGTTCCCTTCGGGTTAAAGAAGGTCGAGATTGAGTTTATGATATTTCATTTTAGGACTACGGAAATTGTGACTCCTCGACGGGACCACCGAGTCTTCCACTTCTTAGACGGGTGTTACACCCTCTGAGACCAAGTTAGGGACCCAACCCTTCTAGGAGACATCTACTTTTACCGTTGAAGGAGGTCATAAGAACGGACCTCTTAAGGTACCTGTCTCCTCAGACCACCCGATGTGAGGTGCCCCAACGTTTCACAACTTGTACTGACCCGGTGATTGTGAAGTAAAAGAAATTGTAACTTTCTTTTGTATTTGAGTTGCCGGAGGTCATCGCATTTTAACTACTTTAAAATTAAAATTTTAAATTTTAGGGGATTAGGGTCATTGTAGGTCTACGATCATGTAAATTGAGGTTTCTTACTGTCTTCTTTGAGGTATCTATTTCTTTAGGAGTCACCCCTTCGGGAAGATTCGATAACAAAGGACGTAGAGGGTATCTCTCGTTTTACGGAGTCGGTGGATCGGATGAGAGGTCGTACACTAACGTAGATTAACTTTTTCAAGTCATCGGGTTCACTGAACGGTAGCTAGAAGACCCCCAGAGTCGGTCCGGAAGACGAGAGTGTCCTAGGATCTCGTATACCAACATTTGTCAGGATGTCTACATATGTCTCTTGAGTCGTCTTCGGGTCCCCCGTTAGACCGGATGTCTACATACTAATATGGTCACCCGGACACAATGAGTATTTAGTACGTTCAATTTTATAAATGTTTTACTTTTGTTCTTTGTGTTTAATGTGTACTTACATTTTCTATTCCTAACTAACGTGACGACTTAAAACGGGTGGTTAATCTTTAAACAATAGATCTAAGTACCCACATACTATATTCTGTTTTCACTTTCAGTGAGTCAGTACAGGTTGAGAAACGCTAGGGTACCCGATATGTCAAGTACCTTAAGAGGTCCGGTCTAATGACCTCACCCATCGGAAAGGGAAGAGACCCCTAGAAGGGTTGGGTCCAGAGGCAGTAACGTCCGTCTGAGAAATGGTCTACTCGGTGTTACCTTAGGGTACTATATTCTATTCCCAATACTTTAGATTTAGTTGTTGTCGGATAAAATCTCACTCTCGATCATAGTGGTCATATATAAAAGTTAAAATGTTTAAAATAAACTGATTCTTTTTGTTTACTAATGGTAGGTTAAAGTATGTCGTCTTCAATGGTTAATATGACCCCTTTTTTCGTGTATTATTACTTATAAATTTAAGTTTACTACTATTCACATCATTCAGAGTACTGTAAGATCAAATTGATTAGGTGTCCGTCGTAAATATGTAAATTGTATGAGTGACAAACTATGTCGTTTGGTGTTCGTATTTTATCGAAAGAGGAGTTTGTTTACAGAATGAATTTTGGGTACTACTACTAGGGACGTATACCCCATTTGCAAGTTTTACATTTTCATTTCACAAACGTCTCTCTATAATAAGTGTATTCCGTGACAATTCGTTTCTGTCTAAAATATTCGTATAAGAAATATATGACCCTTTCGGACTCGGAGATTTATGTCCTTAAATTACTATATGTCTCCCTATTATGGTAGCAAAATTTCGGAAAGGAAAGATGACATTAAAGATTTCGTCAACTTTATCGTACCTAATGGTAGATGGGTTTCCTTCGACTAAAATAGTATAACGTCGTCTGACGATGACTTCCCCGTTTAGCAGTAATCAGAGGTGTAAACGAGGAAATACAACGACATTGTTAACTTTTGACGTAAGTTAACGTGTAATTTTTTTTTTTTTTGACGAAAGTCGTACATCCCCAAATGTCTTATCTTTCGGGTTAAAATTCATCAGGTTCTACTACGTTGTTGATATTCTTCAGAACTTACTTATGAGGTCTGTGGCAGGTAGAACCACAGACCGTACGTAGGAGTACCAGAGTTATCCTGTTGAAGAAGGAACCCGTAGTGTAGAGATAAGGTCCGTTACCCTTCCCGCCCCTTCCTTCTTCTCCTCTTTTCCTTACATGTCGTAGAAGGGAGAAAGTTTTCACAGGGGTATTCACAATGGTTGCTGAATATAAAACTTTACTGACTGGACTCATACAGTCAAAAATCATTCTTTTCGTCTTTTAACGTCAATAAATGTTACCCGTGTAATTTAGTTTACACAGAGTTTAGTTTCATTCTAAGACTGTACTTCCCTCTTTCTCCGTGTCCGTCACCCATCCGTTGTTCGTCATCGAACGACAATGTTTATATGACGAAACAACAGGTCCATAAAGACACATATTGGGTTGTCTTGTATCAAGACTTTCAGAGTCTTTCCCTCTAAGTCAAAGATGACTAAGAAAAATCGTCCTTCACTAACGACGGGGTTTCTACAGGTTCGAGTTTTACGGTATAAATTGTGTGCTCTTACTGACTTTGTGATTATCAGTTGCGTGCACGAAAAAGGGAAGAGGTTGGGAGTAGAACGGTCAAACTTTCTTTCCAGTACTTTCTTGACCTGAATAGGAGTATGGGATACAAACATCTTGTAGTCTGGTATAGAGAATTACTTTAAGAATTTACGAAAAAACCTTTATCGATTAGGTTTGTATCAGATTATACAAATTTAAAACCAAACGTCCTTAAAGAAGGTTTTATGATAATAAAAACAGGAAGGGAAGATTCTATCCTATTTCTACCTTTCTCCATTTGTATTTCGGATTTTTGATTAATAACAGTTTTAAGGTTCACTTTTGTTCCTGTGTGTCCGTCATTGATCTTCCATTAAGTCTACTTTTGTCGGGTGTCAAAGATCTATCATAGGTATGGATAGACAAAGAAGTAAACAAAAACTTCATAGTAACGACTCTGTAGTCAAACAAACACAAAAAAAAAATTATAAATAAAGAAACCGACGGAGTCCAGGACCAACGTAGTACGTCCGAGAAAGGAACACCTGAGAGATGGACCCACGTGTCCGAATCAACGAGGCACATTACACCCTAGAATCAAAGGACTGGTCCCTAGTTTGGGTGTAGGGGACGCAAGGTTCCACCTAAGAATTGGTGACTTGGTGGTCTCTTCAGGGTCTGCAGTCGTAAAAAGTCAAGAGTACTTAAAGTAGTGTACTATACTGAAATGTTCATTTACACTGTTTGTTCTATATAAAACACGAGTTCTTCCACTTTTATGTATATGTATAATATCTTTATGTATATGTATAAAGTCTTCTTCTCATCATTCAAAATTTTCATCCATAATACATAGTCAAAGTTCGTCTATCTCGTTTATTAAGTACTTATTAAAAATACAATATGTCAAAAACTCTAATGAGTATCTCTTTTCTGATGTTTACCAAAGTTGGACAAATTTTAAAATGAGACATCACTAGACAATAGTTTCTTTTTACCTTTTAAGGGACGGTGAAAAAGGTAATTTTATTTGCGGTTTGCATATTGACGGTTTGTAAACATTGGAAACAGAAGGTCACTACCTATCGGACTATTAAGGATACTACTTGTCAGAATTTGATTTAAAACTCTCCGTCCAAAACCTTAAGGTCGAAGTCGATGAGTTCGTGAGAGGTAGACCATTCACTTCACGTTTCCTCAGGTAAACCCTTTAAGTAAATACTAACTTATGGACGGGTTCGTCCTTCGTTTTTGGTGTAAGTTTGTACAAATTTCATTGGGTGAAGGACAATTTTAAAGAACGGGTTCTGAACCTAACAAAAATAACGTAAACAAGTCCTTGTGAAATTATTAGTTTATCTAATCTTTAACAAAGAAATAATTCGTGGGGTAGTCACAAAGAAATCTGTATTCTCAAAGGTTAAGTTTATGAAGACTACTCGGAGTAATTTGAATATAATAGGACTTTGAGGAAAGATCCTCAGTCTTTGCACAAACCTTTCCCCTCTTCTTTCTCTTCTCCTCTTCTCTTCCGTCTCTCCTAATTGTCCACCTTAAGAAAAATTGTACTAAGAACTTTGGTGAGGTTGTGTCGAACTAAGAGGTCTAATGTAAGGTTTACAAATCTTTTTTTATTATGATTTAACTCTCTTAAGGATTTTTGGGTCTCTCCAAGATGTTATTATCTACGGTTGTAGTCCGTGTTCACAAGGACGGAAGATTTTAGTTGGTGAAGGAAGACATGAGTACTCAGTCACCCTAGTCTAGGAACTCTTACGTCTCACAAAGAAACGGATGTCTAGATATTGACACCCGGGACGGCCTAAAGTACACTGTCACGTCCATTAGGGTCTCATACCCTCAGAGACTGTAAGTGTAAATTATTTGGATTCTTCGTCATTCTTTTCCGGTCTCCACGACAGTAGGTGGAACTCTCAGATCCGAAACCCCCTGTAGTACCGACACGTCGTTCTTTGACCAACGACGTAAAAAGACTTAGGGACGGACTCGAGGAGAAATTACTGATGTAGTAGTAAAAGGAGGTCTCTGGGACGGGAAGAACCTGGTTTACAAGTGACGGGTGTAGTTGGGAGACTTCCCACTGAGTGTCAACAGGAACAAGTGACCTTCATGAAGAGTTTCTGCTCATTCTCTCAAAGAAAAGTTGTACACTTGTATCATGCAGTACCGTCCATCAGTGTTCCATCATCCTCTTTTTCTAAAATCCTTATAGAGGTGTCACAGAATTCCTCGAATCGAAGTACCCATTCTTTGTGAACCATTTTTTAATTTCTTTAAGTAGAGAGAACTAAACAGAGGTGATCCTATACTATACGGTACTCTGGGGTTTAAGGACGACGAAGTCTACACAACGGTTACTGAAAAGGTTGAACTCTACTACCTTGAACTGACCAACAATTGCGGGTCGTCTTAGTCGTGGTTCCGGTCCCGTCTGTCTTCTTCCCACACCCGTTCCCCGGAGTCGGAGGAGATTTTTGTTGACACACCGGTTGTCTACCTGATGAAGCGTCAGAAAAGTTCCTTCACCCTTAGAATGAACGTACTGTTATTTTCAAGAGTCAAGTCCTCTAATAGACTTAGAGAGACGGGACTCAGGAGAGTGGTATGAAGTCCTTATCACGGTGACCTGAGGTCTAAAGGGACGTAACTGAGACACAGAATAATAAAGGTAATCTCGTAAGTGTGATAGTTATTTGTGTAAAAAGGATGTGGATTTTACTCTGACACATTTTAATACGGTGAACCATCTTTAGTATTTACTTACTTTAATACATAAAAAATTTTTTTGTGAAATTTAAGAATATTACACGTAGTAAAATTCATTTACAAAAAGATTTAAACGTAAAAGAGAGGAAAAGGGAGGAAAGTAATTTGTACTTTATGAAATCAGAGATCTCAGACTTTATAAAAGAGTCTAAAAAATACTGTAAATGTTTTTAAAAGTTATAAATTAAAAGATTAAATAAGAATTTGAAAGTATCTTAACGACCACCTTAGACTACAAAAATTCTAATTGACTTACACGTTGCTAATTGAAAAAAATTGGATCACCACGGGATCATAAATACACGAAGTTGTATTGTGCCTTTACATTTGGTCGTTTTATAAAAAGTGTATTTTTCTATACAATGTCCAATGAACTCGATTTGTAAAGAGATCAATTATACTCTTCCGAAAATTTTCCTGTCTTTACAGGGAAACGGAGGATTTTCCTCTGAAAAACGGATTCTTCTTTAGTGTAAAAAATCCGTTTTGAAGTAATGGAGATATTATTTGAGTATCTAGTGACCACGATCCTTTTTTAGCTAGTGAGTAAAATAATCCCACTTGGTCTGACGGTCAAGCCTTCACAAACTGGTTTTTTTACCGTTATAGTATACGAAACTGATTATTTTTCTTTTAACGGAGGGTCTCCCCAATTGTCTGATCAGGTTCCAATCATTGTTTCGACCTCTTCCGTTGCCCGTTGGGTGAGGTCATGAGAACGGACCTTTTAGGGTACCTACCTCCTCGGACCATCCGACGGCAGGTAACCCAGCGACTCAGGCTGTACTGACTCGCTGAAGTGAAAGTGAAAAGTGAAAGTGCGTAACCTCTTCCTTTTCCGTTGGGTGAGGTCACAAGAACGGACCTCTTAGGGTCCCTGCCCCCTCGGACCACCCGACGGCAGATACCCCAGCGTGTCTCAGCCTGTGCTGACTTCACTGAATCGTCGTCATTGTTTCGACCTTAGGTTTCGTTCTGGAGACTAAAGGGTGTGGTCGACCGGAACTTAAAATTCGTGTGTCTCGGCGAATTGTATGGTCAAAAGAAAAATAATGTCAAAAACAAAAGATGGTGAATTTTGTGAGGACAGTGTGTATGTTCCGTCTTAATTTTTCTAAAAGATGGACTCCTCGTTGTTTCTGTTATGTTTCTTATATTCTGAACTGATCTATGACGTACCCCAAATTTACCCAATTGACAATATTAAAATCATAGACGAAAACTTTTATCATAAAAAAAATAAAGAAATTCTTAATCCTTTCACTGTGAAAGTCAACATGTTACATTTTTATTTATTCTCGTCTTTATACTTCTTTTTATTCTTATTTCTCTTGTGTATTTTCTTTTAACTATATCTATAAAACTACGTATGAGACAATAAATGTTAAAAGAGACGAAGAGATTAATAAAGGAAAATTTGCCTTAGATAACAAACGACCCTTTTTTCTCAAACGTACTGAAGACTACTTATAACTGTTTTTACAGGAAGCCTTTATAACAAGGTTAAATGTGAGAGTAATCGAAATAAAACTTTTACGAACTAAGAGAGGAGGGGACGTGTCACTGAAAAATTTACGTGTGGTCAGAAAGTAAAGAAAAAGAAGAAAACACTTAGTGATCTAGTGTAAGAGACTATAAAAAATAAATATCTTTATTTACGTTGTATATGTTTACAGATTGGTTGTATACACAAGATATACAAGATTGGTTGTATATCTTTACAGTCGAATTCCATTTACAGGAAATTTGATATCTCTTCTTATCAAATAATTTATATAGGGGAATTTTGTCCCAAATTTTTACACCGTTTATTGAAGAAAAAGTAGTATGGTAGTATTTAATCTGTAAGAATCTTCAATTAGAAATGAATAGTTCTAAGGTGTAATATATACATGCAAATATACACACATAAAAACATAGAGGTTCGGGAGGAAAAAAGATCTGTTTTCTTTGTAGACCGTGTATCAATTTGAAGACTACCTATATGATAGGAGAAAAGTCATTTACAAATTTAGATAAAAGTGAATTTTCAATGACTACTATCCTAAGTCTACATTCCAAGTTAATTAAATGAAATACACTAATTCAATTCATACAGTAAGTGTTTCCGATTTGGGTTAAGACTTATAAAGAAGTAAATTAAATGTAATTAATTTAATTAAATAAGATTAATTCAATTAATCTTAATTAAATAAGATGTGTAAAGAAGGAAGGAGTCAGGAAAGTGTAAATGATATATATAAGTCCTTTTTATAAGACAAAATAAAGTTCTATTGTTGAAATTACGAAGATACTTTTCCCTGAAGGGACCACCGTGTTTACCATTTCACAGACAGATGTTACGTCCTCTGGACCCAAGTTAGGGACCCAACCCTTCTACGGGACCTCTTCCTTTACCGTTAGGTGAGGTCGTGATAACGGACCTTTTAGGGTACCTCCCCCCTCGGACCATCCGATGTCAGGTGCCCCAGTGTTTCCCAACCTGTCCTGAAGTGAAAGTCAGGAAAGTGTAAATGATATATAAAAGTTCTTTTTATAAGACGTAATAAAGTTCTATTGTTGAAATTACGAAGATACTTATTTAAATTTTCGGAGAGAGGACTTACGAGACCCCCGTTGACGAGTTAGAAAAGTAGAAAGTAAAGATTACATCAAGTATAGTATCATCGAGTGAAACAAAAAATTCGAAAGAGTCAACAATACATTCTTTTATAGTATTTTACTTTCGTTCTTTAAGAGTAGGATCGTGACTTAAGATAAGTTAGATATTCTGTTTCTTTTCTCATATTTTAAATACGTCAAATCGTACTTGAGTTTATTAATACTAAGAGAAGAGTACCTGACTGAAATTAGTCGTACGATGTTCTAGGTAAGAAAATTTATTGTTTTGTATTGTAATTCCATATAGGAAGTCACTTTAAGAGATAAACTTAAATTACTCTGACTGTCTTTCATATGTAAAAAATTCTCCCTTAAACGAAAAGTACACCACGTACGAATCAAGACAGGCTGAGAAACGTTGGGGTACCTGGCATCGGGTGGGTCCGAGGAGACCAGGTACCCTAAAAGATCCGTCCTTATAATTTACCGTTGGGTGAGGTCATAAGAACGGACCTCTTAGGGTGCCTACCTCCTCGTACCATCCGATGTCAGGTACCCCAGCGTTTCTCAGCTTGTGCTGACTCACTGAAGTGAATAACGTCACCCACGGTGAAGGAAGGTACGCTAGAAGGGTTGGGTCCCCAGCTTGGGTTGAGGACGAACCGTCCGCCTAAGAAATGGTGACACGGTGGACTCTTTGGGGTGACGTACCATCCGTGGCGAGATTTGATTCTCTTGTTTCATTATATTCTGTATACTCCACAAATGAGAGTACCTTGTGTATGAGACTGATATTCCTTCTTTTCCGGGTCACCCATTATACGAGTAATTTCTTTTTTTTCTACCGTGAAAAGAATAATCTATTAATATAAACCTTAAGACAAAGGGACGATTTACAGTAAATTTTTGTATACCTTTAATACCACTAATTTCTTTGTTTTTTACTCGGTAATTAGAAATAAAAGACAATCTTATTGTATAGTCTATGATTTAGTTTAAAACCGTAAAGAACCAAGAGAAATCATTACCTAAGGATAAACTTATATTAGTCGTTTGATAAAGTTTTAAATAAAACCTTTTCTTTATAAGATCCTTTTAACGATGTATAAAATGGATTATGATGTTAGATTTTAAAAGAGATAGTGAATGGTTTAAGACACATAATTACCTTGAACATAATTCTTCTAAAAGAATTTACGTGTTTTCGTAAAAAATTTCAAACGAGGATCGGTACATAACCAAAGGTGGACATGACTCTTTTCATTATACGAAAGTTATTAAATATCCTTTATATAATTACATTATATCATAATAAATCTAGAGATAAAAGTTTTTTGTGTTCTAGAGGGTGTCTGAAAGTCTTAAAATATTATGTGTGTACATGAAGAGGATATGATTTTTACCTTGGTTATGGACATTACGATAGAAAATTTTACAACCAATTCACAGACACAATAAAAACTTTTAATAGTTTATAGGTTCCCTTTATTCAATCGGTTTCACGACAGACGATACATGAAGAAACAGTTTTTCATGAAGTCCAGTAACGGTTCAAGTCCTCATGATACATCCCACTGAAACTTCTCCTGCATACTTTTGTAATTAAGTTAGTCAAGAGTATGTAAAAGACAACCAAATTCTTAGACGGACGTTACGTCCTTTGGACCCAAGTTAGGGACCCAGTCCTTCTAGGGGACCTCTTCCCTTACCGTTGGGTGAGGTCATAGGAACGGACCTCTTAAGGTTTCTGTTTCTTCGGACAGCCAGATATCAGGTGCCCCAGAGTTTCTCATCCTGTACTGAATCGTTGATTGTGAAGGTAGATACCATTTTATTCTGTTAAAATATATTTACGTATCCTCTAGTTTCAAAGAATGATTTCTCAAGAATTGACCAAATCTAAAGGAGTGTTAAATTTCGATAGTAGGAGAACACATTTGAGTTTATACTTGTACTTTCAGCGAGTCAGTACAAGTTGAGAAACGTTGGGGTACCTGATATGTCAAGTACCTTAAGAGGTCCGGTTCTATGACCTCACCCATCGGAAAGGAAAGAGGTCACCTAGAAAGGTTGGGTCCCTAGTGTGGGTCCAGAGACTGTAACGTCCGTCTAAGAAATGGTTGACTCAGTAGTCCCTTCGGTTTAAATCATTTAGTAGAGGGTAGAAGTCATTTACAATATTACCATAAGATTGAGATATGTTTCGTTCGAATAATGATATAAAAATTTAATTTACTATCGGGGACGAAAAAAAAAAAAAAAAAAGGACGTTGAGACGAGTCCATAGTCACGAAAAAAATTTTAATGTAGGGAAAAAAGGTAGTCAAAAGACTTCTTTCTTCTGTGTACTAGTCCTTGGTTATTTTTACATTACACCAATCTTTATAAAGTTTAGATTCTTTCTCGATTCACATCGTTATGTTCGTGATAGAGGTTATTTATGATGATTTAGTCATCTCACTGGTTTTTTTCGTAATACTTGTCCTTAAGTCTATCACCAAGTCATTGATAGGGGTCGTTCGGTTTTTTTTTTTTTTTTAAGTTCTTCACAATGACCGGTTGGATCATAATTTATTGTCTCATATAGTCCTGGATCCCAACAGTCACTCATTATCTGAAGTAATCTGTAATATAAATAATCATTATTTTTGAAGTCTTTCGTCTACAATTCAAGAGTTCGTAAAATCATGTATGACAGATATTACTTTGTTGGGGTTTATCCGTAGTCACGGTATAATAATAAGACGTATAAATTTTTTATACAAAGGGGTTTCCGTATGTTACGTCAGACAATACTTATTGCAATTTCATAACTTATTAAGAGGGGAATTTTATATATCATACTTATACCTCATAATCTAAGTAAATTTTACGTGATTAGTAATATTATATTTTCATAAAGGTCCCTCATCTATCTCGAATCTTTTGTTACAGAGACTTTCAGTGAATTAAATAATGAAGATAAGAAAAAATAGTTACGAAACAAACTGATACTCGTTATCATCCGTAGTTTCATCAAGTTTTATCATCCGTAGTTTCTTCAAATTTTTGTATCCCGTAATTAGTTTATATTCATTGTTAGAATATGTAGTCAAATCTTTTTAAGTGAAGTTTGTCATCGGAGCTTAAAAATTTTTAAAGACTTATCATTATGAAATCAATTGAAATGTTAAATTTTAATAAAAGAGAAGGTATATACGATCGTCAAAATTGTAAGATATAATTTACTCTTATTATATTATATATATATTATATATTTCATTATATATGTAATAAATTCCCGAAGGGACCACCGAGTCTACCATTTCTTAGACGGACGTTACGTACTCTGAACCCAAGTTAGGGACCCAATCCTGCAAAGATTTAAAAGTATAAACAATAAGGATCTCTATGGAAGTAATAAAGAATTCCGTAGAACTTAGGTTACATAAATCTATTACAAAGTCATATACTTTTATTTTAATACAGTTAATAAATTTATGAAATTTAAGATACAAGTTTCTGTGTCGAGATCAATTTGTCAAACAAAACAAAAAGAAAAATTAAAATCGTACACCCTCCTAAGGACAAGTATAGGTTTGACGGGTTGATTATAGATCTGAAATCAAAAATTTTGACTCCTTTTAAGACTAGAAATTTCTGTCTACAAGTTCTTTAGGTGATAAAGGGGACTGATTTCACCTGTCCCATTTTAATGTGTATACTTTTTTGTCTGTGTTAGTTTAGGGACGTCCTTTCCCCTCTTTCTTACGACAAGTATGTTTGTAACTTTTAAGTGATTGACCTATTATATTGGAGGTCACACTCTTTGTTTGTTTGTTTTGTATATATGTATGTGTGTGTGTGTATAGTCCATTTCTTCCGGAATAAAGATGTAATTACACACAAGAAATCATAGACTTATTCGATTAATATTCATGAGTATAAAAACTTGTGATCTCCCTCATGTGTTTTCTTTTTTTTTTTTCTTTTTCTCCGGTTTATGTTTATAAAAGATCGAAGACTTATAAAACATATTATAGTCCAGAAGAGTTGTTTGACGAAAGAATAAAGAATACCTGTATCACCTTATTAATTTTGTATAAATTCGTTATAGGTTTTGGAGAAAACGTACAGTAAAAGGTCAATTAAATTTTAAATATTACTGATTACCATTCTGTCCCTGTGTTACAAGTTTTTCGTCTTTTTGTATCATTTACGACATTTTTTTTTAGATATATATATATATAAGTCTGACACTACTTAAACTGAGATTGTGATAGGTAACTGAACCCTCTCTGACGTTTTGGATTCAAAATTCCCTTTCTCTTTTTTGTCATAAGGTTAAACGTGTGTTTTTCCACTTCTACAGAGAATTCTGTAAGTCCATCCTATGTCACTTCTGGTGACTAGAATTTTTTAATCTTCCAGACCTCTTTGGTCCCAAGAGACGGTACCCCTAAGAGATCCGTTCTTATGACCTCACCCGACGATACGGGAGGAGGTCCCTAGAAGGGTTAGGTCCCAGCTGGGATCCAGAGGACGTATCGTACACCTCAGAAATGGTAGAATTGGTGGTCCCTTCGGGGTCCATCTCATGTCCAGACTAGTTTCCCCCAAATCCTTTCTCATTCTACTTTATCCACTACCGTTTATATTTTGAGTCCTATAAGATATTTTCTCTCGATTCTTCACCCTACCAGTAAAAGTTCCGTTCACCTCAGTTCTCTCCCGAAATGATAATAGTAATAAAAGTGAAAATGTAAGTACCCTTAATGGACCCCTCTTACTTGTTTTTTATTGTATCGTCTTTATCCACTCTTAACAATCACTAAAAGAACTCATCTACTCTTTCTTGTCCGACAATACGTGTTCGTCTTAATGACTCAAAATCAGGAATTGTAGAAATTGTCCATGATGAGTCTTGACTTAGGAGTTTAAATTCAAGGAGGAGTCTATTGTTCTCATTCTGAAATCTTTACAACGTTACTTATAATGTACCAATGATTGATTTTCTCTTTCCAATGATTGAAAAAAATTCCGTGTTAGTACCTTGCTAACAATGCCTTGTATTCTTTTGTGTCGACTCACCGTATCACTGGTATTTGTACTCCTTATGTCTTAAGTTCAACCCATTTTTGACACTACAGTTCTAACAGACCCTACCAGAGACGAAATGGTGGGTTTCATCTCCGCTATTCCGGTGCGATATTTTTACCTTGACGATCTATAGTCGGACCTTCAGACCCAAACAAGTAAACTGTAAAATTCATAGTCCTCTTATCACACACTAGAAAATTCGTCCCCTCACCGGACTTCTTTCGTCACACAATTCTTCTAATTAGACCATCACAAATTTCTTACTTGACCGTCTCCTCTCGACTTGTTCTCTGTCTGTCGAGATCCCGATTATTTTGTAGTAGGTACTTTAAGTGTCGTGTTCCTATCCTCTCCACCGTCGTCCTTCCGTCCGCCGGTTAGACTTTGGGGGATAAATCTTCTCAAATGTTCTGAAGGGTTACTAAAATACGAGGACGACATGGTCCTCGAAAAGAAAGTGTCGGAAATTGTGAGGAATTTTTTATAATAGAGACAATAATAAGCTTATTATAGAAGGATAATCATACATTCAAGGTCTACAGTCCCCACAACACACAACGAGTTATGACACGAAAATAAGGGATCATGTGACGGAACGTATATCATCGATAAATTTCTTGCATCTTCAAATTTGTTTTAAAAACGTATTCACATATTATATAACTCCGTATTAGTTTCTGCGAATACGTCGTATAGTTTCTGCGAATGCACCTTCCTCTTCCTTTTCTCTTCAAAGTTCTTGTTTTTTTACTTCTTCTGTCTCTTCTTCCCTTCTTGTTCTTCCCTCTCACACCGTCTACTCCATCTCCTCCTTCCTCTCCCTTTCTCTAATATGACTTCAGTTTTCGGGTACTTTATCGTCTCATTGTGACAACGACGACTGTTAACCCTTCGACAAGACCTGTTCCCAGATCTCCCTCTTCATAGTTCTCTGGTCGAGGTAGAGACGAGAGATGTAACCACCTAGTCGGTTTTTCTCGTAAGTCCGAAAGGGTATTGTAGAATGTCCCTTTGAGTTTCGTTTGTAAAACCGGTCGAGTTCAATAGAGAGGTAAAGTCGAAGGAGTATGTACTTTCACTTTCACTTCAGGGAGTCAGTACAGGCTGAGAAACGCTGGGGTTCCTGTCATCGGATGGTCCGAGGCGGCAGGTACCCTAAAAGATCCGTTCTTATGACCTCATCCAACGGTAAAGGAAGAGGTCCCCTAGAAGGACAAGGTCCTAGTTTGGGTGTGGAAGACGTTGACGTCCTTCTAAGAAATGGTGACTCGGTGGTCCCTTCGGGTGCTATGACAATCCGTCGAGTTATTAAACCTCGGAAAATGTATTGAGGTGTTCGAAGAGATGAGTAGACAGTGTCGTCTTTCACTTTGTTGACATTTTTGGGGTCTGTAAAGTCTTTTGAATTCCTGTCATCAGGGAAAGATGATGTTAAACTTTTGTTGTTTTCTCTTATTTTCAATAACTTTGTCACTGTCTGAAATAAAAGAACCCAAGGTTTTATTGACACCTACCACTGACGTCGGTACTTTAATTTTCTGTAAACGAGGAACCTTCTCTTCAATACTGTTTGGATTTGTCGTATAATTTTTGGTCTCTGTAGCGAAACGGTTATTTCCAGACATACCAGTTTCGATACCGAAAAGGTCTGCAGTACCTGTCTATACTCTCACCCTTGTATTTCTTCCGACTCGTGGTTTCTTACCTACGAAAGTTTGACACCACGACCTCTTCTGAGAACTCTCAGGGAACCTGTCGTTCCTCTAGTTTGGTCAGTTAGGATTTCCTTTAGTTGGGACTTATCAATGACCTTCCTGACTACGACTTCGACTTCGACGTTACGAAACAGGTGGACTACACTTCTCAACTGAGTAACCTTTTCTGGTACTACGACCCTTTCTGACTCCCGTCCTCCTCTTCCCTCTCTGTCTCCTACTCTATCAAGCTACCGTAGTGGTTGAGTGACCTGTAGCCAAACTCATTTGAGACCCTCTGTCACTTCCTGTCCCTTCGGACCGTACGATGTCCGGTACCCCAGTGTTTCTTAGTCTGTATGATTTACTGACTTGTTGTTTAAGAAAATTTAAGTAAACTTTGAAGAGATATGTTACGAGTTCTAGTCCTTCATGGGTATAATCAACGAGGAAATAAAAGATTCAGTATTATATTTTTTTCTCTACAATATAATAATAATTACAAAAACGACTTCTCATTTATCCAGTTTTCATTAAGTGACGTCATGGATGAATAAACTTCCTACTTTTGATGTTACAGATTAGTTGGGTGACAATCAAGACGAAGTTATGACCACAGGTTTTGACTCATGTTGGGTTGTTTTTGTTACAATAGTGTTTCTTCATTAAGTGAGTGTTGTTCTACTTTTCAAAATAGTAAAAGTGATCTTTAACTTCTTCGTCTCAGGTATGTATATGTCTATGGTCCCCATTTTTTTTGAACACTTTTTGAGAGACCTTCTGTTGAACCGTTTCACCTAACTTCTAAAATTTTGAAGGTGTGGGAACTAAAGATTTGTTCACCTCCTTTTCCTCCTTTTAGGTCTCGAATCACTAATTTACAGACTCAACACGACACATAGGTCAGTACAAGTTGAGAAACCCCGGGGTACGTGACATCGGGTGGTCCGAGGAGACGGGTACCTTAAAAAGTCCGTTCTTATAACTTCGTCCCACGGTGAAGGATGAGCTCTCCTAGAAGGGTTGGGTTCTAAGTTTGGACACAGAGACTCAGAGCACATAACAGTCCGCTCGAGAAGTGGTGTTCACGGTGGACCCTTTACGGACCCGCCGTCGTTATCTTACGGATCGTTACTTCGGAGTGAGTGTTCACTCCCTGGGACCGTTCACTGACATAGAGACTGGAGACAAAAGAATAGACCTTTTGTCATTGTTGAGATGGAAGGAGTGTACAGACAAAACTCTTAATCATTCAGGATTATAATTCTTTATATGAATCTTACCATGGTCCGTCTCCCATTTTTAAAGAAGCGACAAAAATAATAGTTTCGACAAGAAAATCTCTAGGAATTGTTTGTGTTTTTGAACAATTATTTATCCGACAACTTGTAAGTTAAGTCAAGTCAAGTCGGCGAGTCAGTACAGGCTGAGAAGCGCTGGGGTACTTAGTGTCGTGCAGTCCGGAGGGACAGGTAGTGGTTGAGGGCCTCAAGTGAGTCTGAGTGCAGGTAGCTCAAGCACTACGGTAGGTCGGTAGAGTAGGAGACAGCAAGGGAAAAGGAGGACGGGGGCTAGGGAGGGTCGTAGTCTCAGAAAAGGTTACTCAGTTGAGAAGCGTACTCCACCTGTTTCATGACCTCAAAGTCGAAATCGTAGTAAGGAAGATTTCTTTAGGGTCCCGACTAGAAGTCTTACCTGACCAACCTAGAGGAACGTCAGGTTCCCTGAGAGTTCTCAGAAGAGGTTGCGGTGTCAAGTTTTCGTAGTTAAGAAGCCGTGAGTCGAAAGAAGTGTCAGGTTGAGAGTGTAGGTATGTACTGGTGACCTTTTTGGTATCGGAACTGATCTGCCTGGAAACAACCGTTTCAATACAGAGACGAAAACTTGTACGATAGATCCAACCAGTATTGAAAGGAAGGTTCCTCATTCGCAGAAAATTAAAGTACCGATGTCAGTGGTAGACGTCACTAAAACCTCGGGGGTTTTTATCAGACTGTGACAAAGGTGAAAAGGGGTAGATAAAGGTGTAATCCCCTGGATATTTCATTGAATGTTATCTAAATATATTACCAATACTAGATTATCATGAGGTCTTTCGTCTTTTGTAGTAACGTGTATTGAAGTATTAAAATGTACTGAAACAGATACAATTTTTATGTGTATGTTTTTCTGTGTTCCCGAACAGACCACCAGGTCACCAATTCTGAGACGGAACGTCATGTCCCCTACATACAAGTTTGGGACCAGTCCCTTGATTCTAAGGTGTACGATACCTCGTTGATTCGGACTCACGGTGTTGATCTCTCAGACACTCGACGTTATTTCTGGGTTACGTCTGTTTAATGTATTTGTCTATGAATTTTTTTTTTCTACTTCTCTTTTACATCGTTTTAAGAGTTATATAAATAAATACACACCGTAATTTCCGTTGAAAACAAAAGAGGACAAAAAATCTGAAAAGGGTTTGAAAGATATAATAAGTATGTGACATAATGTATTCTTTAGTGTTTTTTAACTTTATAAAAGAAATTTTTTTTAATTATGGGAGTCCTAAACTTCCTTTCTTTTTGTCCACCTCGTCCTTAAAATCCCGTCACTTTTATGAGATACCTTGTGGTTTTACTATCTATATATAGTAATCTGTAAACAGGTTTCAGTGTTTTACAGACTTTAATTCTCATTTGGGATTGTATTTGATGCCTGAAACCTACTATTACTACACAATTACACCAAATCAGTGATTCGGTACAGGTTGAGAAACGTTGAGGTACCTGACGTTGTGTGGTCCGTAGGGACAGGAAGTGATAGAGGACCTCAAACAAGTTTGAGTACAGGTAACTCAACCACTACGGTAGGTCGGTAGAGTAGGAGACAGTGGGGAAAGAGGAAAACGGGAATCAGAGACACATAGGTAGTTAATATGGTTACATGGTTAGACCACCCCCTACGACTATTACGTCCTACTATGTATGCCTGTCCCTGTATCCCTGTATCCTTAGAGATATGGAGGAGGAGCTAAAACGACCCTTGGATTTTGACGAGGGGGGTTTTTTATTTTATGTGTTTAATTAGAAAATTTCTTTTTTTTCGTGGGAAGTAACAATGGTTTGAAACTAAAAGTCGAGATACAGTCAATACATGTATAGTTAGTCTTTAATCAATCGTATAATAACCTTTAAAAGGAAACATTAAAATTTTTTAACGGGTACGATAAAAAGTACTTGATCAAGATATCTTCGAAGATATCAAATTAAATAAGCCCTTTTTATACAAAATGAGTTTGAATGTAAGATAGAAAAAGAATGTGAAACAAAATTGATGGACTCTAGGAGTCTCGTCATTTCCATCTTTTTTTTTATTACGTCCATTGTTTAATGACGTAACCAAAATAATAGATAATGAAGTGATAACGGACTTCATGTAATAAATAATGAAAGTCAGACGAACTTAAAGAATAGTCCATTAAGAGACTCAGAATTTATCAAATTACGTAACCTTTATCTCTCTGTCATTTCCTACCAATGACCAATAAAAATAAAGGAGTCTTGGTACGACGAGAAAATCATTGTACGATTCGGTAGTGCGAATTCTTTTCTTTTTGATTTTTCTTAAAATCGTCCATTTATATGAACAAACTCTTCCGTCTGATAACTTATCTCATCATGTTGATGTCGATAGCGACGTTAACTTAATTGATACTTTAAAATGAGTAAGTGTTAAAATCTTGAATCTTTTATGACGTCTCTAATAAGAGACATTAAACAAGTTCATTACTTAAAATATACGTACCTAAGTAATTGGTCTTTTATAAACCATCCTAAAGGGTCTGGTTATTTGATGTCGTGAAGTACACCTATTCCCATTTTTGTAAATTGTTTTGTCTTTATAAAACATCTATTAACAATTAAGATAAAACAACAACGACAATTAAGCTAATTAAGACAAAAGTTACGGGGGGTGTTTACCTAGTAAAGGATTCCAAAAGTTTGAAAAATTTTAATTTGGATTAAAATAAAGGAAAATACTGTAATATTCTTTTTTCTACTTACGAAAGGTTAAGTATCAGTGTTTCGACTGTTTTGGAAGGGTGAGTACCTCAGGGTAGTCAGTCACTGACACCCCGTCTGTTTTGTTGAGTAGAATCGACCAAAGAGGTATTGTCATACAGATGAGTGTACCGAATCGATATACAATATATGTATACACATACATATACATATATATGTCTACATACATACATGTATATATAAATTGAGTATACTATCAGCACAATGAATTTTAGTATTTTACTTTGTCATACTTTTTAATGGTTCCGATATTTGTCAGATTTACTCTTAGGTTGATTTCGTCGTTACTTAAAACAAAGGTTCATTTTTCGATGAATAATGTATGAGGTTATAAAGAGATTAGTTGTTCTAGACACTAGGGTATGATTGTGGTTGTGAACTACGTTTGGTTCAAACAGTCACTGAAGTATTTTCTCGAAGGGTCCACCACATCACCATTTCTTAGACGGACGTTACATCCTTTGTACCTCCGATCTCTACACCCAAACTAGGGACTCAGACCTTCTAGACGACCTCCTCCTTTACCGTTGGGTGAGGTCATAAGAACGGACCTGTTAAGGAACTTGTCTCCTCGGACCACTCGATGTCAGGTACCCCAGTGTTTCTTAACTGAAGATGACTCACTGACTCGTACGTTCGAAGAAGTATTTCTTGTCCGTTTTACTATACTTCTCGACAGTCTAATATACTCTTAATAAAAAATTTTCGTGAGAAAGAAGACGTAATGAAGTAATTTTTTTTTCCTAGTAAGGTATGGATTATTCGGTCTTTAACGATTAAAATAGGGATGTCGAAATCGTAAAGTGGTGATTAAAAAAGAGACACATATTTTTTCGTTGTACCTTAATAGAACGTGAGGTTACGATAAAGGGGAGGAGTTCAGGAGGAAAGATGGAAAAGTTTGGAATAGGTGTAGAGTTTCTGGGGTTTAAAAGGAAAAGTTGAGAAGTAGGGGGGATTCTCGAATTAGTAGTACTTTTAGAGGTGACAAATAAATATAAAAGAAATGACCCCATATCAACAAACCGTCATCGTCGTCAACAAAGTATTTTAGAGGTGACAAATTAACATTGTCAACCTATACACTCAAGGACATATACCGTGACTAGGTAAAAACAATTAGTACTATTAGACTTATTTGGTATTCGAAGAAGTTTAAGTATAGAATGGTAGAAAAAATTCGAAGATGGTGAGAAAAGTGGTTTCCAAATGGTATGATGATTCATATATCATTCATGAGTAAATATTTAGATGTATAAGAATAAGAGTTCAGAGAAAAGAATCTAGTGTCATTCTCATGGGTGATTTTCGTCGTTACAGAAATGTATCACAACTACGACTTTCTGTCCTATTTACAGAGGGTTTGTTGAGAGACTCAAGTGACTCTAGTCTTCGAGTTTGATGAGTATCATCATCGTTACTTTACTATTGTATCATAAACCGTGTGTCATTGATGACTTATTTATACAAATTAATATGAATTCCGAAAAGGAATTCTTTAAGTGTAATAAAGACTTGTCAGTTCGATAAACTCCAAAATGATTTAAGTCTCCCGTCTTATTTAGACGGGAATCTGTGATATCTTTAGGGTTGGGAGAAGAGGATTATAAGTTAGATTAATATTTACCAATTCATTGTTATCGATTACTATTCTCTATGGTTACCATTACTTTACAACAATGATAATTTCTCAAGGTTCATGGATGATAAGATAACCTTAGGTAGGGTGATGGACTTAACTGACTTCAAGTCTTTTGAAGATTTTTCTTTTATTTAAAGTTTTGTTGGAGTTTGTTTTAAGGTTATAACAACCACGTCTTAAATATGTTTTTATTTCCTTTTTTATAGGTTTTTTTCTATGACGTAACACCTATCTTACTTGTCCCCCTTTTTGTTTATGGTATACCACTTACTGTATCATTAGTTCAGTATTAGTGGAAGCATAAAAATTGAAGACAAGGTTCAATTATTCTCGAGACACGATTAAATATAGTTTTATGTAGTACCGGATTTTAATATGGAAACGGTTATTTTCTTAATCTTAAGATTTACGTTGTCAAACATAAATTATATAAGGATACTATTGGACGGTCTTATCGTTTACATCATTGACTATTTATCACTATAAATATAAATGTTTAGTATTCGTATCTATGATTGTCCAAAAAGTGAATGAGGGGGTAAGTTTTAATGCAGTATCTGTACAAGTCAGTACACACGATGTAATAGAATTTTTCTATTTACGACCTGTTGACGTTCTACAGTATCCAATTGGTGCGGGATATTTATAAAGCAAGAACTTTATTGAGAAAGAGGATATTATATTTACCGGTCGCAAAACTCTAAGTCTGTATTATATGTGTTAAGGCACACGTTTGAATCCTTCTACTATAGGAGGAGTGTTTTCAATTGTTAGTGTAGTTTATTAAATAGTAAGTATTTCAAATGAGCACTCTCACTTTAGAATTTAATCAGTCCGGGGTCGTGGGTTAGTTTCGAATGTTTCGTAGTTCAGTTGTAAAGTAGAGCTCTATACGGACCTTCTGTCTAGGAAATTAAATTAACCAACATGTAAAAGATACGAAAAGATAAAGAAAATGTATGGTCAAACGAACCACAACGAAAGGGATTTTTTCTTTTTAGGAGTTCGTTTACTTTTGTGTCTTTCTCACTTTCCCTCTGTCTGGGTGTCTGAGGGACTAAATGAAGGAACACTAAGGTTGGTTCTAGATACCACTCCAATTTTCAAAGTGTTATGTAGTTGGACCAGACGTTTGTAGGTGTTTTATTCCTACGTTTCGTCTTGACCCTGGTACACGTCAAAGAACAGTAAATACGACGGATTTTATCTCTCACCTCACTGTGTACCATTATATTCTTCATAAACGGGTTTCTACGGTAAAAGTAACTGATGGAAAGAGAAATAGAGTCCGACGACCTACTTTGTCATTTTTGCAAAGACACGACTACATTCAAAGGGTGTAGGGGGTAGAATCTTTGGAGTTGTTGACTTTTCGTGTTAAGATGGTTTTCCTTGCACGTTTTTAAACAAATAAAAAAAAATTTTTTTTAGTAATACAAAGTTTACTTTTGTGTTGGACGGTTTCTACAGTTTATTTTCCCATTGTTTCTTTGTTTGTCGTAGAAATCTTGACTTAAAGTTACGTATTGGAACGGTAGACGGTTGGTCATCACTTCGTCACTAGGATCTCTTCGGGACTTTGTACTTGTTCATTCAAAGGAGGAGCCTAACTAGTGGACATAGTGAGAGGCGAAGGTCCAATCATTAATATAACAGCTACCTCGTCGGAGGTTCTTACTGTGAACGGTAACGGTTTGGCTTGGGACAACTATTTACCCGGTACATTTGTCTGAACGTAAACCATTGTAAGCGACTCAAGTCAAGTGACTTACCCCTCTACATTTCTTTTTTTTCTCCTCCCCCCCCGAGATAGAAATGTAAACCTAACCTTTAACCTGTTTTCTCCAGTCAGAGATCTCCGGTCTGTAGGTTTCCTGGGAGTTAGAGGAGGGTGAACCGGAGATTTTGTCCTAATGTAAAACCTAGATCTGATACGGGGTGGGGAAGGGAAGGGTGGCACCGATGGTGGAATCTTCAATGGCGCCATCGAGAGGACGCTGATCCCCACGCCTAAGAGACTGCGTTTTGTCGTGGCCGTGGTTAAGTCATCGCCCCTTGATGACCCAACCCTGTCGGTGGTCGAGGAGGTTCTTCGGTGGAAGCCCGAGCGCCCTCTGGGGTGGCGGGGTAGGGACGGGAGCGGGGGCGGACCTCGACGTCGCCCTCAATGCGTAGGAGTCGGAACTGTGACAGACACGAAGAAAGATAGGCCTAGTTCCGACCACCCCCACTTTCCCATCTTCATCTTACCCCCAAGCACCCTCGGTCCTTCTTGGTTTTGTCAGGCCCAGGGGTTTTCGATCTTGAGTTCACCGGTCTTCGACCACGTGTGCGTAGTGTGTGTACGTGTGTGTGTGTGGGGCTCCGCGAGACACGGGGTCGAAGATACGGTTGACCGCTATCCTGCCCTTCTTCTTTCCTCCACCCCAGCGCCCGTCCGGGCCTCAATGATTCCTCACGTCGCCGACGGAGGACTTGACGCTTTCACTCCTTCAGGGTCTGGGAAGATGTAAGGGTGCAGACTCTAGAGGACGTTCGTTGGAGCCCAGCGAAAGGAGGTCGTCCCAAGCTCCGAGCCCTTCGCCCCTCGTCTCGACCTCAGCTCGAAGAGGGTCCGACGGGAGGTCCCAGACCGAGCCCCGGCTTTGGGCGGGGTAGTCGGAACCAGGTCCTTCCGACGGTCCGTTCCTCGCTGTTCGGACCCTCTCGTTCTCCCGTCCTCTCTTCGTAGAACGTGAGAGTCCGGCCACCGACCAGAGAAAGAGACAGCTGTGTGGGGGTCAATTAGGGGATGAGAGAGAGAGAGAGTGTGTGTGTGTGTGTGAGTGTGTGTGTGAATCTATGCCTCTGAGCGTACAAGTGGGGAGGATGGTCGGGTCCAGATAGCTAATTTTTTGTGATCAACTAAAGGAGGACTAATTTTTGTTCTTTCACGTTGTTGAAGAGCCCTCAGCGTCCTCGTCTCGTTCAGATAGGCGTCCGCAGGAGAAAGATATCAAAGGATCCTCAATTCTTTAGACCGCCAGGGGTCACTTTTGCCTGGGGATCACCCATTTTCTGTTGCTTGAGGAAGGGGTCGGGAGGAGGGGGGTTGGGGGCGGTGGAGAGTGGAGGAATTCAAGGAACCGGTGCAGGAAGTCCAGCGGGTCCTGATTAAGGTCTAGGAGGTGCTACTAGAACTAGACAAGGAAGTGGAACCAAAACCTCCGACGGCCGCCAGGGAGCCGACCTCTCCTGCTCCTCCCCCAGGGGAACCTGAACCGACTGTAAGAAACCCCCGTTCGCTCCGTCCAGTCGTGTCCGCCCGGTCGCCTCCGACGACGCGCGGGGCCAGGGGGGTGTAGGACCTGCGAGGGGCCCGTCGCCGCCCACCACCGACGCGAGCCGCGAGCCGGCCCGCCGGCGTGGCACCACCACGACGGTAGCCGAGGTGTTCTGTGCCGCGAGCCGCGGCCCGACGTCTGCCCGCTTGTCGCGCGGACGCGGAGGCGGGCGGCGAGAGCGCGTGTGTGCGCGAGCGACAAGGGGCGGGCGCGCGGCTCTCCCCGCGGCCCGGCGGCCGGGCCGACAGTCGACGTCAGGGGCCGTGCACGGAAGAGGCCCTAGAGAGGCCTTATGGACCCGCAGACCCTCGTCCCAGGACGGGTGGGAGAGCAGATCTAGGACTTTACGGGAGGGAGTAAACTAGTACGACCTACAGAAAAGTGTACGTCGAACCTAAGGACGACAAAGGGGTGGTCGTCCCTGGTCCTAGGGGTGGTGTGAAAAAGACTAGTTAATTAGTTCTTGGTGTCCTCCCAGTCTTCAACCTAAATCCCAATCATTTTCGCTCGGATTTACAAATAGGTCCCGCTCTCATACAGGTCTTCCGGAGGTCAGTGAGAGGATGAGTCGATTCTCAATTGTGTCTGCTTGTCCAAAAACAACAACAACAACAACAACAACAACAAAATTCCTCTCTTCAGCCATTTTAACTGGGGAGTGCGGGACCTTAGTACTATCAATTTGTCACAAGAACTTTCTCCATCGAATTAGGACGACTAAGGTGTCTCGATTATCTCCTAAATAATTAACGTTCAGGAGAGTGGTTTTTTAGGGGACCCTCTGACTCAGTAGAACCGAGATGAATAGACCCTGTTAACACACAAAAAAACAACAAAAAAAAAATTGACAGGAAGGAGAAAAGTGCTGGATACGACTACATACAAAACCCCTCTCCCCCTTTATGTGACCGAGAGGACGACACTCTCTCTGATTCTTCTCAAACGAAGGCTGAAAAAAGAAAAAACAAAAACATAGATAAAGTTCAGAAAACGTTAATTTATTTCTCCTTTATTGAAAAACTGACGAGACAATTTTTCTAGATCCCTTCCCTCAATTATCCTTCGGAACCCAAAGTAAGAGTCATCCACCGATCCTAAGAGTAATCAATTTTCAAGATTAAAGGACTCACCGTTTGAGTACCCAATAATCGATAACTGGATCTCCCGACCTAAATCAAACAAAAGAAGTCACGTGAGATTTTACGTGAGGTTTAATAATGAAATTATCCGAAGGGTAAACCAGTACGGAATCGTCCGTAGAGACAGAGAATGAAGAGTATGGGGTCCAACAAGGTTGTACGAAGGTATGTTCTTTTTTTAGAACCGTCGAGGGGTAAAGGATCAGGGAATCCGGGGAGTATAAGTCAGAGAAGTAAGACTTATTAAGTAGAACTATTTAGGAACAGAATAAACGTTATACCTTCCTTTTTTTCTGTGTTGTCTTCTTTTTATCCTTAAATCTTCACCGCAGTTCTCTTAAAATTTTTAATTAAATTTTTAAATTTTAAGTAACCTTTTAGTCTCCCTTTTCTTCTTTCCATCTTTCGTCTCCGACGACTTTTTTTTAATTTTATTCCGTTCTTATTTCTTTGGTCACACGTGAGCCATTTGACCTCTCTTCTCCCTTCTTTATTAATATTCACAATTTATTCATTATACGAACTCAAGAGATTCCATTTCTCTTATATATCAAAATTTACTGGTACACAGACGTCCAAGAAGAAATATAATTTTCTACATTGTCATTATTCATATATGTTGTCCAAATGTTTGAGGAGGTAACATGTAAGGATTAGAAATTAATATGAGAATGAATCATAGCCTTCTTCCTATTCACCAGTCTTTACCGTCCTTTCTTCCACTCTGTCTCCTTTCCACGATGAGGAAATACAGACTTCAAAACTGAGAGTTGTCATCTGTTCCCTTATCTTTTCGGGAGTTTTGAGTCTTTATTGTTTCAATCCGTTCTTATGACCTTTTATCCTTTCTTCTACCACAGAACCACCAAAAGAGGGTGTCTGCTTCATTCAGAGTAATTATATTCTTATAAAAGTACGATACGATTTAGAGGAAGTGACTGTTAAATTTTAAAAGAAAAGAGGATATTATCGATACTTTAGTTAGGACTTATAAGTGACCTTCCTACCAATGAAGTACTTCGACTTCGAGGTTGTGAAACTGGTGGACTACGGTTCTCGGATGAGTAACCTTTGCTGGAACTATGACCCTTTCCAACTTCCGTCCTCTTCCCCTGTTGTCTCCTATTCTACCAACCCACCGTAGTGATCGAGTTACCTGTACTCAGACTCGTTTGCGTCCTCTTTCACTCCTGTCCCTTCGGACCATACGACGTCAGGTACCCCAGCGTTTCTCAACCTGTGGTTAATCGTTGACTTGATGTCATCTACTCACCCAGGTTGATAAGACCTAGTTTTAACTTAGTATTAATAATGATATTTTGTACGATACGTGTAGGTATAGTGTTTAATGAGAATTCATTTCCGATAGGAGGTAGATATATAGATAGTTGACATTTATACTATATCTCAATTGACTTTCCTCTTTTCAATTTTAACCGAAGGTTTAGGTTTGACATTGTCGATCTGTCGGGGGTCGTCACTACTGATGGTGATAGATAGTCAGTAATTAGTCCATACGTATTTTATAAGGATTTCTTCTTTCAAAATGTTTCTCTCAATTTCTATAACTCCCCTTCCTCTGTGTTACTCTTCTTGTCTTCCTATATCAGTTCAGATAAGTGAGATAAAAAAATTAGTGGAAACCCTTTTTAACCCGAAGGGAACACCGAGTCGACCATTTCTTAGGTGGACGTTACGTCCTCTGGACCCAAACTAGGGACCCAACCTTTCTAGGGGACCTCTTCCCTTTCCGATGGGTGAGGTCATAAGACCGAACCTCTTAAGGTACCCCAAAGTTTCTCAGTCTGTGTAGGGAAACTACGTAGGACAAGAAAGAGTCTCTAATCATACATACTACAAAATTTCGGTTGAATGCCACTAGTGTGTCGTTTTTACTGTGGATTATTGTAAAGAATAATTACACAAGTATTTATACAAATACATGATCACCATCTCCGTTTACTCATGTATACGTTTGGTGTAATGAATATTTGAATCTTATTGTCTGACGATTATTTTTTCATAGAATAAAAAAGAAAATCTTTACTGACACGTCGGTCGTAAAATAATAAAGACAGACAAATCAGTCATAAAAGACTCACAACGTCGTCCTTCCTAACCTATTAATATCCTTTAGTAGATTACCACCAAACAAGTCAAGGTCCGTGAATAGTTATAAGAGGAGACACACACAAATTAGATGACTTAAGTTCGACATTATTAATTGGATGTACTCCTTACGATGTTGTGACGGTATGAAAAATTAAGTACTTCTTGAGTTTTTCTTAGGGTTTTATGAAACAACCGTCGTCGAAAATAATGATATGATAGTATTATTACAAGTAACGTAGAAATTTTTCTCCTATTATACGTATTATTACCGTTGTGACAAAAGTGAAAAAAAAGAAAACGTATTTTAAACATTTTAAGTCACTTCAGTAATCTCTAAAAACTTTTGTAATTCTTTTTTCTTTTTTTTACCCCCTCACTGTTGAAACAGGGGTAGTTTTATCAAAAGTGACCCACTTTTTATTACCTCTTGTTGTACCTATAGATACTCTCTTTTATGACGAGCACTTTACGTTGTCTCCTTTTACTCAAGAGGTGTACGTTTGATTCTTTATATGACATGTACTATACGGATCCGGCGCTAAGAGTCTCTGTGATCTCGAAGAATCAGAATTCTTCTTCATTAAGTAGTGACGACCCCCGATTGATCGACAATATCAAACCTAAACCTTCGGTTAAAATTGAAAAGAGGAAAGTCAATTGAGGTATAGTATAAATGTCTAACTATCTATATATCTACCTCCGATCGGAAATGAATTTTCATTAAACACTATACCTACACGTATTGTACAAAATATCATTATTAATACTAAGTTAAAACTAGGTTTTATCAACCTGAGTGGTCAGATGAGAATGTCAAGTCAAGTCAAGTCAGTAAGTCAGCACAGACTGAGACGCTGGAGTACCTGACGTCGTGCGGTCCGGAGGGACAGGTAGTGGTTGAGGACCTCAAATGAGTTTGAGAACAGGTAACTCGGTCCCTACGGTGGGTTGGTAGATTAAGAGACAGCAGGGGAAGAGGAGGGCGGAATTAGAAAGGGTCGTAGTCCCAGAAAAGTTTACTCAGTCAAGAAGTGTAGTCCACCGGTTTCATAACCTCAAGGTCCAAATCGTAGTCAGGAAGGTTACTTGTAGGTCCTGACTAGAGGAAATCCAACCTGACCAACCTAGAGGAACGTCAGGTTCCCTGAGAGTTCTCAGAAGAGGTTGTGGTGTCAAGTTTTCGTAGTCAAGAAGTCGTGAGTCGAAAGAAATATCAGGTTGAGAGTGTAGGTATGTACTGATGACCTTTTGGTATGTAGTAACCAATTGTTGGTTGGTAACAATTGCCTGGGGTGATGGCCCCACAGACTAGGTCATCCAGACCCCTTTCCCAGACTTTAAACACAAGGTGATTCAAAACTCCGGCTACCTTTCCCAGTTTGAGACTTTCGGTAATGGATCTTTCTGACTTTCTTTTGAACTCCGAGGAAAATCGGTTTTAGTTGGAATTTCTAGTAGGTCAATGTTTAGAAGTAAACTATCTACTCCTTTGTACCAGACCCCTCCAATTTACCATGGAGGTTATGTAGTGTAGATCCCTTATATTTAACCTTCGATCTTGGAGTATGACGGAATCTATAGAACACCAAAACAGAGGTAAACAGACCTCTTCCAGAGGAAAAATTACAAAGGTAACGAGAACCGTACTACCGATAGATAATATCTTCGTATAACCACTTTTTGTTTACACTATACCTTCAATTTTATGTTTACATAGGTCCCATTAATCTCGACATAGATAAGGTTACATCGACTAGTTATTTATGAACTATTCCTCTACTTACTTACTTCACAACAGATAGAACACACAAAACTTTGATTAAATTAAACTGTTTATAAATCGTTTACCAATCGAATCCATTCTTAGATACGATACCTCACCGATCCTAATCGTTCTGTGTCGGGGTCGTTCTTGTTAATCTATTAGGGTGTGTACTGAGATTATATTTTACTAAAATGGAGTCTCATAGAGAAAATACGGGAGAAAGAGTTGATATCAGTCAAATGAAATGAATGGATGTTTCAATTACATATAAATTGTAACAAAAGGAATGAAAAATAAGTACTCTGTCTTTGACTTAAAACGAATTGACTTGTTTCCTTTAATACAGTATCGAATTTGTATCTTTCCGTTCTTCTCTGTATAAAAGATCACCTTGACCTCGGTCTTTACCTCGGTCTCAGGTGACCCTGATGAATAAAGACAGGAACATAGGGTAGGAGCAAACCACCTAACAGAAGTCAAAGAGGGATTTCAACTTGAAACCAGTTACTATTTATGTATGAGTGTAGAATATTGAGACGTTCATCTTTTTTTTTTTCTCCATTAATGTCATTCGAGGATCCTCTCCTAAAACTATCCAGATCGAAGCCAGTCTCTGTATGTGACACCGGTTAGTGATACTGTCCGAGTCCACGTCTCATTGCTAATGTCACACGGTAAGAATCTCTCTTCAGATTCTATATTTACTTTTATAAACATATAAATAACGGTACTGAGAGGTCGTCCACCGTCATTCTACTCAGTCAGATGTTTTTATCCACACAATACTATTAAAAGATTAGATATCTCCATTTCATAGAAATCCTTCGTTTTAATAAAAGTCTAAGTATGTTTCTTTCTGTAGCATACTTAGTCGTTACCAAGATGGACCCAGTCCCGAAGGGTCCATCACAATCTCCATTTCTAGGTCGGACGGTTATCCCCTCTACATTCTCTAGGACCAAACTAGGGACCCAGTCCTTCCAGGGGACCTCCTCCCATACCGTTGGGTGAGATCATAAGAACGGGCATCTTAGGGTACCCGTCTCTTCAGACCGGTCGATACCAGGTATCCCAATATTTGTCCGTCTGTGCTAACTTCGCTGAATTATCAGTGCATACGTGAAGAACCCAGTCATTGACCATTACTCCGTCAAATTACTGACCGGGTTGAACCCAGTTCAAAGGATGTGGGGACCGGATACAGAGGGAGTTTCGACCTCTTTTCAATAAATGGTATAGCGGATATCTAAGAAAACGTATGGACATCTAACTGTAAAGATTTAACGAATCAAAGGGTTTAGACGACGACGACGACGATTCAGCGCAGTCAGCACAAGCTGAGACACGTTGGGGTATCTGCCGTCAGGTCGTTCCGAGGGGGTAGGGACCCTAAGAGGTCCGTTCTTGTGACCTCACCCAACGGTAAAGGAAGAGGTTACGTACTTTCACTTTTCACTTTCACTTCAGCGAGTCAGCACAGACTGAGGATCACTGAGGTACCTGACGTCGCGTGGTCCGAGGAGGCAGGTACCCTAAAAGGTCCGTTTCACGACCTCACCCCGCGGTAACGTTTCGATCGCCGTGAGTTCAGAATCAAACTCGTAATTGGGGAAGTAGGTAAGGGTAAAATCCCAGGGTCGAGATTTCTGGACGTTATAATTATAACACTATATATATGCACACACACATACACGCACACACACATACACGCACACACACACGTACACACACACACACGTCAACCAATAAGTCTACCTTTGTCGGAGATTTTGGGAACCTTAAAGGACCCGTTATCATTGTTACACTATTGCAAACCAGAGAACAGGAAATCAAGAACTTTTACGATGTTCCTTTGACCGAAAACCTAGAGTGGGTTCCCTCTCACGACCAACGGTTCTTTTAGTTGGTATACTAATCTTTCAACTCTGAAATTTAGAGTGAGGGACTAAGGGTCTTTCTCTACTCCTCGAAACCCAATTTAGTTAGTGGTAACCGGTTACTAAATCAATCAGTACTGATACATCACTTCGGAGGTATTTTTGGGTCTTCCTGTCGAAGACAGTGGGACAGTGGGGAAAAACCTGTCGAAAGTTCTACCCCTTGTTGTCACAAAGGTTCACGACCGGGGTCGGAGGTCCACCTGTCTTCGAGAAGACAAGACTTGGAGTGGGTTACATAGAGGAGTAGAGTGACAACCAAACACGGGAAATTATAGGAAAATATTATTTAGTCATTCACTCATTACCCAAAAGAACTCAATACACTCGTTAAGATCGTTTAAGAAACTTGGACTCCTCCCCTAACACCCATGAAGACTTAAAATGGGTCAACCAGTTTTCATACCTGTTGTTGGTCCTGAACACTGACCCCAAACTTCATTTCCCTCCCCAAGACCCTGATTTGTGAAATGAACATCTTAGATTAAGATGTAAGGTCATTTATCACACTCGTGACTCAACTTACAAGTCTGTACAACGGCCATAGGTCTTAACGAACAACCACACCCCTTTGGATGTGTGTGTATGTGTGTGTGTTTGTGTGTGTACGTGTACACGAGTGTAACCTTAACTCGGGTTCTTGAGTAAAGTTCCTGAGTGATTTTGGTATCAACAATTTAATGGGGTGGTACACATGTTCGTTTTATGACTTTGGTGATATGGGAAAGTGGATTCAAAAATTCTTAAAGATGAGTAGGACTTTGGAACCCTGGGTACGGTCTGTAGAGTAAGATAGGTTAGAGTAAGATTGAGAGTCGATGTTTGACGACCTGGTTCACTTTTTTCTTGGACTCTAAAAGTCATGAGGTCCTGAGAATGTCTGAACCGGTTTCTCCACAAGATTTTTGAACCGGTCAACGGTGGGATGTGTCTAATTGTCGAAAAGATACCTTTTTCTAAGTCGTTGTTGATTTCCTCTAAACTAGTAAGACATCTCGGGTTATGTGTGACGTTTGTGATTTTACTGACTTTCAAGATCAGTTGGTAAGTAGTCAAGTCAAGTCAGCGAGTCAGCACAGACTGACAAACACTGGTGTACTTGACGTCGTACGGTCCGGAGGGACAGGCAGTGGTTGAGCGTCTCAGGTGGGTTTGGGTACAGGTAACTCAGCCACTACGGTAGGTTGGTAGAGTAGGAAGCAACAAGGGAAGAGGAGGACGGGAGTTAGAAAGGGTCGTAGTCCCAGAAAAGGTTACTTAGTCGAGAAACATAGTCCACCGGTTTCATAACCTCAAAGTCGAAGTTGTAGTCAGGAAGGTTACTTGTGGGTCCTGACTAGAGGAACGTCAGGTTCCCTGAGAGTTCTCAGAAGAGGTTGTGGTGTCAAGTTTTCGTAGTTAAGAAACCACGAGTCGAAACAAATATGAGGTTGAGAGTGTAGGAATGTACTGGTGACCTTTTTGTTATCGGAACTGATCTACCTGGAAACAACCGTTTCACTACAGAGACGAAAAATTATACGACAGATCCAACCAGTATTGAAAGGAAGATTCCTCATTCGTAGAAAATTAAAGTACTGACGTTAGTGGTAGACGTCACTAAGACCTCGGGGGTTTTTATTTCAGACAGTGACAAAGATGATAAAGGGTACTTCACTACCCTGGTCTACGGTACTAGAAGCAAAAGACTTACAACTCGAAATTCGGTTGAAAAAGTGAGAGGAGAAAGTGAAAGTGGTTCTCCGAGAAATCAAGAAGAAGTGAAAGACGATATTCCCACCACAGCAAACGTATAGACTCCAATAATTAATAATAAAGAGGGCGGTTAGAACTAAGGTCGAACACGAAGGAGGTCGGGTCGCAAAGAGTACTACATGAGACGTATATTCAATTTATTCGTCCCACTGTTATATGTCGGAACTGTATAAAGAAAAGGATAAACCTTGGTCAGAGAACAAGGTACAGGTCAAGATTGAACGAAGGACTGGACGTATGTCCAAAGAGTTCTCCGTCCAGTCCACCAGACTATAAAGGTAGAGAAAGTCTTAAAAGGTGTCAAATAACACCAGGTGTGTCAGTTTCCGAAACCGTATCACGTGGGTTAATTAAAATCTATATGGACCTCTAGTAATAGGAATAACAAAGTCCTAACAAAACGGGGTACCTTTAATCATTTCCACCCGGTTCTTCGTGATGATAAAGATTGTCTCATTTCTCCTGTGTCTTCAACCGTCTCCGACATGGGGAGGGAGACGAATATGTATCGGAACTGGAAGTCCTTATATTTCGGTATAGGACGGTCCAAATTTCACCGTGGTTATAATCGGTTAGACATACCGATCTGTCACACACGTCAAATCAGAGAGTAGAGCCTATCTTACTGGGTTTAGACCTATGTTAGATCTTGTAAAACACATTACTAATGGAAAATTTTGACTCTTTTTACTTAGAATCACAACTTACATGGGTTGAATGTCATTACACCACACCTTCAGGTTCTACTGATTATAAATCGAAACAAAACAAGAAGATCGAAATAAATTTATATTAATTGTATATTATATCACATTAAAAATCTACATCTGTGCAATTAAGTTATGTAGATGTACAACGTCTTACTAATGGTGGTATCGTAATCGACTGCGAAGATAAGGTAACGTATTAATCTTAAATAATAAAACATTATTCTTGTAAATTCTAGACAAGAGAATCATGGAAAATTAATATAGTATGTCACAATAATCGATTTTAGTGACCCAAAGGAGCCACCGAGTCTACCATTTTTATACACGAACATTACACCCTCTGGACTCAAACTAGGTGCCAAACCCTTCTAGGGAACTTCTTCCCGTACCGTTGAGTGACGTCATAAGAACGGACTTCTTAAGGATAATTGTCTCCTTTGACCGCCCGATGTCAGGTACCCCAATCTTTCTCAACCTGCGTTGATTCGTCGATTCATGTGTGTGTATGGTGAGACATAAACTCTAGGGGTCTTCCATAAGTCGAATATTGACTTTAAACATGGGATACTGGTTTAAGAGGGGATCGGGGATGGTAGATCGGGGATCATTTGTGGTAAGATGAGGTAAAGATCTCAAGTAGTAAAAAAATCTCAGTTATATCTTTACTATAATATGTGACAAAGGAGACAGACTGCATAAAGTGAATCGTACGATCGGGTTCCAGGTAGGTACGACAATGTTTACCGTTCGACAGAACAAAATAGTACCAACTTATTATCAAGTAACAAATACATGTGGTGTAGAAGAAAGAAATAAGTAGGTAACTGACTGTATCCAATAAAGGTATAGAAAGGGTAGTACTTATTTCGAGGGTACTTGTACTGTCATATGTATTAAGAAACTCTAGGACTAAAATGAAGGAAATCTGTATATAGATCTTCACGTTACCGATCTAATGGACCATTAAGACTTTATCCTAAAACTATGACTCTTTACCCCGTGACGACACTGTTTATGGATTTTTACACCTTCGTCGAAAACTTGCCCCAGTACCCATTTCCGACTTTCCAAAACTCCATGTACGAGCTTGATACCTGTAAATCCGGTAAGACCTCCCCCGACTCTTTATTTTGTCCTCTAGTCTTATTTTTCGGAGGTAGAAGATTCTCTAACGTATTTATGAGTACTTATCCTACAAACATCTTTATACCTGTACTTCCCGGTAAGACCACTACAGAGGACGTCTGGATTCCTATACAATAGCAATTGACCTTCTTTCCGATAGCAATAATATTTCACTGTTTCATGAACCAATTTCATACAGTCAAGTTCATAAAATGTCTTCTGTCTTGAGTACTCATTACTTTAACCTATAAATTAATTTCTCTAAAAGTTCGTTTACAACTTCCTCGTCAGACCAAGGAGAACTGACGAATGTCGTATTTCGTTTTTTTTTTTTTTTTTTTTCTACTTAACTTCCCCCCTAGAAATTCGTTTTTTCCTTAGTCTGAATTACCGAACCTTTTAAGAGTCAGACTGATAAACGTTTTTTTTTTTTTCGTATAAGACTTCTCTTATGGTTCCCTTTCCGACCTGTTAGTTAGTTTCTATAATATCTTAATATTTTTGACTTTATATCGGTAACTTAACTTCCCTGTCTCTACCTTGTTTTACTTTCTTCCTACAGTCTGAATCTAAGATAACCCAACCTAGTATAAAGATATTCCTACCTTTGTACATGAGAAAAAGTTCCTTTACCTTTCTAGGGTCTTTAGTCTAACTCTAGTAGTCCCAGTGGTGACGTCTAAATTATCTGGTCTGCCGAAAGTAGGTTTCTGAACCCATACTCTGTCAGGACGTTTCGTTACCCTGTCCCGTTAGGTCTCAGAACCCCATACTTGGGGAGGGTAGTCTAAGTGCCCTTTAGAGACAACTGTTGAAGACGCCCATGACTTCCGTCTTGACGACGGTGCCGTCCGGACATCACATGTCGTGACTTCTACTCTACCCTAAATGGAACGATCTAAAACCTGAACGAGACTTGGGTAGTAAGAAAGGAAGAAGGTACAAAAAGGGAAAACCTTACCCTTACGGATAGATACGGTGGTGACATTAAACCTTCACGTGACTGTATAGACAAGTGTCTAAGTGGCTATCTCTTATTAAAACGGGGTCCTTCTTGACTTTGTTTCGTCCTGGGAGGAGACCAGGAAGGAATGGGGTCGGGAACCTCCGGTGGTACAGGAGACGGACGGAAAACAGACAACTTTTTGAAATGGGTTTCTCATTCGAATTAGTCTCTTCACTCTTCTACACCTTCGATTCCTTTCGTCAGTTTTATCATTATCAAATCAGTAATTCGTTTCAGTTCCTTGAATCAAGGAGAAGTTCCCGATGTCTATTATAAGACTCGGTATAGGGAACTCGGTAAAATATCTATGGTTTTGGAGGTGGTCCACCTTCTTCAATTAACATACTACTGTTCTGATATCGGTATTGTATTTGACGATGCTAAGACTCTTATACGGAGTTTCTTTCCCCTTTTTATTTATTGGGACCTTGACTTCTGATTGACATGTATTTAGTTAGTTTTACTGTAACTAGTCTGGTGACGTCCTGGTTAAAGTGCTACTGACAGTCTCGACTGACACGAGACGGACGTACATCGGGGGAGGGGAGTGGATGTCTTCGAGAACGGGCGAACAGTCACACCTCAGGCTGAAACCGGTGTTCAGACGAAAAAGAGGACTTTACTTAGTTTGAAAGGAAAGGTGGTCGAAACGGAGAACTCATAACCGAAATCTCACCCTTCGTCGGTCTGTCGTGAAACCATTGTTTTAATATAGACTTCAGAGTGTGTATGGACTAATTATATTATAAATATACTCTGAAATCTGATGTCTAAAATTTACTACGACCTTATTAAATTCTGAAACTTCTGACAACCCTACTTTACTTACATGAAACGTAAAGTCTTCCTGTAGCCTTAAACCCTCCGGTCCCTATCTTACCATACCTCACTTAAGAAGTCAAGTCAAGTCAAGTCAAGTCAAGTCAACGAGTCAGTACAGGCTGAGAAACGCTGAGGTACTTAACATCATGCGGTCCGGAGGGACAGGTAGTGGTTGAGGACCTCAAGGGAGTGTGAGTGCAGGTAGCTCAGTCACTACGGTACGTCGGTAGAGTAGGAGACAGTAGGGGAAGAGGAGGACGGGGATTAGGGAGGATCGTAGTCTCAGAAAAGGTTACTCAGTTGAGAAGTGTACTCCACCGGTTTCATGACGTCAAAGTCGAAGTTTTAGTGAGGGAGGTTTCTTTAGGGTCCCGACTAGAGGAAGTCTTACCTGACCAACCTAGTGGGACGTCAGGTTCCCTGAGAGTTCTCAGAAGAGGTTGTGGTGTCAAGTTTTCGTAGTTAAGAAGCCGTGAGTCGAAAGAAGTGTCAGGTTGAGAGTGTAGGTATGTACTGGCGACCTTTTTGGTATGAGAACTGATCTGTCTGAAAACAACCGTTTCATTACAGAGACGAAACGTTATACGATAGATCCAACCAGTATTGAAAAAAAGGTTCCTCATTCGCAGAAAATTAAAGTACCGATGTTAGTGGTAGACGTCACTAAGACCTCGGGGGGTTTTATTTCAGACTGTGACAAAGGTGACAAAGGGGTAGATAAAGGGTACTTCACTACCCTGGTCTTTGGTACTAGAAGTAAGAGACTTACAACTCGAAATTCGGTTGAAAAAGCGAAAGGAGAAAGTGAAAGTAGTTCTCCGAAAAATCAAGGAGAAGTGAAAGACGGTATTCCCACCACAGTAGACGTACAGACTCCAATAACTATAAAGAGGACCGTCAGAACTAAGGTCGAACACGAAGGTGGTCGGGTCGCAAAGAGTACTACATGAGACGTATATTCAATTTATTCGTCCCACTGTTATATGTCGGAACTGTATGAGGAAAAGGATAAACCTTGGTCAGACAACAAGGTACAGGTCAAGATTGACAACGAAGGACTGGACGTATATCCAAAGAGTTCTCCGTCCAATCCACCAGACAATAAGGGTACAGAAAGTCTTAAAAGGTGTCAAATAACACTGGGTGTGTTAGTTTCCGAAACCGTATCAGTTATTTCGTCTTTATCTACAAAAAGACCTTGGGAGAACGAAAAAGGTACTAGGTCGTTTACAACCGTTAAACTAGAGACCAAGGAGACGTAAAAGATTTTGGTCGAACTTGTAGACCCTCAAGTGCCAAGTACATAACGACTTCGGACCGAACCTCTTAAAACTCCTAATGAAATGATCGCACACTCTACTTACGTTAACACGCCATCAAACTCGTAAGAACCGTAACGGAAAGAAACCCTAACCTTACTTTTGACTGGAAAAGGGCAGGACACCGGTGACGACTCAAAAGGTTTAAATGACCGTATAATTCACGTCGTGAAAATGTCGTAGTAGAAAGTCCTAAACTTTCTCGAGTTGACCGAATGAAGGGGAGTTTTAAGGATACAAATGCGGGATTGGGATACAATATTATAAACCTCTACCCCGGAAACTCTCCGTCAATTCTACTCCAGTACTCCAACTCGGAAGTTCTATCCTAATCATCGGAAGTTTCTTCTCCTTTTCTAAGAGAGAAAAGGGGTTGAGAGGTGACAGTGGAAAGAGAGAAACAGAAAGAGAGGTAGATGTACGTGGTTCCTTTTCCGGTACACTCCTGTATAGTCCTTCTCCTTCTTATTCGGTCCTCCCCTGGAGAGTGGTCCTTGGTTTACACGACTGTGGAACTTGAACCTGTAGAGTCGAAGGTCTAACATTCTTCTATTTAAGGACAAGAAATTCGGTGTGTCAGATACCACGAAACAATGTCGTCCGTCTCGAGGGACTTTTTCCATAATAGGTGGGGTCTCCTCAAGATGTTAATGTACTTTCACCACCGTAGAGAGAATCCGTCATAAACTCTCTATTCAAAACCTTAAACCGACCATGTGTCTCGTATCTATACACGTTCTGGGAGACCCTGAAACGCTAAGTGTTCCATATTTAAACTTACAATTTCAGAAGACATTACCTCTCTTTCCTAATCTCTCTTTCTTGTCTTCAGACGGGTCCATCCTACTACCAACGAAACCTACACGTATATCGGATTCCCCGATTTGATGTATCTTTATCACTCGGATTTAACCTCTATTAGGTATCCAAAAGTCCTTACTCTTCCGGAATAGTCGGTGTACTAGATCATTGATTAAATTATGTAGTCATTCTTTCTTCAATTCAAACTAAAATTCAAACTTGGATTCAATAAGAGTTTACGGGTAAGATTACAAAACTCTATATCGATTTTCAGTACGGATTAGACCATTTCCACGTAAAACTACCTTACTTCCTTTTTATTCGTCTTATTTATATGGTATATCATACTTCAGTTTACAGGTATGCAACAAGAGGATTACTCTTGGCTTCATACATATATTTATTATATGGTAAGTCTCTGGTTCGTCATAAAAGATTTTCAAGTACATATTTTTATCAGTTGTAGTGTTTTCTTCGTCTACAAACGTGAGATTGTCTTTTGTGACTAACACCGTTCTCAAATTTTTTAGAGTCATAAAGTCCTTACCTTTACTAAATCTTCGATATATTAGGTTTATAAAATCAGAATGACTATCTCTATGACTCATCTCTTTTACATCCTAATCGACCTCTTAGTTGTTTCAGTTGTCTCAGTCGTTTACTAGTCTTAGTCTGAACGTATGTACCCGGGAACTTACTATGTTCGTCTAATTCCATTATATTCGACTGAGAAAAACTTTTGTGACATTATTACTCCAACGTATCGTCAATGAAAAGGATAGAATTCTCTAAGGATGTAGAATTCTGTATTAATGATTCTAGAGAACATGAAATCTTCGACCAAATTTTGAGTTGTAAGTTTTTCGATTTTAGTACCGTAGGTCAAGGTAGTGAAGAACCGTTTATCTACCTTTGTCGCTGTCTGAAATAAAAGGACCCGAAGTTTTCGTGACGTCTACCACTGACGTCGGTACTTTAATTTTCTACAAACGAAGAACCTTCTTTCCGACACTGTTTGGATCTGTCACATAATTTTTCGTCTCTGTAGAGAAACGACTGTTTCCAGGTATATCAGTTTTGATTCTAAAAAAGTCAACAGTACATACTTACACTCTCAACCTGGTTTTTCTTCCGACTCGTGGTTTCTTAACTCCGAAAACTTGACATCACGACCTCTTTTGAGAACCTATCGTTCCTCCAGTTTGATCAGTTAGGATTTCCTTTAGTCGGGACTTATAAGTAACCTTTCTGACTACGACTTCGAGGTTATAAAACCGGTGGACTACCCTTCTCGACTGAGCAACTTTTCTGGGGCTACGACCCTTTCTAACTCCCGTCTTTTTCTTCCCTTGTTGTCTCCTACTTTACCAACCTACCGTAGTAACTGAGTTGTCTTTACTCAAACTCGTTTAAGACCCTCTATCACATCCTGTCCCTTCGGTCCGTGTGACATTAGGTACCCCAACGTTTCTCGGTCTGTGTTGACTCACTGACTTGTTGATCATGAACTTTTTGTAAAACGGTTATTATAGGAAACCTTCTCTCGTTATAAATCTTTTACGACCTCTAAGATCCTTTCATTTTCTCCTCTGGAGGTTCACTTCAACGAGTCAACACAGACTAAGAAACACTGGGGTACCTGTGTATATCGGATGGTCCGAGGAGTCAGGTACCCTAAAAGGTCCGTCCTTATGACCTCACTGTCAGAGTTTTGATCTTTCTTTCGACAGTTGATCCGTTATGTTGTTTTTTAATCATACATTGGAAAGTGTTGTGTCTAAGGAATAAAACAAAGTTTTAAATCCTACCGGTGTATCCTTGATAAAATCGGTAGAAAAGGATTATTTTAAACTGGTTTCGGAACTATAGAGACGATAAAATTATTATACAACAGTAAAAAAAAAGTTTAAAGAAAAATGTATGTATTTTCGACAAAAGGAAAAGATCATTAACAAGATTAGGTGACTTAAAAAAAGTTGAGTGATACATAAACATTAATGATATTAACTCTCCTTTTTTACGAATCACGGTTATTTAAATTTCTGTTTCAAAAATAAGATATTATTATAAGGTAGTATTACTGGTAGAGGATAAATGGAAATCGAAAAGTATATTAAAAACATTTTTGAAAAATTCTAATAGTACATATTTAGTGATGATCAAACATAAAAGTCTTTCGAATCGTGATCGATTTGATTATCAAATCGGTGTGTAAACTTTTACCAAGTCGAGAAAGAGTGTATGTGTCTGTAAATTATAGGGAGTAAGGTCATTTACGGTCAGTATGGTTGACAGGTCTGTAGATTTTACGGGGGATGCACCACCAGGACAAGAGAAAATTTGTGTGACACTGGAAAACAAAACAAGTACGAAAGGAAACGATACGTTTTCAAAATTCAAATTAATCCAGGGTAAACAAATAAAAACCAAAATACAAGTAATGGGATTTGTTACCTAGGTTTTTCTATAGCGACACTAAATACGGTTTCTAACAAGACGGATATAAAAGGAGATTCTCAAAATAAACGTTTCCTTCGTTGACTGTTCCTTAATTAGAGGTTTTATATGTTTGTCGGGTACGTCGAGTTATGGTTTTTTTACTTATTGGGTTAGTTTTTGACCCACCTTCTGGATTTATGTATAAAGTGGTTTCTTCTATATGTCTCCAGACTGTTCGTGTACTTTTGTACGAGTTGTAGTGATTAATAATCCCTTTACGTTTAGTTTTGATGTTACTACAATAGTGGAGTATGGTCAGTTTTACCGGTAGTAGTTTTTGTAGATGTTTATTGTTTACGAACTCTCTCACACTGCTTTTTTTCTCGTGTAAGGGGACGTGACTACCACTCTTACATTTAATCATGTCGGTGACTTCTTGTCATACCTTCAAGGAATTTTTTGATTTTTATCTCGAGGGTAGTCAAGTCAAGCCAACGAGTCTGCACAGGCTGAGAAACACTGGGGTACTTAGCGTCGTTCGGTCCGGACGGACAGGTAGTGGTTGAGGGCCTCAAGTGAGTCTGAGGGCAGGTAGCTCAGTCACTACGGTAGGTCGGTAGAGTAGGAGACAGCAGGGGAAGAGGAGGACGGGGGTTAGGGAGGGTCGTAATCTCAGAAAAAGTTACTCAGTTGAGAAGCGTACTCCACCGGTTTCATGACCTCAAAGTCGAAATCGTAGTAAGGAAGGTTTCTTTAGGATCCCGGATAGAGGAAATCTTACCTGAACAACCTAGACGAACGTCAGGTTCCCTGAGAGTTCTCAGAAGAGGTTGTGGTGTCAAGTTTCCGTAGATAAGAAGCCGTGAGTCGGAAGAAGTGTCAGGTTGAAAGTGTAGGTATGTACTGGTGACCTTTTTGGTATCGGAACTGATCTACCTGGAAACAACCGTTTCATTACAGAGACGAAAACTTATACGATAGATCCAACCAGTATTGAAAAGAAGGTTCCTCATTCGCAGAAAATTAAAGTACCGACGTTAGTGGTAGACGTCACTAAAACCTCGGGTATACTTGGTCGTCAGGGTGAGGATCCGTATATAAACCTCTTTTAGTTTTGAACTTTCCTACATCCGTAGGGTCACAAGTGACGATAAATGTTATCGGTCCTGTACCTTCGTTGGATTTACAGGTGACTACCTCCTTTCTTCTACACTATGTATATATGTTACTTTGTAATGAGTCGGTATTTTTCCTTACTTTACCATAGTAAACCTCTCTACACCTACCCGGATCTCTGACAGTATGTCTCATTTCATTCAGTCTTTCACTTTTTGTTTGTAGTATCTTATACCAAAAATACACCTTCGATCTCTTTACCACGTGTACTTTATTAATCGTTTCGTCTTTATCTCTGTGTCCGTATCTCTTACCTAAATGTCAATGGTTTCTCCTTCGTCGCCCGACCCTATTTAACCCTCTGACCCTAAATGTATACGTGTGATGGATACATACTTTATTACTCTTGGATGACGTATCGTGTTCCCGTTTCCTCTTCGGGGTCATACTACCATCCTCCCCGCTTTAACGTAAATCGTAGTTTGGGGTATGGAAGGTCTCTATGAGTCTCCCAAGTTTGTATGAACACACATGGTCCTGGGTCTCTGACTCTGTCTTGACACAAACCCATAGAGGACTCCTCCATGCACAGTCGTTACCTGACGACTCCCCCGTCCCCGAGACCCAAGTGATCTAGAGCCATACCGTATTCGGGAGAACCTCCTCCATCGGCAATTGGGTGGTATCTCGGTGGTCTTGTTCTGAACCCTTTGACTGAGACCCTCCCGTGTTTGTCTTTGAACACGTATGGTCCTGGATCCTCTTTCCTTGTTATTGGGGTGTTCTCTGATTGGTTCTGAACGGTCACTCACAGATCCTGGAGACCGTCTCCGCACCCAGTCGCAACGGGACGACGTCCCAACCCCCGTAACTCACATCGTCACACACGTACCCTGGAAAACTTCCTCCAGCGGGAATAGAGGTAATGTCCGTGGTATCAACCCGGAGTCCAGTCATTTGTCCCTTCCTTGTGTCTTTTAACCTAATTTCTAAATGACTCGGACCGGGACGGGTAGTCTTGTTCTGGGTCAAAGGGGGAGTCAGTCAGAGAGGGTAGTCTTTCGAAGGTGTTCGGAGAATAGGAAGAGGTCGTCTCCCGTCTGTCTGACATTTGGTGTTAGTGTCTTTAAATTGGTTAAACTAGTGTACCTGGTGTCGGAACAGATTGAGTAACTTTGATACTCCGTACGACCCATCCCGGTGGGTTCTACCTGTCCAGTGTCACCTCTCAAGACTGTTTTGCAACAGGTGACCTCTTCCCTTACCGTTTGATGAAGTCATAAGAACGGAACCCTCGTGGTACTTGTCATATTTTTCCGTTTTTCTATCCTTTAATTTTCTACTTGAGGGGTCCAGTCATCCACAGGTTATACGATGACCTCTAGTTACCTCTTGATTGAGATTTTTCTTACTTCTTTGTCTCGGTTTCGTTTTTGTTGTGGGTCAACACCTACACTGACCACTACCTTCATTTCAGACTACGACATTTCTCGTTATACCGTATCCTTGGACCTTCCAATTCAGGTACTTTGTTCCGTTTAACCTTCACCAGTTTGTCCTCTACCGTTCTTATTTGTAACTGTAAAATCTTTAGTCGCTTTATTTTACCTGATCTTGCCCACTTAAATTGAGTCTACTGGTGTTATAGATGATGACACCCGTTCTTAGAGAGTCTCCTTTCCCTCATCGGTAGTATCAGTTGTTTTCTCAGGTTTTACGTCATGAACCTACGTTAGAGTTTTTACCGTCTTACTAGAGACAAGTAAAGGTTCCGTTTGGTAAATTATAGTGTCATTAGGTTCAGATACGGGGCTCATCATTGCAACTTCTTCGAGTTCAACTTACCGAGACACTTCTGGATGTTCTGGAAGATCTTGATTACGGGTTTTTCTACAGGAAAAGTAATGTCCTCTGACCTTACTTTTTGATCCTTGAGTTCTTTATGGACCTCATTGTCCGTTTAAACCGGAACCTCATGTCTTGTTTCGTCCCGTTTCCGATTATCTCAACACGGTTCTTTTACGTGACCAGTATCGTTTGTGGAAGAAGGTTTTTGTGTTCTCTTCTGAGATGTGTACCTGTAGTGGTCTACCAGTTATGGCTTAAGTCTAACTAATTTAATAGACGTCGGTTTCTACGTCTTCGAAATATATCAGTCGTTTTTATTCTGACCCTTGACTGACAGTGAGTCTAGTACTTGAGGAGTAACGGTTTAAGTCTGAATTTAACTTCTTTCATCCCTTTTGGTGATTTGGTAAGTTCATACTGGATTTATTTTAGGGAACACTGATATGTCACTTTCACTGTTTATTTAAGTTCCCTAATCTAGACTATGTGTCTCACGGACTACTTGATACCTCTCTCCAAGTACTGTAACATCCTCCGTCCCTAGTCCTGGTAGGGGTTCTTTCTCTTTACGTTTTCCCTTTTTACCAACAGTCTCATCCTGAATCTTGTCGATACTTTTCTTCTCTTCACTTTCCGTTTCCTCTTTTCCTTTCTATATCGGACGTAAACTTACGTCTCAAGATTTCTTATCGTTCCTCTTTTTTCTTTCGTAAGGAGTCACTAGTTACGTTTTCTTATCTCCCTTTGTTATCTTACCGTTTCTAATCTCTAGAGAAGTTCTTTTAATCTCTATAGTTCCCTTGAAAACTACACTTCTACCCGTGTTATTTCCTGTCTTTAACATGCCTAGATTGTCTTCGTCTTCTATAATTCTTCTCCACCGTTCTTACGTGACTTCTTGATATTTTTTTCTATAAGTACTGGGTCTATTGGTGCTACCACACTAGTGAGTGAATCTCGGTCTGTAGGACCTTACACTTCAGTTCACCCGGAAGCCTTCGTAGTGATGCTTGTTTCGATCACCTCCACTACCTTAAGGGCAACTCGATAAAGTTTAGGATTTTCTACTACGACACTTTCTCGACGTGAGTTATACGGTCGTTTAAACCTTTTGAGTCGTCACCGGTGTCCTGACCTTTTCCAGTCAAAAGTAGGATCAGGGTTTCTTTCCGTTACGGTCTCTTACTATTTTAATGACATGTCAACGTGAGTAGAGTGTACGATCGTTTCATTACCAGTTTTAAGGGTTCGGTCCGAAGTTATCATGTACTTGGCACTTGAAGGTCTACAATTTCGACATAAATCTCTTCCGTCTCCTTAGTCTTTAGTTTAACGGTTGTAGGTAACCTAGTAGGTTTTTCGTTCTCAAGGTCTTTTTTTAGATGAAGTCGAAATAACTGATACGGTTTCGGAAACTGACACACCTAGTGGTGTTTGACCTTTTAAGACTTTCTCTACCCTTATGGTCTGGTGGACTAGACGGAGGACTCTTTAGACATACGTCCAGTTCTTCGTTGTCAATCTTGACCTGTTCCTTGTTGTCTGACCAAGGTTGGTCCTTTCCTCATACAGTTCCGATGAATAACAGTGAGACTATAAATTTAGGATACGTCTCATGTAGTACTCTTTACGACCCGACCTACTTCGTGTTAGACCTTAGTTCAAACGGTCCGTTTTATAGTTATTAGAGTCTATATTATAGTTATTGGAGTCTACTGTGGTAGGAATACCGTCTTTCGCTTCTTGACTTCTCGGAAAACTCCTTCCACTTTCTCCTCTCACTTTTTCAACCGAATTTCAAGTTGTAAGTCTTTTGATTCTAGTACCGTAGACCAGGGTAGTGAAGTACCGTTTATCTACCCTTTTGTCACCTTTGTCACTGTCCGAAATAAAACCCCACCCCCGAGGCTTTAGTGACGTCTACCACTGACGTCGGTACTTTAATTTTCTGCGAACGAGGAACCTTCTTTTCAATACTCGTTGGATCTGTCGAATAATTTTTGTCTCTCTAATGTAACGGTTGTCTTCAGGTAGATCAGTTTCGATACCAAAAAGGTCAACAGTACATACCTACACTCTCAACCTGATATTTCTTTCGACTCGTGGTTTCAAACTACGAAAACTTGACACCACGACCTCTTTGAAAAGTCTCAGGGAACCTGTCGTTTCTCTAGGTTGGTCAGGTAGGATTTCCTTTAGTCAGGACTTACAAGTAACTTTCAAGACTACGACTTCGACTTTGAGGTTATGAAACCGGTGGACTACGCTTCTTGACTGAGTAAACTTTTCTGGGACTACGACCCTTTCTAACTTTCACTCTCCTCTCCCAAACTCTCTCTTACTCCACAAACCTACCGTAGTGGTTGAGTTACCTATACTCAAACTCGTTTGAGGTCCTCAACCACTACCTGTCACTCCGGACCACACGACGTCAGGTAACCCGGTGTCTCTCAGCCTGTACTGACTCCCTGAGTTGACTTGTCTTACTGATATATGAGGTCTTTTGAGATGAGTTACTGGACACCACTTACTTTACCCTTCTTTTAGATTCTTTCTTACCCATCTACATATGTAACATTGACTAACGACATGTCGTCTTTGATTACGTTGAAACATTTCGTTGACATGAGGTTATTTTCAACTATAATTTATTTTTGGTGATACGGTTTTCATACGTCCTAGATCATCCTCCTTTTCAGAGATAGGAAATAAAACTTGAAAGTTTCTTGTCATGTTTCACGGAGTGACACAGAGGAAAAGTCGTCACCTCGTGACCCGAGACCACCTTTCGATTACCTAAGCGTCGTTCTGTGGAAGTCAAACTTTTAGTACAAGACGGTGGTCGATACACTAGTGTCTGTCACGTTCAGGTGGTAGTAAACGAAGAAATAGACATTTATACCTATGTCATGGATAAAATGTTCCAGCTAACTTTCAGTTCTCCCTCTTACGTCCACCTTTACAAAGGATTAGACATTTCATGACTTGTTCACAATCAGTAACAATAAGAAAAGACACAAACAAAACTGACTACAAGTAACACGTAGTTCCTTTTACGATGGAAGCAACAAGGTCTTAAACCGACGAAAGGTCTTAACGAACTAATTCATTCTGAAAGATGTTGTCGTAAAAAATTTTTATACAAAGTCGTCAAAGTTAAAAGTTTTTTTTTTTTTTTCCTTTGTAACGTATTATACGTGGGGAGAATGTGTTCAATTTCAGTTTATAGTCATCCATTTTTTTTTTTTTTTTATCTAGGTTAATTAAAATTAAAGATTTGAACAAAGAAAACTGGTACTTTAAAGGTTTAGGGGAAGAAAGACACAGAGAAAGAAAGGACAGAAGAAAGGAAGAAGAGAAGGTCGATGAGAACGAGAAGGGAGGAAGAAGAAAATTGTATTGTGAATTTTCATAAGACGAATTTTAAAAAGTACCTTGTGTTGAAGCATTCTAGATACATTTTACAAAGATCACTGACGAAAACTAGTATAAAACGAAAAGGATTCTTACCGGACCGTCGACTTATCCTCCAGAAGACATAATAAGATATATCCTCCTGAAATGGTCCTTAGTATCACACATATAAAGTTATTATAAAAAAACGACTACATAAAAAGGTATACTGTGTAAAACAAGACATAAAAACAAATACGACAACAACGGGTCAGTGATTCAGTACAGACTGAGAAAACTCTGGGGTACCTGACGTCGTGCGGTCCCAGGGGCCAGGAAGTGATGAGGGCTCCAACGAGTCTAAAAACAGTTAACTCAGTCACAACAGTGAGTTGGTAGAGTAGAAGTCGGAGGAGGAGGTAGAAAACGGAAATTAGAAAGAGTCGTAGTCCCAGAAAAGGTCACTCAAACGACAAACGTAGCCCAGGAGTTTCATAACTTCGAAGTCGAAGTCGTAGTCAGGAAGGTCACTTATAAGTCCCAACTAAAGGAAGTCCTAACTGACTAAACTAGAACGTCGGGTTCCCTGAGAACTCCCATAAGAGGTCATAGTGTCAAGTTTTCGTGGTTAAGAAGTCGCGAGTCGGAAGAAATACTAGGTTGAAAGTGTAAACATGTATAGATTACCTTTTTGGTATCGAGACTGACATACTTGGTAACAGTCGTCTCACTATAGAGACGAAAAATTATACGATAGATCCAAACAACATGGGAAGGAAGGTTCCCGTTCACTGAAAGTTAAAGTGTCGACGCCAGTGACAGGTTTCACTAAAACTTCAGGTTCTTTTATTTTTAACAGCGACGAAGGTGAAAGAGGGGAAAGATAAACGGAACTTCACTAACTACGATATAAGTATGTCTTGAAATGACAAAAGGTTCGTACAGGGTTACAGTATAGTAGTAGAAGGAAATGAGAGTCCTATTAGGTTGTTTTGATTTCGTCCCTTCATGACAATAGGAGTTAAATGTGTATTCCGAATGTTCCGATTCTCTGAATAAGTTCTAGTGTGTATCGATACACCCCGTTTTGATCGTTGTCTTTGACCTTCAGGAGTAGGAACGGGAGGCTCGAAAGGAGATGTTCCATTGTGTTGAATTTGAGAAACGAAAAGTCTGACAGTTGAGGGTCTAGAGAAACGATAGAAACGTACGGGGAGAGGGGAGGTGTGGGGTGGTTTTTTTTTTTTTCTTTTTTCTTTTTTGGTTTTTGTTTGTTTGTTCGTTTTTTGTTACCCCGAAGGGACCACCGAGTCTACCATTCCTTAGACGTACATTACGTCCTCTTGACCCAAGCTAGGTATCTAGTCCTTCTAGGGGACCTCTTCCATTACCGTGGGGTGAGGTCATAAGAATGGATCTCTTAAGGTACCTGTCTCTTCGGACCACCCTATGTCAGGTACCCTAGTGTCTCAACCTTTCTCAGTCTGTGCCGACTTGTTGATTGAGTGTGTGTGTAAAAGAAGAGGTCCAGTCCTTACACTTCCATCTTAAACGAGTGAATAAAAATCGACAGATATTGACTTGGGGATAGAAATAAACGATGTCGGATAAACCCTTGTCCTCCCTTTCCGTCTCTCCAAATATAAACCAAACTTTACGACTTCCTTGTAGAGAGCGAGAGTTTAAGTCTGGTTCTAAATAAGTTCTTTACAGTTTCTGACATCGAGAAAGTCTAAAAAAAATCGTATTCCGACGTAGGAGTTTCAAAACCCAATTAAGACTTCATCTTGTCATACATGATATATTGTTACCCTGAAAAGGACGGTATTCCCGTATCGTTACGAAAATGTTTTTCTTTCGACATAAGTTCACCACGGGTAGACCTCGGTATTTTCTCGAGTCTTGTGTGATTACGTTGGTTCTTTTGTTATCCCTTTCGAAAGGATACTTGGAAGGTGGTACGTAAACTGTGTGACCGTCGAGTCATGGTAACGACTGCGAAGACTCGAAAGTCCTCTCGTCGGGTACTCCTCTTTCACACTGACTCCGACCAAGTCGTGTCTTGACACGACGTCATGTCCTCAAAGTCTGTCGAAGAGGACCAATCCGACTTACGGTTCATTAGACATCAGTGTACTGAACTACTGACCTTTAGATGTGATAATGGTTTAAGAGTTATTACATTGGTGACCTAAGTTAAACGAGGAGTGGGTCCTAAAAATAACAAAACCCTCAGTCGCGTATTTTTAGTTATCCCTCTCCTATATACATATATATATATATATATCGACTAAGTGTTACAACATGTCGTCTTTGATTGTCTGTAACATTTTGTTAATGTAAGATTATGTTTTTATCGTTTTTCTAGTTGTTGAATACGTTGTAACTAACATCATCCTCACATTCGACAAAGAATAAATAGACGTTGTATTATACAAAAATTGGAATTTGCAGTAACATTATCTAGTACAAAGTGATTTAGGTCGTTATGTTCTGGATAATATTTCGATTAAATTATAAGAAAACTAAAACGATGTGATATATGTAAGTTTAGAGAAAATGAGTTTAAAACATTCCTATTGTGACAATTTCGATATTTCAATTCTACTCCAAGGTATCATAAAAGATGAGGTATCATAAAAGAGGACTTCACTAAGACACGATTGTTTGCACATGACCTACCGTCCACCCCCGATTCTCCGACTCACTTACCTTGGGCTACCTCCTTAGTGGTCTCATTCTCAAACTCAATTACTTTGGTCTGTGTGACAGGTGACAACAAACGCCACTAGAGACGTGCCCTCTAAGTGGACACATCTGATGTAAGAACTCGAGGAAACCGGAGACGGAAAGGTCTAACCAAGTCCATTAGTCCTGATCTCCTTTCGATAAAGGAACAGACCGTATAAAGGACATCCTGACTAGTACAGGGAATCAGTATCGGGAACTGTTTCTAGAAGGACCCAAGATAAATATAATAGGATAAAAGAAGAAGGGAAGTCCGGAGTCGAGGAAGAGTCCAAGACGTGGTGACGAAGTAAAGTGATTTGAGATTCTGTTAAAGACGACTGACAGAAATACAATTTGAGAAACGTTTAATGGGTCACCCTTTCGTGATACAAAAACGACTGAGACGGAATATATGTGATCTTAAGTTTGTACAGACGTTTGTATACCCACCGGTTCATCAATCCTAGGGTAGCCATTTTCATATTCTATATATCCTCACGAAGTCAGATCCTTTTCTCTCTGGATCCCAGGGTGTGTAATTAGGATCTAGGTAACATCCTTTTATTACACACCCACAAAATACTAGTTCACACATGGACAACAGAGTAAGAGAGATTACACAGGACGAATGTGTAATCCAATTTTTTAATCTTAAAACCGTTCAAATATACCAGTTTACAAAAATGTCCATGCGTGTTTTAAAATATAAAAAGACTTCAAAAGAAAGAAATCGAAAGTGTAAATTCGATACTTTTATTGAAATGGTAGTATATGTGGAACAAGTCTAATAAAAAGATTCGTTACTCTATATAAGTTTTTGTCCTATACATTCATCGTAGTCAACAAAGAAGGTATTCGTCATCGTCTGTTTAGTTTCTCTAAGTCGTTGTGTCAGGAGTCAAGTCAAGTCAAGTCAGCGAGTCAGCACAGGCTGAGAAACACTGGGGTACTTAGCGTCGTGCGGTCCGGACGGACAGGTAGTGGTTGAGGGTCTCAAGTGAGTCTAAGTACAGGTAGCTCAGTTACTACGGTAGGTCGGAAGAGTAGGAGACAGCAGGGGAAGAGGAGGACGGGGGTTAGGGAACGTCGTAGTCTCAGAAAGGGTTACTCAGTTGAGAAGTGTACTCCACCGGTTTCATAACCTCAAAGTAGAAGTCGTAGTAAGGAAGGTTTCTTTAGGGTCCCGACTAGAGGAGGTCTTACCTCCTAGAGGAACGTCACGTTCCCTGAGAGATCTCAGAAAGGTTGTGGTGTCAAGTCTTCGTAGTCAAGAAACCGTGAATCGAAAGAAGTGTTAGGCTGAGAGATAGGTATGTACTGGTGACCTTTTTGGTATCGGAACTGATTTGTCTGGAGTCAGCTGTTTCATTACAGAGACGAAAACTTATATGATAGATCGAACCAGTATTGAAAAGAAGGTTCCTCATTCGCAGAAAAATAATGTATCGACGTCAGTGGTAGACGTCACTAAAACTTCGGGGGGGTTTTATTTCAGACTGTGACAAAGGTGACAAAGGGGTAGATAAAGGGTACTTCACTACCCTGGTCTACGGTACTAGAAGTAAAAGACTTACAACTCGAAATTCGGTTGAAAAAGTGAGAGGAGAAAGTGAAAGTAGTTCTCCGAAAAAATCAAGGAGAAGTGAAAGACGGTATTCCCACCACAGTAGACGTATAGACCCCAATAACTATAAAGAGGGCTGGTAAAACGAAGGTCGAACACGAAGAAGGTCGGGTCACAAAGAGTACTACATGAGACGTATATTCAATTTATTCGTCCCACTGTTATATGTCGGAACTGTATGAGGAAAAGGATAAACCTTGGTCAGACACCAAGGTACAGGTCAAGATTGACAACGAAGGACTAGACGTATATCCAAAGAGTTCTGTCTTCTCAGGTTTTACGTCATGAACCTACGTTAGACTTTTTACTGTCTTACCAGAGACAAGCAAAGGTTCCGTTTGGCAAGTTATAGTGTCATTAGGTTCAGATACGGGGCTGGTCATTGCGACTTCTTCGTCTTTAACTTGCCAAGATACTTCGGGATGTTCTGGAAAATCTTGATTGTGGGTTTTTTCTACAGGAAAAGTAATATCCCCTGACGTTACGTTTTCATCCTTCAGTTCTTTGTGGACCTCGTTGTCCGATTAAACCGAAACCCTATACCTTACTTCGTCCCGTTTCTGATTATCTCAAAACGGTTCTTTTACGTGACCAGCATCGTTTGTGGGAGAAGGTTGTTGTATTCTCTTCTAAGATGTGTACCTGTAGTGGTCTGCCAGTTGTGACTTTAGTCTAACTAATATATGAAACGTCGTTTTCTACCTCTTCGAGATATGTCAGTCGTTTTTGTTCTGGTCCTCGACTGACACCGAGTCTAGTACTTGAGGAATAATGGTTTAAGTCTGACTTTAACTTCTTTTGTTCCTTTTGGTGATCCGGTAGGTCCATACTGGATTTAGTTTAGGGGATACTAATATTTCACCTTCACTCTTTATCTAAATTCCCGGATCTAGACTATCTATCTCACGGACTACTCGATACCTTACTCCAAACACTGTAACATGCCCTCTGTCCCTAGTTCTGGTAAGGGTACCTTTTCTTTACGTTTTTTCGTTTTACCGACAGACCCCTTCGGAATGTTTATCGAAACTTTTCTTCTCTTCGCTTTTCGGTTCCTCTTTTCCTTTCTATATTCGTAGACTTACGTCTCAAGGTTTCTTATCGTTCTTCTCTATTCTTTCGGAAGGAGTCGCTAGTTACGTTTCTTTATCTCCTTTTCTTGTCTTACCCTTTCTGATCTCTAGTGAAGTTCTTTTAATCTCTATGGTTCCCTTGTAAAGTACGTTTCTACCCGAACTATTTACTGTCTTTACCATACCTGGATTGTCTTCAGCTTCTATAATTCTTCTCCACCGTTCTTATGTACCTTCTTGACATGTTTTACCTAGAAGTACTGGGTCTATTAGTGTTACCACACTAGTGAGCGGATCTCGGTCTAAAGGACCTTACACTTCAGTTCGCCCGGAATCTTTCGTAGTGATACTTGTTTCGATCACCTCCACTACCTTAAGGTCACCTCGACAAAGTTTAGGACTTTCTACTACGACATTTTCACGACGTGAGTTATACGGTCGTTTAAACCTTTTGAGTCGTCACCGGTGTCCTGACCTTTTCCAGTCAAAAGTAAGGTTAGGGTTTCTTTCCGTTACGGTTTCTTACGAGTTTGATGGGGTGTTAACGTGAGTGCAGTGTACGATCATTTCATTACGAGTTTTAAGAGGTTTGGTCCGAAGTCGTTATGTACTTGGCACTTGAAGGACTACAAGTTCGACCAAAATCTTTTACGTCTCCTCGGTCTCTAGTTTAACGGTTGTAGACGACCTAGTACCTTTTTCGTTCTCTCAAGGTCTTTTCGTAGATAAAGACGAAATAACTGATACGGTTTCGGAAACTAACACACCCAGTGTTATTTGACACCTTTTAAGACTTTCTGTACCCTTATTGTCTGGTGGATTGGACGGAGAACTGTTTAGACATACGTCCGGTCCTTCGTTGTCAATCTTGACCTGTACCTTGTTGTCTGACCAAGGTTCATCCTTTTCCTCATACAGTTCCGACATATAACAGTGGGACGAATAAATTGAAGATACGTCTCATGTAGTACTCTTTGCAACCTGACCTTCTTTGTGTTCGACCTTAGTTCTAACGGCCCTCTTTATAGTTATTGGAGTCTATACGTCTACTGTGGTGGGAATACCGTCTTTCACTTCTCCTTGATTTTTCGGAGAACTACTTTCACTTTCTCCTCTCACTTTTTCAACCGAATTTCGAGTTGTAAGTCTTTTACTTCTAGTGCCGTAGGTCAGGGTAGTGTGGTACCCTTTATCTACCCCTTTGTCACCTTTGTCACAGTCTGAAATAAAACCCCCCGAGGTTTTAGTGACGTCTACCACTAACGTCGGTACTTTAATTTTCTGCGAATGAGGAACCTTCTTTTCAATACTGGTTGGATCTACCGTATAAGTTTTCGTCTCTGTAATGAAACGGCTGATTCCAGACAAATCAGTTCCGATACCAAAAAGGTCACCACTACATACCTACACTCTCAACCTGACACTTCTTCCGACACGCGGTTTCTTAACTACGAAAACTTGACACCACAACCTCTTCTGAGAACTCTCAGGGAACCTGAGGTTCCTCTAGGTTGGTCAGGTAAGACTTCCTCTAGTCGGGACCCTAAAGAAATCTTCCTTACTACGATTTCGACTTTGAGGTCATGAAACCGGTGGAGTACTCTTCTCAACTGAGTAACCTTTTCTGAGACTACGACCCTCCATAACCCCCGTCCTCCTCTTCCCCTGCTGTCTCCTACTCTACCGACCTACCGTAGTGACTAAGCTACCTGCGCTGTTACTCACTTGAGGCCCTCAACTACTACCTGTCCCTCCGGACCGCACGACGTTAAGTACCCCAACGTTTCTCAGCCTGTGCTCACTCGCTGACTTGACTTTACTTGACTTGACTTCTCCGTCCAGTCCACGAGACCATAAGGGTAGAGAAAGTCTTAAAAGGTGTTTAGGATCCACCGTTATTTATATAAAAGTTACATGAACTTTACGAAAATTGAGGACACGAATGTCCAAAGTATCGTATCCGTCGCCGTAACGACTAATTGAACTTTCTTATATAGATTTAACGAAATGTACAAATAATAAAATCTTTAAGATAATCTTTAAGTTCAAACAAAAGTACTGTAAGACCGAATAAGACGCATAAAAAAAGAGTAAATCCCTTTCTCTCTCTGCCTCTGTGATGTATATACATGTATGTGTGTGTGTATATACCTCTCTCTGACGTAGAGATATGTATATACCGAAGAGAGAGAGGTGTATATAGACACATATATATATATATATACATACATATATATATATACATATCACAGACAGAGACATACAGACGGAGAGACAGAGACAGAGACAGACAGACAGAGAGAGAGAGAGATATATATATCGCCGAGTCTCATAAGATCGAAAATCTATTTAGAAGTCGTACAAAAACATGTCTCAATGTATAACAACCTCGGGAGGTCGGAAGCACTATTAAGATATTTCATCTTCTGAACTCTTCTGTACAACCTGACTAAGAGTGACTCTCCCACCTCACAATGACTAGTATAGAAATTTCTTAAGAGGGTCACGTAGACCACTTGTATTTTCACAGACAGGAACCCCTTTTACATCGATTTCAATTGTGATGTCAGTAGGGAGTCTTAGACGTCCCCTAATCGAAGTCCCCTAAACCACGGTGATACCTATGGTTTTAGGTTTCTATGAGTTGAGGGAGTATCTTTTACCGTATCATAACCGTACATTAGATCACATAGAAGGGTATATGAAATTTAGTAGAAATCTAATAAAAATTATGGATTATGTTACATTTACGATACAATGATCGACATTTATGTTACATTTATGATGCCTCCATCAACGACCGTGCACAGTTTAATTTCGAAACGAAAAATCTTGAAATACCTAAAAATTTTTTATAAAACCTAGAAGTCAACACCTTAGTGCCTACACCTCCTGGTTGTCATGTCTATTCTGTTACTCCGTTTTTCTTGAATTAAAGTATATCAATCGGTTCTTCATTGTTTCAAGATTTAGCTAGGGTTTACACTGACTGACGTTTCAGTCATAGGAATTCATGATCAAAACTTAGTTCTTTATCCTTAAGAATAAATAATAGACGGTATATAGACGTTTGAACTTTCAACAAAGGGGAAGAACTAGAGTTAAAAAGTAGATATATTGCTTTTGTAAAAGACTAGAGATTATTTAAAAGATGGACATAATAAGTTATATAAGTTAGTTAGTGAATTTTTCAAACGTAGTTCACGTGTCTTTAAAATTTCATACAGTGATCTAATGGATCTATCAAATTTAATTTTATTAAGTGAATAAACGTAATAAAAAGAGTACTCTAAGGAGGTCCTCTGTCTTTATTGCGTAGTAGACACAAAAAACGAAGAAAGGGATCTAAGGAAGGTCGTGGTTATAATGTCTGTGTGTGTATTAAAAAAAGTGATTGACAACCCAGTGTAGGAGAAATAAGATTAGTATAAAAGAAATAAGATCTCTGTCTCATATGAATAACTTTTGGGCAATATCAAAATATTAACTGATTGACGAAAAGAGTAAAAGGAAAGTCGAGAAGCTATTGTTTCGTTACCCTTTTTTTTTTTTTTTTCTTATGAAAGAGACTATCAACTTTAGATAAGGAACCTGGTATTTAAACTACAGTCTTTTTGTGTTCTAGAAAATACTAGTGTGAAAAAATACAGGGTCCTGGATATTTGTAAACGGTGTTTTTATACATTTTATTAAAACGCTAAAATAAAAAACACAAAGATTTTCAGGATGTATCAGATGTACAGTCTTTGTTGGTGAAACTGGTACTAAAAGTAAAACAGGTCCCTGAATTAAGTAAAATGATTAATAAGTTATACAAAAGGATATGTGGTTGGGTCACTGTAGAATACTAATACGGAACTAAATTTCGGACATACTATGAAAGTAAAATATTTGTTATATACGACGAGAAAGAACAGAATTTTATTATTACGGTCTTTTCCGTAGATATGACTTAAGTAGACGTGACCTAATAATAGAACACAGGGTGACTAGTGTCCGACCGAAGGGAGTCTTTTGTCAGACGGTCCACCAAATATCCCAGGTGACATGACCTATAAACAGTAGGATTATTAGGTAAAGGACAGGAAAGAGGGTGAGACAAGATGTAGTGTCCCTTGTGGTAAAAGGACGGTCGATCAAAGAGAACGGTTGACGAAGACCTATCGATACGACGACGACGACGACGACGACGATTCAGTGAACTCAGCACAGGCCGAGACACGCTGGGGTATCTACCGTCGGGCGGTCCGAGGTGGCAGGGACCCTAAGAGGTCCGTTCTTGTGACCTCACCTAACGGTAAAGGAAGAGGTTACGTACTTTCACTTTTCACTTTCAGAGACCTATCGAAATTCGTTACCAATTTTTCCCCCTCCACTCTCGTTTTATCTCTTTGGTCTCATAAAGAAAGAGAGAATCTGAGACGTCGTTGTTGAAACAGACGTCGACGTAGGAGAGTCGAGTACGTCTTGTTTTTGGAGAGGGGATCTGGGTGGACGACTACCGGTGTCAAGAACGACAAACTCATGAGGTGGAAGATCTAGACTATAGTGACTACCATTTCCCTGTTTCGTCCACTAATGTATCAGTTAGGGTGATTGCCTAGTATTCACCTCTTCTTTCATACCCTCTACGGTATTACTAATGAGTTCTTTCATGCGCACGGATCGTTGTTTTGACACGTTCTCTTCACACTTAGTACGGGGTTTTGTTATCTTCTTAACACCTTACTCTAGGTGTATGATGGGTGACTTCAGTTATTCAATTCCTAGGAACGGTTCCCTAAAAAGACGGACATGATTCTTGTCTTTATATCCCCTTTCCGCTGTAGTATGACTTTCAACTCTACTGAATGGTATAAAATCGTATACAATATTGGAAAAACAAGTAAAGGTATCACGGTACTATCAGACCCAAAACGGTACTTCCCTGGTCCTTAAAGGAAGTAACCTGTACCTCCGTCTCCACTTCTACCTTCACACTGTAGACGAGTTCTTACTCATTCTTCTACCAAAAGAAGGGGAGGGATGAAAAGGAAACTGACATTTTTATATCGGGTGATTTAAGAACACCACCGTTAGGGAACCGACGGACGAACATAGAGACATGATTATTTGATAAAGGAATGGTCAGTGGGACGGAGAGCGACTTAAGAAAGACGTGGGTCTGTATTCCTAGACACGGGATGACTCAAAACTTTACAGAAGATATCGAAGTAGTGACGAAGAAGAAAGATAGGGAAGAAGAAATACAATCACTACGAGGGTTTACAATAATTAGTGACCAACCGGAGTAATAGGGATTGACTAAATGGTCGAGAAGATGACGGGTACGTTTGTTAAGGTACTTAAAATAAGGGAGACAAATTTTCTGGATCATACCAAAGGCAAAAAAACCTGACCTGAGTATCTAATTGGAAAGGATAAGTAGTTGGAAAGCGAATGAGGAAAGTACAAGTAGGTGGTTCTGAAGTAATATATAGTTTGAACACGTTCCGTGACAAATTCCCATTCTCGCATAGACACTTGTTCTATTTTATGAAAGGGATGGCAAATATTTTTAATATCAGGTCACCCTTTCTATCTATAACATATTATTTAACACCCACACTACGTATAATATTTTCTATTTAATGTAATATAATACCCCAGTTTTGTTCTCTTGCAATTTGGATTTACTCAGTACCCTGAAGGGACAGTCAGGTCACCAACTACGAGACACGAAGACGACGTCCCCCACACCCAAACTAGGGAGTACCCCCCTTGATTCTAGGATGTACGGTGTCTTTTTAAGAATTCAAACACGGAAAAGTTTACTCTAGATTTTACTTCCTCTCAGAACTGTTCCATATATGTCATTCTAATTATACACTCTTCTTTTCTTGAATGACATTTTTTTGTAGAGTGGATTCAATTGAAGGGTAAACCTCGATACATAGACACTCACCTCTTTTCTTCCTCCGAGATAATGTATGTAGGAGGATATTGGAAACTTATTACGATTGACGTTCATAGAGTATAAGTTTTTCTAGTAAATTTTAATAGAAATTTATAGACTTTCGGAGAGTCTGTCTTGACTATTTATTAAAAAGATTCAATTTCATTATAGGTTTCTCTTCATGTACTGTCAAGTGACTCCAAAAATCTGAGAGACCTCTCATCTCTCTAAGATACACGGGTTCATCTTACTTCCGTTGTGTGTATAAAGTTTATATATTCATTTTGACACGTAGAATCTATTGTATATTGGGGTCCACGAATTTATTATTACCTTGTATTTATATAACCGACAGACACATTAGAAATTAATTTTTTAGAGGACGTCGGGTGTTTTTTTCTCCATGTTCCAAACGTGGACCTTTGTACTCACGACTTTATACAGGGGCACAGTGGAACAGGGAAATGCATCGGACTTTTATGGTTGAAAACAATTTGGTTAACACTGAACGAGATCATGAAGGAAAAGGAATAAAAAACCACACACGAGTTAAACCACATTTTATGAACAATTAATATTCCATTATAAACACCGATACTCCTCCTATATTTTATGTTTTATGTATAGAACGGGATTCCTTTAAAGACAGACTCTCTACGTCCGTTCACTTACTCACGAATACTATAGCATACTATGTAGAGTTCTCTCTCTCGAACCACGTTACACAATGCCCTTGGACTATCTTTTCCTAGGTCGATCGGAACCCGTTAATTCCATCGAGGAACCTACTACATTATCAATTAATCTTCTCCTTAGTTTCCGAAAAACCACCTTTATGTGTTCGATATTAAATTGTCACAAAAATATTGTTCTAACTTTGATTTGTCACCAATTAAAAGTTTCATTCGGTCTGTTTTACCGTTAAATAAATTCTCTAAGTCAAATATTAATAGTATTTTCTGATATTAAATATGCCCGATGGGAACACCGAGTCCACCATTTCTTAAGTGGACGTTACGTCCTCTGGACCCAAGGTAGGGACACAGTCCTTATAGGGGACCTTATCCCTTACCGATGGGGGAAGTCATAAGAACGGATCTCTTAGGTAACCTACTCCTCGGACCATTCGATGTCAAGTACCCCAGCGTCTCAACCTGTGTTGACTCACTGATTTGTGTGTGTGGGTGTTGGATACATAATTATGTAAATGACGACATATGGGGGTAGTCACTGTGAATTCCCACTAACGACTACTTTCTCTAAAGTTTTATGTGATCCGAGTTAATCACAAAAGACTCTCAATTCCGTATCCCCTACGAAATGGGATTCCAGAAGAATAAGGGTATTTTCTTAATGTTAATCCCGGTATTAATCAGTTGAACGAGTAATAAGAATAAAGTTAATCTGTAATAGGGTTGTAGTTTTTAACGTTATATGAGGTTAATGTACGGTCTCATTCAATAAGTACATTAACCGGGGTGTGAATTGTATGTTAATTTACACGGTTTATTTCGTTTGTTTGTTTCGGAGAGACCTCGAGGGACTAATGTCTCAAGGTACAGACGGGTTTGACGAGTGATCGAGGGAAAAGAGACTTGAAACTGAGATTTATCGAGAGGGACAGGACGACATATTATCCTTCAGTCCCTTTCCAACCTCTCCGAGATTAACGGACCTCTTAGGGTACCTGTCTCCTCGGACCGTCCGATGTCAGGTACCCCAACGTTCTCATACTGTACTGAATCGTTGATTTGGTGGTGGCGCTGGTTATTCGAAGACTCGATAGATTAGTACCAGTGTAGGGGAGGAGACACGTCACGCTGAAAAATAAGCCTAGGAAACAAAGGAACGTGATAGAACACCGGTACTACCGACGTTAGTAACACTACGGTTTAAGAGGAGAGGAAAATTTCGAAAGTCAACTACTATCGTAAAAGAGAAAAGAAAACTTTTTATTCCAACGAGTTGTACTCCAGAGAGTAGTAAGAATCAAAAGTAAAGTGATTGTGATTTAAAATTGGAAAGAGGTATATATCTCTTTTTACGTCAAGGAGAAAAGATTCTAATTAAGAAAAAGGAACTGAGAAGGAGTATTGGTCGAAAGAACTTTAGGTCGTTTACGAGAACGCATTAACAAGATATAAAAAGAAGATGAAAAGTAAAGGAAATAGACAACCGAGGAAAAAAGAGACGAACAGAGAAAGAGACAGAGAGAGAGTGTATGTTATATATCTGTAAACTTCTTAGAAATATGTTTACAAAATATTTGTTTCTTACCCTTCACTCACCAACCCTTCGATCCCTTTTCCCAAAAAATTCTGACTCTAAATTCGATTCGTGACTTCTTAGTTATTGAAAATGAACTAGTCTCCAAGAGTTTGTAAAAAATAAAGTTCTTAGGAAATACCATAATTTTCATTTACTCCTGGGGTTTGTCGAAAACAAATACATACACTCTAACTAGTTATTTTTAGTTGACGTACAATTATACTTTTATAAAAATGTTTTTTTATCGGTGTAATTCTTCTTACGTTTCATAATGACAAAATGTTATTGTACATTGTGATACGAAAAATGACAAACGGTCAAAGAAATTGCAGACATCTTGTAATGACCAAAGAGTATGGACGAGACGTAAATTAGACAACATCTCACAATAAAACCAATTACATACGTTTCTTTTGGGACGGAGTGAGTCTATATATTAACTTGTTCCCTTCTACTAAAATCATATAAAAAGTATATTAACTCTGATAACAAAAACTATAATACGATTTTGAGTCATTCGTCATTTGAGGATTTCCAACCAACAATATACGTTGGATGTTTGTACAGTTATTGGATAAGAACGGGACAAAGTAATTTTAGGTGACCGGACAGAACGTGAAACTACAAAAGGAGTACTTAACATTTAAAATGTAACAAATAAACCTTCTATAAACGAGTGTCTTAATATGTCTAGAAAGTTTAAATCTATGGAAGGTGATATTTTACATTTTTTATATATAGTAAGTAATTATAGGAGTGGTTATAGTAGTCTTTTTAAAAGTTCGTTCACCGTTCACTTTCAACAGGTTGTAAGGTTAAAAGTACGTTTAGAGTTTAAAATAATAAAGAGAAAGAACTTCATTATCCGAGTGAAACAAGTAAAAGGTCTCTTATATACGGTTTGTGGGTTGAGACTTATTAGTCCTTCAATAAGAAAGTTCACTTTTACCACAATTAACCCTTTACTTCGATCAAGTCGAATGTTGAGTTTATTAACGTGTTATAAAACTTTACTGGTGACATATAGTCACAGGTCGTATTCATGAAATTATATATAAAGAAAAAACGGTGTTTCTTATAAATTTCCAACTCATTCGTTCTCAGTGTTAAATTGTTTTAATTATTGAAGTAACAAAGTAATTTCTGTGATAATTTGTTCTATAAGAGAGAGAGAGAGGAAAACAGGGAGGGATAGAAAGAACGAGAGAGAAAATTTACGTTAACGGACCGACACTTTTTAGGTCATTAATGAATATATCAAACCACGGTTACGGAACTAACCACGATTCAAATAGATGATAATGCACGCATTTTAGTTACGTTTACAGTCGTATCACTTTTTTCCGTTCAATACAGTCTCATACAAAACTTTTATCAAAACTGGAGACCTGAGAGACTTTCTCAGGATTCTTAGAGGTCCCTAGGGACCTTGTTTAAAACCCTTAGTAATGACATGGAGATCTTCGAATTTTCTATTAGACCATATTTTTTTATGTATGTGTCTAATCTTATAGTGCAAATAGTGGTCGTGGATTAATAAATGAGGGACGGGAGATTTGTACTGAAGAAGAAAATCAGAGGTGTGGTGACTTGGGAATCTGTTCATTCCATCTATTGCTTTGTGGACCTTTGTGTTCGGTACCCCCCGTGACACTGTAAGAACAGAGACTCCAGGTCAGACCACCATCTTAGTCATTGTATGATGAAGTGAGAATGACCAAAGTCATGTAACGAGAAGGTTTAGAGACTTTGACGTCACAGAATATACTACCAGTAATCGGATTACACCAATAAGGTTAATTTGAATTAATTATAATTTAATTTATCGTAATTTTTAAGTCAACGAGTTAACTTAACAGTATAAGGTTTACGAGTCATAACGTGCTCCAACCACCTATAATATAACTAATCATGTCTATCTCTCGGAAAGGTGATAACGTCTTTCAAGAGAATCCATCCCAATCCCACCTGATAGAATGAGAAAAATAGGAGTGGTTTTAAATGACGAAAGGGGAATAGGATCACTGGTAGTATCCTCCTTAAGACATAGTGGTCGAAATAATTGTCAAGAAACGAGACAAAAGTAGAAAACAAATTGTAGTTGGAGGTACTCTTATGGGCTGGGTTAAGTAATCTGAGTAAGAAACTACAAGATATAAAGGTTACAGGAAGTGGATGTCCAGTGAAGAATTTGTTGGGTCTTGACAAGGTAAAGATTTTAGAATTTTAAGTGACAGAGTAAAGAGTCTAGTGTATAAGGATAGAAGATCGAGGATGAATGAATAAAGGTAGAGGGAAGATAAACTTGAGTCGTGACCAAGGTTTATCCTTTTCCTGATACAGTTCCGACATATAATAGTGGGACGAAGAAATTGAATATACGTCTCATGTAGTACTCTTTGTAACCTGACCTCCTTTGTGTTCGACCTTCGTTCTAACCCCCCTCTTTATAGTTATTAGAATCTATACGTCTACGGTGGTGGGAATACCGTCTTTCACTTCTCCTTGATTTTTTCGGAGAACTACTTTCACTTTCTCCTCTCACTTTTTCAACCGAATCTCGAGTTGTAAGTCTTTTGCTTCTAGTACCGTAGGTCAGGGTAGTGAAGTGCCCTTTATCTACCCCTTTTCCACCTTTTTCATAGTCTGAAATAAAACCCCCCGAGGTTTTAGTGACGTCTATCACTGACGTCGGTACTTTAATTTTCTGTGAATGAGGAACCTTCTTTTCAATACTGGTTGGATCTATCGTATAAGTTTTCGTCTCTGTAATGAAACGGTTGTTTCCAGGCAGATCAGTTCCGATACCAAAAAGGTCACCAGTACATATCTACACTCTCAACTCGACACTTCTTCCGACTCGTGGTTTCTTAACTACGAAAACTTGATACCACAACCTCTTCTGAGAACTCTCAGGGAACCTGACGTTCCTCTAGGTTGGTCAGGTAAGACTTCCTCTAGTCGGGACCCTAAAGAAACCTTCCTTACTACGACTTCGACTTTGAGGTCATGAAACCTGTGGAGTACACTTCTCAACTGAGTAACCTTTTCTGAGACTACGACCCTCCCTAACCCCCGTCCTCCTCTTCCCCTACTGTCTTCTACTCTACCGACCTACCGTAGTACCTGAGCTACCTACGCTCAGACTCACTTGAGGCTCTCAACCACTACCCTCCGGACCGTACGACGCTTAGTGCCCCAGCGTTTCTCAACCTGTGCTGACTCGTTGACTTGACTCGACTTGACTTGACTTGTAAATTTAATTACCGCTTCTGAGAACTCTCAGAGAACCTGTCATTCCTCTAGTTTGGTCAGTCAGGATTTCCTTTAGTTGGGACTTCTAAGTAACCTTCCTGACTACTCTTTCGACTTCGAGGTTATGAAACTGGTGGACTATACTTCTCGGTTAAGTAACCTTTTCTGAGACTACGGACCTTTCTAACTTCCTTCCTGCTCTTCCCGTGTTGTCTCCTACTCTACAAACAATATAAAATGTAAAGAGAGAGAAAAAATTTGAATGATAGACATAATATTTAAGACTGCAGATTTTATAAAAATTAAGGTCATCAATTTGATTATCCTGAAAATCAAATTAGAGAGAAGAAGTGAAAAAGATTTGGTAGGAAGTATATACGTCGTGTAGTAATATAGTATCTTCTTGTCTTAATTTTCACTGGGTTTGTCAAATAATCGGTCAACTGTGACCAAAATCCATTCGAACTTGAATTTTCGTTACAGTTTTCCAATAACGTGCATTCGTTACCATACCTTCAGATCGGAGATAGTGCCGTCTTTATTTGTGTGTGTGTGTGTGTGTGTGTGTGTGTGTGTGTGTGTGTGTGTGTGTGAGGTCCAGGTTTTGATCCTAGACTCTCGGTCCTTGACTGGTTCCTAAAAACGAGGTAAAGACTTCTGTTTTCCGTATATTATGGTTTGAAACCCTTTCAAATTTCATTGAACTACAAGTTTGTCTTTTTCACCTTATTTATGAACCCTAGACGGATAGAAACTATCGGTAAGGGGTAATGAAAAGTGGGTGTATTAGAAAAGGAATAGTATTAATCACGAAGGACTGTACTAAGATACATACGTATACAACAGACAAAGGAGGCAATCTTATAATTGAGAGACTTCCGTAGGGGAAACTAAATGAGTTTTAAGGATGGTAGATCTTATTAGATCGTATCGAAAAGATGAGTTCTTTATAAACCCACTTACTGTTTTATGTCTTGTATCAACAAGAAATGTTTTCTTGTGTGTCAACGAGAATTTTGTGTGTGTGTGTGTTTAATTTGAGAAGGTATACTTTTTATCATGTAATTTATCACTCTGAGTCAAGGATCCGTCTAACTATTCTTCAGACCCCAGAGGCTCCTCCTCTCTCCCCAAGACCCCAAGAGCTCCTCCTCTACCCCAGACCTTAAGAGTTCCTCCTCCTTATATGTTTGTAGAAAAAAGAGAGAGATGTAAGGAATCAGAATCAGTGTATTTTGTAAAAAAAAAAAGAAATTCGGACCTTGACTACTAATGTGTTGTCTGTTGAGTCAAATTTGAGACATAATTCCTAATATATTATTGTTACATAGGACAAACTCCTGTCAAAGAGGAAGGACTTTTGGAAGACTGATTAGGACAAAAGAAGTCGAGTCAAGTCAAGTCAGGGAGTCAGTGCAGACTGAGACACACTGTGTTATCTGACGTCGTGCGGTCCGGAGGGACAGGTAGTAGTTTAGGACCTCAAATGAGTTTGAGTACAGGTAACTAAACCACTACGGTGGGTTGATAGAGTAGGAGACAGTAGGGGAAGAGGTAGGTGTTAGTTAGAAAGGGTCGTAGTCCCAGAAAAGGTTACTCAGTCAAGAAGTGTAGTCCACCGGTTTCATAACCTCGAAGTCGAAGTCGTAGTCAGGGAGGTTACTTGTAAGTGCTGATTGAAGGAAATCCTACCTAACCGACCTTGAGTAGCGTCAGGTTCTCTGAGTGTTCTCAGAAGAGGTTGTTGTGTTAAGTTTTCGTATTTAAGAAACCACGAATCGAAACAAATATCAGGTCGAGAGTGTAGGTATGTACTAATGACCTTTTGGATAACGAAAATGATCTACCTGTAAACAACCGTTTCATTACAGAGACGAAAAATTATATGACAGATCCAACCAGTATCGAAAGGAAGGTTCCTCATTCGCAGAAAATTAAAGTACCAACGTCAGTGGTAGACGTCACTAAAATCTCGGGGACGGGGTGTTTTTATTTTATTTTATTTCAGACAGTACAAAGGTGACAAAGGGGGAGATAAAGGGTACTTCACTACCCTGGTCTACGGTACTAGAAGCAAAAGACTTACAACTCGAAATCCGGTCGAAAAAGTGAGAGGAGAAAGTGAAAGTAGTTCTCCGAAAAATCAAGAAGAAGTGAAACACGGTATTCACACCACAGTAGACGTATAGACTCCAACAACTATAAAGAGGACCGTTAGAACTACGGTCGAACACGAAGTAGGTCGGGTCGATAAGAGTTCTACATACAACGTATATTCAATTTTTTCATCCCACTATTATACGTCGGAACTGTATAAAGAAAGGACTAGACCTTGGTCAGACAACAAGGTACAGGTCAAGATTGACAACGAAGGACTGGACGTATATCTAAAGAGTTCTCCGTCCACTCCACCAGACCATAAGGGAAGAGAAAGTCTTAAAAGGTCAAACAACACTAGGTGTGTCAGTTTCCGAAACCGGATCAGTTATTTGTCTTCATCTACAAAAAGACCTTGAGAGAACGAAAAAACTACTAGGTCACCTACAACCGTTAAACTAGAGACCAAGGAGACGAAAAAATTTTAGGGCGAACTTGTAGACCTTGAAGTACCAAGCGTATGATAACTTCAGACTGAACCTCTTAAAACTCGTAATAAAATGATTGTAGGTATAAGGTTCCGGTTTCTACGGACTATGAGGTCCATAAAGAACTGAAGTATGAAGACGTAAGGTCAGGGGATATTACTTTTCCTGTAGACAAGACCCACAATCAAGATCTTCCAGAACATCCAGAAGTATCTTGGTGAGTTGAAGTCGAAGAAGGTGTAATGACCAACCCCGAATCTGAACCTAATGACACTATAACTTACAGTAGAAGTCAAGTCAAGTCAAGTCAGCGAGTCAGTACAGTCTGAGAAACACTGGGGTACTCGGTGTCGTGCGATCCGGAGGGTCAGGTAGTGGTTGAGGGTCTCGAGTGAGTTTGAGTACAGGTAGCACAACCACTACGGTAGGTCGGTAGAGTAGGAGACAGCAGGGGAAGAGGAGGACGGGGGTTAGGGAGGGTCGTAGTCTCAGAAAAGGTTACTCAGTTGAGAAGCGTAGTCCACCGGTTTCATAACCTCAAAGTCGAAATCGTAGTCAGGAAGGTTTCTTGTGGGTCCCGACTAGAGGAAGTCTTTCCTGACCAACCTAGAGGAACGTTCAGGTTCCCTGAGAGTTCTCGGAAGAGGTTGTGGTGTCAAATTTTCGTAGTTAAGAAGTCGTGAGTCGAAAGAAGTGTCAGGTTGAGAGTCTAGGTATGTACTGGTGACTTTTTTGTATCGGAACTGATCTGCCTGGGATCAGCCGTTTCATTACAGAGACGAAAAGTTATACGATAGATCCAACCTTTATTGAAGGAAAGTTCCTCATTCGTAGAAAATTAAGGTGCCGACGTCAGTGGTAGACGTCACTAAAACTTCGAGGGGTTTTATCAGACTGTAACAAAGATGACAAAGGGGTAGATAAAGGGTACTTCACTACCCTGGTCTACGGTACTAGAAGCAAAAGACTTACAACTCGAAATTCGGTTGAAAAAGTGAGAGGAGAAAGTGAAAGTAGTTCTCCGGGGAATCAAGGAGAAGTGAAAGACGGTATTCCCACCACAGTAGACGTATAGACTCCAACAACTATAAAGAGGTCCGTTAGAACTAAAGTCGAACACGAAGAAGGTCGGGTCGCAAAAAGTACTACATGATACGTATATTCAATTTATTCGTCCCATTTTTATATGTCGGAACTCCATGAGGAAAAGGATAAACCTTGTTCAGACAACAAGGTACAATAGAATTTATGACAATTATGACATTATTAGTGAAAATAGAATTTTACATATAATACACTGACCCAGACCATTCCAAAAAGAGAACAATTCAAGAATAGGACAATAGAATTTTACATTTAACACCCTCACCTAGACCATTTTAAAAATTTTGAAACTCTGTAAGAATCTAAGTAACTTGAGAAATAACGGTTTAAGTCTGAATTTAACTTCTTTCACCCCTTTTGGAGACCTGGTAAGTCCATACTGAATTTAGTTTAGAGAATGTTAATACATCACCTTCACTCTTTATCTAAATTCCCTGATCTAGACTATCTGTCTCACGGACTACTTGATACCTACCTCCAAAATTTGTAACATGTCCTCTGTCCCTCGTTCTAGTAGGAGTTCTTTTTCTTTACGTATTTTCGTTTTACTGACAGACTCCTCCGGTGTGTTTATCGACACTTTTATTCTCTTCACTTTTTGTTTCTTCTTTTCCTTTCTATATGGGTAAACTCACGTCTTAAGATTTCTGATCGTTCCTCTCCATTCTTTCGGAAGGAATCACTAGTCACGTTTTTTTTTTTTTTTTTTTTTCTGCTTCTCCTATTGGTGTCTTACCTTTTCTGATCTCTAGAGAAGTTCTTTTAATCTCTATGGTTCCCTTGAAAAGTACGTTTCTACCCGAGTTATTTCCCGTTTTTAATATACCTGGATCTTCTTCGTCTTCTATAATTCTTATCTAACGTTCTTATGTGTCTTCTTTATATGTTTTTTCTAGAAGTGCTGGGTCTATTAGTGTTACCACTAGATAGATACACCAGTAGTTAGTGTATGTCGGTATGAAGAACCTTACACTTCAGTTCGCCCCGAATCCTTCGTAGTGACTCTTGTTTCCATCACCTCCATAGATGTTCGTTATTTACGACCTCTCCCACACCTCTTTTCCCTTGGGAGGATGTGACAACCACCCTTACGTTTGATCATGTCGGTGATACCTCTTGTCACACCTCTAAGGAATTTTTTGACGTTTATCTTGATGGAATACTGGGTCGTTAGGGTGACGACCCGTACGTGTGGTTCCTTTGGTCTTAGTTTTCTCTGTCCTCATGGGGTCACAAGTAGTGTCGTGACAAATATTATCGGTCCTATACCTTCGTTGGATCTACAGATAGTCGTCTACTTACCTATTCTTTCGACACCGTGTATATGTGTTACCTCATAATGAGTCGGTAATTTTTCCTATATAAACTGAGTCAAGATTACTCCACCTACTTTGACCTCGGCTAATATGTCTCACTTCATTCGGTCTTTCTTTTTGTGGTTTGTCATATGATTACGTATATATACCTTAAATCTTTCTACCATTACTGTTGGGATGGTCTGTCGTTTTCTCTGTGTCTACATATCTTGTCAGAAAACCTGAGAGACCCTCTCCCTCTCCCACCTTACTAAACCCTCTTACCGTAACTTTATACATATTATAGTATATACTTTACTTAGCGGTCAGGTCCAAGCTAAGTCCTATGTCCTACGAACCCCGATAACGTGACCCTACTGGGTCTCCTTACCATACCCGTCCCTCCACCCTCCCCCTAAGTCCTAACCCTTGAGTACATGTGGGCACCGTCTAAGTACAGTTACATACCGTTTTGGTTATCTCATAACATTTCATTTTATTTCATTTTAAATTTTTTTCTTTTTTTTTATTTCACATCATTCCCCCTTTTTATGTAAATATAAGTTTTTTTTTTTCTTTTTTATCATATATCGAGGGAACGATTTCTGATCGTTCGGTCGGTGAGAGGTGAAGAAAATTACAGATATAGTCTTAGAAAGAGATAGGGACAAGTGACATCATTTTGAAGACGAAGTGGTCTAGGGACTCACCAGTTCGGACCAGAAACAGACCTTCCATTTAGAAGAAACCTCTAGTGTTTAAACTGTAGTAAGTGGTATTCGATATTTATGAAATATCAATAAATTACGATTCTTTTTGGAATTTTTAATCCATCATAAACAAAGTAAAATTTCTGATCCATCGACTTAGATTGTTTTCAACTCAATGACTATATTTTAGTCTTCGACTATATTTTAATCTCTCTATGAAGGTCAAATTACCGATCTCATGGGGTACTTTGACCCCTCTTAGTAAAAGATTCTTTTTAGTAAAATTCAAAGGTCTTTATCAAAATTCTCGCATGTCGTTTTCTTCTTTGTAAAGAAATTTTTTATGTATGATTTTGAGTTTTTCTTCTCAGACACTATGAACTTACTTCTGGGTGAGGAAGGAAGGAGGAACCCCGAGTCTCTGACTCTAAGGTGAGTAAGTTCCACGTCGGGTCTTGTCCCAGGGAGAGGACACCGAGGGTAAGTCTCCCGATACCAGAGTCCTCGACTCTGGTAGTCGTAAAAAATAGGATGGAGGTCGATACACAACAACTCTGATTCAGACCCGTTCACACTGATTCTTTACCCGCCCCCGCCCCCCCCCAAGGAAGATGACGAACTGGGATGAGTCAGAAGTGGTGTCGACTTTCGCGATTCCGAGAGTAACGGGAACGAAACAAACATAAGAGTAAAATTTTTACTTAATGTAATAGTAGTGTCATTATTTACGTGTATCACCATTTTTTTTTTTTTTGGAATATGAATTTTTATCTTCAATAAAAAGAAAAGTGCACCACTTCGACAGTATTTTTTAAGTAACTGACAATAAATCGATTCACAAACTTCTCTCTCGTATATTTGTGGTCGTCATCTAGTCCCTCCATCATTGAAGTCACGTCATCTCTTTACTTGACAACGTCATCCTTTAGAGACTAACTCTCTTTTTCGACACACTCCCCAAGGCCTCTCGTACCGACGGACCCTATACTCTCCTCTCTTGTCGACCCTCCTCGGTGGGGTACGGACTCCGGTCTCGGACGTCTGTCCTCCTCGTTGGGTACCTCGTCACCGACTCGTCCGTGTCCTCCCGGATCTCCTCGATAGGGTGCAACTTCCAGTCCTTCCCGCCGCCACTCCTCTATGGTGAGTAGGTTCCATTCCTCCTCACCGACACGAAACGACCTCGTCGGCACTTCTCTATGGGGTACGGGTTCCATTCTCTTTGGGTTCGTTCTACCATCCACAACGTTCTCCCGTAGTCTCCCGTCTGTGTGACTTTGGTATAAGTGTCTTTTGATCAGTTAGATTAGTGTGATCCTGGTGTCGGAAAAGATTGAGTCACTTTGGTTCGGTACGGACGCCCCGTTGGGTTCTACCCACCCAGTACCACCTCTCCAGACTGTCTACACCAGGTGACCTCTTCCCTTACCGTTCGGTGAAGTCATAAGAACGGAACTCTTGGGGTACTTGTCATACTTTTCCGTTTTACTATCCTATGGCTTTCTCCTTGAGGGGTCCAGTAATCCACGGGTTATACGATGACCTCTAGTCATCTCTTTATTGACGTCTTTCTTACTTCCCTACCTCGGTTTCGTTTTTGTTATGGGTCAACACCTACACTGACCACTATCTTCGTCCTAGGCTACGACATTTCTCGTTATCACGTATCCTTGTACCTTACAGTCCAGGTACTTAGTTGTGTTTAACCTTCACCAGTTTGTTCTCTACCGTTCCCACTTGTAGCTGTAAGATCCTTAGTCACTTGATTTTACCTGACCTTACTCACTTAAATTGAGTCTATTGGTAATGACGCCCGTCCTTAGGGAGTCTTCTTTACCTCATCGGTAGTACCAGTTGTTTTCTCAGGTTATACGTCATGAACCTACGTTAGAGTTTTTGCTGTCTTACTAGAGACAAGCAGAGGTTCCGTTTGGTAAGTTATAGTGTTAAAAGGTTCCGATACGGGGTTGGTCATTGCGACTTCTTCGACTTCAACTTACCAAAATACTTCTGAAAAATCTTACTTGTGGGTTTTTACTACAGGAAAAGTAATATCCCCTGACGTTACGTTTTCATCCTTCAGTTCTTTGTGGACCTCATTGTCCGTTTAAACCGGAACCTTACGCCTTACTTCGTCCCGTTTCTGATTATCTCTAAACAGTTCTTTTACGTGACCAGGATCGTTTGTGGCAGAAGGTTGTTGTGTTCTCTTCTGAGATGTGTACCTGTAGTGGTTTACCAGTTGTGGCTTTAGTCTGACTACTATAAGAAACGTCGGTTTCTACCTCTTCGAGATATGTCAGTCGTTTTTGTTCTGGTCCTCGACTGACACCGAGTCTAGTACTTGAGGAATAATGGTTTAAGTCTGAGTTTAACTTCTTTTATCCCTTTTTTCGATCTGGTAAGTCCATACTGGATTTAGTTTAGGGAATACTAATATGTCACCTTCATTCTTTATCTAAATTCCCGGATCTAGACTATCTCACGGACTACTTGATACCTTACTCCAAACACTGTAACATACCCTCTGTCCCTAGTTCTGGTAGGGGTACCTTTTCTTTACGTTTTTTCGTTTGACCAAGAGACCCCTTCGTAATGTTTATCGACACTTTTCTTCTCTCCGTTTTTCGTTTCCTCTTTTCCTTTCTATATTCGTAGACTTACGTCTCAAGGTTTCTTTTCGTTCTTCTCTATTCTTTCGGAAGAAGTCGTTAGTTACGTTTCTTTATCTCCTTTTGTTGTCTTACCCTTTCTGATCTCTAGAGAAGTTCTCTTAATCTATATGGTTCCCTTGTAAAGTACGTTTCTACCCGAGCTATTTCCTGTCTTTACCATACCTGTATTGTCTTCGTCTTTTATAATTCTTCTCCACCGTTATGTACCTTCTCGACGTGTTTTTTCTAGAAGTGCTGAGTCTATTAGTACTACTACACTAGTGATTAGATCTCGGTCTGTAGAACCTTACACTTCAGTTCACCCGGAATCTTTCGTAGTGATACTTGTTTCGATCACCTTCACTACCTTAAGGTCAACTCAACAAAGTTTAGGACTTTCTACTACGACACTTTCACGACGTGAGTTATACGGTCGTTTAAACCTTTTGAGTCGTCACCGGTGTTCTGACCTTTTCCAGTCAAAAGTAAGGTCAAGGTTTCTTTCCGTTACGGTTTCTTACGAGTTTGATGACGTGTTAACGTGAGTAGAGTGTACGATCATTTCATTACGAGTTTTAAGAGGTTCGGTCTGAAGTCGTTATACACTTGACACTTGAGGGACTATAAGTTCGACCAAAATCTTTTCCGTCTCCTTGATCTCTATCTTAACGGTTGTAGACGACCTAGTAGCGTTTTCGTTCTCTCAAGGTCTTTTTGTATATAAAGACGAAATAACTGATACGCTTTCGGAAACTGACACACCTAGTGCCATTTGGAACCTTTTAAGACTTTCTCTACCCTTATGGTCTGGTGGATTGGACGGAGAACTCTTTAGATATACGTCCAGTCCTTCGTTGTCAATCTTGACCTGTACCTTGTTGTCTGACCGAGGTTTATCCTTTTCCTCATGCAGTTCCGACATATAACAGTGGAGACAGTGAATATACGTCTCATGTAGTACTCTTTGCGACCTGACCTTCTTTGTGTCCGACCTTAGTTCTAACGGCCCTCTGTATAGTTATTGGAGTCTATACGTCTACTGTGGTGGGAATACCGGCTTTCACTTCTCCTCGATTTTTCGGAGAACTACTTTCACTTTCTCCTCTCACTTTTTCAACCGAATTTCGAGTTGTAAGTCTTGTGCTACTGTAGACCAGGGTAGTGAAGTACTCTTTATCTATCCCTTTGTCACCTTTGTCACAGTCTGAATTAAAAGACCCCGAGGTTTTAGTGACGTCTACCACTGACGTCGGTACTTTAATTTTCTGTGAATGAGGAACCTTCTTTTCAATACTGCTTAGATCTATCATATAAGTTTTCGTCTCTGTAATGAAACGGTTGATTCCAGACAGATCAGTTCCGATACCAAAAAGGTCACCAGTACATACCAACACTCTCAACCTGACACTTCTTCCGACCCGGGGCCTCTTAACTACGAAAACTTTACACCACAACCTCTTCCGAGAACTCTCAGGGAACCTGACGTTCCTCTAGGTTGGTCAGGTAAGATTTCCTCTAGTCGGGACCCTAAAGAAACCTTCCTGACTACGATTACGACTTTGAGGTCATGAAACCGGTGGAGTACTCTTCTCAACTGAGTAACCTTTTCTGAGACTAATACCCTCCCTAACCCCCGTCCTCTTCTTCCCCTACTGACTCCTACTCTACCGACCAACCGTAGTGGCTGTGCTACCTGCACTCAGACTCACTTGAGGTCCTCTACCACTGCTTGTCCCTCCGGACCGCACGACCCTAAGTACCCCAGCGTTTCTCAGTCTGTGCTGACTCGCTGACTTGACTTGACTTTTTATTTAACGGACGAAACAATAACACAGCACCAAAACAGGCTTACAACCACTAGTCAAGAACCCAATTCGTCTCAAGAAAAGTCGAGTCCCTCTCCTCTATATCCAATTGCGTCCACTGGAACAGGGTGACAGACGTTGACGAGTTTCGTTCTCTGGGCACGTCAGAATGGTGTAGAGGACTTAGTTCGTAACCAGGAATATATAAGAGTCCTCTATCGATCCAGGAGGGATTGTTCTTTTGGGACTCCGTTGGTGTACTCTGGGTGTCTGTAGAGTTCTCTTGACAACATGGTCTTCCAAGGTTCGTACTTGTCATAATACTATAAGAATCTACTCGTCTTTCTGTTTATGCCGTTCACCCTAAATCTTATTTTTAAGGGATTCACTCAAGGTATGTAGTAATGGGGTCATCTACGAGGAATGCCCCTTTTTTTCCCAAAACCTAGATAAGTTAGTTTCCGGAATTTTATGACTTTTTTTTTTATTTCAAATGTGGGTAGTACATTTTATTCGTGTAATCTAATACCTTATTTACATTGTCCAGTTGTTTTAAGACTAAAAAGGGACGACAATTGAGGAACTACGAAAGTTTTTTTTAATTTAAGACTGTATTAAAAGGAAGGGTCAAAACGACCACAGGGTCTGTACATAAAATTAACGGATTACCAATTACCAACAAGACCGTGTCCAAGCTGTCGATTTATTAAACCCCTTCACTCCATAAAAGAGATCTACTAGGTATTACGTACGCTCATATAATTACTCAGACTCTCGAGTGACCTCTCCTTTTACACGTTTGAATTGTATCACAAAGGTTTAACATAAATTGGAATCTGGGGTAAAAACTGTCATACGCATAATCATAAGATAACTTGATTACCAGACGTCTTCTATAAACCTATAGTGACGAAGCTCCAGACTTACTTCAACCTGTTCCGTCCGTGTCCCGGGAGTGTTCGGGGTAGCATAGGTTGTAAGACGTGTTTATCTGTACTACCGTGGTTTCTAATTAGAAAATTCTGTAGACAAGAGAATTGTACCTTGTATTTAGGATTGGCAGATTTATATGAAGAACGAAAAAAAAGGTCTATTTTATAAAAGACATGGATTGACATCCTATTGTAGTCACAACGATAAAATTAACAGTGAACTATAGTAGAGTCTTCGTCGACCAATACAAAACTCACACTATTTTAACTGTCTTCAACACATACACATTACGTTAAACACTAAGAGATTTCAAAACTGAACACAAGAACTTTTCACGATACACGGAGTTATCTACTATTTAGTGAGTGCCCTAAACTCTAAGATTGTTAGACCATAACTAGTCTATTTCTCATTCGTTTACACTTAATACACATTTAACTTTCTATTCGTTTTTAGTCTTTAAGAGAACCAAATCTTTATATACGTCATGATATTCTGGAAACGTTTCATATTGTGTTACAATATGTATTTGTAAAAGAGACTATTTGTATTAGTTATGTGACTAGAGGATCTCATTGCGGTAGAACCTTCTACTTAAGTTGACATAATGCATGGTACACAATCAGCTAGTCAGTACAGGTTGAGAATCACTGGGGTACCTGAAATCGGGTGGTCCGAGAAAACAGGTACGCTAAAAGGTCCATTCTTATGACCTCACCCAAAGGTACGGAAAGAGGTTCCCTAGAAGGAATAGGTCCATAGTTTGGGTCCAGAGGACGTGGTAGACTCGGTGATACCTTCTAGGCATAATACATGATTAATGTACCATTATTACCACTTGAACCTCCACTCTCGTGACGGACTGAGACGACCTCTACATAAAACTCTACAAAAAGATCATAATAAATATCTATACACAACTGAGTAACGAGAACAAGGTAAAAAGGAACGATAGTTACCGTACTTTGTTTTTCTCTACCGATTCTAAGTCTCATGTCAGATACTGGAACCTTTTTTGTGTCGATTGGACGGGTTCACTCTTGATATTATGGCAATGAATTGTATCTCGAAACGGGTCGACTCAGTTATTTGATGTCATATACAAAAGTGTTCCATGTACCGTATTAAGAATCATAGAGAAGAAGAATCTCGATTTACCTGTACTTTTTTTTAGATTTGAGTGACACATAGAGTAGTAGTTTTCTAGAATAGTCAAGAATATATTATAAAAGTTTACTTATTATTGAACGACGATAATTCATGAACACATGCACGAGTTAGGGAAGTCAGCACAGACTGAGAAACACTGGGATAACTGCCGTCGGAAGGTCCAAGGAGACAGGTACCCTAAAAAGTCCGTTCTTACGATCCCACCCAACGATTTTGGGGGAGATCCCCTAGAACGGTTGGGTTTTGGACTCCGATTAAATAAATTTTTTTTGGTATGTGAAACGTTAATAAACTACTGTATACTACACCTTGTCGAAAAGTATACGAATAAACCGTGGATAGAAGAAACCACTCCACAGACAATATCAAAAATCAGGTGAAATATTTTTTACTTATAAATAAATAAACCGACGTGGTCCAAAATCAACAGTATACGTCCTAGAAGTTAGAAACAACACCGAACACCCTAGATCAAGGGACTGGTCCCAAACTTGGTCCCAGGGATACTACCCTCTTACCTCAGAATCGGTAATCTAGTAGTCCCCTAGGAAACCAGGTGAAAAATTAGTTCAACATCCATTTGAGAAACATATGGGTTTCAAAATCCTTATTTTTGATGAATTACGGTAACCATATACAAAGTAGGAGAAAAAACACTTCATCCTCTCTCTAGGTAACAAAAAGAATTAAAAGTTTGTTTTGTATAGAATTTTGTGACGGATCTTTTACAGAAGGAACATTCGTGTGTGGTGACTCGTGCGTCGGGAGTCTCCAACGACCTGATAAAGTGACCTTACCTGATTTATGTCTTTTCATAAAACACAATTAATTACAAAGAAAATATGGGGAGTAGGTTCCATTCCTCGTCGTAGACGCGAAACGACCTCGTCGGCACTTCTCTATGGGGTACAGGTTCCATTCTCTTTGGGTTCATTCTACCATCCATAACGTTCTCCCGTAGTTTCCCGTCTGTGTGACTGTGGTATTAGTGTCTTTTGATCAGTTAGATTAGTGTGCCTGGTGTCGGACCAGATTGAGTTACTTTGATTCGGTACGGACACCCCTGTGGGTTTTGCCCGTCCAGTACGACCTCTGCAGACTGTCTTATATCAGGTGACCTCTTCCCTTACCGTTTGGTGAAGTCATAAGAACGGAACTCTTGGGGTACTTGTCATACTTTTCCGTTTTACTACCCTATGACTTTCTTCTTGAGGGGTCCAGCCATCCATGGGTTATACGATGACCTCTAGTCACCTCTTTATTGAGGTCTTTCTTACTTCCCTACCTCGGTTTCGTTTTTGTTATGAGTCGACACCTACACTGACCACTATCTTCGTTCCAGACTACGAACTACGTTATAACGTAGGATAACGTATCCTTGGACCTTACAGTCCAGGTACTTAGTTCCGTTTAACCTTCACCAGTTTGTCCTCTACCGTTCTCACTTGTAACTGTAAGATCCTTAGTCGCTTGATTTTACATACCCTTTCCCACTTAAATTGACTCTACTGGTAATATAGATGATGATAGTCGTTCTTAGGGAGTCTTTTTTACCTCCTTGGTAGCACCAGTTGTTCTCAGGTTTTACGTCATGAACCTACGTTAGAGTTTTTACTATCTTACTAGAGACAAGTAAAGGTTCCGTTTAGTAAGTTATAGTGTCATTAGGTTCAGATACGGGTTTGGTCATTACGACTTCTTCGACTTCAACTTACCAAGATACTTCTGGATGTTCTGGAAAATCTTACTTGTGGGTTTTTTCCACAGGAAAAGTAATATCCCCTGACTTTATATTTTCATCCTTCAGTCCTTTGTGGACCTCATTGTCCTTTTAAACCGGAACCTTATACCTTATTTCGTCCCGTTTTCGATTATCTCAAAACGGTTCTCTTGTGTGACCAGTATTGTTTGTGAGAGAAGGTTGTTGTGTTCTCTTCTAAGAACCCGTTGTGGCTTTAATCTAATATAAGATACGTCGGTTTCTACCTCTTCGAGATACGTCAGTCGTTTTACTCTGGTCCTTGACTGACACCAAGTCTAGTACTTGTGGAATAACGATTTAAGTCTGAAGTTAACTTCTTTCATCCCTTTTGGCGATCTGGTAAGTTCATACTGGATTTAGGTTAGGAAATACTAATATATCACCTTCACTCTTTATCTAAATTCCCTGATCTAGACTATCTGTCTCACGGATTACTTGATACCTGACTCCAAACATTGTAACATGTCCTCTGTCTCTAGTTCTGGTAGGGGTACCCTTTATTTACGTTTTTTCATTTTACCGAGAGACCCCTCCGGAATCTTTATCGACACTTTTCTTTTCTACGTTTTTTGTTTCCTCTTTTCCTTTCTATATTCGTAGACTTACGTCTCAAAGTTTCTTATCGTTCTTCTCGATTCTTTCGGAAGGAGTCGCTAGTTACGTTTCTTTATCTCCTTTTCTTGTCTTACCCTTTCTGATCTCTAGAGAAGTTCTTTTACTCTCTATGGTTCCCTTGTAAAGTACGTTTCTACCCGAGCTATTTCCTGTCTTTACCATACCTGGATTGTCTTCGTCTTCTATAATTCTTCTCCACCGTTCTTATGTGTCTTCTTGACATGTTTTTTCTAGAAGTACTGGTTCTATTATTACTACCACACTAGTGAGTGGATCTCGGTCTGTAGAACCTTACACTTCAGTTCACCCGGAACCCTTTATAGTGTTACTTATTTCGATCACCTCCACTACCTTAAGGTCAACCCGATAAAGTTTAGGACCTTCTACTACGACACTTTCACGACGTGAGTTATACGGTCGTTTAAACCTTTTGAGTCGTCACCGGTGTCCTGATCTTTTCCAGTCAAAAGTAAGGTTAGGGTTTCTTTCCGTTACGGTTTCTTACGAGTTTGATGATGTGTTAATATGAGTAGAGTGTGTGATCGTTTCATTACGAGTTTTAAGAGGTTCGGTCCGAAGTCGTTATGCACCTGGCACTTGATAGACTACAAGTTCGACCAAAATCTTTTCCGTCTCCTTGGTCTCTAGTTTAACAGTTGTAGACGACCTAGTACCTTTTTCGTACTATCAAGGTCTTTTTGTAGAAGAAGACGAAATAACTGATACGCTTTCGGAAACTGACACACCTAGTGTTATTTGACACCTTTTAAGACTTTCGCTACCCTTATGGTCTGGTGGACTGACCGGAGAACTCTTTGGATATACGTCCAATCCTTCGTGGTCAATCTTGACCTGTACCTTGTTGTCAGACCAAGGTTTATCCTTATCCTCATGTAGTTCCGACATATGACAGTGGGACGAATAAATTGAAGATACGTCTCATGTAATACTCTTTACGACCCGACCTTCTTCGTGTTCGACCTTAGTTCTAACCGCCCTCTTTATAGTATTGGAGTCTATACGTCTACTGTGGTGGGAATACCGTCTTTCACTTCTCCTCGATTTGTCGGAGAACTACTTTCACTTTCTCCTCTCACTTTTTCAACCGAATTTCGAGTTGTAAGTCTTTTACTTCTAGTACCGTAGACCAGGGTAGTGAAGTACCCTTTATCCACCCCTTTGTCACCTTTGTCACAGTCTGAAATAAAAACCCCCGAGGTTTTAGTGACGTCTACCACTAACGTCGGTACTTTAATTTGCTGTGAATGAGAAACTTTCCTTTCAGTACTGGTTGGATCTATCGTATAAGTTTTCGTCTCTGTAATAAAACGGATGATTCCAGGAAGATCAGTTCCGATACAAAAAAGGTCATCAATACATACCTACGCTCTCAATCTGACACTTCTTTCGACTCACGGCTTCTTAACTACGAAGACTCGACACCACAACCTCTTCTGAGAACTTTCAGGGAACCTGACGTTCCTCAAGATTGGTCAGGTAAGACTTCCTCTAGTCAGGACTCACAAGAAACATACCCGACTACGATTTCGACTTTGAGGTCATGAAACCGGTGGAGTACGTTTCTCAACTGAGTAACCTTTTCTGAGACTACTACCCTCCCTAACCCCCGTCCTCCTCTTCCCGTGCTGTCTCCAACTCTACCGACCTACGGTAGTGGCTGAACTACCTGCACTCAGACTCACTTGAGGCCCTCAACCACTACCCGTCCCTCCGGACCGTACGACGCTAAGTACCCCAACGTTTCCCAGCCTGTGCTGACTCGGTGACTTCACTTGACTTGACTCGTATTTATATTTCTTAGGAGTATAAATCTATCTTTCATTTGGACTTAAAAAGATATTTATAATACATTATAATACTTTGTAAAGTGATTTGGATAGTTCATAATTAATTTCGTAGATGTCTATTAAAGACCTGTCTTTATTATTTCAAAATAGGGAATGGAATCCGTTTTTGTAACTGACTTATAACATATATCTTTTTTTTCAGTTCAGAATACATTAGATAGGGTGTCTTTTTAGAGATAAACACCTTTTTTTAAAATACATAAATCTATTATGAGTATAAAAACTTTTATAATTAGGAATATGTGTCATATTTTAGATTGTGTTATGTATTATGTTCTATATATGGTATTATAATTATCTATTGTAATAAAAACTTTTCATTTAAAAAAAATGTACTAAAATTTATATGACAGATGACACCACTAATAAAAATGTAAGAGATAGGTTTGTTTGTGACCTTAAGATTTGACTCATTCAGTCATCTCTTTTACACATAGTACAAAGATTGAAGAAATCTGTAAAGAGGATCACTCTTTTTCTTTGGAAGTAGACAGTGGAAGTGAGAAGGAAAAGAATAGTAAGATTCATAGTAGTCAATTTGCCCAGAACAGATTTGGTAGGAATTTGAGAGAGACGTTGTTAATGAAGAACTAAATCGTGTTGGACGATTACCAGTGAGGGTTCTGGTGGTGTTTTAGAGAGGGAACTGTTACGAGTCCGGGACGGTTTCAAGAATCGGAGCATCTCTTATAAGACAGTAGACTGTCTGGATGTGTTCAGAGAGTGAGAGGTTAAGTTCGAGACAAAATAAACGAATAGGAGAGAAGAGTGAACTGAAACAACAACAACAAATCGAAGATTCAACACAGACTAAGGAACGCTGGGGAAACCGACATCGGGTAATCCGATGAGACATGTAACCTAAGAGGTCCGTTTTTATGACCTCACCCAACGGTAAAGGAAGAGGTCCCCTATAGGGGTTGGGTTCCTAGCTTGGGCGTAGAGGACGTAACCACCGTCTAAGAAATGGTGACTCGGTAGTTTCTTCGGTAAGAGTGAGTTGATGTTAAAGATTTTGTCACGTACTAAAGAAGATGTGAATAAGAAAAAAAAAAAAAAATCAAAAAATAAAAAAATTAAAATTTTAGAAATTAAGAAAGTACACAAGGGTTTGTACTTGGGGGGAGGGTGGAGGGAGGGGTATTGTACAGAGACCCAGTAGGGGTACGCGGTCGGGGTTCGTAGGACGCAGTCTGTATCTGACCGCTAAGTTAAGAAGTACTATCATATGTACTATCTTACGGTAAAAGGGTTTAGTAGGGTGGGAGAGGGAGAGGGAGACTCAGGTTTTCAGGCGATATGTGTAGACACAGAAAAAAGGACAGAACGTATGTCCCAGTAGTAACGGTAGAAGGATTTAAGGTATATATACACAATCATATGACATAACCACAAAAAGAAAGACCGAATGAAGTGAGACATATTAGCCGAGGTCAAAGTGGGTAGAGTAGTCTTGACTAAGTTTACTTAAGAAAAATTGCCGACTCATTATGAGGTAACACATATACATGGTGTCGAAAGAATAGGTAAGTAGACGACTACCTGTAGATCCAACAAAGGTACAGGACCGATAATATTTGTCACGACGCTACTTGTAACCCCATGTACACAGAGAAAGTTAAGACCAAAGGAGCCACACATACGGGTCTTCACCCTAACGACTCAGTATTCCATCAAGATAAACGTTAAAAATTTCTTTAGAGGTGTGACAAGAGGTATCACCGACATGATCAAACGTAAGGGTGGTTGTCACATCCTCCCAAGGGAAAAGAGGTGTGGGAGAGGTCGTAAATAACGAACGTCTATAAACCTAGCGTCGGTAAGACTGACCACACTTCACAATGGAGTAACACCAAAACTAAACGTAAAGAGACTATTACTCACTACAACTCGTAGAAAAGTACACAAACAATCGGTAGGCATACAGAAGAAACCTCTTTACAGATAAATCAAGAAACCGGGTAAAAAACTAACCCAGCAAATAAAAAGACCTTAACTCGACGTATTCAACGAACATATAAAAACTCTAATCAACAAACAGTCAACGAAGTAAACGATAATAAAAGAGGGTAAGTCTTCCGACAGAAAAGTGGAACGAATATAAAAGGAAACAACACGTCTTCGAAAATTAAAATTAATCTAGGGTAAACAAATAAAAACGAAAATAAAGGTCTTAAGACCCTCCACCTAGTATCTCCTAGGACGACACTAAATACAGACTCTCACCAAAACGGATGCAAGAGGAGATCCTCAAAATATCAAAGACCAGAATGTAAATCTAGAAATTAGGTAAAACTCAAATAAAAACACATACCACAATTTTCACTAGATCAAAGTAAGAAAATGTTCACCAACTGGTCAAAATGGTCGTGGTGAACAATTTCTCTAACAGAAATGAGGTAACATATAAGAACGGAGGAAACAGTTTCTATTCCACAGGTATACACACACCTAAATAGAGACCCGAAAGATAAAACAAGGTAACTAGATATACAGACAGAAACACGGTCATGGTATGACAGAACTACTGACACCGAAACATCATCTCGGACTTCAGTCCGTTCAACTAAGGAGGTCAAGGTAAGAAGAAAGAGTTCTAACGAAACCGTTAAGCTCCAAAAAAACGTAAAGGTATGTTTAGAACTTTAATAAACAAGATCAAGACACTTTTTATAGCGACCATCGAACTATCCCTAACGTAACTTAAACATTTAACGAAACGCATCATATGAGTAAAAGTCATATAACTAAGAAGGCTAGGTACTTGTACCATATAAAGAGGTAGATAATCACAGGAGAAACTAAAGAAAGTGGTCACAAAATATCAAAAGATATATATCCAGAAATCAAAGAAATCCATCTATATAAGGATTCATAAAATAAGAAAAGCAACGTTACCACTTACCTTAACAAAGGAATTAAAGAAAAAGATGAAAGAGTAATAAGCACATATCCTTACGTTCCCTAAAGACACACAACTAAAATATAGGACGTTGAAATGATATAAGTAACTAATCGAGATCATTAAAAGACCACCTCAGAAATCCCAAAAGGTACATCTCCTAGTACAGTAGACGTTTGTCACTCTCAAAATGAAGAAGAAAAGGTTAAACCTAAGGAAAATAAAGAAAAAGACGAGACTAACGACACCGGTTTTGAAGGTCTTGATACAACTTATCATCACCACTTTCACCTGTGGGAACAGAACAAGGATTGAAATCCCCTTTACGAAAGTTAAAAAGTAGTAACTCCTATTACAAACGACACCCAAACAGTATATATCGAAATTAATACAACTCCATACAAGGAAGATAAGGACGAAAGACCTCTCGAAAATAGTATTTACCTACAACTTAAAACAGTTTCCGGAAGAGACGTAGATAACTCTATTAGTATACCAAAAATAAAAAGTTAAACAATTACACCACTTAATGTAACTAACTAAACGCCTATAACTTCTTAGGAACGTAGGGACCCTATTTCGGGTGAACCAGTACCACATACTAGAAAAATTACACAACAACCTAAGACTAACGATCTTAAAACAACTCCTAAAAACGTAGATACAAGTAGTCACTATAACCGGACATCAAAAGAAAAAAACACTGTAGAAACAGTCCAAAACCATAATCCCACTACCACCGGAGTATCTTACTCAAACCTTCAAATGGAAGGAGACGTTAAAAGACCTTCTCAAACTCCTCCTATCCACAATCGAGAAGAGCTTTAAAAACCATCTTAAGTCGACACTTCGGCAGACCTGGACCCGAAAACAAACGACCTTCTAAAGACTAATGTCAAAGTTAAAGGCACGAACACTACCCAGACAATTCTAAAAGATAAAGAAGGACCAAGTCAAAACCTTTTAACATGAAAAGATTCTTAAACAGGTAAAGAAGGTGCAACAGGTAAAATAACCGTATGTTGACGACTATCATCAGAGAATACTAGGAAACATAAAGACACAACAGACAACACTAGAGAGGTAAAAGTAAAGATTAAAATAACTAAACTAAAAAGAGAGAAACGAAGAACTACTCAGACCGATTACCAAACAGTTAAAATAAATAGGAAAGCTTCTTGGTCGAAAACCGAAACAACTAAAAACGATACCAGAGAAAATAAAGAAAACGTACATAAAGACGGGACTAAAAATTCTAAAGAAAGGAAGATGATTGAGACCCCAAGAGGTTGAGAAGGAAAAGATCAACGAAATCAACATCTTAATCCAATAAATAAACTGAAAAAAGAACAAAGAACTCCATACGGACATAACGATACTTGAAAGGAGAATCGTGACGAAAATATCACAGGGTGTCCAAAACCCAACAACACAAAAGTAAAAGTAATCAAAGATACGTATAAAACTAAAGAAAAAACTAAAGAAGACACTAAACAACCAATAAGTCTTCACACAACAAGTTGGAGGTATACAACCTTAAAAATTATCAAAAAGAGGACATTAACTCTAGATTAGAATTACGTAATACCAGTCTTTTCTACGAACCTTATTAAAGCTAAAAAAACTTAAATAGTTCAAATCTAAATACCGGGTCCTACACTAGATAGGACCTCTTACAAGGTACTCGTGAACCTTTTTTCCACTTTAAGCAACAAACCCCCACTTTACAGGATATCTATAGTTAATCCAGATTGACTAGATTACATAGTAAATTTCAAACGAATCAAATCAACTAGACAGGTATCCACACTCACCCCATAATTTCAGAGGGTGATAATAACACAATAACAACTAAAGGGGAAAGTATGAACAATCGTAAGTATNAGAACCTAACTAGGAAACTAGTAATACATCACCGGAAGAAACAGAGAAAAGTGTCGGAAACGAAATTTCAGATAAAATAGCCTATACTCATAACAGTGAGGACGAAAGAAAACCAGAGATAAACGCACCATATAGAAAAAGGTCGGGAAGTGAAAGTCAGACATACACAGGGAACAAAACTTCACCCAGAGAACATTCGTTGTATATCTCCCCAGAACAAAAACATAGGCAAGCCGGTCAGAAACGGAAAACCAACCCCGCAAGTTGGGTAAATGCAAATTCCATTAATAACTATTCATACTAGGGCAATGGTAAATGAAATAACAAAACCCAAGCCCAAATATGTGGGAAAAGTACAAAGGACAGATCTCTTATAGGAAATCTTAAACAACCTCTCGACAAAACCACCACGACTTAAGAGAGTCGAAAACGAACAGACATTTCAAAAACTAAAGAGGAAGCATAAACTTACTCTAGGAACGACCCATGTCATTAGACCCGACATCCAATAACAGAAAGTAGTGAAATTCATACAGAACGGTAAGGGAGGACCGGACTTCTCAAAGATAACTTTCTAGTCGACAATAGAAATACCCTTAGGGGAACACACAATAAACAACAAAAAGGGAACGACGAAAATTATAAACAAGAAACAATTAAACTAATTATACACAGAACCCCATAAAGCGGAACCCAAATAGGATAAACCTTGAGAGACACAAAGAATCTGAACCCACTAATAAAGGAAGGGGTAAAATCCCTTCAAAAGTCGATAATAGAGGAGTTCATAAAAGAGTACCAGAAAGAAAGACAGAAGAAGAAGACCCTGAGGATATTAAACTTACAACCTCGCAAAGTATAACAGGACCTCCAGAGACTCTAACAGGGACAAAGAAAATTAAGCAAAAAGAACAAAGGAGAGACTAAGTAAATAAAGATGGTAAGATAGAAGATAAAGTGATTAGGATAGAAGACGGAGGCAATAAGATGATAAACAACGGAGGTCTCACAAAGACTCGAGTAAATAACGCAATAAGTAGTATAAAACTGAGAAAAAATAAAGAATATCCAGGAACAATTTGGAAAGAACGTAGAAGAGTTAGGAACAGAGATCCGATAAATAGACACTAAGGTAAAACTAAAGTTCTAAAACCTAGTAAAAGTGATAGTTATAAGCCTTAATGAAGAGTCCATCTAAGGGATGAAGAAGGAGAAAACAAACCAAACCACCCGTTGAGAGGACAAGGAAATGGAAGACTCATAAGGAGACAGAGAAGTAGAACCAATATAACGACGCAAACCCCACCGGAAAAATATAAGACCATTAAACACCTCAAGAGAAATAATACCTCGAAGGAGTGAAACCCACCCCAAGATAGTCACCGAACAGTTCCAAAGGACCAATCCCTCCGAACACAACCTCAAGACCACCCACCTCGACCCAAAGAAGAGAGACCTCACGTCACCTCACTGGTCATTACCCAATACTCGGTAGTTTCCAAAACCTTATTAAAACTCGACGGACATATAACTTCGAGTCCCCTCACAAGGACACAACGACCTCTTAAACGCACCATACAGAACAAAACCTTGAACAACCGGGAACCCACCTCGAACCAAAGTCACATCCATACTTCCGTAAACTACTCGAGGATAACGAATTACAAGGGACTTAAGTTCTCAAGAGATTACAAAAGTCCGAAACCTAAATTCGGAGGACGAAGACCAAAAGTCAAAATAAAAATGTCATCGGAGATCTGAAGAGGTAGATATGTCTTGGTTACTATTTTGTAGATCCAATTTCTACTTTTCAAAGAGGTGTAACTCCCTGTGAGTCTCTCCAAGTGGCTCAATATTCCTCTTCTCTTCTACCTCCCCCATCAATCTCCATTGACCTTACTCTACACCACTCTAGTTTTCTCCTCTCTCGTTCGATCGGTCATCAGTGAAGGAATACACGCGAGATATCAGACCTGTCGAGTCTCAATAAATGCCTCAATATGCCCCTTCTCCTCTCCCTCCTTCATCTGTCTCCACTGGTCCTCCTAGTCTCTCTCCTTACTCATCCTCTCTCTGTTTAGGACGGTCATTGGTCAAGGAATCCACAAGAGGTGACAGACCTTGTGTGTCTCTAAGTGTCTCAACCTATCTCTTATCTACCCCCTCTTTTCTCTGTCTCCGGTGGACCACCTCTTTTTCCTCTCAGGTTTCCTCCTCTCTCACCAGTTCGGTCATTAGAGTGAGAGTCCATTTGAACCCATCACTTCAAACCCAAAAATTTACATGTTTTAACTGTTGTTTTGGGATTCTCGTTTCTAATTTTTAGATCTCATCTCCAACCTAAAAGTTTTTATGTTATAATTTCTTTTCTTCGTCTTCCTTTTTCCTTCTTTCTTTTTTTTTGTTCTTAATAATTTTTTTGTTGTTGTTGTTGTTGCTTTTGTTTGTTTTTTGGTGGTTGTTGGTAGGTTTCTGATATATACCACAAACGGAATTTTTTTTTTTTTTTTTTCAGAAAAAAAAAAATTTATCAGTATCATCCAATATCTTTATTTTTAATCTCCTCTTTATCTTCTGAATTGTTAAAATTTTTTTCAATCTTTTTTTTTCTTTTTTCTTTTTTTTTCCTTACTAAAATTTTTATCATTTTTATAAAGACCGGGAAGAGACTACAACACCCGGTACACCCTAGTGAAGGTTCCACCAAGGGAGACAAATTGAAGAAGACAAACGACCAAAAAATCCGAGTGATCAAGTCAGCGTGACATCCCTCCCCCCTACGACGTTTGTTTATCGTGACAGCACACGTGTGTCACAGAGTCAGGGCGAACTGGACAGGGAAGAGCGCCGCGTGTTTGGCGAGGCCGAGATGCTACGAGTCGGCCCTTGGTAGACCCCGACCGGGATCCGACGCACGTGAAGGGGCCAGGTTCGGCGAGTCCAAGCCGCGAGTCCGTCGGGAGTCTCCGTGTCTAAGCCGACCCTGACCGAAACACGGGAAGGGTCCAGGCTCATCGAGTCCTCAAACCGCTCGCGCTAGCGGCGCCGAACAGTGGAAATGACGGCGACGACGAGTCGAAAGACCCACCTGGTGACCACGGGGGGCACTCCGTCTAACACTGACAGGTCGTGGGGGTCTTCAGAATCGTTTCCTCGGACGAACGTCAATCCATTCATTTCAGAGAGGCCCAGACGTTAACGGGGAAAGGTCAGGAATGCCGAGACCGACAGACAGGGGCCGCCCCCTACCAGACGTCGGCCGAAAAGGGCAAGGCAGGAAACAAGACACACGCCAGGACCGCCACAGAATACAAGCTCGAAAAGCGCACCATCGATAGGGTGTCAGACCAAACGATCGGGTTCAATCTAGCAAGACCAACGCGCACCCCGCAAGGACGGGCTAAGAATGTTTCGTGACGTCGGGCACGGAGGACGCGCAGGGACGGGACGGGGATGAAGGGTCACCGCCTACGTCCGCAGACACGACGAAAAGGTGACCCCCTCAATGACCACCCGAACATTAGAGAACCAAAATTAATAAAGAAATAAAAAGGAAGGACAATACAACGGGAGACACAAAGGTTCCGAGCGGTGTCTGAGCCGTCCCTCTCACAAAGGACCACAAACCTTTGGAGAGAAGAATTTTAAGGGAAGGGTCCTACCCGAAGGGAAGGGCCCTGCCTCGAGGGAGGGGTGGAGGAAACAGAGGAAAAAGCAGAAAATATAAAAAAGGATGGACAAAAACTTCTGTTACTAGACGAAAAGACCAACGGACTACAGGAGACGGTCGGATGTCTTCAACAAAACACCTCAAACGAACCGCAACTTTACAAGAAAACTCCTTAAACACTCCCTCTTTCACCAGAAGGGTAGGATAAGGAGGCGGTAGAAATAGATGTGAATAAGAATATTCTATCTTAAACTGAGATAAAAAATACAAACTGGACAGTAGCAAAATCAACGAATTCAGGTAAACGACAACGAGATGTATCCCGTTGGTTCTATTCTCTCACAGACACTCGGTGAGTAGGACGCTTCGGTCACCATTGGAGGGACCGGTTAGGGTCCGTCGTTCACCCGAGAGGGGGACAAGGTATAGGTTCAGTGATGTTCATAGGTTACTTGAGAGAGACGAAACGAAAACGAAGTGAGGAATTCCTTGAACTTGGGAAGTGGAACCCTTTAGGAAAGTACCAAATGATAGAATCATTATTTAAGATAAAGTGTAGATAACTATAGACATACAGAAACAGGACCGTAGGTAATATATAAGGATCCCCCCACCTAAATATGGTTGTCTACAATCAGTGTGTATATTTTATGAAAGATATGTAAATAAATACGGTTAATTAGAATAGGATCAGTTGGCATGTAAAAAAACCTTTTACAATTTTCGTACGGAATTAAAGGAAACACAAGTTACGTCCATAAATACATTGTAAAATATAAATACATATTATCTATTATATTTTCATAGGTAATACATTAGTAAATATATTTACATATTAATTACAGATAGATATGTTTATAAGAGACAGAACAGTCCTTTTAATAATTTTCATTTCCGATAAAAAGATACTAATCGTATAATGTTATCTATAAATTATCTAGTAAAAATTAAACCTCCATTTACCTAAATTAATTTTATCTTTCTTACTCCTTTGTTATATAAAGGAATTTCAGATTTTTGATTAATATACAGAATATAAACTGACGACTTATGTTATAGACCCGTTATATTATAATTAAAAATAAGTATGTTATAGAACAAAACGTTGAACAGAATCATGTATGTATACGAAGTTTCAGAGTAGGGAGAATGTCCTATAGAAAAGTTCGAAGGAAAAGAGTAAACCTAGAGGACTATACGACTAGTACCCATATCGAGACACACCTAGTCGTCGGTCGAGAAACGTAAATGTTGTTCCAAAAATTGGAGCAGAGAAAAATGATACTCAATGATACTAAATGTTTGATAAAGGATATTCTTTCATAGAAAAATGACAATCTTAAATACAGTCAGTGTGTAATAACACCTGTAGACCTTCTCTCTTCTTTTGTGAAGTTAAGATAAAGTTTTTACGGAGTTTCAGGTTCATTGTCCTAAGATATCAGTTTATCGTATTTACCCGTTGTCTCTTTCTCCATTGTTGTGAGTCATAAAGAGTGACTCTAATAATTGTGACTCTCATATTAGTGTATAAAGTAGAGTACACTACTTGTATAGTTAATAGGTCTGATAGAAGTCAATCCCTAGTCTCTAATGAAAAAGAAAACTATTAGCACCAAAGTTATAAAAGTGTAAATGTGTTAGGTTTGTTCCCAAAACACGTTTACGCTGTAGTTTGAACTGACTACTATTTTACTGGTACCGTGTCTATATTCGGGAAAGTACCTAGTGACAGAACAGCACCGTTTCCCCGAACGTATTGTGTTACTTCGAGAATCGGTACGGTACGTCCCGGTGGTTCTACCTTTCCAGCACCGTCTCTCAAGACTGTTTTACACTAGGAGACTTCCTCCCTTACCGTTTAGTGGTGTCATATGAAAGACACTTTTAGTGTACTTGACATATTTCCTGTTTTACTATACTTTGGTTTTCTACTCAGAAGGTCCAGTCTTCCATAGGTCATACGATGACCCCTACTCACCTTCTCTTAACGGTTATCGGGGTCTTACTTACTTCTCCGACCCGGTTTCGTCTTTGTTACGAGTCGACACCTACACAGACTACTCCTTTCATTTTAGACTACGACGTTTCTTGTCATGATATATCCTTGACCTTACAATTCAGACACTTAGTTCCTTTTAACCTACACCAGTTCGTCCTCTACCATTCTTATTTGTAGTTGTAGGATCCTTAGTCGCTTGATTTTACCTGTCCTTACCCCCTTAAATTATTTCTACTGGAAATAAAGATGATTACATCTGTTCTTAGGGTATCTTCTTTACCTCATCGTGAGTATTAGTTGTTCTCAGGTTTTATATCAAGAACCCATGTTAGAGATTTTACTATCTTACTAGAACCAAGTAAAGGTTTCGTTCGGGAAGTTGTAGTGTCATTAGGTTGAGATACGGGGATGGTCGTTACGACTTCTACGACTTTAATTAGTCAAGATACTTCTTGATCTTCTGGAGGATCTTCATTGTGGGTTTTTTTCTACAAGATAAGTAGTAGCCCCTACCCTTACGTTTTCATCCTTCAGTTCTATATAGACCTTATTGTCCGTTCAAACCGGAACCTCTTGTTTTACTTCGTCCCGTTTCCGATTGACTTAAGACGGTTCTTTTACGTGATCAGTATCTTTTATGAGAAAAAAGTTGTTGTGCTTTGTTGAAATGTGTACCTGCAGTGGTTTACCAATTATGGCTTTAGTTTAACTAATGTAAGAAAGATCGGTTTCTACCACTTCGACGTATATCAGTTTTCTTTGTACTGGACCTGAACTGACACCGAGTCTAGTAGTCGAAGAATATCTTTTTACGTCCGAATTTGATTTCTTTTAGCCCTTTTTGTGATCCGATCGGTTCATGCTGAATTTAGTTTAGGGTATACTTACTCTGTCAGTTAAGGATCCGTCCAACTATTCTTCAGACCCAAGGGGCTCCTCCTCTTTCCCCAGACCCAAGAATTCCTCCTTTAACTCCAGACCTTAAGAGTTCCTCCTCTCTTTTCCTGTTTGAAAAAAAGATGTAAGGAATCATTCCTAATATATTGTTATTACATAGAACGAACTCCTGTGCAAAGAGGAAGGACTTTTTGGAGAACGATTTGGACAATAGAATTTTACATATAATACCCTTACCCAGATCATCCTAGTAATGTTGGAACTCTGTATGAAAACTAAATAACATGATTGGTTAATTTTTCATATATTAATAGAACGATTCTGATCCCTACCTCCCGTGAGAGGTAGGGTGAAGACGATAAATACAGTCTTCGAAACAGACAGGGAAAAGAATAAAATTATTTTGAGACGGTGTGTTTTCGAGAACTCACTAATTCGGACCAGGGACCAAGGTTTCGATTTATAAGAAGAAGTCTCTAGTACTTAGACTGTAGCAAGTGACATCGATAGTACTTAAATGTCAACTCAAGTAAGCGAGTCAGTACAGGATGTGAAACACTGGGGTACCTGACGTCACATGGTCCGACAGGTAGTGGTTGAGGACCTCAAATGAGTTTGAGTACAGGTAACTCAGTCACTAAGGTAGGTTGGTAGAGTAGGAGACAGTAGGGGAAGAGGTGGGTGGAAGTTAAAAAGAATCGTAGTCCCAGAAAAGTTTACTCAGTCAAGAAGCGTAGTGTACCGGTTTTATAATCTTAAAGTAGAAGTCGTAGTCAGGAAGGTTACTTACGAGTCCTGACTAAAGGAAATGTTACCTGACCGACCTAGAGTAACGACGGGTTCCCTGAGAGTTCACAGAAGAGGTTGTGGTGTTAAGTTTTCGTAGTTAAGAAACCACGAGTCGAAAGAAATGTCACGTTGAGAATGTAGGTATGTACTGGTTACCTTTTTAGTATCGAAACTGATCGACCTGGAAACAGTCGTTTCATTACAAAGACGAAAAATTATATGACAGATCCAACTAGTATCAAAAAGAAAGTTCCTTGTTCACAGAAAATTAAAGTACCGACGTCAGTGGTAGAAGTCACTAAACCCTCGGTTTTTTTTTTTTTTTTTGTTTGTTTTTTGGTTCAGACAGTGACAAAGGTGACGAAGAGGTAGATAAAGGGTACTTCACTACTCTGACCTACGGTACTAGAATCAAAAGACTTACAACTCAAAATTCAGTTGTAAAAGTGAGAGGACAAAGTGGAAGTAGTTTTCCGAGAAATCAAGCAGAAGTGAAAGACGGTTTTCCCACCACGGTAGACGTATAGACTCCAATGAATATAAAGAGGACCGTTAGAACTAAAGTCGAACACGAAGTAGGTCAGGTCGTAAAGAGTACTACATGAGACATATATTCAATTTATTCGTCCCACCTTTTTGTGTTCGAAACTGAATGAGGAAAGGGTTATATCTTGTTCAAACAACAAGGTACAGGTCAAGATTGACCACGAAGAACTGGATTTATGTCTGAAGAGTTCTCCGTCCAGTCCACCAGACCATAAGGGTAGAGAACTTCATAAAAGGTGTCAAACAACAGTAGGTGTGTCAGTTTCCGAAACCGTATAAGTTATTTCATCTTTATGTACAAAAAGACCTTGAGAGAACCAAAAAACTACTAGGTTACCTACAACCGTTAAACTAGAGACCAAGGAGACGGAAAAGATTTAGGTCGAACTTGTAGACCTTCAAGTACCAAGTATATGACACCTTCGGACCGAACCCCTTAAAACTCTTAATGAAATGATCACACACTTTACTCACGTTAACACACCATTAAACTCGTAATAAACCGTAATGGAAAGAAACCCCAACCTTACTTTTGACTGGAAAAGGTCAGGACTCCGGTCACGACACAAAAGGTCTAAGCGACCGTATAACTGACGTCGTGAAAGTGTCGTAGTAGAAAATCCTGACCTTTATCGAGTTGACCTTAAGATAGTGGAGGTGATTGAAACAAACATCACTACGAAGGATTCCGGGTCAACTGAAGTGTATGGTCCTACAGACTGGGATCTACTCACAAGTGTAGTAGCACTAATAGAACCAGTACTTCTAGAAAAAACATATCAAGAAGACACATAAGAACGGTGGAGAAGAATTATAGAAGACGAAGACAATCCAGGTATGTTAAAGACAGGAAATAGCTCGGGTAGAAACGTACTTTATAAGGAAACCATAGAGATTAAAAGAACTTCTCTAAAGATCAGAAAAGAGTAAAATAACAAAAGAAGATAAAGAAACGTGACAATAACCTCCTTCCGAAAGATTAGAGAGGAACGATAAGAAACCTTTAGACGTAAGTTTACCCATATAGAAAGGAAAAGAGGAAAAGAAACCGAAGAGGAGAAAAGTATCGATGTATTCCGGAGGAGTCTGTTGGTAAAACGGAAAAACGTAAAGAAAAAGAACCCCTACCACAACTAGTGACGGAGAACATGTTACAGTACTTGGAGGCAGGTATCAAGAAGTCCGTGAGGTAGATAGTCTAGATTAGGAAACTTAAATAAACAGTAAAGGTGACATATTAACATTCCCTAAACTAAATTCAGTATAAACTTACCAGATTACTCGTAAACGTCATCTCCATTGTTTATCTAAATTCCTTGGTCTAGATCACTTGTCAAATGGACTTCTTAATACCTGTCTCCAGAGATTATAACATGGCCTCCACCGTTTGTGGTAGGGTTTCTTTATCTTTCCGTTCTTCCGTTTCACCAATAGACATCTCTGAAATACTTATAGTCTTCTTGTTTCTCTTCACTTTTGGTTCCCTCTCGCCCTTGCCATATAGGTTAATTTACGTCTCAAAGTCTTTTATCGACCTTTTCTGTCTTTTCGACAGAAGTTACTTGTCACGAATTATTATCTTCTTTTGTTGTTTTCCCCTTTATGATCTCTGGAGAAATTATTTTGACCTTTGTAGTTCCCTCGTAAGACGGGTATCTACCCTTGTTATTTCGTATTTTTACCATCCCTGGATCATCTACTACATCTCTAGTTCTTCTCTACTTCTGATGTACCTTCTTGACATATTTTTTCTAGAATTACTTAGTCAATGATACTACCACACCAATCAGTGGGTCTCGGTCTGTAAGACCTCACGTTTCAGTTCACCCGGAATTCGTGACGACAATTATGTTCGTGACTACACCACTTTAAGGTCGGCTTTATAAGTCTAGGGATTTCCTCCTACGGTAGTTCCAAAACGTAAGTAATAAACAGTTTAGACCTTCTGGGTCGTCACCGGTATCCTGTCTTTTTTCCAGTTAGGAGTAGGGTTAGAGGTTCTTCTCATCATGATTTCTTATAAGTTTGGTGGTTTGTTAACGTGAGTAGAGGGTACAATCATTCCAATATGAGTTTTAGGAGGTTCGATCCGAAGTCGTAATACACTTGAGTCTTGAAGGTCTACAAGTTCGACTCAAATCTTTCCGTCTCCATGGTCTCTAGTTTAGCGGATGTAAACGACCTAGTATCTCTTTCGTTCTCTTAAGGTCCCCTTTTTTTTAAGACAAAGTAACTGATACGATTTCGGAAACTGACACACTTAGTATTGTTTTACACCCTTTGACAATTTCTCTACTCTTTCGGTCTGATAGAAAGGACAGAGGACTCTTTGGACATACGTCCAGTTCTTCGTTGTCTAACTTGGGTAATACCTTGTTGACTAACTAAGTTCTAGCTCTTTCCTTATGTTGTCCCGACAGACGATAGTGGGACTAGCAAAGTGGATATTCGACTCGTGTGGTACTCTTTACGACCCGATCCACTCAATATTCAACCTAGTTGTGTCCTCCCTCTTTGAAGTTGTTGGAGTCTATACGTCTACTATGGTGAGATTACCGTCTTTCACTTCTCTTTGATTTCTCGGAGAACTACTCTCACTTCCTCCCTTCATTTTCTCGACCGAATTCTGGTTTATTATTTTTTTTTTTTTGTTTTTTGTTTTTTGTTTGATTCTAGTACCGTAGATCGGGGTAATGACGTACTGTTCGTCTTCCCCTTTTCCACCTTCATCACTATCTAAAGGAGAAGAACCCGAGGTTTTAGTGTCGGTACTTTAGTCTTCTGTTAACGAAGAACCGTCCTTTCGTTAATGTTTGGATCACACAACTGTTCGTTTCTATAATGAGACGACTGTTTCCAGACATATCAGTACCGATACCAAAAGGGTCACCAACACATACCAACACCCTCTACATGTCATTTCTTCCATCTTACGGTTTCTTAACTACGGAAGTTTGACACCACTACCTCTTCTGAGGATTTTCAAGTGACCTGTCGTTCCTCTTGTTTGGTCAGTTAACATTCTCTCTAGTTAGTACTTATAAGTGACCATCCTGACTACGACTTCGACTTCGAGGACATAAAACCAGTAGATTACATAAAACCAGTTGATTACTGATTAACCTTTACAGGGACTACGACCCTTTCTAACTTCCGTCTTCCTCTTTTCCCGCAGGGTTCTACCGACCTACCGTAGTGGTTACGTTACTTGTACTTGAACCCGTTTGAGGCTTTCTACCATACCCTGTCTCTCCGAACCACACGACGTCATACCCCAATGTGCTGACCCGTTGTTGTTGTTGTTGTTTATCTTCACATAGTCTCGGTCCTCTGTTTTCAATGTTCACCACGGTATCGGAACGTTAAGAACAGAACTTAGAACAAGTTTTAGTAATTGTAAAAAACAGTTCATTAAAGGGAAAATAAACTGAAAGTACCTTGAGAAAGGTTTTATTTAGATTATTCGGATACTGATTTATCAATAGAATCTTTGACTTCACAGTAAAGGACAAGAGTCGTATGAATACTAGTTAAAAATTTTACGTTTATTTTCAATGGACGTCCGTTCACTTTAACTTTATTTTAAATACTTTTATATATGGAGTTTCTAAAAAATACACAACTTTATAAAGTCAAAGATTTAATTGACTTTGTTCATCAGATTTGAACGTTCCCCTTTTTGAACTATTACTGAATCACTTAGTACTAAAATCCTGTATAGGATTATTTCTTTTGTTAACCATTTGAGAATTCTTCTCTGATCACACAGTTACTCAAATAATCTGTTTTTACTGTTAAAATATATTTTTTATTGAAACTCCCTCCTCATTTGTCCTTTACGAAATTAAGATTCTTACTCAGAATCTTTACAAATCCTACTGAACACGGTAAATGACCGGAAGATAGGACTGTTCAGAATTTTTTTCTTACGTCATGTGAGGCTAACCGTGGAGAGAAGTTCTCAGGGGAAAAAGATATTTGCCGGGATATGTGCTTTGTACAACGTACGTACGTACGAGTGATCGAAGTCAGCACAGGTTGAGAAACGCTGGTGTCCTTTGTGTAACTGGGAATTTCCAGTACACTGGACCGAAGATGAGAGAGCTCGAGTAAGGGAATTTTTGACAAAGTCGGACTCAGTTAGTGCCTTTAATGAGTTCCTTAAACTTATAAGTATTACATTGTATTTCTATGAACAATCTCATCTTAATTAAACAATCTGTGAAGGATTTCTGTTCCAGGTACTTAAAGAGAACAACTTCAGGGGGGTTTCAAGGAGTAAATTGAAAAGAGAACTGGACACAAAAGGTCGAGAAACTAAGGATTAAAGATCGGGACGACAAAATGTTTGTTTGGTACAACGACAATACCGACAATGAACCAGGTCTCAACGGATGTCTATTTTACCTTGAAATTCAATATGTCTATGACAATTGTCTCTCACTTGACATCTGTTTTCTAGAAATCCCTGTACCATCTTATAATCGTTACCTTATAGTCCGGTTCCTTTTGCCTTTATATAACTCATGAATAAAATTCTACCGTTCATAAGATACCATGTTTTCCAGTTTTATTCGGTTAGTAAAAGACAAGACACTGGGTGACTGGTATTCAAGTAACTCCGATTTTGAGACTTCTAAACTTGTTTACTGTGACACCTTTTAAATTTCGTTTATAAGGGTTATCATAATTTATTGTCTTTTGTTTTAGAAGTTTCTGTCAAAAATTTAAGACCTGTCTAAAGTACCTTAGTTAAGTTTTAAGATTCCCACCATTCTTATCCGGATCAGGTAGATGTTCATCTTTGAACACCATTGTTCATCTTTGAAGCCAAAGACAGTGACACAGGACCTTCCCGTTACCGTCTTGAGGCTCGTCATGTAAAAGGAGTAGGTGAAATTGAACTTCTTCTCTACTTGATCGGTCACTAATTGTCACATTAGTTCGTCAGTCCCGAAGTCTACTTTCTACCTCCTAATTGTCGTTACACTGACCTTTCTTTCTAACGTTTAACTGGAAAACTCTACCAGGGGCTTGAACTTATATAGAAACGTTACGAGTAGTTCTCTTGAAAAGTTCTTCTTTCAGAATTGTTGGCTTTCCTTATTCTCCAGGATAAAACACCCATAGCAAATAGAAAGGAACAGTAGGTCCAGTGTCGAACTAGGATTTTTTCACCGGCACCCCTGTCCCTTCATCTGATACGTACCTGCACTACTGTGTCTGAAAGAAGTTGTTTCAGTTAGGGTGGTGATGATACCTAAGATGACAATGACAACTTTCCGACAAACCGTCGTCCTACATGTTCAAAAATCGTTGAGTCGATCAGAACTAAGAGGAAATATCATTGTACACAGTTTCATTCGACGTTCAAATCCACTGTCTATCTAAGATGAGTTAGGGTAGGTAATACTTCATGTATCATAAAAAAAGAATGGTTTTATTCAAATGTATGATTAACTTAAATGGAGACTGTCGTAGTAGAAACGCCTGAATTGTTGAAGGGATATATATTACTACTATAAGGTATGTTGACATGTACTCATATTGTTTGTGAATTGTCCCTGTATTTGTTTAATTACCGACATGTACAAACTCTAAATGACCATAAAAGTACGTAAGGTGATAGATCTTCGTGACCTTCTTATTCTTACGGTATAACCTGAAGGCACCACCAGATACGGGAGTGAAGGTCACGTCTCCCGGGTCCAAGTTAGGGACCAGCCTCTTAATCTAGGGTATGCGACGTTGATTCTCGGGTGTACGGTGTTAATTTTTCTAAGGAGTCCGGTGTCGATTTCCAGGATGTACGACGTTGTTTCTAAGACACACGACGTTGATTCTGGGTCACGTCCGTTTATACACATATATATATATATATATATATATATATATATATATATATAAAATATCTTCTCACGGAATAACTTCAGAGTCGTCACCACTATTAGTCGAAAAGACTCTTCAGTCTTTTAGTACAAAACCGACTCTGAACTTCCAATCATCCTTAATTCAGTCCCCGAATGGACCATCGAGTCGACCATTCCTTAGGTGGACATTACACCCTCTGGGACCAAGTTAAGGACCCAGTCCTTCTTGTGGACCTCTTCCCTACCCGATGGGTGAGGTCATAAGAACGGACCTCTTAGGGTACCTGTACCCTTAGACCACCCGATGTCAGGTACCCCAGTGTTTCTCGACCTGTACTGACTCACTGATTCGTGTCGTGTCGTGTCCTGAATTCAGTTCAGGACTCATCTCTTCTCAAAGTGTAAAATCTTTATTCATTTTTATAGGGGAAGTCTTTTGATTCTTGTACCGTAGACCAGGGTAGTGAAGTACCGTTTCTCTACCCCTTTGTTACCTTTGTCACTGTCTGAAATAAAACCCCCCGAGGTTTTAGTGACTTCTACCACTAACGTCGGTACTTTAATTTTCTGTGATTGAGGAACCTTCTTTTCGATACTGGTTGGATCTGTTGTATAATTTTTCGTCTCTGTAATGAAACGGCTGTTTCCAGGTAGATCAGTTGCGATACCAAAAAGGTCACCAGTACATACCTACACTATTAACCTGATATTTCTTTCGACTCGTGACTTCTTAACTACGAAAACTTGACACCACGACCTCTTCTGAGAACTCTCAGGGAACTTGACGTTCCTCTAGGTTGGTCAGGTAGGATTTCCTCTAGTCAGGACTCGTAAGTAACCTTCCTGACTACGATTTCGACTTTAAGATTATGAAACCGGTGGACTACACTTCTTGCCTGAGTAACCTTTTCTGGGACTACGACCCTTTCTAACTTCCGTCCTCCTCTTCCCCTGGTGTCTCCTACTCTACCAACCTACCGTAGTGGCTACGCTACCTATACTGAAATTCATCCAAGACCCTCAACCACTACCTGTCCCTTCGGACCGTACGATGTCAGGTACCTCAGCGTTTCTCAGCCTGCGTTGACTCACTGACTTGACTGATTTGACTAGGGTTTTATCTATTCTCGAAACACACGAACTCCTTGATAGACCAACCAGACTACCTCTTCCAAATCAATCTCTTCCGGGACCGGTCTAAAACGTCTCGGGACCCCGGTATAATGTCTTAAACCTCAAGTAGGGTGTAGGTTCTCTCCCGAAAATCCCTCCCACCACGACGAATTAAATGAATTTTAAAGTCTTCTGAGTGAGACAAGGGAGACTCATCTTCCAACTTGTTTCTTATTAGGTGTCTAAAATCCATGTTCTATGAGTCCTTTGTGTCAGCAGTAGACGTCCACTTACGACACCCGTCAACCCGTTTGACCGGGCTCTGTGGTAGTATAATTATGAATAGTCTCACTTACATCCCGTATCTTATAGACGTGTGACGAGGTCAACGACTAAAGTTTTCAAGGAAACTTCGAATGAATTTGTAAATCTATTAACTAAGTAGTACTGAGAACCGAGATATCGAGTGTTATCCTTTTGAATAAAACTGAACTTTGCAAACTTGAGTCTGTGTTTATTGGAGTTGGTATCTTATTGAAGTCGAATTGAGAACACCTCGTAAACTGAATCTGAGAACATCGTGGGAATCCCCGGACAGTTCCCGACAGACCGACGTTTATGTGTGAAACTTCACCGACTTTACTTCCTACCCTCCCCCAATACATTTTGAGATAAAGACAGAACTTCGAACAGAGGATTTTGTTGTTAGAATCATAAATATCTCAACTACGGATCAATGATAAAGGCTCTCATTAATCTTCCACCCAAAAATTTTCCTCGGATAAATTGTAGAAAAATTCCGACCTTAAATTAACTGGGATAACGGTAAACATTAATAAACTTAATGTTCATAAAGTGCATTGTCTAAAACTTCTTCACGATTCTCCGACGTTACATAATATTCGATTACGTCCAATCAACGTGTTTATTTGAAAAGTACTCACTTTTCAAACACACCAGTGACTTTTTTTCCGTACGTGATAAACGACTATAGTAAGAAATGACAATATTATCACATACCGTCATTTAGAAGTATATCATCAAAAAGATTTTTGATATAAAAGTGAGTACGGTGTGGAATCTAACGTCCTAACTTAGTACGTTAAACTCTTTCTATAATTCCCTCGAAAACCTCCGATTCGGTCATTACCTAAATGAAACCCATAAGAGTAAGTTTTCGGATACGGGAATTGTCAGTTAATAGGATGGAAATTGAGTTAGATATTAAACACTATTATATTAAATATATAACCACTATTACATATTACATTGAAGAAATTAGATGAGATAGAACCACTACTTTTATTATAAAACCTTCACATTTTGTGTAAAAGTAAAGGAACGTATTCAACGTTCCTCCAATCATAGATTGTGGAAATCCTGTTATAGATTGAGAAATTATACCATTGTTATCGTCTTTGTTTGAAAGATTAAAGACGAAGTAAAAAAAGAACGGTACGTGTGACTCAAAGTCTAACGTTTGACGAATTTACTTACACGGTACTATATAGACACGGTTTTCGGTTATGACCCCGGATAGACTTCTTCAGTTCAAGAAAATTGAAGGAAGGTAGTGTTAGACTGTATTTTAAATGCACCATACAAATTAACGAAGCAACAGTCAGAAAGGATAATCTGATACTCGATGTATTCGGGTTCACAGGTTGTCTTAAAAATTATATATGGTGAGTTAAGTATGAACTAATTACGTATTCAACACTTACTTCATGTCCAAGTAAATTAATACATCGAATCCCAACATTCAAAGTCAATTTACTTTTTAATCATGTTTGATCATCGTTACACCGATAATTTGTCAGTTCAAACACAGTTGTTTGTCTGATTCAAACACAGTTATTTCTTGTATGTTGTAGATGGAAATCCCTTTATTAGTTATCAGTAAGACTAGACACCTTAGTATGTTTTTACATACAAATATATAAAGTCTAGATTTGTTGTGTTTTTTCATATAATTTTTTACTATCGTTTTATAGTTTAATCTATGTTATAAACTATCCCTTGATATCTATGTTTATCTTGTTTTCGTTGTTTTCGTTAGAGAAACACACTAATTTTATTTTACAAAACAGTATCATGTATACATTCTTATTCTTAACTTATAAGTTATATAATAAGTATCCTAACTTATTATGATAATACATGTAGTTACATCTATAGTGTATCGAATTCTTTGTTAACCCGAAGGAACCACCGAGTCTCCCATTTCGTAGACGGACGTTACGTCCTCTGGACCCAAGCTAGGGACCCAGGCCTTCTAGGGGACCTCTTCCTTTACCGTTGGGTTAGGTCATGAGAACGGTACCCCAGTGTTTCTCAGCCTGTGCTGACTTGCTGAAATGATTACTTCAGTATTCATTTAGGTAAAGATGTTTGTACATTTTCTCAAGGAAAAAATACATTCATCTACTGTCAATTTACTGTCAAAAGAAGAAAAAAGGAAAAGAATATGGTAAATAAATAATAATGATGATAGGAGTTAATCTCAGATGTCTTATATGAACCCTTTCACCACCACTCATAAGAACAGGATAAAGATGAAAGTTTCCATTAATGAAATCGTAAAATGGTTATTCAAATAAAGTACTTCCAAAAGCATTCGATCTTATAAATCAATATTTTAAGGAAAAATAAAGACCAAGATTAGTACTTACGTACCACTTTAAAAAATCGTTCACTAAAAAATTAATATTAAAAATGAAATAAAATGAAATGTTATGACATAACCAAAACGGTATGTAACTGTACTTAGGTGGTACCCACATGTACACTAGGGTTTGTACTTGGGGGGAGGGAGAAGGGAGGGGTGTTGTAGGGAGACCCAGTAGGGGCACGTGGTCGGGGTTCGTACGACATAGGACGTAACCTGTATCTGACCACTAAGTAAAGAATGTACTATCATATGTACAAAGTTACGGTAAGAGGGTTTAGTAGGGTGAGAGAGGGAGAGGGAGAGGGAGACTCAGGTTTTCAGGTGATATGTGTTGACACAGAGAAAACGACAAAACGTATGTCCCAGTAGTAACGGTAGAAAGATTTAAGGTATATATACACAACCATATGACATAACCACAAAAAGAAAGACCGAATAAAGTGAGACATATTAGCCGAGGTCAAAGTAGGTAGAGTAGTCTTGAAGAAAAATTACCGACTCATTATGAGGTAACACATATACATGGTGTCGAAAGAATAGGTAAGTAGACGACTACCTGTAGATCCAACAAAGGTACAGGACCGATAATATTTGTCACGACGCTACTTGTAACCCCATGTACACAGAGAAAGTTAAGACCAAAGGAACCACACATACGGGTCGTCACCCTAACGACCCAGTATACCGTCAAGATAAACGTTAAAAAATTCCTTAGAGGTGTGACAAAATAACCTCCTTTCTAAAAATTAGATGACTCCGCTAGTATTGTCTAATAAGGAAATGAGAGAATTACAATTTGGTAGGAACGTAGAGACAGTTTAGTATGAATAAATTTTACATAATAAAAATATGTAACCATCTAAGTCAAACGACCATAAAAAGAAAAGAAACCGAGTTTTTCTTCTAATTAAAGGGAAAGAACAAGAATTAAACATAATTATTCTTATATACTCGAAGTATTTTAATAGGTTTATTACATGATAAAAAGAAAACAATGAAATTGTTTAATGATGTTCGAATCACTGAATTTGTTATATTCGAATAATAGAATGTTAAGATATTCGATCTTAAACTTGTACCCAAAGTAACCGATGATATTTTTAAGAATTTCTCTACCCTTATGTTCTGATGGAATGTACAGAGAACTCTTTGGACATACGTCCTATTCTTCGTTGTCAATCTTGGTCTGTACCTTGTTACCTGACCAAGTTTTAACCCTTTTCACATGTGGTTCACATGGGATGAGTAAGTTAAAGATACGTGTCATGTAGTACGCTTTACGGCCCGACCTACTTAGTGTTCGACCTTAGTTCTGACGAACCTCTTGATAGTTATTGGAGTCTATACGTCTACTATCGCGAGATTACCATCTTGAGTTTTTCCTTGATTTCTCTGAGCTATTTCCGTTTTCTCCTTTGACTTTTTCGACCGAATTTTAAGTTGTGAGTCCTTCGATTCTAGTACCGTATACCAGGGTAGTGAAGTAGTATTTATCTACTCCTTTTTCACCTATGACATCGTCTAAAATAAAAGAACCCGAGTTTTAGTGACACCTGTTACTGACATCAGTACTTTAATTTTCTGTAAACGAGGAACCTTCTTTTCGATACCGGTTGTATCGTATAATTTTTCGTCTCTGTAGTGAAACGACTGTTTCCAGACACATCAGTTTTGATACCAAAAAGGTCATCGGTACATACCTGTACTCTCAATCTGGTTTTTCTTCTGACTCGTGGTTTCTTGACTACGAAAGTTGGACACCACAACCTCTTCTGAGGACTCTCTTCTGATGACTCTCTACTGAAGAGTCCGATCTCTTCTGAGGACTCCAGTTTGGTCAGTTAGGATTTCCATTGGTTGGGACTTATAAGAAACCTTCAGGACTACGACTTTGATTTCGAAGTTATGAAACCGGTGGACTATGTTTCTGGGTCGAGTAACCTTTTCTGGGACTACGAACCTTACTAACTCTCGTCCTCCTCTTCCCCTGTTGTCTCCTACTCTACCAACCCATCCTACCGGTTGAGTTACCTGTACTCAAACTCGTTTGAAACCCTCTACCATCTCCTGTCCCTTCGGAACGAGTGACGTCAGGTGACCCAGTGTCTTAGTCTTTGTTGACTCGCTGACTTGTTGTTGTAATATGATTATCTTATACGACTTAAACTGATAAGTAAATACAAATTATCATACAACATATAAAAATATACAAAAATATAATGGTTAATCGTGGGAAAGTAAAGTCGAATATCTTGAGGAAAGTCGAAAAAAGACAGTCCGTCACTTCCACTACTTATTGGAGTCCAAAACAAACAGATCCTTTCAGAAATAAAGAAAAAATAAAGACTCCTTAACGAAACGATTTTCTCAAGAACCACGCGATATTATACGATCTATCTTATCAAAGAAGGTCATGAAACTGATACAGTAAAATAAGAGAGGACCCGACATTTCAATGACTCATTAATTGATCGTCAACATGCCCTCAAGGTAATGTTATATGTTCAAAAAGAGAAAGAATTCACAGAGAGAAACAGAAACTATTTTTATAGTTCCTCCCATAAAAATATAAATAAAACAAACCACTAGATACTGAAAGTTATTAAACGTATAGTTTAAAAGGGGATCTAAACCCTTAAAGGGTCGGTAATAAAGAAATTTATTCGAAAGACGGAGAGGAGAGAGAGAAGAGGAAGACTCAGAGGTTATTAAGAATTTAACTATGAAAACTACTATGGGTTATATAGTGAAGATGAAATAAGAAAAAATAGGAATAAGAACAATAGGAGGTTGACCTAATAAAGTTTAAAGGACATAAACTAGAGTGTCTAAGAAGACAAACTATATAAGACAACAATTAAGAGAGATAACGTAAAAGTAAAGTTATGGATGTTAAAACTTAAAGATACTGTGGAGGTATTAAAGATAGGTCAAGAAAAATAGTACTAAAGATAGAGAAACGACTTTAAGAGCAAAACAAGAATATAATGAAAGGGTTAAAACAACTTGAGAGAAAGATATGAAAGTACATAAAGTAACTTAAAAGAATTTTATCGATAAACTTAAGAAATAGACTATTTTCCGTCTAGAAGTACTGAAACCCAAGTAAATGGTCTTCTAATGACACTAGGGAGCCACCATAGTACAATAAAACTAAAAAGTATAAGAAACATCAAAACACCACAAACAGAAGTATAAACTTCCTTGTCAGTGAAGGAGGTCAGAAATGTCTCACGGAAGTCTTCTATTTATGGAAGGTAACGGGGACGATCTCTAAAACTCCGATAGAGTCTGAAGGACATCCTATGAACGGAGTAAGAACGTAAGATAGAACACCGTCTTATAAATTATAACACCCAAAAGAGACCTACGACGTTATATGGTCCGGTTCACGACTGTCAGAAAGAACAAAAAAGTTTGTACCACGATTTGGACTTCAAACACCAGAGTGGTACCAGGTGTCTAAACTGACTGAAAGACACCTATAAGGAATCGACGGACAGTTTTGAGAGAGAACTGTGACACCTCTGAGATACATATCTCGACTGGTCTCCCGTCCACACATGTACACCACTTCGTATATCTTGCGTTTTCCACGGATATCCCGTCCACCCCGTAGGGGTGCACTCCATCGAGGTCAGTGAACACCTAACGGAAGAACTACCTTAGGGGTTACGTCAATTCTTGGTGTCGGAGAATGTCCGTAGGGAGTAAAATAAGATAAAACGAAATAACGTGAAGTATCTGTTATGTAAAACATTTTTTACTTTTCAAATACCGTTGGAATGTAACCGTCTACTACCAATCGTAAAAAACCATTATTTTGTAAAAATTTAATTCCATACACGTCACAAAGAATTTGTATTACGATAACGTGTGAGTTATCTGATGTCACATCATATTTATGTCGAAAAATACGTGACCATTTCATTTTGTAAGTACACTGAACAAAATACCGTTATAAATGAAATAACACCACCAAACCTTGGTATGGGAGTCATAGAGACTCTATACGGAAATTATAGGAGTCCCCAAGATAGATGGTAAGAGGGACGGAGAAAGGTAGGGCGTCAGTACCAAGTCACGAGATCTACTATACTCTATCTTTAATCAGTAAAACCGTCGTAGGACGTCTCGACTCTTTCGGTCCAAAAGTGAGTGTGTGAGAGAGAAAGGAACTAACTTATTTAGTAACCAGTTTTTTTCTACAAAGAACTAGGATGCGACATGAAAGAACTCCCTTCCCTACATCCATTTCATTTTCACAAAGGGGACGGGTGACGGCACCTAGGTTTATATATGTCTACTTAGGATTGAATTCTACCAAAGTAGACATTCACCTTAGGGATGAATTTTAAAAAGTCAAAATACTACCACGTTTTTGTTGTACGAAAGTCATTTTTGAAATGAAGTTTAAGACTTCTTTTCCCGATCCGACTACTGTTTGCTATAAGAGTACACTCCGACCCATCACTGTCACTTGATGTCGAGGATCAGTCAGTGTACTAGCGTTGTCATTTGTTGGCTATATAAATACCCGTAAGACGTGGGTATGTTGGTAAGACTAAAAGTGGAAATCATGTCGTAAGTTAAGTAATGTGTGTACTCTATCAGTTGTGAAAATAAATTATTATCCAAAACACAATCTACTAAAACGGTTGAGATCCGATTACATTCACGAGACTCATACAAATTCCCCCCAATCCGATTCAATACTACAAACCATCTAATCCACATAATTTGCGTAAAAGTTTAATACCAAGAAAGTCGAGTACTCCCAAATGGTTCTATATTGAGGTAATATTCAGTACCTTCTAGAGATTAAAAAGGAGGTTGTTTTACAACTTTAAAGAAAAACCTTTGGCCCTGAAGGCATCTCCGAGAGAAAAAGTACTCACTAGTAGATGTAATCGTAAGGGGCCCGGAGGACCTGGTATTGACTCTCCCTGACCTCGACCAAATGTCCTGTGACGTCTTAGGTGTCGGTCTTGGTCCCTGGGAGACGGATAATGAACTGTGTTTCTACCTGTTCTGAGGAGAATATAGGGAAGTGTATACCACTGATTGGGGAATCAAAGAAGTTTCCGTGAAATCAAACACCTACGGTCTAAAAGTAACAACTACTTACCTTGTGTTTGTTTTCTGTAGATACGGTGACACTAAGACTGAAATGACGGACATGTGGATAAAATTGATAAAAAAAATATTTGTTGTATACACACTTAAAATGGATCGTAATCACGGAAGTAAAAACAAACAAGTAAATAAAAAAAATAATGACCACCAAGATAAAGGAAATATACATAAAGTTAGTGTTTATACATACTGAACTATAGAGAGAACAAAACAAGATAAAACAGATATAACAAACTAAAAGGAATGATATGACAAAAAATCCTAACTAAAAAATTTTGAGATTTAGGAAGAAAACCTTCAATGTGTGTGAAGTTTATAAAGTCGCCAACGGTAACATGAAAATGGTATCTATGTATTAGTAAGTTTCCAATTAGGATCGGATGTTTGATCCTAAAACCTTGGGAAATTTAGAAGAGTATAGAGAGAAAAACCGAATATACAATAACAGATTATACAAAGATAACCAAAAATTGAAGATTTTAATCTATTGTCCTAACTATTAAGTATAGCAGGGTCTATAAACGGTCAAAGAAACAAGTAATAAGACTAGAGTCTAGAAGGAATAAATTTTTTACGAAAGAGTAAACATTTCATTTGGAGATCGTAAAATACATTATTACGGACAACAACATTCGATAGAGTCCAATACAAATAGACTTTTAAGATTTAATGTCATGAATAAACGTCCTTCGTTTCACGAGAATCAAGAGTAATATCTGTGTAAGACACCGTATTCGTCAGAACAGTAAACCGGTAAAACCAGTTCGTGTAACCAAATTTTACAGTCACGAACTATTCCTACTATCCGTTTGACGTGATTGAGTTAGTGTCACCTCGGGATAACTCGAGAGTTAAATGAGAACCCGACACACACACGTACGCACGTCCGAGTCAGGACAGGTTGAGAAACCCTGGGGCACCTGACATCGGGTGATTCGAGAAGACAAGTACCTCAAAAGGTCCGTTCTTATGATCTCACCCAACGGTAAAGGGTGAGATCTCCTAGAAGGGATGGGTCCCTAGTTTAGGTTCAGAGGACGTAGAGGACGTCATCGTCCGTCTAAGAAATGGTGATCAGATGGACCTTTCAGACGAGAACCCGGTACCCTGTGGTCCACTTGTAAGTTGGAGTCAAAAGACAGTACTGAACCTACAGAAGACTACGTCGTTCGGTATTTAAGACTGTAATGGCCCTAATAGGGTGTCATGAACTTCATAAACTACACTGTATTCCACCACGATATTCACTTCTTCCGGTTTTCGTCTACCGAGTGTAAGAGTCACACAAGTGAGGACGACACGACGGGTTCGCGGGGGTCTGGTGTCGAAATCGGAGTATACCTCAAGAGAGCAAATTATTCCTTCTTGTCATTGTTCGAATTGAATGTTTAGAGAAATATGTCTTACCGACGCGAACGATCTTCATCTGATCACCTTATGATGTCGGGTTAGATCCGAACTGCGACTTCCTATCATCTCTTTTGAAGGAACATCCATCCTTTATAAAAAAAGGTCCTTCCTTTATATAAGGTTTCATATCTGTGAATTTGGAGTCTCTTACTCGATTTCTTACCAAACGGTTCTACCAGTTCCTAAACCTTTCTCATCCTTACCTCTTAACCATTTTTTAACCTTTTGAAAGGAGAGCCTTATTTAGAATACGACTGTTTTATTTGATGAGATGTCTATAGTCAATCGGCAAAATGGGTTCGTAGACGTATTGAGCGGATTACTTAAATAACTGTTTCATCAATACCATCTTCCTCACCTCTATCACCTGTCTACATTTTTGTGTCCTATTGGTAGTAGATTCAACTGTAAAAGGTGGTTAAAGTGGACTATATTATAGTCGATACAGATTGGAATCCGGAAGGTGTACCGGTATATAGACTCATTGTTTAGTGAACTACTGTTTATTTAATGAAGGGTTTTAAAAAGGACAAAATTATCTGTCAATAAAACATATATCAAAAATGAAATAACGGGTAGTGTGAAGATTTTCATCGGTATAGACATAAAATACTTTATAAACGGTGGTATAATAGAATAATAGAGAAGACTAGTTCTTTGAGTACAAGTCTTACTTTCTTCGAGAATAAGTGTCCTAAGTAATCGGAATGGTCCACAGAATAGTAGATCTTTAGTGGATTTGATATCTACTCACCTGTCCTTATGACTTCTGTCGATGTCGTGAACGAACCTTTATGTGTAATTTTACAAGGACTCTATCGTCGTGTACCAAGACATATGAAGTGAGGGGTTTGGTCTTATACACCCAGACCTTTGTAACATATAGTTTTACTCTGACGTGGAGAGTGATAGTGTTGTTTCTGGGTGAGTGTCGCAACTAACGGGACGTCATTTAAGGAGAGACGAGTTTAATCGGTATCGTCTAGGACAGAATGCATTTATTCTCGGGACTGTCTATATCCCGGATTTTTATGTATATGTTTCATAAGACTAATTTACAAAAACCTTAGACACTTACCTTAAAATACTTTGGATTTATTCTATTACATACGTATGTCAAAATATCAATCTCACTGAGTGACCAGTTTAATTTTTTCTTTTGTAAATAATAATCTTTGACACTCGTGTTTAGACCTGTGACCCATACACTGAGTTGTCCTAGAAGAACTCGGAAATAAAGGAATGAAAGAAATGAACTCGGACTCAAAGAAATGTCATAACCTTCTTACAATTAGATCCAGTACAAACACTTTCCTGAACTAAATTCGTGTTCCTGGTACATGAACACACATAGGTTACAGATGGTACAATAGACTGTGTAACACAGTTATTTAGCAACAGGTTGAGTTGACGTTTCAAATCCGTAGTTCTTGTACGATTACTAAGTAAATTGTTTAATGGAATTATTCTGGGATATAAATTAATATTCCTAGATCTATTTCTCTCCTCTTCCGTTACCGTTGGGTGAGGTGCTGAGAACGGACCTTTTAGGGTACCTACCTCCTCGGACCATCCGACGTCAGGTACCCCAGTGCTTCTCAGCCTGTGCTGACTCACTGAAGTGAAAGTGAAAAGTGAAAGTACCTAACCTCTTCCTTTACCGTTGGGTGAGGTCACAAGAACGGACCTCTTAAGGTCCCTGCCCTCTCGGACCACCCGACGGCAGATACCCCAGCGTGTCTCAGCCTCTGCTGACTTCGCTGAATCGTCGTCGTCGTCGTCGTCGTCGTCATCCATTTCTCTTGTACAAAGAACGTATGTCCGTTGTTTTATGGTAGTCAAAATGACTCAATTCCGGTATTCCTTGAATGAACCTTCAACATACAGGTCCAGATATACAGTCGACCGTCAACTCATTCAGACACTCTAGTAGTACTTTAGACACATTGTTTCCTTCGTCTTTGTTTGTCCAAATCTGATCACCTCCTTTCAATTCTATTTCGTCACTGTTGACTTATTTCTTAAATACCCTACTGACTTTACATTTTACCCTATAAATAATTCCGGAAAAGACACATTTCAAACCATATTTGGGACAGAAGAGAAAAGACCTTAGACTGTTTATTTTAGATGTATCGAGTGATTACTAAACTATCACCTAAATTAAAGTCTCCGGTACTACTTTGTGGTTTAGGTCAAAGTGTCAAACCCCTTTGTTCTTCGACAAATTCTATACTGTGAGTGGATCTCCTATGTGTAAATTTGACAACGAATACCTACCCGAGGTCTTGTGGAAGTATTTACGTACGTTTAAAGATTAATTATCTCGTTGACCCCCTCAAATATAAAATATCGGTAATTTGTATTTTTTTAATCATATAAATCATATAAATAATGTTTTATAGAAGTTACATATTGTAACTAAAATCTTAATTAAACAGACGAATGAGTTAGGTAAAGTTTCATAGACTTTATTACCTTTTTCATTCTCTGAAATAGAAGAACCCGAGGTTTTAGTGACGTCTAATACTGACGTCGGACTTTAATTTTCTGCGAACGAGGAACCTTCTTTACTATACTGGTCGGATCTGCCGTATAATTTTTTGTCTCTATAATTAAATGATTGTTTCCAGGTAGATCAGTTTCGATACCAAAAAGGTCATCAACACATACCTATACTCTCGACTTGATATTTCTTTCGATTCACGGTTTCTTAACTACGAAAACTCGACACCACAACCTCTTCTGAGAACTCTCAGGGAATCTGACGTTCCTCTAGGTTGGTCAGGTAGGATTTCCTTTAGTCAGGACTTATAAGTGACCTTTCTGACTACGATTTCGACTTTGAGGTTATGAAACCGGTGGACTATACCGGAAAGTAAACTTTTCTGGGACTAGAAACCTTTCTAACTTCCGTCCTCCTCTTCCCCTACTGTTTCCTACTCTACCAACTTACCGTAGTGACTGAGAGACCTGTACTCAAACTCATCGAGACCCTCAACCACTACCTGTCCCTTCGGACTACACGACGTCAGGAACCCCAGGGTTTCTCACCCTGTATTGGCTCGTTGACTTGACTTGACGCCCTCTGTATTAAGTATATGATATGTTAAATGGGTAAATTACACACATTAAATTACGGAAGTTCATAAAGTATCTAAACACGTTGGTAGGAGTGTTTGTTTTAAATCTTATCGAAACTGGAGAGACTTTCTTTGGTGTTTAGAAAACGGAGGGGTACTGTGGGGATAGACAGTCGTTATTGATTAGAATAATACTAAAACATATAAACAGACAAGACCTATAAAGTTTATGTGACTTAGTCTGTTCTACACCAATGTACAGTGACAGAAAAAAGTGAATCATATTACAAAAGTTAGTAGAACAACATCACAAATAGTCATAAAGTAATGGAAAATTACCTTTTATTATAAGGTAACATACCAATACGTTGTATGATAAATAGACAAGAAACCAACTATCTTTAAAACCAACAAAGATGAAACCTGATAATACTCATTACGACAATACTTGTAAACACATGTGTAAAAACACATTTATTAACAAAAATGATAGAACCCACTTTCACAACTGAGTATGCCATGGGATATAAATGTAAAAATTCCTTAAAAGTATAACGAAAGGTTTCACTGACGTTATAAAACAAGATGATTCTCTTTACAGACTCCTAAGGTTAAAGAGGTATAGGAGTTGTAGTGAACAATGACAGACAGAAGAAGTAATATCGAGGGTATTAACACCCTCACTTTACCATAGAGTAACACCAGAACTAAAGGTAGAATAATTACTAATTACTATAAATCATATAGAAGTGTACGAAAAACCATTAAACTATAGAAACCTTTTATAGACAAGTCAAAGAAAAGGTAAAAATTAACTCGATAAACATATAAATAATAACTCAACATTCTCAAGAAACGTGTATGATCTATGTTCGTATAGTCTATACTAAATCTTTATAAGAGAAAATAAAAGACCTACTATAGTAAACATCGTGTTTTGTTAAAAAATTTTAAAACTACACTAAGTTACATACACAAATAAAAGAAAAAAACGACTACGAAAATCACAACACAGTTTCTTTGGTGACAGATAGAGTTTCAATTTTCTAAATAGGGGTATAAAAAACGGTTCCTACCTTATGAAAATATAAATTAAAACACTAGATCCAACTCAATTATAAAAACATACCATACCCCAACTCCAAGTTAAAGTAAGAAAACGTATACCAATAGGTCGATAAAATCATGGTAGATAACTTTTTTCATCAGGGGTAAATTGACAGAACCGTAGGAACAGTTGACTGGTCTTTACATTCTTAAATAAAGACCTGAGAGTGAAGACAAGGTGACAAGATATATAGATTACAGTCATGGTGTAAAAGAACTAATGACATCGAAACATGATTTAAAACTTTATCCTTTCATATTCAGAAGATTGAAACAAGAAAAAGTTTAACAAAACCGACAAGACCTAAGTAACGAAAAAATTATATTTGAAATAGAAATCTAACAGTCAATGATGTGTTTTCTTAGATCCTAAAACTATGTTTAGCGTGACTTAGAAATCTAGTGAAACTCTTCACGACAGTAAAATTGCTATAATTTAAAAGACTAGGTGCTTGTACTTTACGGAAAGAGAAAGAAATCTAGAAGAAAGTTGTTACAAAACAGTGACAGTCACAAGTTTACAACTTAAAGAAAACAATTGAAATAAACATAAAACAAAAAAGTACGATAATATTCACTTTAATAAAATTAAAAAACTTATAATTAGATCATATATCTTTATAAATAAAAGACATATAAATAGAAAATGGGACTTCATTTAGGACAATTCAAACGAATAATCAGGATTATGAAAGTTATCTCATTAATCTTACCAATATGTGTTCAAGTACGGTATACGTTTATCTTGTTTAAAATGAAGAAAGATTAGACCTAAACAAAAAGAAATAGAACGGATTAACGTTTCTGGAAATTATGTTAAAAATTAAATGTACCGTTCTCACCTAGAAGAACTGAACGACGGTTAAAATTCACTTTTTGTAAGTCAAACAGTTATAAAACACCGATACCCAAAAAACATCTATAGGAAATAGTCTAACTTCTTCAACAATAAGTCAGGATGAAACAACTCGTAAAAAGAGTACTCCTATAAACGACTTGATAAACTCCATCAGTAAACAAAAAAGATGAAATAGATAACCGTCCCGTATAAAATAAGAAAACAAAATTCGATAATTTTGTCGAAGTTGAAAACGTTATTCAAGGTGAACCAGTACTACACATTTGGATAAATACTTAACAACCTAAACCAAACGATCATAAAAAATTTCAGTAAGTTAGTTCGTTATTTAATTTTCATCAGACGATATATATTTCCCACTTTAATACTACTTTGAGTACGTATTAGGAAAGGAAGTACTCAAGGAACAAGTCGACCCCTCTGTCTAAAGTAAGTTTGTCAGTGTGTTTAATAATGATCAATGATTACTTTTGTTTATCATATTTCCCTTTATTGTACCGATAGTCAAGTCAAGTCAACGAGTCAGCACTGACTGAGAAACACTGGGGTACCCGACGTCGTGCGGTCCGGAGGGACAGGTCGTGGTTGAGGACCTCAAATGAGTTTGAGTACAGGTAACTCAACCACTACGGTAGGTCAGAAGAGTAGAAAACAGTAGGGAAAGAGGACGGAAGTTAGAAAGGGTCGTAGTCCCAGAAAAGGTTACTCAGTCAAGAAGTGGAGTCCACCGGTTTCATAACCTCAAAGTCGAAGTCGCAGTCAGGAAGGTTACTTATAAGTCCTAACTAAAGGAAATCCTAACTGACCAACCTAGAGGAACGTCAGGTTTCCTGAGAGTCCTCCGATATACACTCAAATTTTGTTTCTCTCTCTAGGTTTAACTTTATAAAAGAAAAGGATATTATATTTTCTATAAATCAAAGATTGTTCCTTTACTTTCTCGTAAGATCTTTAAGGTCTTCGTGAGACCCTTCCTGTTGTCTTATAAACTCTTCTGATATGTTTATACTAGTAAAAATCTCTCTATACCTTTTTACGAACTTTGGATCTGTTTTCGGTGTAATAGGTCCAAGAAGACTCGGTAAAAAAAAAATTTAAAAGTTAGAATGGGTTCTCGTCATTCTTCGATAACTATTCAAAATTCGATCACTTTATTATACTAGTCTAAAAGTAAAAATTTCCTATTGTGTCTGACGGAACATCTTTTACCTGACTCTCTTCCTAAATTACTATTAGTCCTTCAATAAGACCTGCGACTACCATCATCATCTCCTTTTTCCACGGTGGACTATAATGGTGTCCGACCACCGTCTCCTCAAAGCCCATATTCCTTGACATTCTCAAGAGATCAATTAAAATACCGGTTTCGACAGACAGTGTATGATTCACCGATTATGGACAGTTCTTGATGATTAGCAAAATTAGGGGAAGTATCGACACACTTTTCCCACCACAGTGGTGAGTGACACAATCTCCGCTCCGCTGAAGTTAAGTGTCTTCATTTCTTGAAAAGGTTAAAGTATCTCAATCTTCCGCTGTCTCGATCCTAAACGTTTTTTCCTTGATACTTTATTTCTACTTCAATATGGTGACCGAAAAATTTGTTAATGACGTTACATAATTTTACATATTAAACGTCTTAAATATTGTAAGTTTTTTATGAACGTGGGTCTAATAAGTATGAAATCTCGAAATACAGTATACCTCTATTATATTACTATAGATTCTTTATACATTTTTAAATATGTTTCTTAATATATGATGGTAACATATCATGGTTTGACACATTACTCCACTTACCTACTCGAGGTAAATTCCTTTTTATGAAGGTCTAATTAGATTACAAAAGATTTCTTGTACACACAATAACTCTAACTAAAAAGTATGAAGACGAAAATGTTATACCAAAATCAACAAAATTACAAATATTTAATCGATTATGATAATAATAAAATCTTCGTTTAATAAGGACCAAAAACAACAACAAAACTTATTAAACACAACGGTCCCGTTTAAAGTCATTCGTTCCTTAAATAAAAGAATAGTGTTTAAGATCAAATATTATAAAACTTAAATATTTTAGTGTAAAAGTTACTACTTTTGATTAAAAATATTTTCTCGTTACTTTTTAAATAAAATTTTATGTAAACCAACGTGTATACAAACCTTATTTTAACAACAAAATTTACTGAATTAATCTTGTCAAACAGTATGAATGACCTTTAACCATATTACCGTAACGAAATTGGTGGGTTGAGTAAGTGTGTGTTTTGTCTTACACTCTTTGTGATAAAACTTGGAAACATGAAGACACAGAAAGTCCCGTCAAAATAGACAGAATAATAGAAGTTCCATGACCAGTGATATTTTAACTCTATAAGTCTTTCTACAATATGATCTTGTATTTATTTCCAGTCGATGAGTCAACTCATTTTATTAAAGATAATTTACAAATCATACACGTTCGGGACAAATAGATATTTAATCTTTAAAAAGACTTCTCTCAAACTAAAGATTACAACTTAAAGAATAAGGTACAAAACTCGATTTACGGGTATCTACCGGTTATCTGACCCGTGAAACAGGTTATACTCTTCTTTGTGTGACATCAAAAGTGTCTCAGAGTAATATGTACCAAGATCTCCCGAAAAGTGGTCGTTGAACTAACGAAGTTCCATTGATAAGTGTAGAACGAAAAGAGAGTCACACAGGAGGATATGATGTATGAGACTCTTTTAATCCGATAAAGTAGAAAGAAGTTATGTTGGGTATAAAAAGAATAAACAAAAGTGACCTCCTATGGTGACGGCATAGAGTTGTTGGGGTGAACAGGTTTTAGAAAGGTTTGAAGTTCATCATCGAAAGGTTTGTGTGATTTGAAGGGTATTGGGTTTGGGATTACCTCTATTAAAACAGAGAGAAGTATAAAGGTATCATTAAGACAAAGAAGGGATACCGGAAGATAATATCGATAAATATATGAACTGATTGACTGCATGAGATACTCTAATATTTGAGGAAACACTGGTTAAGAAAGAATAAAAGTATAAAATGGAGAAACAGAGTTTGTCAAGAACCACGTATCGCGACAGTTTTACTTAACGGAAATGTCTATCTCAATGACCATCCGAGTTCGAGTACTACGTATATTACTCACTCACTCACTGAGTATCTCGGTTGTCTTCCTCTTTTCGGACGACGAGGGTCGAAAATTATCACGGGATCTCTACGTAAACTTCTTTCTGAAGGAGAATATCGTCAAAGAATGAACAGTTTTCTTTTTTTCCTTCATCTCCTTTTTAGGTTCCCTCAATTCTTAAAACTGGGTCTTTTTGTCGTTACCGTGATTTTGTCTTGACTCTATTCTGATTCTTACTTTATTAGTCACGTAGAGGGGTTAATTTCGACTCTGAAAGGTGGTTTGTGGAGAAAGCGGTAAAGGTTACCTTTAGAAACTACGTATCGATTACACCCACAATTCACAAGTCCCGATTGACACGGCTTCACGTTCCTCGTAGAAGGTACCGAAACACCCTCCATCGGAATACAGAAGTGGTTTATATAAGCTACTTCCTCAAGCCCCTTAAAAAGATCTGCTGAATTACTAAGATAGGTGTTGGATTATAAGAAACTCGCACGACAAAAGGTATTACGTAGTCTACTGAAAAGACAGGGATAGAGGGAATGGAAAGTGTCATCGACGGTTGACTGAAGGTTTATCGTTGTGGACGAGAAACGAACTCCCAAACGACACCGACGGACTCGGGAGAGACAAACACATGTTTCTTCCAATCTTTACGACCACTTAGTTACCAGGTGTCTTTATTAGAAGTTAGTAGTTGACGGTCCTCGATCAAGAATTATGGGTCGAGAGAGGAGAGTCTCCACCGTTAGTGTACCCTAATTCAATGATACCATCGGGTAAATTATTACACTATGAAAAAACCGAAGGAATGGAAAAGAAATAGTAAAGGAGTGAGGAGACAAGTACCAATGACCCTAGTGAAGGGTTTATTTGATAGACGTATACTGAGAATAAAGTTCAGACGAGGATCTTGGATTTGATTCTGTGAATTAGTTTTTAACCAAATGTAACAAATTTGAGACTTGTGACTGAAGGAAGGAAATACTCACTTAAACTGTAGTGTATTTTTACAGATTCAGTAAAAATCTACAGTGTACGATTCATTATTAGTTTCGAGAGTATTACAAAGAAGCAGAAAAATACAGAAACAATAAAATTAAAATTAATAAATTTTTTCACACTTGAAACCTCAATTTCAGTTTATTGTCTAAATCGAAAATGATTCACAGTGGTCTAATAAATGAAGTAAGAAGACTTAGAGTAAAATAAGAGTTTCTTTACTACCATGATATTGAGAGAGTGTCACTTTCATATATTTTATTTATAAAGTCTACAGCTGTGACATGGTAAGTGTGATTACGGTTAGTATACATGAAAGGAAAGGAGGACAAGAATGAAACCAGACGGAAAAGGAGGAAAGGAACTAGTTGGAAACAAAAAGAAGACATTTATAATTAACTTGTTTTCAGTTTTATGAATTTATGTCAAAACCACTCCGTTGATTGGTGAGTTCCGTGAATCTTTTACAACTGTCATGTACAGGGAGTTTGACCGTTAAGACTAAAATATAAACAACTACAAGAGTGATTTATATTCAGAGATGGACTTTAAGTAAGTTGTTGTCAACGGAACGTGTTTTTGTGTAGGTAGATCATATCTATATCAAGTAGGTTCTCGACGAAAAATGTGGGTGATGAAAAACCGTCGAGTGTGAAGTGAGGTAGAGTGTATGAGTCGTGTAAATGGTGTGTAGGAATCGTGTGTTTCATAAAGGGGACTTCCTAAAGGAAGGAACTTCGAGGTACAAGATCTGAAAAGGGAGGTGAGGAGAGGGAGTAGAACCAGATAAGATTGTGAGGAACTTCAGACCTGTTAATTGAACTGACTAGACTATTTGGTCAAATTCTGTTTTATGAGAAAGTTTATTGTAAGTACAGAAATAAACCCAAAATGATTGAGACTCCTTGATTCTCTTAAAATTGGTATCTTCTCTGAGAAATTCCCTCGATTTAAACCTGTACTTCGATAAAACGTGTAAAATTTGAGGATAGGGTATCAACTGATAATAAGGTCGTCTTATATTAAATTCGAGATTCTGAGGACCTATTATTGTAGAGAGGGTAAGAGAACTGTAAAATCGTTAATAGTTGTCAGAAAGACAGTCATACAGTATGTGGAACTGAAATTTTTACTCTTAGAAGAATAATTACTAGATATATTGTTTATGAAGTTTTGTGATAACATAACTGTTGTAAAAGGGTCTGTAATTTTCAGTCTTTTATTTCTAAGGGTATGAGATTCTCGTATCCATTATTAAAACTTTAGCTTCTTATCTTTGTGCTACAACAATATTCAACTTCGAATATGTACTGAATTAAAGGTTTCTTAAAAAATACCGGGTTTGTAGGATTATATCAAGGTTTTACAATTGTATTCACCTATAATCCTGTCAATTCTTGTTTGATATGACTCATATAACTTTGACCCCGTTACGAACTTATGTTCCTCCCATAAACCTATACGTTACTCTTTCCTCTACCCGTCGGACGACGATTCAGTGAAGTCAGCACAGGCTGAGGCACACTGGGGTATCTACCGTCGGGTAGTCCGAGGGGGCAGGGACCCTAAGAGGTCCGTTCTTGTGATGTCACCCAACGGTAAAGGAAGAGGTTACGTACTTTCACTTTTCACTTTTACTTCAGTGAGTCAGCACAGGCTGGGAGTCGCTGGGGTACCTGACGTCGGATAGTCCGAGGAGGTGGGTACCCTAAAAGGTCCGTTCTCATGACCTCACCCACGGTAACGGAAGAGGCTACCCGTCGGATCCAACCCTCTTGGTGACCTCGTCATAGGATCTGGGACTCCAATGGATATGACCTCTCACTTCACTGGGTAGACTTGCTTCGTCTCAAGGTTGTAACTCTTTATTTATTGGACTCACGCCGGTCTAAAACGAACTAATAAATCTCTCCATACACACGGACGTCCAATACTATAAAACACAATTCTATATGTCCTTCAGTGACCTGTATGTAACATACATAAAGACCTAGTTTTGAAAATGAGTATAGATTCCCTTTCTATTTATTGTGGTTTTGGTTTTTGATCTAGTTCTTATACAACCTTCTAAGTTTACATTGAGTCTTCTTTCTGGATTCGACGTTTATCTCTAAACTCGACATAACTGACATTTCTCCCGTCTTATGGTTTCTTAACTACGGAAGCTTGACACCACGACCTCTTCTGAGGACTTTCAGGACACCTGTCGTTCCTCTAGTTAGGTCAATTAGAATTCCCTCTAGTTGGGACTTATAAGTGACCTTCCTGACTACAACTTCGAGGTCATAAAAACCAGTAGATTACTCTTGTGTACTGAGTAACCTTTTCAGGGACTACAACCCTTTCTAACTCCCGTCTTCCTCTTCTCCCATAGTCTCCTACTCGACCGACATACCGTAGTGACTACTTATTTGAACCCGTTTGAAGTCCTCTACGACTTCCTGTCCCTCCGGACCACACGATGTCAGTTACCCCAGTGTCTCAACCTGTACTGACCCGTTAACTTGTTGTTGTAGGATAACCATCGATTTCTGGTTCGACATTCACTTTAGTAGTTTGTATCACAAATCTCATTCTGTCAGTCTCAAACCACTGTTTGTCTTGTTCTTGACATGTATTTTCGCGAACTCTCATTAAACATCTTCACATCCCACTAGTTTCTCTCTTTACAACACCTCCGACATCAAAGTTTCTTCCTTAACAATGGTGATAGTTTATTACATCTCAAGTTCACTCTATGTCTGATTTTCCATAGAAAATATAAATTAAGAAACAACAACAAGTAAACGATTCAACACAGACTGAGAACCGTTGGGGTACTTGACGTCGTGTGGTCCGAGGGGACAGGAAGGGGTAGAAGACCTCAAGCGAGTCTGACTACAGGTAGCTCAGTCACTACGGTAGGTCGGTAGAGGAGGACAACGGGGGAAGAAGAAAATGGAATTTAGAATCACCAATCGTTACAAACTGTCTCATTAAAGTCCTTTTACCGTTCAATCCTTCATACTAATCACAAGAAAAGAATAGAGAACTTTCACCGAGTACACAACTGACTTGAGAGAGAATCCTCTATGAGAGACCACGGGATTTTCACAGTAATTTTGACGAAAGAGTTGGTGGGACCATTAGACGACAATACCACTAGAAATTGTATAACGTCCTTTTGGACTTGTTTTTAAAAACCGGTTGGGTTATATATGGACAAGTTCAACTGATAAACTGTCGTTTTTCATCCCTCTTCTAAAAGTCCTTACTAGGATTATACTCCTTTGGTCGTACACCTCGTTCTGAAGTCCGAGATGATGTTTCGGTGTCAGTAGTTTTGTCATACCATGACCGTGTTTCTGTTTGTATATCTAGTTACCTTGTTTTATCTTTCGGGTCTCTATTTAGGTGTGTGTATACCTGTGGAATAGAAACTGTTTCCTCCGTTCTTATATGTTACCTCATTTCTGTTAGAGAAATTGTTCACCACGACCCTTTTGACCAGTTGGTGAACATTTTCTTACTTTGATCTAGTGAAAGATTGTGGTGTGTGTTTTTATTTGAGTTTTACCTAATTTCTAGATTTACATTCTGGTCTTTGATATTTTGAGGATCTCCTCTTGTATCCGTTTTGTGAGAGGCTGTATTTAGTGTCGTCCTAGGAGATACTAGGTGGAGGGTCTTAAGACCTTTATTTTCGTTTTTATTTGTTTACCCTAGATTAATTTTAATTTTCGAAGACGTGTTGTTTCCTTTTATATTCGTTCCACTTTTCTGTCGGAAGACTTACCCTCTTTTATTATCGTTTACTTCGTTGACTGTTTGTTGATTAGAGTTTTTATATGTTCGTTGAATACGTCGAGTTAAGGTCTTTTTATTTGCTGGGTTAGTTTTTTACCCGGTTTCTTGATTTATCTGTAAAGAGGTTTCTTCTGTATGCCTACCGATTGTTTGTGTACTTTTCTACGAGTTGTAGTGAGTAATAATCTCTTTACGTTTAGTTTTGGTGTTACTCCATGGTGAAGTGTGGTCAGTCTTACCGACGCTAGGTTTTTAGACGTTCGTTATTTACGACCTCTCCCACACCTCTTTTCCCTTGGGAGGATGTGACAACCACCCTTACGTTTGATCATGTCGGTGATACCTCTTGTCACACCTCTAAGGAATTTTTTAACGTTTATCTTGATGGAATACTGGGTCGTTAGGGTGAAGGCCCGTATGTGTGGCTCCTTTGGTCTTAACTTTCTCTGTGTACATGGGGTTACAAGTAGCGTCGTGACAAATATTATCGGTCCTGTACCTTTGTTGGATCTACAGGTAGTCGTCTACTTACCTATTCTTTCGACACCATGTATATGTGTTACCTCATAATGAGTCGGCAATTTTTCTTAAGTAAACTTAGTCAAGACTACTCTACCTACTTTGACCTCGGCTAATATGTCTCACTTCATTCGGTCTTTCTTTTTGTGGTTATGTCATATGATTGTGTATATATACCTTAAATCCTTCTACCGTTACTGCTGGGACATACGTTCTGTCCTTTTTTCTGTGTCTACACATATTGCCTGAAAACCTGAGTCTCCCTCTCCCTCTCCCACCCTACTAAACCCTCTTACTGTAAGATTGTACATATGATAGTACATTCTTAACTTATCGGTCAGATACAGACTACGTCCTTTTTTTTTTTTATTTCCTATTTATATAGATTTTTTTTTTATTTATTTTATTTCCGGGTTCCCGTTCCTAGAACCGTACTCGAGATAGTCCGTAACTGTTCAGACAGAGGTTCCTTTTTATCAGGAGAGTTTTACCAATAGTCCTAGGTTCCGTCTTTCTTTAATGAAAGAACCATCCCCGCCCTTTGAGAAAGTCTTTTTATCCGTTTCTATATCACGTTCATAACATGAGTACTCGCAACAATTCGACAATCAAACTCTCGACACCAAATCCGAAGATGAGGGATCCTATTGAAATTCAATCTATAGGACAAAATTTTCAATCTTAGATTTTTAAAGTAGTATGTTGAGTTACCAAAAGTTTCCATATAGTAAAGATAAAATTTATGTTAACGACACAGTGAAAATTTTTACATAGGTTTTTGTCATGTTTTTTGACAAAAACTGTCAATAAAAAAAACGACAGTTTATCATGTCATAGAGTTTTTTGATTTTTATTTTTGACGGTATACTGGGTCGTTAACGTGAGAACTCATTCATTTACTTTTTTGTTTTTGTGATTAAACTTTTCTACGTACGTGGAGTCAAAGTACCTTCATAATAAACGTCCTATACCTTCGTTGGATTCACAGGTAGCTGTCTGTTTACTTATTTCTACATCATATTTTCCCTTACAATGAGTCGGTACTCGTCTTATTTTGTAACGGTAAACGTCGTTGTACCTTCCTGAACCTCCGGTAATACGATTTACTTCATTCAGTCTGTCTCTTACCTTTTATGATATACTATAGTGAATATACACCTTGCATTTTTTATGTTACTCGATTACTTATTTTCTTTTTATTCGCCTGAGTAACTATGTCTCTTGTTTGGTCACCAGTGGTCACCTCTCTCCTTTCCCTCCTCCCCGTTGTACACCCTCCCCTCATTCTGTCTGTTTGATAATCCATATTTTATTTAATCATCTTATATACCATATTGTACCCCTTAAATCGGTTATAAAATATTATTGATATTTACTTCGTATTAGAAATTTTTAATACTTAGTCATATAATATATGGACATTGAATATATTACCTAGAAGGGGTCACCAAATCTCCATTTCTTAGGTAGATGATTACGTCCTCTGTATTCAAACTAGAGACCCAACCCTTCTAGGAGACCTCTTCCTTTACCGTTAGGTGAGGTCATAAGGACGGACCAATTAACGTACCTGTCTCCTTGGACCACCCGATGTCAGGTACCTCAGTGTTTTCTTTTCCTGTGTTGAATCACTGATTTTATTTGTTTGTTTTGTATATTATAATATATCGTCGATATGGAGTTATTTTTAATTTTTTCTTTTAGGGTTTCCTCATACTTATATTAGTGTTACTGTGGTAATAGGGTATTAAGTCAATTTCTATATGTTTGTATGAAAAAATTATAAGTTTTTTAGACTAACGAAAAAGGAATCACTTTAATATAAAAGTAAGTTAAAATGGATGTCTAAAGGTAAGAGTACATAAAAATACGAACTTACATAAATAATCTGTGATATAGTATAAAGAGACGTCATTTTTCCGTAGTAGTTTTTCTGTAAATAAATGTTAAAAGAAACTTGTAGTTAACATTCACAGATTTTAAAGAAGACCTTAATTAATACAGCGTTTTTAATAGTAATTGTTAACAAGTCCTGTTATAATATTTAGTAACATTCATTGTTAGTATTCCTCTTCTTTTACCGTTCGGTGAGGTCATAAGAACGGACTTCTCAGGGTCCCTGTCTCCTAGGACCGCCCGACGTCAGGTATCCCAGCGTGTCTCAGTCTGTACTGACTTCGCTGAATCGTGTTGTTAACATTTCGTATTTTTTTATCTTTACGATGACCTTTACTTAGATGATTACTCTGTCTACCCTTCTTCCAACACCATAGAACTAATTCCTCCAAAAAGACATCCTAGACCCTCGTACAGACGTAAAGACCTTTTACGTTACACGTTATGACCCCTTCCCCTTTCCTCACCTCTTTGTTTTTTTTTTTTTTTTTTCTTTTTCTTCTTCCTTTCCTTTTCCACTAACGGATTCCCATCGACCCTTTCCTCTTGTCTATACAGGGGAAATATTGCTCGTAAAAGGGGCCTTTCTCTTATGTGTCTTAAACTCCGAGACCTTTAGTTAAAGGAATTAGTATAGGAATGTGTGTGAATTCCAGAGAGAAATACACGGGAGTCCCGGGAGGTGAATTTTTCGTAAAGTTCAATTTCTCATTTTGAGAAGACTTTTCTCTCAAAAGAAAAGGTTGAGTGGGAAGGGTAAATCCTTTATTTCAGACAGAAAACAGTTATCACAAAGACCGTGTCCTCTACATTATGTATACTTGACAATAAAGTTCTAGGTAATATCCTAACAAAAATTGAATGCATTTCCATAATCCCTTAATAAGGTAAGGGAATAAGGTAAGATTACGAACTTAAATAAAGGAATGAGTTCACCGTCGTACCGAAATAATTTTTCTGAGACAACTTTTTAGGTGGTTTCCTAATACGTTTTCTGAACCCATCCGTTTTGTTTGTCCACGGTCCCAAGGGTACCCGTGTAACAATGACGGTACGTCATCTTGAGATACTTTTTCGTCCGTACCCTCACTTCCATCCTTCTTCCTCACCCCGACCCGAAACTCACCTCCATTCTTAGTCTTCCGAAACCATACTCAAAGGGACCACCGAGTCTGTCATTTCTTGGGCGGACGTTACGTCCTCTGGACCCAAGTTAGGGACCCAGTCCTTCTAGGGGACCTCTTACCATACCGTTGAGTGAGGTCATAAGAACGGACCTCTTAGGGTACGTGCCTCCTCTGACCGTCCGGTATATCAAGTCCCCCAGTACTTCTCATCCTGTACTGACTGTCTGTTTCGTATGTTTGTTCAAGAGTTCTTTCTGGGTATCCTAATATGGATTCACAGTTCGATGATCGGTACTTTTGTCAATTCCTCTTTATAAATTGGGAAACTTCGTTTTTCGTACATTTTACTACTCCTTAAAATGTATATCGGTGACTATAAATTCTGTAAATGAATCATCGTTTTCCTTCCCACTAGAGTATAAACCCCTTACTGTAAATCCCACTCCGATGTGACAGTTTTACATATGTCTTCAGTAAAATGTTTTTATCCAAATTAAAAACATACTGAAACAACTTGGAACAAAGTTACTGCACCACTTCTTTTGTATAACAGACCACAAAAAGGTTTCTTCTGATCGTATTATTTACATTTTACAACGACGACTGTAATCTTGAGTACGTAGGGTGTGATCACTTTCCTTTTTTTTTTATTGGTTTTTTTTTTTTTTTTTCCTCCTCTTCTTCATCTCAGCTTCTGTGACTCGTTTCCTACTTAGTATAGGACAGGAGTCTTAAAATACCGATGTAAACTTAATGTGTTAAATCAATACCCTTAGTCGGTGATCTTCAGACATGTTTACAAAAAGCTGACTTGACACGTCTTGGTTTTTCCTGTTTGTCAGAGTTCTTCTCCTTTAACGATGTAGAAGTCTCATTTAGGGACCGTAAATGAATTTAAACACGAGATTTACAGTTTAAGTTGTGTTCAGTTTCAAATCGATATAATTCCAGATTATGAACTATTTGTAAGAGTCGTGTCTGGGACGAGCGATCTTCTTGTGAGTTGTGTAGAAAAACTACTTATGTACTTGCTTACTTACTTACTTACCAACCACAGGGGCAGTTTTGTTTGTTCGTTTGCTCGTTTTATTCGGGTTTGTTTTTGGTATTTCACGTCTATCCTTGTTTATCAAATATAAAGCTCTAGACACTTTTGGATAACAATAACATAATTAAAATCCTTTGTTTAAATAAGTTATGGAATTTCATCACTAAATTTGTAAAAATAAAATTAACATAAAAGGATAAAATGAAATGATAGTACGTATAAGAATTTTAAATAAGTACTCATTAAAAGGAGGTTTTTCATATATAAGATTTTCCAAAATAAAACTTTCCTATTCAATTTGATTTCTGGTTTCTATATGAAGTTCGTTTCGGTGAGGTCTCACCCACAAAGGAAAATAAATACACTATAAAAAGGAAAACGAAGAATTTCTACCTCACCTCGGCAGTTTCTTCAAATTATGGGGTACAACTCAGATGATGTTTCTATTCTATTAAGTGTCTACACGTTTACTTATTTGAGAGTTTACACTTAAGACATCAAAAGGACTCGACTTTTCTTTTCTTTCAACGTTGGTTCAACTCGACTGTTGAATATATACAAAATATTTGTAAAATATCACAATAATTTTTGGATGATTCTTATGTCTCACTTTTGCATAGTATAGTAAACCTTGAGTAACAAAACCATTTTTCCGTTTTATCTTCTCACTTTTTAGAAAAAGGGGATCAGTCAATAATCTATCTCTTTACTAAGTATGTTGACAATACTCCTAATCGAATCCTTATTAAAGTCACCAGTTCCTACGGTAGATTCAAATCCAGGAAGATCACTTAACTTACTCCTCGACTTGAACTGTAAGTAATAGAACACATAAGACATACACCAAGTAACGACAAGTCAAAGAGCCAACATAGGCTGAGAAACGCTAGGGTACCTGACGTCGTACGGTCCGAAGGGACAGGAAGTGTAGAGGTACACCAAGTTTCTCTTGACACAAATACCATAATTATAATGACGTAAGAGTCCGACTAACCCCCAGATGAGGGTGATTTCGAAGTGGCTATACCTGAGTCTAAATCTTTTTTACTCTTAAATCGCGAACTTTTTTTCACGAGGAACTTACATATCAAAATCTCAAATTTAATCAGTATTGAAATAGACTTTTATTCCAGTATGAAACGGTTCAAGTACAATTACAATAAATAAATAAGTTAAAGGTTAAAATTTAAAGTAATTATATAACGAAGTCACTTAATGTATGATAAAAAAGGACATAGAGAGTTTGAGGTCACAATTGTATTAGTAAAATATATATGTAGGTGATAGTTTAGTAAATTCATCTGAAACCTTCAATCATTTCCAAAATATACTCAATGAAAGAGAAGGAGAGGTTGGGATTGTAAATTAATAAGTGGGTTTATAAATGGTCTACAACGGTCGAATGAACCTGTAATCACGGGACGTCAAGTTCAACTAAAGAGTAGACACTGGTGACAACCCTTCTGAGAGACGACGGGAACGAGGTCTACGACTTAGTAGGGTTGTATCGTCGTTCACTTGTTATTATCGGTCGACTGTACATAATACATAGTGGTAGTAGACAAAGTGGAACAGATACTAAAAAGAAGGTGTTTACTCGAATATATTTATATGTTTGAAAAATATTCTCAGGAAAGAGAGACGGGTAGGCGTATGTTTCTGTCGTATAACAAATATAGTATTATGAACGAAATTTTTTAATTCTATAAAGTGTGTGAGGTTTGTTGAAATGAAATGTTTGAAGGTTTTATGTAGAAAGTTTAGACTATAAAACCGTTTCCCAAAAAGTGTTAATATTCAACCGAAGGTCTGTAACCAAAAGGTATCGTATACCAACAATTTGGATTGATAAATTTCTATTTTAGGTGTTTGAATTGGTGGACTAACACTCAACTTAAACCGAATTCTGACAACATAAAGAGAGAGATGTAAAAATAAACACATACATACACGTGCACATACGTATATATATATACGATATATATATATCACAATAAGTTGAACGTATATATATATATGATATATATATATATCACAATAAGTTGAACGATTCATAGAATGACCAGATTATCTTATAAAATACTGATTGTTTTGAACCAAGTATCCAATTACACACGTGTACACATACGTATATATATATGATATATATATCACAATAAGTTGAACGTATATATATATATGATATATATATATCACAATAAGTTGAACGTATATATATATATATGATATATATATAACAATAAGTTGAACGATTCATAGAATGTCCAGATTATCTTATAAAATACTGATTGTTTTGAACCAAGTATCCAATTAAAATCATAAATGTACCATTTAGTATAAAGTCTTGAGTTTAAAATTAGTCAGAATTTTAAATAGATATTAACAACCCAAAATATCCGTTAGATATTTTTCACCAATAAGTTTTGTTAATGGTAAAATTTCACTCATTTTGTAGACGGATGACGATTACATTTTATGAGGTCTACTGTAGACTCACTGTCCCCTTGGGACTCGTACGAATTCGAATATTACTTGTCGAAGTTCTTTTAAGGGGACATCAACGGAACTCGAAAGATTTACATTATAAGAACCCTAATTGTAAAAAGATACAAATTTTATACGGACGTTGTATTTGACATAGATGGTGTGGTGTCTCTAACCTGACGTACACGTAAAAATATGTACGTTTAAGACTGCACCTTAAAGACTCCACTATTTTCTCATGAACCTTACAAGCCTACCAATTCACTATAATCTTTCCTGGGTCTATACCCTTCTTCTTTCTTGTTCTAAAAATTCACCTTCCCTCTTAGTGAAGTCACCTATCGATGAATTAAATGATTCTTCTATTTTATTGTTCTGTCTTTGTATTGATTAAAGATAGTTTTTATTGAGATTTAGCCTTTTTTTTTTAAGGACATATTCAATGGATGGTTTAAATCTTAAATAAATTCTTGTACTTGTTTAAATTACCTGAGACTGAACTAGTCAATTAGTTTAGAATAGTTTGTCTATGTATTCGAGGAAGGAAAACAAAACTTCATTTACTTTTATGAGTACTTGTATACAACTTTATATTGGAAAGATATATTTCTACTCCGGTTGGACTGAAAATTCGATCCTTAGTTAACGACTAACCTATTTTTTGGTATCATAAGATCCTTTGTTTAGGTCGACTGACATTGTAGGGACTTTAGAGGAAAAGTAGAGATTTTATCTGATCCGTACCTGAACGGGTTGTATGTTTTGTGTTGAAGAACCCTTCGTTGAGGACTGACTCAGGTACTGTCGGATTTTTTTTAAGACTGGTAGTCTAGTGGGAATATTAATATGAAGTTCTTTCTAGTTTACAGAAAGGAAAAACACATTTAAAGGGTGTTAGGTTATAAATAAACTCAGTAATATATCAATAAATTGCCTCTTCCGTTGCCGTTGGGTGAGGTCATGAGAACGGACCTTTTAGGGTACCTACCTCCTCGGACCATCCGATATCAGGTACCCCAACGATCTTCAGCCTGTACTGACTCGTTGAAGTGAAAGTGAAAAGTGAAAGTACGTAACCTCTTCCTTTACCGTTGGGTGAGGTTACAAGAACGGACCTCTTAGGGTCCCTACCTCCTGGGACCACCCGACGGCAGATACCCCAGCGTGTCTCAGCCTGTGCTGACTTCACTGAATCGTCGTCGTCGTCGTATCAGTAAATTTAGTTTTGATCCTGAAGGGACCACCGAGTCTGTCATTTCACAGACGGATATTACACCCTCTGAGTCCAAGCTAAGGACCCACCTCTTCTAGGGGACCTCTTCCTTTACCGTTGGGGGTGAGGTCATGAGAACGGACATTTTAGGGTACCTGTCTCTTCGGACCATCCGATGTCAGATACCCCAGAGTTTCTCAGTCTGTGACTCGCTGATTTGATTTTGGTTTTGATTGAGTTGTTTAACCTGTCAGTGTCGGTTTTGAATGATATAAATAAGACTCTTGTGTACCTTTCCTTTCCTTTTCCTTTCACTTCAGCGAGTCAGCACAGGCTGAGACGCTGGGGTACCTGACATCGGATGGTCCGAGGAGACAGGTACCCTAAAAGGTCCGTTGTCATGACCTCACCTAACGGTAAAGGAAGAGGTCGCCTAGAAGGACTGGGTCCCTAGCTTGGGTCGAGAGGGCGTAACATCTGTCTGCGAAATGGCATACTCCGTGGGGTTTAAAAGGAAATGATCAATTAATATGTATACACACACACATACACACACACACACACACATATTACTAATAATAAAGTCTTATTCCTGTCTAATATATTTTGAACAGGACACTAAAAAGAAGGGATTATCATAATAAGTAAAGAACAAAGGGTGAGACCAATTTTTTTTTGTTTTTTGTCATTTAACTCAGATTGAGAGGTAGTAACCAAAGTAGGGTTTGACATAATAATACTTGTATTTACAGGTACAAATTTTTTATAAATTGTACAAGTAATTAATTGTAATAAAATCTTTGGAAAGTTTACTCTTGAAAAAAATACACTGTTTTCAGTAAAGATTTCTTAAAAATTTTATTCATTTTTAAGACTTTTGTAACGGATGATAAAGGAAATATTACCGTTTCGTTACCTACCTTTGAAAGAAATTATTTGAGTCACACTGTAAACGACCAATTGTCAATTACAAAGTTCAGTAACACTGGAGACAAAAGAAGAGACTTTAATCACCTTACTTTTGAATTCTCTTTTTATTCAAAATAAAACTTACCTTGACAATTCTTGATGACGGTTTATATAACTTTATACCCGGTTTGACTCCAGATTATGAGTCCTACATTTGGTAAAAGCTAGAGTTAGTCCTGTGTCTTTTGAGGGTTCATCCTCCGTACGGGAGCCGTCCTCTCTCCCCCTTTGGTCACCATGAAAGAAACCTTTTTAGTCCGGTGAACTATTTATTTCCGATGTCCTATGAGAGACACGGGTACACTGTGGTACCTAACTGTTTCCTTCAACCCATTCTACTTCTGATAGTCCTTATGTAACAGAAACGGACTCCGAGAACAGTGACATGTTTCTCCTACCTCTTCGTGTCACTCATGTATAGTAAGGATTTTGAAGTTGAGAGACCGTTGATTCTTCATTTTTTGATCATTTCCTGTACACTGTATGTCCCAAGACGACCCTCAGTTTTTATGGAAGACGACAGTGACTCACCTTTGTATGGGTTCTGTTCTTACAATTACTTAAACACATTGACTGGGTTTAAGGTATACATACGAAAAGATCACGTTATGGGACTGAGTCTAGTTCGTCATAAAGAACAATTCGTCGTTCGTCCTAGTCTTTGTAGACAGTAAGGTTCTAATCATTATTAGTCTTTCTATTTCATATACTCCATACATTGTATTAATGTTTTTTATGAATTCGTTTCTTTATCTTAATTATATTTTTAAAATTTTGTGAGTTTATATAGTCACCCTTGACATGAGTTACGAGACACCATTGGATTTACCCTTCTTTTAGATTCTTTTTCACCTATATATACATGTAAATTGACTAAGTGAAACTATGTGTGGTCTTTGATTGTGTTGTATCATTTCGTTGATATGAGATTATTTCTAATCAATTTTTTGTAACGTTTCTGATAGTTTGTCTTCTTTCATAACTCTATCTTATTATAGAGAAATTTTAGTTAATATCTGATGTATGAATGGATTATTTTTCTTCGAGATTACTGTCAATTCACCGAAGTTTCTTCTATACTACTCCGGTATTTTCCTGTCTTGACCGTGTCAAGTCCTTAGGTTCTTTTTCATTTTAATAAATCTTTTAACTTTTTATCGACGTCATAATTTTTATTATCTATAATGACTTTTTCTTCAGTTAATGGAACTATTACGAGTTTATTTTGTTTTATACTTATACTTTTACTTTAACCTTACTTATATGTACGTATCCTTCACAAGCCTTTTGTTTTTATTTAATTTTTTATCACGAAAACCTCTCTGTTTTGTTAGACGGTTAGAATCTCCACTCTCTGTCTTAATGAAAATTAACATATGAAAAGAGAATAATAACTTATTAAAAAATGGTAATTCTCAAAATATTATATTTAAACGATAACACACGTATGGGGTGATTAATATGATATAAGGATGTCTGTAAACACCGTTTAATTTAAACATGAAATAACTCCGTGAAAAAATTATATCTGATAAATTAACTTTGGTATGTCATGTCACTAGCTCGTGTAGATTTTTAGTACACTAATCTTAATCTACATCTACCTTTTTCAATGTTCACACCTTCTCTCTAGTATCTTGTCTTTTTTTTTTATTACTTTACTTTTTTCTAAAGTTTACTAGTCTCTGGTCTTAATAATTGTCGTGTAAACCGGTCTACTTTTTATAATAAAGACAAAGGGGTTCTTATGATCTAGTCGATTTTTGAACGGTACTCTAAACAACAACAACAATAACAACCAAAAAAAACGTACGTTGTAAAGACCCGGACCTGTGTCAAGTAAAGTCACTAAACCCAGTCTCATGTTCAACAGTTCAACGGGAAGAATGTGGTAACAAAAGTAGTATAGAGAGAAAATAATCACGGTAATCATGTCCTGGTACGAATGTCCTATGTTTCTACAGTTCACTTTACTCCTGTAGTGAAATAAACTAATACACATGTTTAATGTACTAAATATAATAAAGTACTTCTTTTCCTGTTAAGTTGGTAAATTAGTAACATTCGTTCAGAAAATTTCAATTCTAATTTTTTTTGGGTCTTATAAGTGTCTACTGACTATACCACTCATGGGTGGACGTCACGTCTTCTGGGTGTAAGTTAGGGACGTAGTTTTTTTAGGGGACCTCTTTTCTTACCGTTGGATGAGGTCATAGGAACGGACCTCTTAAAGTACCTGACTCCTCTGATGCATGTCAGGACCCTGGTGATGAAAGAGAGCTGGAAGTTTACACTGTTATGAAAACTCATTTATTACCATTCAGTCAAGTCAAGTCAACGCGTCAACACGGTCTGAGAAGTGTAGGGGTAGCTGACGTCGTGTGGTCCGAAGGGACAAATAGTGGTTGAGGGCCTTGGATGGGTACAGGTAACGTAGACACTACGGTAGGTTGGCAGAGTAGGAGACAGTAGGGGAAGAGGAGGACGGAAGTTAGAAAGGGTCGTAGTCGCAGAAAAGGTTACTCAGTCAAGAAGCGTAGTTCACCGGTTTCATAACCTCAAAGTCGAAGTCGTAGTCAGGAAGGTTACTTATAAGTCCTGACTAAAGAAAATCCTACCTGACTGACCAATCTAGAGCAACGTCAGGTTCCCTGTGAGTTCTCAAAGGAGGTCGTGGTGTCAAGTTTTCGTAGTTAAGAAGTCGCGAGTCGAAAGAAATATCACGTTGAGAGTGTAGATATGTACTGATGATCTTCTTGGTATCGAAATGATCTACCTGAAAACAACCATTTCGACAGATCCTACCAGTATTGAAAAGAAGGTTCTTCTTTCGTAGAAAATTGAAGTACCGATGTCAGTGGTAGACGTCACTAAAACCTCGGGGGGTTTTATTTCAGAGAGTAACAAAGGTAAAAAGGGATAGATAAACGGTACTTCACTACCCTAACCTACGGTACTAGGATCAAAAGACTTACTACTCGAAATTCGATTGAAAAATTGAGGGGAGAAAATGAAAGTAGTTCTCCGAGAAATCAAGTAGAAGTGAAAGACGGTATTCCCACCACAGTAGACGTATAGACTCCAATAACTATAAAGAGGACCGTTAGAACTAAGGTCGAACACAAAGTAGGTAGGACCGTAAAGCGTACTACATGAGACGTATCTGCAATTTATTCGTCCCACTGTTATACGTCGGAACTGTATGAAAAGAATTAAACCTTGGTCAGACAAAAAGGTACAGGTCAAGATTGACAACGAAGAACTGGACGTATGGCTAAATCGTCGTCCGTCCAGTTCACCAGACCATAAGGGTAAAGAAATTCTTAAAAGGTGTCAAACAACAGTAGGTATGTCAGTTTCCGAAACCGTATCAGTTATTTCGTCTTTATCTATAAAAAGACCTTGAGAGAACGAGAAAACTACTAAGTCATCTACAACCGTTAAACTAGAGACCAAGGAGACGGAAAAGATTTAAGTCTAACTTGTTAACCTTCGAGTACCAAGTTCATAACAACTTGGGACCGAACCTCTTAAAACTCGTAATGAAATGATAACATACTCTATTTACGTTAACACACCATCAAACTTGTAAGAAACCGTAACGCAAAGAAACCCTAACCTTACTTTTGACTGGAAAAGGTCAGGACATCGGTGACGACTCAAAAGGTCTAAACGACCGTATAACTCACGTCGTGAAAGTGTCGTAGTAGAAAATCCTAAACTTTATTGAGTTGACCTTAAGGTAGTGGAGGTGATCGAAAACATCACTACGAAGGATTTCGACTTAACTGAAACGTAAGGTCCCATAGACCGAGATCCACTCACTAGTGTGGTAGCACCAATAGACCGAGTACTTCTAAGAAAAAAATGTCAAGAAGACACATAAGAACGGATGGAGAAGAATTATAGAAGACGAAGACAATCCAGGTATGGTAAAGACAGGAAATACCACGAGTAGAAACGTACTTTGCAAGGGAACCCTCGAGATTTAAAGAACTTGTCTAGAGATCAGAAAGGGTAAGACAACAAAAGGAGATAGAGAAACGTAACTATAGACTCCTTCCGAAAGAATAGAGAGGAACGAGAGCAAACCTTTAGAGGTAAGTTTACCATTTAGAGAAATGTTTATATGATTGTGCAGTAACATTTGGAACTAATCAAACGTAAACGTTCCTCACCGAGGGTGTTCCTATTTGAGACAAAATAATTGGAAATACGAATCTTGGAATCCTAGTTCGTGGGAATCCTCCTAGGACGAAAGAGTCACGACATCCACGGAATCGAGGATGTTCAGGAAACGTAGTGTCAAGGAAAGAAGAGAGTCGTCCGGGACCCGAAAAGGTCGATCCAATACCGACACTCAATTGGAATTACGAAGTAGACTAGTTGTATTTTACACTTTTTAAACTTTAATAAAATGGATAAAGGATTAAAATATTTATATCTATATTCAAGTCTTTACTTATACATTAACGATGAACATTACGAATTAAAAAGACTAATGACACGATAAAAATGAAGACTCTGTTAGATCTAAAAACAACAATAACAACAATTATTTCTTTTAATCTTGGTTTAGGTTACACCCCACACCCCATATAGTATAAAGTGAGTTCAAACGATCTTACAAATTTGAACATTTTATGTTTAAATAATTTTGTAAAAAGTGATAAACTTTAGAGTTTGTTTATAAACCCCCATATAAACTAATACAATTATATAAGGATAAAACCCCCGTCAACCTATAGACGTCATCGTGAAAATTGGTTCATTAAGGTTATAATAAAAATAAAAAATAAAATTTAAAATAGACACAGTTATAGAGTACGAATGATTATTATCATTCTACTACTTTAGTTCCTTTCACAAGGAAAATAAAATTTCGTTAGTAGTACACAAATAGACGGTCCAAATAGTTCATTCGTATGTAATATCTATATTACCAATTTTAAAGTGGTTATTACTACCTGTTTTAACGTAGGTGAAGATTGTCAAAATAAATTTTCTTTAATACGGAGATTTCTATGTAATAAGAAAAACCTCAATAAGGGAATCTCGTTGTAACTAAATCTACTAAGTAGAAGTGAAAAAGGTCATTATACCTTCTTTTGTAGTCTTATATCTAACTGTCAGAAAATGTATTATAATAAAGATAAAAAGCGACTGGATTAAAAGAAAGTCGATTACTTTTGCAGATTTCACCGAGTTTATTTTAAGTGAGTCCCAGTAAACATCCTTTTACTTACTTCAAACAAGTACAATATTTGGGTAAAGGGACAAATATCTAAAAGAAAAGACAAAAAGAAAAAAAAAATTTAAAATGAAATGTTATGACATAACCAAAACGGTATGTAACTACACTTAGGTAGTGCCACATGTACTCAAGGATTAGGACTTGGGGGGAGGATGGAGGGAGGGGTATAGTAGAGAGACCCAGTAGGGTCACGTGGTCAGGGTTCGTAGGACATAGGACATAACTTGGATCTGACCGTTAAACAAAGAACGTACTATCATGTGTACAAAGACAAAAAGAATTGTCAGTAATCATTCACCTTAGGTCGAAGTCCGGTTTTAAGATACATCAGAAAGTCCGGAAGGGTAAACCGTTACTGTTTCGAAACGTACCGTCCGAAGTGACCCCGTCGACAGGAAGAGTGTGTGATTCGAGTTACGTATCCGTTACGTGACTTCAAAAACCTCCGTCAACACCACTTCCTGAGGTCAGGGAGACCCGGTCGGTACGAGTGTACGTATAGAGGTAAGAACCGACACTTTAAGATAAACTTCCGGAGGAAGAACCCCCGGGACCGACTACGTGAAGAGTCCACGAAGGTGGTATTTGAGGAAATAGGACTTGAAACCGACTACATTAAAACGGTGAAACTAAGTCAGTAAGGATCGGGAAGGGGAAGTGGCGTAGGGAAGTCGGGTAATCAGGTAACAACAAGTAATTGATTCAGTAGAGACTGAGAAACACTGGGTACCTGACGTCGTGCGGTCCGAAGGAACAGGAAGCGATAGAGGGTCTCAAACAAGTTTGAGTACAGGTAACTCAGACACTACGGTAAGTTCGTAGAGTGTTCAGGAAATTCTCTGTCTTAGGAAAACGACTTGGGACGTAGCTGGACCATCGTAAGGGACCCCTTTTTACTTTGTGATCCCTTAACCGTGGTGAAAACAGAGAAAGACCAAGGTAGTATTATTCACTAGTTCAGAACCAAAAATGAAAGTTGAAACAGGATTGACTGGTGACATGTGTATCTACAGATTGTCAATTCGTAAATGGTTTAAAATTCACTAGTAACTTGAACAAAAGAGTAATGGTTTCTAGGAAATAGAGTCGCTATAAAAGGAACAATTTACATGGTAAGAGAAGTAGTTTATAAGTCTAGAATACTTTCACGAAAACTTCTATGTTTATTAAAAACTCCGAACTTCCTATTAGTTTTTCCTAACTTAAAATTCGTAACACTATTTATCATATTCCGAACCCTCATATATGGACCTTCTTGAGAAAAAGAAAAAAGAAAAAAACACCATTCTTGAGTTGTACTCTACATGAGTTATTTAAAAACTCACGTATTATGTCATAGACATTACCATCCGTGTTACAATGTGTCTAAAGATCTTGAATAAGTAGAATGTATTGACTTTGTGATATGACAACTTTTAGTTGAAGTGGAAAAAGAGATGGGAGTCGGAGACCGTTAGTGCTAGGGGGAAAGACAAAGACTCAACCTGATAAAATGTATGAAGGATATTTATCTTAATACATCGTAAACAGGAAGGTACTAACCGAATAAAGTGAATTGTATTACAGGAAATCCAAATAGGGAAAACAACGTGACCGTCCTAAAGGAAGAAATTCCAATTTATTATAAGAACATAATAACATACACACTACATACATGTATAGTGTCGAAGAAATAGTTAAGTAGACAACTTCTTATAAATCCAACAAAGATATGAAACCAATAACATTTATTACGACATTATTTGTACTCTCACGTCTATTGAAAAACTCTGGGACTAAAGTTAAGAAACACCATTTATGGGTTTTCCGACCTTAAACTGGGTGTATGGACGTATCTGTGGAAACGAAGATAACTATCACAATCGTAATTAACGAGTCAGTACAGACTGAAAAACGTTGGGACACCTGACATCGGACGGTCCGAGTAGACAGGTACTGTAAGAGGTCCATTCTTATCGTCTCACTCATCGGTAAGGGAAGAGGTCCCCTAGAAGGACTGGTCCCTAACTTGGGACCAGAGGACGTAACGTCCGTCTAAGAGATGACAGACTCGTTTGTCCCTTCCGGGAGATTACTATCACCGGTGAGGGTTAAAGAAATTGATAACGTGAGTCGTCACACCGATTTATAAACGTACAGACGTGTTGGAGTGGTGTACACATGAGGAAAGGAAGATACAACGTCTCTATTTGACTCAAACATTTATTGGGTTCCATTTTCGACTTTAACTATGTTACCGGGTACTCTTAGATGAGTAAGACAGGAACAGGGACCTATAAAAAGGTTGGAGACGAGAACGTGGACGGGGGAAAGAGGGTATACTTCGGTGTACTTCTGTCTAAAGACGACATCCTGAACGTGTACAAGAAGGGGGTGTGGTCCTTACGAGAAAGGGGGTTTTAGATGATCCAACAAGGGATTGAAAAAGAGTGTCCAATAAAGGGTCGATAGGATAAGTTTCAATTTTGCAGGGGGAATTATGTGAGTCAGGTACAAGAGATGATTCAGGGATTATGGATTGTGCATACCGGTATATAACTTCCACAAGTTATTTATAAACAACTTATTTACTTTTCTTATTTATACGGATGTTTGGTCCTTTAGTTCTTATGAGAAACATCAGTGTTTTGATACTACAAAACAGCAGCATTGAGGAAACAATAAAGTTATATCTATTCATCGGATAAAGATTTCAGGAATATTACCACCCTAATTTTCTCTGTCTTTTAAGGATTCACCGACACTGAGCTTAATAAGTCTTAACGTCGGTATCTTTCATTGTTTATTAGGACCTAGAGACACATGTCGGTTCCGTAATAAAAGTCTAGTGTGGACCGGACCTACGTTGGGAGAAGGAAACATTACGTTCTCGACTTTTTTTTATTAAAGGGTGAAACCGTTGTATCAAGTCTCTCTTTATATCATTTCTAGTCTCTCGGACCTCTTGTGTTTCTTTATCGTTCTCGTGTGGTTTATGTCTCCTGTAAGAAGGATTACTCAGTGACATCCGTCGTGACCTTTTTACTCGTTCGGAGGACTTTAAAGATCGTGAGGTGCCTAAGTACCTTACTAATTATTTTTGTTAACGAAGTTTACACTTTGAGTCGTCAATGTTTCCGAGGTTCTTATCAGACATCCATCACCATTTGGATAAGGTCTCTTTCACTGATGACTTCACGTCAACCAATCGATGGACGAGAACCGGTGTATAATTTATAGTAGAGTAAATAGGGAGTGTTGAAGTACGTCAGACCATGATACAACGTTTTTTTTTTTTTTTTTTTTTTTTTACTGAACTCTTTTAACCCAAAGAACGAGTTTTAATGTTCGATCCTTCAACACTCAAGTCTTAAACTTGGATCTTTATTCACTGTCTCGTATACCTTCTCGACGGTTTCCCTATTTGTCTCTTTTGGTTCTAGACTGGATCAGAGCGGTCCGATTCGTATAGTTATTTATGTGTATATATGTATATTTAGATATTTATATATATATGTATAAAAACACACCAACAGTATACACATGTATATATATATGTGTATGTGAGAACAAGTCATATAAGGGTTCAACCCTAAATTAATAAACGTTAGTTATCCAGACACGATGAGGATTGTCGAACTCATTTTCTTAGTTTTAACATATTCATCATAAAGATCTCTTAAAAGATATAAAGGATCTCCAAAAAAATTCGTTTAAACTAAAACTCAACAGAAATCATACTTTTGTTCTGATTTTTATGATTAAATATTGATGATAATACCTTGTAAATGATTTCCAGTCCATGATACTGTTCACAAAATGTGTGTAGTGTAAGTATTTATACGTATTGTTGTTAATAGTAAAAATAAGGTTATAAAGTATATTCATACTTTTACGACTCTACATCTCACAATCAGTTTGAATAAGTTTCTATATATCTAAGTTTTAATCAAGACCGATCGGAGTTTCATAAGTGGTAAGTGGTTGTACTGTACGACGTATTACTTTTATATGATACGTTTCTTTTTGTTTGGTCATATCAGTGAAATATGGTACAACTTTTTTCTACCAAAGTTTGTTAGAATAATTTCGTGGTAGACAGAGATATCGAAAAATAAAATAATATTGGTTCAACTGTAGTCAATACCACAATTACTAGTAGATGGTAGTGAAAGAAACATACCAGGTGACGAGTTCAGAAATCAACATGTGACAGACTCTTGGGGGACCTAATAACCAAGTGTCCAATTTAGTTTGAGAGAATCTGTGCAGTAACTTACTTTAGTACCAACACCCACTCGTGTTCAGCTTATGTCGATACTTATACTGGTTTACCTTAACCTTAGACTTGGACTCTCACGTATAAATATCCACTATTTTCAAGTTGATCCACCTCCATAGGATTCTCCCTCCTAGAACTCTAGATGAACGAATTCCTATAACTCTATGTTTTATGAATAACTACCAGAAAGGACCATCGAGTCGACCATTTCTTTGGAGGTCATTGACGTCCTCTAGGGTCAAAATAAGGGTCCAGTCCTTCTAGGGGACCTCCTTCCGTACCGTTGGGTGAGACCATAAGACCGTACCTCTTAGGGGAACCTGTCTCCTCGAACTGTCCGATATCAGGTACCCCAGTGTTTGTCAGCATGTGTTGACTCACTGATTCGTGTGTCGTGTACGAATAACTATGTGACGCTGACCTTCTGAAGTTTTCTTATATTGTCTAAATGATTCTGCGAATGAGAAACCTTCTTTTTAATACTGGTTGGATCTATCGTATAAGTTTTCGTCTCTGTAATGAAACGTTTGATTCCAGGTAGATCAGTTCCGATACCAAAAAGGACACCAGTACATACCTACGCTCTCAACCTGACACTTCTTCCGACTCGGGGTTTCTTAACTACGAAAACTTGACACCACAACCTCTGCTGAGAACTCTCAGGGAACCTGACGTTCCTCTAGGTTGGTCAGGTAAGACTTCCTCTAGTCGGGACCCTAAAGAAACCTTCCTTACTACGATTTCGACTTCGAGGTCATGAAACCGGTGGAGTACGTTTCTCAACTGAGTAACCTTTTCTGAGACTACGACCCTCCATAACCCCCGTCCTCCTCTTCCCCTGCTGTCTCCTACTCTACCGACCTACCGTAGTGCCTGAGCTACCTGCACTCAGACTCACTTGAGGCCCTCTACCACTACTTGTCCCTCCGGACCACACGACGCTAAGTACCCCAGCGTTTCTCGGCCTGTACTGACTCGCTGACTTGATTTGACTTGACCGGTACGTAAATTCTGGTAAGTGTTCTGACGTAACACAGTGGTAAAATTAATACCATTTGGTTTCCTTCGACTGGGTAATTTATAGTCTAAGAACAAAGAATACTCCTTCAATTAAGACTCGGAAACTCTATATAAAGTAGGGACCAGTCGTGGTATTCGAGGTATACGGATAAAATAAAACTATTTTGTCGGTCTTTATAAGTCGTATTTGTAGATATAGTAGTATGTTGGGTGTATTTATCTTTCTAAGTGAGGTACTTTGTCCTAGGATATCACTAAAGTCCTAACGGTTTACTTAAAACTACACTACAACTATAAATATACGTGAGTAAATGAGATAAACAGAGTAAATACGATCACACGTAATAGTATCTCGTAATTTAGACACGACAGTGAAGAAAATTTTCTTGTACACTTACCACTAATTTCATAGTAAATTTTTTTGTACATCATGAAACGACGAAATTCTCTTGTAAATTACTACTTTCCTTTATTTTATTACTTTCTTTTTGACAATTTCTATAATGACTCTCTTTCGTGTAGTATATATATTCACTTAAGTATAAACCTTTATCCTTATTACCATTTCGTCAGTGCTTAGATATCACTTGGAGACTTTCAAAACGACTTCTAGAGTTTCGTCATTTTTCCTGTTTATACTTTCAGGTTTAAATAAAATACCCTATTTGAAATTTAGTTTATAATAATATATTCGTCCTTTTATGATTATAGACGTAAGTAATACCTTATCAGGTATTTTATACTCGACTTAGTCTATTTGGACTTCGTCTTTAAATGAAATTCAACATTCAATGGTTTTCCGTCCTGGTCTAAAATTAAGTTTAACCTCAATTATGAACCTTGGTTCGACTGAAACCAATACTCATTCCTTAAGTGGTAAGTTTACAAGAAAATTTTCTTCACTGTCGTGTCTAAATCACGAGATACTATTACGTGTCATCGTTTGACCTCTGTAAGTTTGATCTTATAAAGCAAGCATCGTGAAAAAGTCCCGTTCTCGATATTTGGTCCTCCTAGCAGGGTTTGTTGGATCTTCAATGTCAATGAAATAAATACTCCATACTGTACCGTAGATGTTCTTCCTAGAGTCGAACTAGGAGTGAACGAGGATTTAAGTTAAAAATTTTATCATTCATAGTACTATACTTTCTACTTCCTAAGACTTATCCTATTACGTAATTCTTAAATTACATAAACAAGTCGTCAGAAATCAAATGACACCATGTCTCCATCTTCTCTAATTCCAACGTAGATATGTGGTTCCCAAAACTTATTCTCTCTTCCTTTTTCGATACATATTAATACATGTTCGTCGTAAATAATTGACGATGTGAACCGTGACTTTGACATAGTAAAAGTTTACTACTTTGTCAGTGTTGACACCTTCTTTCACATAGTTGTTATGATACTCATTAGTAATGAACGTCATAATGAGACGGATCTTTTATATAAAGTACCTATTTCTTCCGTTCAAAGAGAGTGGTCTTACTGATTTTACTTTTTCTTTCCGTCATGGTCCACACTCACTTACACACCTCTTTGGTTTTCAGTGTATGTGAGAACCACTCATACGTTTCACTACAGTAGTAGAACGTTTTGAGTCCTTTTAGTAAACCGTAATAAATGATTTCGACTTATGTATGTGAATAGAAAACCGGGTAGTTAAAGATACGATTGTTTTTACACATGTATATAAATGGTTTTCCGTCTGTTTTACAAATGTCTTCTTAAAAAGTATCGTCGACGTTTGTTCTTTGACGAAATTACGAGTAGTTCTCCTCTGATTTGTTGGCTATTTATTTACAACTATATAAGTGTCTTACTTTATATGGTCACTCTTACTTCTTTGGTGGTGATGAGAGTTTTCATGCTTAGTTAGAGCATTTTTATTAGGAATCGTCTCATTATGTAAATGATCGTACGTATACCATGCAAAGATAAATACATTTCAACTTTCTGTCCGGTTAGGTTAACTACCACAATTTTCAGTCCTATCAAGAATTGACGAGACACCGACTACTCTGAAAAAATGAACTAGACCCACGAGTAATACACTCACGTAAACCAAAAATTTTTTAATTAAGACAACGTCGTATAAGAAAAACGTCAAAGGAATACATTCAGTTTAAGGTTATTTCTCCGTACTGAGTCACAACAGTTATGATCACCTTTACTATTATTTAAAGTTTAATTGTCTCAGACTTGATTACTACAAAATTTCGTATGTATTCGTAGCTAAGAGAAAATTACAAACCCTTTTATTATCATACGTTTTATAACCCGACCGGTTTTACAACTAGACACAAAAAGACATTCCAGAATACATTTTTGAACTTACTTGTAAAACCGATTGAGTTACACAAGGTTTAAAAATATTCTATCAAATTATTCTAATAAAGGTAAGATTTAAAGGAAATCTTTTCTTATATGAGTATAGAATTATTTCGTCTTAATATTTTTATTTATTATACTGGGTTAATTCGATAGAAACACACATCTTTATCTACATGTGTGTGTATACATGTATTATACATATGTACTCAAATATCATGACTACCGAAAGGGGGTATAAAGGAAAAATTATTAGTGAACTTTACGAAAAAAATTATTGAATAAAATTTTTACAAGATTTTTATATTAACGATGTCAAAAGTCCTAACAAAAGATCTGTCGTTTTTATTACATAACTTTTCTGTGAAGCTAATAATAAATTACCTTTCCTTTTTAATAACAGTCACCGAAGTGGAAACAATCGGATAATTTTTATTTCTTATATCTTATGTTAAAATAAGGAACTGATTACAATGAATTGTCCGACGTGAGTCAGTAAGTATTATATAAGTGTTTAAGAACCTCACTGTAATACAACTTTTTTAAGACCTTTACTTTAATAGGAAAAGAAAAACAATATTTATATATTTCTGGATGGAGGACGTAAGATTTGAGAGTAACAATTTTATAAACGATAAACATATTATGTTTATATGTTTATATTATGTATATGAATTTATGTTTTTACGATACCGTTTAATATAAAATCAAATATTTGATCAGTATATTACTGAAAGAAAAGTATCAAATTAAACTATTTATTATAAACATAATCAATGTATATATTAGTGTAAAAGGTTAAAATAAATATACTGTTATGTACTTCATTTTAATAATTTTACCTTCATTTTATATTAAACACAGACTAATATATACAATATTAACATAAATCTTGTGTATGGTGAGTGACCGATCGATTTATGACTCATTAACGAGTTAACTATAAAATTTGAGAAATATGACACACAATAAATCTACAAACTCTCTTAATGTCGTTATAAACATCTTTGACCTTAAACCTTCATCCATTCCTTAAACCTTACACTTCAGTTCACCCGAAATCTTTCGTAGTGATACTTGTTTCAATCACCTCCACTGCCTAAAGTCAACTCGAGAAAGTTTAGGATTTTCTACTACGACACTTTCTCGATGTGAGTTATACGGTCGTTTAGACCTTTTGAGTCGTCACCGGTGTCCTGACCTTTTCCAGTCAAAAGTAAGGTTAGGGTTTCTTTCCGTTACGGTTTCTTACGAGTTTGATGGTGTGTCAACGTGAGTAGAGTGTACGATCATTTCATTACGAGTTTTAAGAGGTTCGGTCCGAAATCGTTATGTACTTGGCACTTGAAGGACTACAAGTTCGACCAAAATCTTTTCCGTCTCCTCGGTCTCTAGTTTAACGGTTGTAGGTGACCTAGTACCTTTTTCGTTCTCTCAAGGTCTTTTTGTAGATAAAGACTAAATAACTGATACGGTTTCAGAAACTGACACACCTAGTGTTATTGACACCCTTTAAGACTTTCTCTACCCTTATGGTCTGGTGGACTAGACGGAGAATTCTTTGGATATACGTCCAGTCCTTCGTTGTCAATCTTGACCTGTACCTTGTTGTCTGACCAAGGTTTATCCTTTTTCTCATGCAATTCCGATTTCTTTACAAAAGAAAAGAAGGATTAATACATGAATATTAACGCATAGGACAAAATAAGTTAACCTCTATTATACGAAGTCCGTAGTTTTTTTTTTGACGAACTCAAGGACACAAAGCCATCGGAAAAGACAACGATTTCTCCTACTGATACATTAATAAAAGGGTTGTTTCTATGTAACTCTTACTTTTAAAATGTATTACGTTTTCCGGGGTGTCTTTTGTCTTCACCCAGTATGATGAATTTATTTATAGGTATCCTTTTTAAAGACTACCTAACACATCTATACCCTTGTGACCAGATAAGACTTTTTGACCATACTCAGTAACAATAAATAGGTAGTCTCGACATTGAGTATTACAAAAAGAAGAAAGGAACTGAAGGTCCTTTGAGTCTCCATTCAAAATACGCGTTATCGGTATCACAAGGAATCAAGTCATAAAAGACCTACTAAGACATCGGATAAATGGGGATTTATCGAATATTTTATTGAAAGAGGGAGAGAAAGAGTCGAAAGTAATTTACCGATGTACCAAAATTTTTTATAAAGATAACTTATGACGGAAATTCATGAAAAAACCTTTAATAGTAATATATTTCTGTTGTCGATTTTTTCTTTTCGGAAATCTTAAGAATAATATTCTTATTGACGGTAAATCATTTCTCACTGAGACCGGGTCAGGACAATATATTTAATAAAAAAATTATATATACACATAAATTTATATTATAAATTATATAAAATAAAACAAGGTCATTAAAGATCTAACGTAATAGAAAATGACGTAAGTGGTTTATACCCTATTTAGAATTATTACTAGTGAAAGAATCTTATCTTTAGTTTACAGTGGGAATGTTAATAATGTGTTGAGGAAATAAATCATCTTCCCTCCCTTTAAGTGTACGTGTATGGATGTGGACACACACACACACACACACACACACGCACGCGTCGGAACAATTCATAAAAAATAAAAAAACAATACTGTAGAAAATAAAGACGTAATTCCTTTTTTACTTTTAGATACTTTTCTGCAAACTCTGTGATATATTAAGGTTCAAAATTCTAAAAATTTCGTAAAATTTAAGTTAATTAAAGTTAATGAATACAAAGAAAGGGAAATTTTCACAAAAATTATTAAACAGTTATTAAAGAAAATTTAAAAATAAGAGTTGATTTTTGTATGATTTATAAAAAAAAAAATCAAAAAATAAAAAATTTAAAATTTTAGAAATTAAGAATGTACGCAAGGGTTTGTACTTGGGGGGAGGGTGGAGGGAGGGGTATTGTAGAGAGACCCAGTAGGGGTACGTGGTCGGGGTTCGTACGACATAGGACGTAGTCTGTATCTGACCGCTAAGTTAAGAATGTACTATCATATGTACAATCTTACGGTAAGAGGGTTTAGTAGGGTGGGAGAGGGAGAGGGAGACTCAGGTTTTCAGGCAATATGTGTAGACACAGAAAAAAGGACAGAACGTATGTCCCAGCAGTAACGGTAGAAGGATTTAAGGTATATATACACAATCATATGACATAACCACAAAAAGAAAGACCGAATGAAGTGAGACATATTAGCCGAGGTCAAAGTAGGTAGAGTAGTCTTGACTAAGTTTACTTAAGAAAAATTGCCGACTCATTATGAGGTAACACATATACATGGTGTCGAAAGAATAGGTAAGTAGACGACTACCTGTAGATCCAACAAAGGTACAGGACCGATAATATTTGTCACGACGCTACTTGTAACCCCATGTACACAGAGAAAGTTAAGACCAAAGGAGCCACACATACGGGTCACCACCCTAACGACCCAGTATTCCATCAAGATAAACGTTAAAAAATTCCTTAGAGGTCTGACAAGAGGTATCACCGACATGATCAAACGTAAGGGTGGTTGTTACATCCTCCCAAGGGAAAAGAGGTGTGGGAGAGGTCGTAAATAACGAACGTCTAAAAACCTAGCGTCGGTAAGACTGACCACACTTCACCATGGAGTAACACCAAAATTAAACGTAAAGAGATTATTACTCACTACAATTCGTAGAAAAGTACACAAACAATCGGTAGGCATACAGAAGAAACCTCTTTACAGATAAATCAAGAAACCGGGTAAAAAACTAACCCAGTAAATAAAAAGACCTTAACTCGACGTATTCAACGAACAGATAAAAACTCTATTCAACAAACAGTCAACGAAGTAAACGATAATAAAAGTGGGTAAGTCTTCCGACAGAAAAGTGGAACGAATATAAAAGGAAACAACACGTCTTCGAAAATTAAAATTAATCTAGGGTAAACAAATAAAAACGAAAATAAAGGTCTTAAGACCCTCCACCTAGTATCTCCTAGGACGACACTAAATACAGACTCTCACAAAACGGATGCAAGAGGAGATCCTCAAAATATCAAAAACTGGAATGTAAATCTAGAAATAAGGTAAAACTCAAATAAAAACACACACCACAATCTTTCACTAGATCAAAGTAAGAAAATGTTCACCAACTGGTCAAAAGGGTCGTGGTGAACAATTTCTCTAACAGAAATGAGGTAACATATAAGAACGGAGGAAACAGTTTCTATTCCACAGGTATACACACACCTAAATAGAGACCCGAAAGATAAAACAAGGTAACTAGATATACAGACAGAAACACGGTCATGGTATGACAGAACTACTGACACCGACACATCATCTCGGACTTCAGTCCGTTCAACTAAGGAGGTCAAGGTAAGAAGAAAGAGTTCTAACGAAACCGATAAGCTCCAAAAAACATAAAGGTATGTTTAGAACTTTAATAAACAAGATCAAGACACTTTTTACACCGACGATCGAACTATCCCTAACGTAACTTAAACATCTAACGAAACCCATCATATGAGTAAAAGTGATATAACTAAGAAGACTAGGTACTTGTACCATATAAAGAGGTAGAAAATCACAGGAGAAACTAAAGAAAGTAGTCACAAAATATCAAAAGATAAATATCCAGAAATCAAAGAAATCCATCTATATAAGGATTCATAAAATAAGAAAAGCAACGTTACCACTTACCTTAACAAAGGAATTAAAGAAAAAGATGAAAGAGTAATAAACGCATATCCTTACGTTCCCTAAAGACACACAACTAAAATATAGGACGTTGAAATGATATAAGTAACTACTCGAGATCATTAAAAGACCACCTCAGAAATCCCAAAAGGTACATCTCCTAGTACAGTAGACGTTTGTCACTCTCAAAATGAAGAAGAAAAGGTTAAACCTAAGGAAAATAAAGAAAAAGACGAGACTAACGACACCGGTTTTGAAGGTCTTGATACAACTTATCATCGCCACTTTCACCTGTGGGAACAGAACAAGGACTGAAATCCCCTTTACGAAAGTTAAAAAGTGGTAACTCCTATTACAAACGACACCCAAACAGTATATATCGAAATTAATACAACTCCATATAAGGAAGATAAGGACGAAAGACCTCTCAAAAATAGTATTTACCTACAACTTAAAACAGTTTCCGGAAGAGACGTAGATAACTCTATTAGTATACCAAAAATAAAAAGTTAAACAATTACACCACTTAATGTAACTAACTAAACGCCTATAACTTCTTAGGAACGTAGGGACCCTATTTCGGGTGAACCAGTACCACATACTAGAAAAATTACACAACAACCTAAGACTAACGATCTTAAAACAACTCCTAAAAACGTAGATACAAGTAGTCACTATAACCGAACATCAAAAGAAAAAACATTGTAGAAACAGTCCAAAACCATAATCCCACTACCACCGGAGTATCTTACTCAAACCTTCAAATGGAAGGAGACGTTAAAAGACCCTTCTCAAACTCNGACCTTCTCAAACTCCTCCTATCCACAATCGAGAAGAGCTTTAAAAACCATCTTAAGTCGACACTTCGGCAGACCTGGACCCGAAAACAAACGACCTTCTAAAGACTAATGTCAAAGTTAAAGGCACGAACACTACCCAGACAATTCTAAAAGATGAAGAAGGACCAAGTCAAAACCTTTTAACATGAAAAGATTCTTAAACAGGTAAAGAAGGTGCAACAGGTAAAATAACCGTAGAACAATTCATAAAATTTCCATTGTTAAGGAAACACTTCAACGTGGAACGTCAGGACTGTTACACTACAATAACGTCGTCAAATTAAGTTACTAGACGAACCGTGAAACCACTTTAGTCCCCTTGAGTAACGACCCCTCTTCCGTTACCGTTGGGTGAGGTCATGAGAACGGACCTTTTAGGGTACCTACCTCCTGGGGTCATCCGACGACAGGTACCCCAACGTTTCTCAGTCTGTGCTGACTCGCTGAAGTAAACGTTTCTCAGTCTGTGCTGACTCGCTGAAGTGAAAGTGAAAAGTGAAAGTACGTAACCTCTTCCTTTACCGTTGGGTGAGGTCACAAGAACGGACCTCTTAGGGTCCCAGCCGTCTCGGAGTACCCGACGACAGATACCCAAGCGTATCTCAGTCTGTACTGATTTCACTGAATCGTCGTTGTCGTAAAGGCCCCCGCCCCCCCCCCCCGTTCTGATGTAAGGATTGACCGAGAACACACTCCGTGGATAATTTAACTACATTGAAATACGACACTTCTTATAACCTCTCAGAACCGTTGTTTCGGTCGGATCCTTTGAATTAACTAAAGGACTTGATCTTTCGGTAGACGGAAAGTCAAGATGAGAAATCATTGTCATCCATAACGGAAGTCACTTTGTCTATTGAAGGAACTGACACGGGTAATAGAAAAGGTCTCCTTCTAAAATTATATCTGTGTCTTCACTAGAGTCACTCCCTTCGGTTTGATATTCTCCTTTGATTTGTGATAAAGAGGTCAATGTGTAGACCTCCCATTGACATCAGGCACTACTGGTTTGCACACACATAACCTCACTTCTCGTCTTCGTTTTCGTTCAGAAAACAGTCTTACGACTAGTACGATTGGTAAGGGAAGAATCACTAATTGTTCAGAAAAGTAACTACCTTTTGTTCTGTGATCCTAATGTCTTGTAAGATTCTTGGAAGTATCATATACGACACTGATGAGTCCCCTGTGTCACTTTCTCTTTTGTCTTAGAATGGACTACCCTGGAAGAGTCAATGTACCAGAGACGAAAGGGAAGGGAAGTGTACTAGTCTTGTTATACTGTATAACTCCCTATAAAGAACTCTGGTCCTTTGAACAAGAAAGAGTAATAAAGTTAAGGTCCACTCTTTTTATCTGGTCTTTATATTCCTGTTTTTACGTACCCCACTTTTGTAACTCTCATAAGTATGACGAAAATGAGAAGACCATCTAAAACAGGTAATCGTGACTTATATTGTCACAGAGACACTTATAAAAGTATAAAATCAGTAAATTTTTCAATAGAAAAGGTCTGAAATTGAACTTCTATCATTTGACTACAGTTCTACTGTTTCATAGAGACGGGTTTTTTTCTACCCTTTTTGTTTATTAATGTCGTTCGGTTCGTATCCTTTTAATATGGTCGTGTTACTAATCTTCCGTTCTTTTCTTGAATTATCTTCAAAGTTTTACAACGATACGTAACTAAACCCCGCCAGATTTTGACCTGTACCTTGTTGTCTAACCAAGGTTTATCCTTTTCCTCATGCAGTTCCGATATATAACAGTGGTACGAATAAATTGAATATACGTCTCATGTAGTACTCTTTGCGACCTGACAATCTTTGTCTTCGACCTTAGTTCTAACGACCCTCTTTATAGTTATTGGAGTCTATACGTCTACTGTGGTGGGAATACCGTCTTTCACTTCTCCTCGATTTTTCGGAGAACTACTTTCACTTTCTCCTTTCGCTTTTTCAACCGAATTTCGAGTTGTAAGTCTTTTGCTTCTAGTACCGTAGACCAAGGTAGTGAGGTACCCTTTCTCTACCCCTTTGTCACAGTCTGAAATAAAAAAACCTGAGGTTTTAGTGACGTCTACCACTGACGTCGGTACTTTAATTTTCTACGAATGAGGAACCTTCTTTTCAATACTGGTTGGATCTATCGTATAAGTTTTCGTCTCTGCAATGAAACGGCTGATTCCAGACAGATCAGGTCCGATACCAAAAAGGACACCAGTACATACCTACACTCTCAACCTGACACTTCTTCCGACTCGTGGCTTCTTAACTACGAAAACTTAACACCACAACCTCTTCTGAGAACTCCCAGGGAACCTGACGTTCCTCTAGGTTGGTCAGGTAAGACTTCCTCTAGTCGGGACCCTAAAGAAACCTTCCTTACTACGATTTCGACTTCGAGGTCATGAAACCGGTGGAGTACGCTTCTCAACTGAGTAACCTTTTCTGAGACTACGACCCTCCCTGACCCCCACCGTCCTCTTCCCCTGCTGTCTCCTACTCTACCGACCTACCGTAGTGACTGAGTTTCTTACACTCAGACTTACTTGAGACCCTCTACCACTACCTGTCCCTCCGGACCGCACGACTCTAAGTACCCCAGTGTTTCTCAGCCTGTACTGACTCGCTGACTTGACTTAACTTGACTTCGTCGAGACTTAAGACGAGTCAAACACAACCCTTCACACTAGCCCTAATCTATTCTTTTGTCACGAAGGGGGAGGGGGTTATAGTGATTAGTAAAGTGAGTCCTACGATTGTCTTTTGTATCGTACTCTAATCCCTAAGACCTTCTCCCTCCTCCACCCATAAAGGCGAACGGGATAGGACTCAGGGTCATTTACGGTTCCTTTTGGTGACATAAAATGGTAAAACTACTAAGGGATTACCTATAGTTTGACAATCCCCTTTAGATTTGTACGGGTGTTTTATGAGTCTCGATTAATTGGTGTTAAATTAGTTTGTCTTCAACAATTCTACTTTATGTATTCGTTCTTACGTTCTCGTTTAACCTTTGTCCGTAACGACTGTCTCTAGGAAGGGAGGATAGAGGAGTTTGGGTGGGGGTCTGAAAATTCAGTTAACCGTTTTGTACATAAAGAGAGGAGATAACAACCGTTTATCTTTACTGACATAACTCTCTTGTTGACTTAACAGGTCCCACTTACTTAGTTGAAGAGACTCAACTCAATCCCTTTAATAGACTTCAGTCCCCGGTAAGGGTTTGACCTGTACCTACGGAGGGTCCGTGACACTTTACTTATGTCCAGGTCCTGTACATTGTTTCGAACCTACGTTAGTTCACGTCTCTGGTGTCTAAGAACGACTTGGGTAGACCCCAAGACGTCCGCAGAGATGGGGGTCAGGTACACGATGTGTTTAAGTCAATAGTTGTGCCTAGAGTTTTCCTTCTGTCTAAAGTCTATTCCCTACTTAGTTCATCTTGAAGGAGACGTCAAAATCATGTTTATTTCCCATTAACAGTGTAGTGGTTCAATCCATTCTTCTTCTACTTCCTTTTTTCCGTCGTAAATCCGTTGTAATAACGTCGTTTTTGTCTTTCCTTTATGTTCCTTACACCTTACATTACTGATCTTCACTTAACAGAACTTTCTTTTGTCTTGGGTTCTTAAATCTTTTTGATTTTTTGGAATAGCCAGGTGTTTGTCAGGGATTATTCTGTGGTTGAGAATTTTATGATCCAAACATGGAATTCTCTCTTACGACTTTATGTAAAACTTTAGTCTTAACAATAATCCCCATTTTATAATTTAGGTATAATTTCCTATTTTCATTTGATAAAGTTTTTAACAAAAAAAAATTTCACTGTCTACATCTTCGTTTTCATTAATTCGAAACGATCTATTAGTCTATAAAAGATGGTTTATTTCAATAAATATACATCAGATCCTTGTTATGAAACGGGTGGATTACGCTTCTTGACTGAGGAACCTTTTCTGGGACTACGACCCTTTCTAACTTCCGTCCTCTTCTTCCCCTACTGTCTCCAATTCTAAACTACCTGTACTCGAACTCGTTCGAGGTCCTCAACGACCTGTCCCTTCGGACCGCACGACGTCAGGTACATCAATGTCTCAGTCTGTACTGACTCACTGACTTGAATCCTAATAATCGGACAAAGAGTGATGTAGAAACTTTTTTATCTCAGTGGTATCGATTGATTATAAAAAGTCAAATTTTTTAGTCAAAGAACATCTGTCGTAAGTAAGTCAGACACAGAAAACCAACCTCGTAAATTAGGTAAATGTAAATTTCATTAATGACTATATGTACAATGAAAACGGTAAAAATTTTAACAAACCCCAAACAAAAACATATAGTGAAAGAAGAGAAAATAAAGACCTGATATATTCAGGGAAATTGTAAACAACATTTCGACCAAAATACCATGACTTAAGAGAATTGAAAACGAACAGACTTTTCGAAAACTAAAGAAGTCAAAACTTACTCTAGGAACGACCCATGTCAGTAGAACCAACATCTAAAAAGGGAAAGTCATGAAATTTATATAGGACCGTAAGGAAAGACGGAACGTCTCAAAGACGACTTTCTAGTCAACAATTTGTATACCCCAAAGGGAACATACAATGAACGAAAAGGGAACGACGAAAGTTATAAGAAAGAAACACAAATTAGAAACAATCAAACCAATCATACACAGAACCTTACAAAGAGGAACCCAAACAGGATATACCCTGAGAAACACGGAGAACTTGAACTGACTGATAAAGGCAAAGGTACAACCCCTTTAAAAGTTGATATTAGAGAAGTTTTTTAAAGAGTAGGGAAAGAAAAAGAGAAGGAGACCCTGGTGATATTAAAATTACAACCACGTAAATTATAACAGGTTCACCAGGAGTACTCTTCTCAACTGAATGACTTTTTCTGAAACTACGACCCTCCCTAACCCCCGTCCTCCTCTTCCCCTGCTGTCTCCTACTCTACCGACCTACCGTAGTGACTGAGCTACCTACACTTAGACTCACTTGAGGTCCTCAACCACTACCTGTCCCTCCGGACCGCACGACACTAAGTACCCCAGGTTTCTCAGCCCGTGCTGACTCACTGACTTGACTTGACTTCACCAGAGGCTTTGGTAGGACAAAAATTTAAAAAAAAATGGAATAAAACGAGCAGTCGTTAATAAAGGTGGTAAAAGAAAAGGTCGAGTGACTAGACGAAGTCTATAAGACGATAACTCAGGTAGATCTTATAAAAATTGAAGTCATTGACACAACAAACAGACATACAAACAAGAAAATAAAAAGGTCCAGAAACAATTAACTGAGAACGTAAAAGAGGTAAGACAAAAGTTCCAAAAACTAGGTGAAATGACAGTAATAAGACTTAAGAGAAGTCCATCAAACAGATAAAGGAGAAGTAAATAAACCTGAAGACACAAAGATCAAAGAAGCATGTAAACGTATCATATAGAGACGGAAAGTAATAAATAAAAATTTGAATAACATAAACTCCAGAGGAAAAGGGTCCGAAGTACCAACTTAATAAAGAAGAAAAACTAAAGACGGGAGGAACCAGGTCACCAACAAACACATTCGACGTATATCCCATCCTAAACACGACTCAAAAAAAAAAAGGAGACTACCTGTCCCGACTCACTCCACTATTAGGACAGACGACTATTAATCCAAATGTAAAAACACGACAAACACCAAACCTACTCCACAGGGTCTCTCCTAAGATGATCATCAACCCACCACGACCCAGAACACAAGTTCACAAGGGAAACACCCTCAACAGTGATAAACTATGAGGGATCTCTATCCTCAAGAGACCATCAGATGGATTTCTGTGTATATCTGACTTTCACTCTCCTACCTTTTTTATATAAGGTACGTTCATCTTTAGTTTTCTTTCGACCTTATCGTTAGTAGTATAGTCTTTTTTGTCTGGAATTTTATTTCTTATAATATTCTCTATTCTTTCCTGTGATATATTAGTAGTCTCCTAGTTGGGTTCTCTTTCTGTATTGTTAACATTTATAGATAAGTAGGTTGTATCCTTGTGGAGTTATGTATTCTGTTTGTGATTGTCTGTATTTTCCTCTTTAACTGTCATTGTTTATCATCCTCTGTAATCATGGGGTGAATGTGGTTACCTGTCTAGTAATTTTGTTTTTTAATTATTCCTTTATGTTCAGTTTACTATGTAATCTACTTTACCTAGAGTAACTATAGAAGTCCTGTAAGGTAGGTTTACGTCTTCTTATGTGTAAACAGTTTCACGTGTACTTTTTAAGAGACGCTATCTGGTGTAGAACCCAGTGTTTACTTTGAAGTCATTTAAATTCTTTTGATTTTAGTATAGTTGGTCTGATCCGTAGTTAATGTTCTTTTTTTTACGTTTTTGTGTTTGTGTACCTCTAATTTGTTATGAAAAGATTTATTACTTGTCCAATGACTTCTTCAGGTTTACCTTTATTTTTTTAAGGATCTTTGTTTACTGTTACTTTTGTGTTGAGTTTTGAGACCCTACATCGTTTTTGTCAGGATTCTCCCTTAAAATATCCTCATGTTAGGATGGACTTCTTTGTTCTTTTTGTAGTTTATCTGTTGGATTGAAATGTAGTTTTTGTGGACCTTTTTCTTCTTGATTTTTTAGGGTTTTAATCGTTCTCTTTCTTTAGTATTTCTAGTCTCTCCTATATTTGTTTTTCTCTTTACTTTCTTTGTTAATTATTTTATTCATAATTATTAATAATTTTAATTTTTATTAAATTTTAATTACTTTGATTTTTGACCAAGAAACTCTTCTAATTGTTTTAACTATTTGGAAATCCGTTGAGTAGTTCTTTTTCCTTTCTTCTTAGTTTATTTGTTTTAATCTTTACTTTTTCCTCACCAATGTTGTCTGTTATGTCTTTACGTTTCTTGATATTCACTGATAATACTTATTGATATACCATTATTTTAACTATTGGACCCTCTTTACCTGTCCAAGAATCTTTCCAAGTTAAAAGGTTCTGACTTGGTCCTTCTTTATCTATAATATTTGTTGGGTTAATGTTCGTGACTTTAACTTCGACACTATTTTTTTTTTTAGGGGGTTGTTTGTTTTTGGTACTGGTCTATCGAAGTGTCCTCTTAAGAAGTGTGTAAATCTCTTCTCGATTACGGATAGGAAGATTTTGAGAAAGTTTTTTAACGTCTCCTTCCTTGTGAACCTTTGCGTAAAATGTTTCGGTGGTAGTGGGACTATAATTTTGGTCTTTTTCTGTTGTATGTTTTTTATTTTGATGTCCGGTTATAGTGACTACTTGTATCTACGTTTTTAGAAGTTGTTTTTAAAATCGTTTGTCTTAAGTCGTTGTGTAGTTTTTCGAGTATTTGGTACTAGTTCAACTCAAATAAGGTCCCTACGTTCCCAAGAAGTTATATGTATTTAGTTGGTTACACTATATGTTATAATTGTTTGACTCTCTATTTTTGGTATATATTAGAGTTATCTACGTCTTTTTCGGAAACTGTTTTAAGTCGTGTGTAAATGTTACCTTTGAAAAGTTTTTTACCCGTATCTTCCTTGGATGGAGTTGTATAATTTCCGGTATATAATATTCGGGTGTCGTTTGTAAGAGTTACCACTTTTTGACTTTCGTAAGGGGGATTCTAGTTCTTGTTCTGTTCCCACAGGTGAGAGTGGTGATAATAAGTTATATCAAAACCTTCGGGATCGATATCGTTGGTCTCTTCTTTCTCTTTACTTTCCTTAAGTCTACCTTTTTATTCTTAATTTCGAGAGTGACAAACGTCTACTGTACTATGAAATGTACCTTTTGGGATTTCAATGATAGTCTTTTAATGATCTCGATTAGTCACTTAAATCGTTTCAACGTCCTACGTTTTAGTTATGTGTCTTTAATGAACGTAAAGATATGTGATTGTTACTTTTTAGTCTTTCTCTTTAATTCCGTAGTTAGGGTAAGTGATAACGTGTTTTTCTTAATTTATATATCCTTATTTGGATAGATTTCTCTGTTTTCTTGACATATTTCTTTTAATATTCTGTGGTTACTTTCTTTAGTTTCTACTCTATTTGTCTACCTCTCTATAAGGTAGAAGGACCCATCCTTCTTAGTTATAGTACTTTCATTGACATGATGGTTTACGTTCGATGTATAAGTTACATTAGGAATAGTTTAATGGTTACTGTAAAGGTGTCTTGACCTTGTTTTTTAAAGTGTTAAGTATACCTTTGTATTTTCTAGGACTTATAGGTTTCGTCAGAACTCTTTCTTCTTACCTCGACTTCGTTAGTTAGAAGGACCAAAGTCCAATATGACGTTTCGATGTCATTAGTTCTGATATACCATGACCGTGTTTTTGTCTTTATATCTGGTTACCTTGTTCTATTTTACGGGTCTTTATTTGGGTACATGGATACCCATGGAAATAAAAACTGTTTCCTCCGTTCTTATATGTTACCCTGTTTCTATCGGAGAAGTTATTCACCACCCCTTTGACCTGTCGATGTACATTTTCCTACTTTAATCTTGTGAAGGTTTGTGGTATGTGTTTCCATTTGAGTTTTACCTAATTTCAGGATTTACATTCTGGTCTTTGATATTTTGAGAATCTTCTTTTATATCCGTCTTATGAGCTACTCTATTTTGTTTCGTTCTAGGAGATACTGGATAGAGGATCTCAATACCTTTATTTTTGTTTTCATTCGACAACTCCAGCAAATTACCTGGCCTTGGACCGCCAGGTCTCAGTTGTTATTCTTTCACTTTCTCTCTCTCTTTCTCCGACTATAAGGAACCAAATGTGGTCATTTCGGAACTGTGTCCTGAACGTAACGAGTTCTTCCGTGACCCACGGGAGAACTCCCCCACTTCCGTGTCACGCGGAAGAGTTCTCCCAGAATCTTCGGGTCCGTCCTCTCACTCGTGTTACCCAAAGATACGAGGTCTCTTAATCGACCCCCCTCTCTCTCTCTCCCTCTCTCTCTGTGCCCCTGGGTTCGAGACTACCTTGTTCCCACAAAATAAGTTGTATCACACCCATATATATGACAGAATTTTCCATCAAAACAAGTCGTTTCTATTTCTAGTTTTCAGGTCTGAATGTTTAATAGTTCCTTTGTATTCCGTTAGGTATAGTTTCTCTCTCCCAACATTTATTAGTGCAAATGGTATACCAAGTACTTTTCCTTCTCCCAACATTTATCAATGAATAGTGGCATACCTTTTTAATTACTTCCTTTACGTACGTAAGGAGTCGGGGTCCTCACCAAACGGTGACGAGAATTAAGACCTTATTAGTCCTTAATTATTCCTTGTCTTCTAAGTACTGTCTAGGTTTTGTCGTGTGTCCTTAGGAGGACAATTTACGAAGGACTGTCATTCGTTCACCCTGGATTAATTTGAATTTTCGAAAAAGTGTCGTTTCCTTTGATATTCGTTCCACTTTTCTGTTGGGACTCTTACACTCTTTTATTATCGTTTACTTTGTTGACTGTTTCGCAACTAAAGGTTTTATATGTTCATCAAGTATGTTGAGTTATGGTCTTTTTATTCGTTGGGTTAGTTTTTGACTCTTTTTCTATATTTGTCTGTAAAGAGGTTGCTTCTGTATGTCTACCGATTGTTTGTGTACTTTTCTATAAGTTATAATGAGTGATAATCTCTTTTAGTTTAGTTTTGATTTTACTTTATAGTGGAGTGTGTCCACTCTTATCGGTAGTAGTTTGCAGATGTGTCTTATTTACGACCTCTACCACACCTCTTATCCCTTGGGAGAACGTGACAACCACCCTTACATTTGACTATGTCGGTGGTACCTTCTACCGTACCTCTAAGGAACTTTTTGATCCTTATTTTGGTGGTATACGGGGTCGTTAGGGTGGGGATCCGTATATGGGACTCCTTTGGTTTTGACTTTTTTCTGTGTACATAGGGTAACAAATAACGTCGTGATAAATATTATCGATCCTGGACCTTCGTTGGATCTACAGGTAACTATCTGCTTACGTATTTCTTCAACATCATGTATACGTGTTACCTTATCATGAGTCAGCACTTTTTCCTTGTGTAAACGTAAACTAAGTCAAGATTACTCCACCTACGTAGATCTCGGTCAATATGTCTCACTTCGTTCAGTCTTTCTCCTCTTTATAGTATATACTTGTGTATACATGCCTTAGATCTTTCTACCAAGTCAACGAGTCAGTACAGGCTGAGAAACATTGGGGTACTTAGTGTCGTCAGGTCCGGAGGGGCAGGTAGTGGTTGAGGGTCTCAAGTGGGTTTGAGTACAGGTTGATCAGCCACTACGGCAGGTCGGTAGAGTAGGAGACAGTAGGGGAAGAAGAGGACGGGGGTTAGGGGGGGTCCTAGTCTCAGAAAAGGTCACTCAGTTGAGAAACGTACTCCACCGGTTTCATAACCTCAAAGTCGAAGTCGTTGTCAGGAAGGTTTCTTGTGGGTCCTGACTAGAGGAAATCTTTCCTGACCAACCTAGAGGAACGTTAGGTTCCCTGAGAGTTCTCAGAAGAGGTTGTGGTGTCAAGTTTGCGTAGTTAAGAAACCACGAGTCGAAAGAAATATCAGGTTGAGAGTCTAGGTATGTACTGGTAACCTTTTTGGTATGAGAACTGATCTGTCTGAAAACAGCCGTTTCATTACAGAGACGAAAAGTTATACGACAGATCCAACCAGTATTCAAAGGAAGGTTCCTCATTCACAGAAAATTAAAGTACCGACGTTAGTGGTAGACGTCACTAAAACCTCGGGGATCTTTATTTCAGACTGTGACAAAGGTGATGAAGGAGTAGATAAAGGGTACTTTACTACCCTGGTCTACGGTACTAGAAGTAAAAGACTTACAACTCGAAATTCGGTTGAAAAAGTGAGAGGAAAAAGTGAAAGCAGTTCTCAGAAAAATCAAGGAGAAGTGAAAGACGGTATTCGCACCACAGTAGACGTATAGACTCCAATAACTATAAAGAGCTTTCTACCATGGTTTCTTAAATAAACGTCCCGTCGTTACCTCTTTGTCTGTATATTTTGTCTGGATACCTGTACTCCTTTCCCCTCCTCTCCTACTGTACATACCTCTCGTTTTATACCTTTGAACGTAATGGTATACGTTTTATCTATCGGTTACCCTTAAACGATATACAGAGTCCCTTGTGTTTGTCCTCGAGACATACTGGGATCTCCTCACCTTACCCCTCCCTCTGCCCTTTTTCCAAGTTCTCCCTCCCCTGTAATACACATGGATACCGACTAAATGTAACTCCAAACTGTCTTTTGTTGTCTTAAGACATTTCGTTAATAGGAAGTCATTTTTTAATTACTTGATTTTTTTAATTTTTATTTTCTAGTCAAAGTTTATATATTTTCAATGAGAAGAATGAAACAGAACAGAGTGTTTCACGCTAAATGTTGATTTTACTCAAGTATTTACAACTAAAACACTTATACGTTGACTGCATGTTTACGAAAGGTCATTAAAGAATAAGAAGGAAAATCTATGTTATTATTATGAACCATTGTACTCGTCTTCCTTCAATTTTAGTATCTCAGACCAAGTCTCAACAGTAATTACCGAACTCTTTCCGAGGATCCAAAAGTGAAAAGAGAATATTTTAATATCCGTAAATTGGACATTCAACAGAATTTCTTTTTATTATTTTTACGGTAGAAAAAAGAATCAAGAAGATTGAGAATGCACACACGACTCAACGAAGTAAACACATTCTGAGAAACGTTGGGGTACTTGAGATCGGGCGTCCTGAGGAGGACAGGTACCCTAAAAGACCCGTTCTTATGACCTCACCCAACGGTGAAGGAAGAGGTCCCCTAGAAGGCCTGGTTCCTTACCTTGGGTTCAGAGAATGAGAATCTATACGACCCCCACCCCCCCCTCAATGGTCGGGTTTTACGAGATTCCTTCCAGAGGTAATCACCCTTAGTGGGACCAGAATCTCAGTATCTTGGTCATTAAATCAGGATCAAGATGGGGAGTGAGTAGAATACTACAACAGTTACAGTGAAGAGACCCGAAGATAATGAAGGATCTATTTTCTTCCGTCATTTTATTTCCGAAAGAGAAAAAAAGGAGAACTAGGAGGAGGAGAAGAATAAATGGGAAAATTGGAAATCGTCTGAAACTCCAATCACTTTTACGTGTGTACATGTTACGAAACGTGTGTGAAAGTGACCCAGAGAAATCCCTTTTCGGGTCGAACAGTCAAGTCAGTGAGTCAGCACAAGCTGAGACACTGGGATACCTGACGTCGTACCGTCCAAAGGGACAGGCAGTGGTTGAGGGTCTCGAACGAGTTTATGTACAGGTACGTCAACCACTACGGTAGGTTGGTAGAGTACGAGACAGTATGTAAAGAAGAGGACGGAAGTTAGAAAGGGTCGTAGTCCCAGAAAAAGTTTCTCAGTCAAGAAATGTAGTCCACCGGTTTCATAACCTCAAAGTCGAAGAACTTATGAGTGGAAGGTTACTTATGAGTCCTGACTAAAGAAAATCCTACCTGACCAACCTAGAGGAACGTCAGGTTCCCTGAGAATTCTCAGAAGAGGTTGTGGTGTCAATTTTTCGTAGTTAAGAAGTCGTGAGTCGAAAGAAAGAAGGTTGAGAGTGTGGGTATATACTGATGACCTTTTTGGTATCGAAACTGATCTGTCTGGAAAGAACTGTTTCATTACAGAGACGAAAAATTATACGACAGATCCAACCAGTATCGAAGAAAAGGTTCTTCGTTCGTAGAAAATTACAATACCGACGTCAGTGTTAGACGTCACTAAAACCTCGGGTTTTTTCGTCAGAGAGTAAAAAAGGAGTAGATAAAAGGTACTTCACTACCGTGGTCTACGGTACTAGAATCAAAAGACTTACGACTTAAAATTCGGTTGGAAAAAGTGAGAGGAGAAAGTGAAGGTAGTTCTCGAGGAATAACGTTTTAGGCCTGAATTTAACTTCTTTCATCCCTTTTGGTGATCTGGTAGGTCTATCCTAGATTTTAGTTTATAATGTTGATATGTCAACTTCACTGTTTATCTAAGTTCCCAAATCTAAACTATCTGTCTCACAGACTTCTTGATACCTACCTCCAACCACTGTAACATGTCCTCCGTCACTAGTTCTGGTAAGAGTTCTTTTTCTTTACTTTTTTCCGTTTTACCAACAAACTCCTCCGAAATGTTTATCGAATCTTTTCCTCTCTTCGATTTCCGTTTCCTCTTTTCCTTTCTATGTGGGTAAACTTACGTCTCTAGGTTTCTTATCGTTCCTCTCTATTCTTTTGGAAGAAGTACCTAGTCATGTTTCTTTACCTTCTTTTGTCATCTTACCCTTTCTGATCTCTAAAGAAGTTCTTTTGATCTCTATGGTTCCCTTGTAAAGTACGTTTCTACCCGTGTGATTTCCTTTCTTTAACATACCTGGATTGTCTTCGTCTTCTATAATTCTTCTCCACCGTTCTTATACGTCTTCTTGATATGGTTTTTCTAGCAGTACTGGGTCTACTGGTGTTACCACACTAGTGAGTGGATCTCGGTCTGTAGGACACTTCAGTTCACCCAGTATCTTCGTAGTGACGTTTGTTTCAATCACCTCCACTACCTTAGGATCAACTCAATAAAGTTTAGAATTTTCTACTACGACACTTGCACGACGTGAGTTATACGGTCGTTTAGACTATTTGAGTCGTCACCGGTGTCCTGACCTTTTCCAGTCAAAAGTAAGGTTAGGGTTTCTTTCCGTTACGGTTTCTTACGAGTTTGATGGTGTGTTAACGTGAGTAGAGTGTGTGATCGTTTCATTACGAGTTTTAAGAGGTTCGGTCCAAAGTTGTCATGCACTTGACACTTGAAGGTCTACAAGTTCGACCTCAATCCTTTGTGTCTCCTTGGTCTCTAGTTTAACGGTTGTAGACGACCTAGTAGTTTTTTCGGTCTCTCAAGATCTTTATGTAGATGAAGACGAAATAACTGATACGGTTTCGGAAACTGACACACCTAGTGTTGTTTGACACCTTTTAAGACTTTCTCTACCCTTATGGTCTGGTGGACTGGACGGAGGACTCTTTAGAAATACGTCCGGTTCTTCGTTGTCTTGATCTGTACCTTGTTGTCTGACCAAAGTTTAACCCTTTCCCTTTTCGTGTAGTTGTGGTTTAATTGTTAGGGTACTTGACCTGTTAAATTCCAGTAACAGTCTTTAAATTGTATAATAAGATTTCATTGATCTTCATAAAGTGAAACACGATAGTCTTTTACAAAGGTGTTACAATTATTAAATGGAAAAGGATACGGATAAAGGAACTTATATATAAAAAGTATTTCGACCAGTCTACATATAGTAAACTGTTTATAAGACACGACTCATATAGAAAGATTTCTAAACTCATATACTTTATATATACTCTACGTCATGTCATATCACTTATTTTTGATAAATGAATACTTAGGTATCTTGACTCAAGACGAGACACTAGAGTTCTCAAGAGACATTGAAACTCATTCAGTGAAATATCAAGAAAAGTGTTATTATACTACTTTGAACGGAGGTACTAAAGATTCGACTACAGGAGGAGACTTAAAAATATTCCTCAGTTATTGGGTCCTAAGTATTCTGGGAACAAAAGTAAATACACTTATACTATGGTAAACCTTATAATAGTTCATCAATTGTCACTTGGGTTAAACACGTTTAAGGGTCCAAACAAATCGACTCACTCGACGAGGAGACCTAGTGGTCGTCGTTGGGGAGTTTGTCCGAGTTGGATCCAGTTTTACCGAACGGACACGTGCGTCGGGGTTCAATCCGACAATTGGGACGGAGGACTGTTGATACCGACGGAGTCGGAGAGGTCTCTACTTCCGTTCGTGACGTGTGTCGAAGATAATGTTCCGGTGACCACGACACGCCTCAGACCAAGATGAATTTTAAAGGTTTAAACTTACTTGGTAGGACCACTTTCCCCGAACCGAAAAAGTCACTGTAGGTCGACCCCGATGTATTTCGTCATGGAACGTTTATATCTCTGATCACTGGACCCTGTTTACCACTTGTCGTTCGTTGTCCCCTGGTCTTCCTTCTTCTATTTAAACAACAGGAAGGAGAGGAGTCAGTCGAAGAGTCCGTTATAAGTTTCGCTGTCTTTAGTCAAAAGAAAAACAATTCATCGGTCATGAGAACGGACCTTTTAGAGTACCTACCTCCTCGGACCATCCGAAGTTAGGTACCCCAGCGACTCAACCTGTGCTGACTCGTTGAAGTGAAAGTGAAAAGTGAAGGTACGTAACCTCTTCCTATACCGTTGGGTGAGGTCACAAGAACGGACCTCTTAGGGTCCCTACCCCCTCGGACCACCCGACGGTAGATACCCCAGCGTGTCCCAGCCTGTGCTGACTGCACTGAATCGTCGTCGTTCATCGAAGTCGACAGTGGAAAATAGGTATGAGGGAAGAGACGCGAGTACCGGGAAAAAAGAAGGGAGAACGAGAGGACCTCGACGTTGTAGGTTATTTCATATCTTTTATTTGAAATTAAGGTCCAGACATAAGATTAACTACTCTCCGAATATCTCTACCATTACGGATTCTAGAAGGATCCATAAACGAAGATCAGATGTCCCTACGGACTCTTTTTACTATTGTTCGTCTGGTTCGTCTCTTTTGACTCGTTGTTACGAATTAAGGTTGATACTTTGACTTGAAGGGTCCATCACGATCACCATATTTTGACCGGACGGTTACGTCCCCTACACCCAAACTAGGGACCCAACCCTTCTAGGGGCCTCCTTCCGTACCGTTAGTGAGGTCATAAGAACGGACCTCTTAAGGTACCTATCTCCTCGGACTGTGCCATACCAGGTACCCATCGTTTCTGAGTCTATCATTAGTTCCTTAGAGGTTTGACAAAGGTTTTAGACACTGAGGTTTTCCAGTGTGAAAATAATGTAAGATGTAATTGGAATGGGATTATAATAATGAAAAGATCTAAAATAATAAACAATAAATAAATCCCCTCCCCATAAAATGTTCCTCTCATCTCTTTTACTTTTTCTTTATCCGTCTTTTTCTTTAGTAAACTCTTTACCTTTTTGTTGATATTAATAATCTACTCTCCTTTTATAATTAGGGAGTATGGAAATCCGGATTTAAAGAAACCTTCGGGTTCAATTTGTATAGTACGTGTATGATTTTAAAACTAAACTCTAATAGAAAATTTTTGTCCTGGTAAGATTTCGGGTAATTAGAAATGAGTCAGTACATTATTTACTATTATAACTAGACACTACCTGTACCTTACACGATAGGTATAGAGGGAAGTCTCTTCCTGAAGAACGGTGACACTTACCCTCAGAGGGATCGTCTTTGGGAACTCGATGTTCGATCGAACCTATCACGGAGTCGCCGTCTTTCGTCTGAAGTTCTAGTACGGGAAGGACTCAGTGTGAGATCACTGACTGTTACTCAATGTATATACGGACCGGTAGAACAAGGTCATTCTTTGTACTTCTTAGTAAACTAAAGGTCTCGAAGGATACCCCAGTTGACTCCGTAATTATTGTACAAATTCTTAAACTTTTGAGTCTACGGTTAGTTTTGTAAAAGGAGATCTTCTCACAATGACACGGAGTGGGAAAATAAACTACCAAACACACTTCCATTCACCACCTCGCTAGTTACACTTTCATAAATTTATAAAAATCAAGTCAAGTCAAGTCAGCGAGTCAGTACAGGCTGAGACACGCTGGGGTACTTAGCGTCGTGTGGTCCGGAGGGACAGGTAGTGGTTGAGGGCCTCAAGTGAGTCTGAGTGTAAGAAACTCAGTCACTACGGTAGGTCGGTAGAGTAGGAGACAGCAGGGGAAGAGGAGGGTGGGGGTTAGGGAGGATCGTAGTCTCAGAAAAGGTTACTCAGTTGAGAAGTGTACTCCACCGGTTTCATGACCTCAAAGTCGAAATCGTAGTAAGTAAGGTTTCTTTAGGGTCCCGACTAGAGGAAGTCTTACCTGACTAACCTAGAGGAACGTCAGGTTCCCTGAGAGTTCTCAGAAGAGGTTGTGGTGTCAAGTTTTCGTAATTAAGAAACCACGAGTCGAAAGAAGTGTCAGGTTGAGAGTGTAGGTATGTACTGATGACCTTTTTGGTATCGGAACTGATCTGCCTGGAATCAACCATTTCATTATAGAGACGAAAACTTATACGATAGATCCAACCAGTATTGAAAAGAAGGTTCCTCATTCACAGAAAATTAAAGTACCAACGTCAGTGGTAGACGTCACTAAAACCTACTGGATCCTATAGAATGACTATTTCTATAGGATCCAGTAGGACGGACTTATAGTTATGAAGAAATTTATTTTCACCCTGGGGACGATGTTCTTCGACGATTATACTTTTGTCTAAATCCCGTCCTTACGTTACGGAAGTAACTAAAGTCTAAAGACGATCTCCATTTCGGATCCTTTCTATATTTCAAAAGGTGTTACCGTTTTAAGGGACAGGTATACTATCGGGAGATTAACTCGATCACGGGTGTCCTGACAGAAAGAATGACTACCTTTTACGAAATTCAAGACGAGACTTCTTCCGGAGATGGTCGACAAAGTCGTTTCATATCCGTCCTTTCACAGAAGTGTGTCTCATTGATTTTTCTTTCACGAACTGATTCGACACTTGTAAAGGCGACTCTCTGACGGAAAGTTCACTAGACGGAAGATGAAGAGGACCGATTGATCTTAGTTTTAATTGTGGTTTGATGTCTCTCCCTCCGTCTCTCTCTCTTTCTCCTGGTCACACTCTGTTTCTTCGTCTCTCTTTCGACCTCTTTTAGAAAGAGAAAACCTGACTTTCGTAAAACTAGTCTCTGGTGTATGAAAGACTGTCTTCTTTAGACTTAGTAGCTATAATCTGTTGACTCTTGAAAGATTTACTCCTCGGTCGGTGTCCTTTTTAGTGAACTAATTCCTGTCGTAAGACATCAATCTTTCGTTCTCTAATAAGGTTCCTTAAACTCGTTTACACGGAGACATTTGATCTAAATGGAATTGTTTCTCGTCTTTTTTATTTTTTTATAATTCAAGTATAAGAGACATTATAAACCCTTATATAACACATATGATTTAATGTGTTATTCTTTTTAATGAAATCCAAATATTGGTGTTTCAGAGTTATATTTTATAAAGATCCACACTAATATGTGAATAAGAGTACTCCACTGACAGTTGTAAAAAGTCCAATCACAGTGTAGTTTACCAATTTCTTTTATACTTTCCCGTCCTCACCTCTCTTTTCACTCACTCTCTTTTTTTTCGTTAAATCACTTTTATAATAGTTCATACTTAAGGAAAGAAGTTAAAAAAAAGAAAGTAAATTTTTCTACGTTTAAATTTGAATCTTTTTATCCTTTAGTATTTGAATTAGTGTTTTCGTCCTTATTTTTAATTCTTTACGTAAGTTTTATTCTTTTAATTCAGAACTTGAATTACTTTTTTTGTACATATATGTATGTATGTGACACCCCTCTGTCCTTTAATCGGTTCTACCGGAAAAATCCAAGAGTCGGGCTACAAAACATTTATTACTGATACAATGTCGACTCTAGTAAATATCGTGACGTGTACGTGTAGTGTTCCATGGACGAACCAGTGCCCGATGAAACACGACATCCCCATACACTCGAGGTGGATTTTTTTGTTTCGGAACCGTAATGACGACGTAGTGTCGACACAGACAACCCAGTCGGTACTCACCTCTACCATATCACACAGATTACGATAGTGACGACTCAGTCGGTCCTCTCTCCAACAGAACACCGTCCAATACGATACCGACGACGTGACTCACCTCTTTACACAGACGTCAAGGATGCCGAGGAGCTCAGAAGGACGTCGGATAGTCGAAAGTGGAACAGATGGTACCCAAGTTACTTGTCACGGGTGTTGCTCTATGTCACTCTGTTGACCGCAGTCCTTGTCCTACTCCTCGTTACGTATGTATATATATATATATATATATATATATATATATATATATATAAGAGTATTTTTACATGTTAAGTTCTACATTAAATGAATACTCACGTAAGGACCGATGGAGGAGGTCATAAGAACGGACCCTTTAGGGTACCTGTCTCCTCGGACCGCTAGATGTGAGGTATCCCAACGTTTCTCAGCCTGTACTGACTCGCTAATTGTGAGAAAGCGTATATCAAGATTTCAACTGTAACACCAGGATTTGTCGAATTCTTGTACGAACTTTCTTTGCTTAAACTACTGAGTGGTAACTTTCATGTCGATAAAGATAACAATTAGTTTACCCAAATTAGGATATCTAAGATAAGATTCGCCTAGAGAAGATTCGGATGGGTTGGTACACGGTTGTACAAGTCATCACTCTACGAAACAAACTTACATTTGACTAAACAGACACTTGACGTTGGTAGTTTATAGTTATATAAAAAAACTTGTACACGAACTACCTTAAGAATTGATTCATTTTGTACTAAGTACGTAAAACCAACGTAACGATTCCATAAAGTCCATGACGGAAAAAGAGGGACGGTAACATCCCTCTTTCGAAACTGTCATTTTATGACTTCAATTAACATCGATTAAACATCGATGTCGCCTTGTAAAGTTTACACTTTACCAAATTGTTGGGATTACTATGATGTCTTTTTAGAATGACCAGAGATGAATACGAACGGTAAGGAAACTACCTTTATTTTTAAACACTAAAAACAACACTCTACGTTTATTAATACCCTCTCTATTGTCTAATATACATTAGAAAAATTTAATGTAAAAATTTTAGTCACTTAATACACTAGTCGAGGAAAGGTTTTCGTCTAAAAACTATTTTTCTTCTCTCATTTGTACAGTTCACATTGATAGTTTTAAACAACTTTCTTTACGATTAATTTTTTTTGAAAATTCAACGTAAAACTCATAGAAACAGTCTTTGCAACGGAACTCTTTTTAATGTAATATTAAATAGTAAATGATATGTAAATGTCAAAAATTTCTATTTTGTAGAAAGATAAATTTAGGTAAAACGAACACTTTACAAAATTTGTGTGAATTTTTAATTTCTAAATACAGTCTAAATTTTTCGCGGGTACAAAACTGTATAAACAAAGTCTAGAAAAGTAAAATTTTGATTAATATATCAAAATTGTTATAAACGTGGAAATTACTAAATTAAGGGATGAAAGGAAAGTTCTCTATTGTTGTCATGAATTCCACAAATCTAAGAAGAAGATGGGTACAAAAATGTGTAAGTGATGTGGATACACAAAGATAGTTAAATATCATAACTAAACCTACAAACGTCACAAATGGTACTGATCCATTTAATACGAATGGTATTGTTTTGTATTTTCTTCGTTCCTCCGAGCGAAAGAGAGGCAAAGAGAGACAACAAATCAACGATTCAGTACGAGTTGAGACTTTGAGGTATCTGTCATCGAGAAGTTCGAGGAGACAGGCACCCTAAAGGGTCCGTTTTTATGCACTTACCCAACGGTAAAGGAAGAGGTCCCCCAGAAGGGGTGGGTCTCTAACTTGGGTCCAGAGGACGTGACCGTTCATCTAATAATTGGTCTCTCGGTGGTCCCTTTCGGGGAGAGAGAAATTGACTGAGTGGAAAGATATCTAAACTTAGTAATATTTAGTTGATTTGAGGTTATTTGTAAAATTTTTATATTTCTAAATATATGTCTATAAGTATACCGAGATAAATATTAATTAAAATTGATGATTAATCGAAAGATACCATACTCAGATGAAATTTAAACGTTAGTTAGACGATAAATACCCGTTATTTCAATTAAAGTTATAAGATGACAGTATACCTTTCAAAGTCATTTGAAGTAACATATGTAAGAGAATGTTTATACACAATATTAAGGAGATCAGATATCTCTTCTTAGATAGATCTTCTCCTTTAGTACCCAACATCTTACAAATACACACTCACCCACGCACATACACACACACATAGAAACTACAATGATTTGTTGGGGTAAAAACGATATATTTCATCATGGGTAAAAGTAATGGTGGTCTTTATATACTCCTCATGATGTAGGAGTTTTTCCTGAATCTTAACGGTACAAAATTTTACACACTGGTATGTTATGTTACTTTTATACTGTTAATACTCTTGGAGAGTAATGAAAATAAAGATACTTAAAAAATGAAACGTTGAGAAATGAACGTTCACTCCTATAAAGATACACAAACAATCGGAAACGGACAAGTGTAAGAAAGAATTAAAATGGGTAATCTAACAATCAGAATAAAGTCAAGTCAGAATAAATCATTAAGATTTGTAAAGAATCTCTAAGATCTAAGTTTACGAAAAGGTCCAGAAACCAATCATTATTAAAGATTAAACCACAATCAAAAAAGTAAATTGAAAAGAAATACCATAGAAACCACACATTTTCAACAAATTATATAATTAAAAGAACAATATTTTAGATATGTAAACAGAACGTGTTCTTTAGGAATGTTTAGGATTCCAAGATTTATATACCAGGAAAAAAAAAATTCCCGAACGTTAAAATGAAACATGTAAATCTAGAACTCAGATAACCCCCGAAGAAAAAGACATCTCACGTTGTCTTTAGATCATAGAGAGGTGGGGGTGGGGGTACAGGGGACGAACACTTATATTAGTGAAAGGAGGGACTGTGACTCACAAGGAAGGAACAGAACGTTGACTGTATATAGGGTAAAACTAACCCTGAGAGACACGAGGGAAGACGGATAACCAAATTGGTACCAGAAAAGGTCTTCATCATTGTTTGAAAATCAATGATTTCAAAGTATTATTTCAAGGGTAAAAATAAGAAGAAATGTTAACGGAATCAATCGACAAGAATCAGGAGATTATATTATACGTTTAAAATCTTAATCAAACAGTGTAAAATCTAACTTAAATTTTAACAGTTTAAAACTGGTTCTTTAAGTGTTGGTTATTAGAAAAAATTTAATAAGATTTTTTATGAGTTTGATTCCATACTTTTTAGAGTTCTCCTACACTTTTGTAGGAAATTGAACTTTAAAAACAGTGGATAACCACTAAACCTACGTCCTGTAATCTTATAAAAAAAGGTAAATATTTTTTTAGGGGTCCAAACAAGATCACTTGTTTGGAGAAACCTTGATACGTCGTCATTATCGAAACCAAAATTAAAAGTTAATGTACTTAGATATTATAAAAGGAAGACTTTTTACACACGAGTTAATGGTTTGATATACAAAATATCTATTTTATGATTTAGTGAAAAGTTTCGTTTCATTACTTTGTAGTATAGATAAATTTTGGATTGGATCCCGTTTTGACTTTGTGGCGTATGTTGTAAAACGTATTTTAAACGTATTGTAATTAAAATATAATTAAAAACAAACACCTCATAAAAAAAATGGAAACATTTGATTATAAACAATTAAGTTAATTCTTTAATATTAAAGATATTTAGTTCAGTTTGTACGAAAAAGGTATTGTAAAGTCTAACCGTACAGTGTCGGTGAAATTCATAAAATGAAACTTTTTACATAGTTTTCGTAACAGTAGAGTGAGGGATAACCCAATTACGGATTTCGTCACTACTTCGTAGATTATACTAGGTTGTTAATAATATAAAAAGAACTTATATACAAAAAAAAAAGTCATAAAACTTGACAAAGTACCTGTCAGTCGAGTGATTCATGAATCCTAATTCATCACTCGGTCTATAGGTGTGACTTTCTCCTCTCGTTCTTTCAACCGAATTTCGAGTTGTAAGTCTTTTGTTTATAGTACCGTAGGTCAGGGTAGTGAAGTACCCTTTATCTACCCCTTTGTCACCTTTGTCACAGTCTGAAATAAAAAACCCCGAGGTTTTAGTGACGTCTACCACTGACGTCGGTACTTTATTTTCTACGAATGAGGAACCTTCTTTTCAATACTGGTTGGATCTATCGTATAAGTTTTCGTCTCTGTAATGAAACAACTGACTCCAGACAGATCAGTTCCGATACCAAAAAGGTCACCAGTACATACCTACACTCTCAACCTGACACTTCTTCCGACTCGCGACTTCTTAACTACGAAAACTTGACACCACGACCTCTTCTGAGAACTCAGGGAACCTGACGTTCCTCTAGGTTGATCAGGTAAGACTTCCTCTAGTTGGGACCCTAAAGGAACCTTCCTTACTACAATTTCGACTTTGAGGTCATGAAGCCGGTGGAGTACATTTCTCAACTGAGTAACCTTTTCTGAGACTACGACCCTCCCTAGCCCCCGTCCTCCTCTTCCCCTACTGGCTCCTACTCTACCGACCTACCGTAGTGACTGGACTACCTGCACTCAGACTCATTTGAGGCCCTCTACCACTACCTGTCCCTCCGGACCGTACGACGCCAAGTGCCCCAGTGTTTCTCAGCCTGTACTGACTCGTTGACTTGACTTGACATGACTTATACAAAAAAAAAAAAGTCATAAAACTTGACAACGTACCTGTCGGTCGAGTGATCCATGACTCATAATTCATCACTCGGTCTATAGGTGTCACTCCGATGCAAAATTATACTTTTTTTTAGTAATTTAATTAACAGGTTAATTAATAACTTAATATTTGAGTTGATAATATATCTCGTTTCTCTCGATGGTTTTCCTAGATATTTACCACTGATACTTTTTCGAATGAACTCTATCTAAAATTTACGTTTGAGGTTTCCTATCCTTTCTTAATAGTTACTTTCTTTACCATCATCATGTAAAAAATTCGTTTCCATTGTTTATACACGTTTAAAGTATTCTACTAATTTCTTCTTACCACGTAAACTCCTTACACTTTTGATGACCCAGTCGACGTTATCTCTTTTGTTTCTCCTGTCACCGAGTTCAACTCTTACCACGTGTCGTTGGTGTAGAAAGTCTTGGAATTTCTGGTACACTTCTTAAGATTAAAAAGAAGATTTGTTACCGTTCTATAACTCGTCTAAGTTCTCTCTTTACAATGTCTTATTCAGGTCGAAGTTATACTTCTTAGTTCTTCCTTGTTTTTACTTATATCACCCTGACCAATTCTCTAATAACGACCACAATCCGTTCTCTGTTACCATTGAGTCTAGTCCCAGTACTGTCGTTCCTTTCTTCTCTCTATTTCCTCTATGTATACTTCCTTATAATTTTTTCTAAGTAACGAAATTATTCATATTTCTCGTTCTCTACGAAACGTGAACCCTACGGAAAACCCTGAGACCCCACCTTTTTTTCACATCTGCGACCACTGTCACTAACACTACCTTCTCTCAGCAAAATCTATATAAATTAACATAACCAGATAATTTTTAGTTTTCTTACTATATATGGATCTTGATCCATGTTTACTAAAACCATATTTTTATCAAAGTTATCTATGTGTAGTCCCAGTTAAAGTTTATCAATTTTGTAACTTTACATTTCTTTACTAAGATATTTTCGATGGTCCTCCTTTTTTTCTTTTTCTCCTCTCAATGAAATATTATAGTCACCTCTTTTTTTAGAAAGACACTGAGTTTTAAGTCTTAGGTATTTTCTTTAATAGTGGTTGCTTTTTCCGGTTATCCATTGTATAGGGATTCAATATCTCTTAAAGTTTGTTACCTTTTTTTCTCTTTATATCAGTTTCCTCTTTCTCAAAAATTACTCTTTTCAATTTTAGGTGTTTACCGAGAATTTGTATTCCTTTGTGTAACTAAAGTGAGTTATTGTCTTTCCTTTTATGTTCGGTAGTCTCACGAGTGAAGACACCGTGTATATGGTTCTTAATTTCACTGTGTCCATTTAATAGTATCAAAGACGTTTTCTTACTGTACGGTTAAGTACTTCTTAGAAAGACATGATTTTGTCTCTACAGTAGACATTTATATTCGAACTGTTTTGACGTTCTAAAAATTTTATTTGAACAAAATTTTACAAATTTTGTGAGTAAATAACAAGTACTTTCATGTTTAACCACGTCTAAAAATTCCTCACGTCAAAACTTCATGGATAGTTTTAATAAATCCGTCAGTGGAATACTCGTTGGTTTGGTGAAAATCCTAACAAAGAATGTGTATAAAAGTGCATGTGTATTTGATCACATATATGTTTCAATAATTGACACCGTGTCTAATATCGTCGTTTCAAATATTTCTTCGATTAATAAATAGTTAACAACTGTGTTTATATAATATCGTATGAGTGTGTTGTATTATCGTATGTGACATGTACAACCAGATCCTTTTATAAGTTCTGTGTAAAAAAATTCATTTTTGTGTTTACATGTTCTCATACATATCATACCGTAGTAACCACATTTTGTCCTTTTATTATATTAGTGTAAACGAAAATATATGTATTTTTGTACAGACCTTTCTGTGTGTTCTTAGATTGTATCTTTATAGACAAATACCCATATAATCGTCGACCCGTTTCTCTTTATCCCAACCTCCCTGTAAAATATAATGACAAAAAAAAAAAATTAGGAGACTACAAAATTTGAACACTTAAAATAAACTTTGTATTTCGTAAAGTTCTTCTGACAATGTATTACTTCTCTTTTTCTACAGGAACGAGACCCACTACTTTTGTAAGAAATAAGACTAACCATTATCAGTAATGTCAGTGATTTCAACGACTACGTGTTATCAAACACATGGTTCCTCTTCAATACTAAGAAGTCTCCTAGATTAGAACAATCTTAACTACCTGGACAGTCACGCATGACAGTTCTTTTCTACAGTTTCCGAACTATTCGTTCCAAGAATGACCTGGTGTTATAATGAGTAATAGCGACTTTAATTGTTGTCGCAGTAATAAATTGTACAGAAGCATTTTACTGGTTACTTTAACGTCACGTCCGTAGGTAAAAGAGTGGACTTCTGATACATATTTCGTGAAACAACCCTAATATTTCCGTTGAGTCACTACGGGAGACTAAAGTTCCTTAAATGTAAGATGTACCCGTTAATTCAGTACATATATATTTTGATGTTTCAATCTATCTTTCCCATTTTAAAATACTCTCTTTACTTTACCAGACCTGGATTGTCTTCGGCTTCTATAATTCTTCTCCACCGTTCTTATGTGTCTTCTTGACATGTTTTTTCTAGAAGTGCTGGGTCTATTAGTGCTACCACACTAGTGAGTAGATCTCGGTCTGTAGGACCTTACACTTCAGTTCACCCGGAATCTTTCGTAGTGATGTTTGTTTCGATCACCTCCACTACCTTAAGGTCAACTCGACAAAGTTTAGGACTTTCTACTACGACAGTTTCACGACGTGAGTTGTACGGTCGTTCAAACCTTTTGAGTCGTCACCGGTGTCCTGACCTTTTCCAGTCAAAAGTAAGGTCAAAGTTTCTTTCCGTTACGGTTTCTTACGAGTTTGATGACGTGTTAACGTGAGTAGAGTGTGCAATCATTTCATTACGAGTTTTAAGAGGTTCGGTCCGAAGTCGTTATGCACTTGACACTTTAAAGTCTACAAGTTCGACCAAAATCTTTTCCGTCTCCTTGGTCTCTAGTTTAACGGTTGTAGGTGACCTAGTACCTTTTTCGTTCTCTCGAGGTCTTTTTGTAGATAAAGACGAAATAACTGATACGGTTTCGGAAATTGACACACCTAGTGTTAGTTGACACCTTTTAAGAAGTTCTCAACCCTTATGGTCTGGTGGACTGAACGGAGAACTCTTTAGACATACGTCCAGTCCTTCGTTGTCAATCTTGACCTGTACCTTGTTGTCTGACCAAGGTTTATCCTTTTCCTCATGTAGTTCCGACGTATAACAGTGGGACGAATAAATGGAAGATACGTCTCATATAGTACTCTTTACGACCTGACCTTCTTTGTTCGACCTTAGTTCTAATGGCCCTCTTTATAGTTATTGGAGTCTATACGTCTATTGTGGTGGGAATACCGTCTTTCACTTTTCCTCGATTTTTCGGAGAACTACTTTCACTTTCTCCTCTCACTTTTTCAACCGAATTTCGAGTTGTAAGTCTTTTTCTTCTAGTACCGTAGGCCAGGGTAGTGAGGTACCCTTTATCTACCCCTTTGTCACCTTTGTCACAGTCTGAAATAAAAAAACCCGAGGTTTTAGTGACGTCTACCACTAACGTCGGTACTTTAATTTTCTGCGAATGAGGAACCTTCTTTTTAATACTCGTTGGATCCATCATATAAGTTTTCGTCTCTGTAATGAAACGGCTGATTCCAGACAGATCAGTTCCGATACCAAAAAGGTTATCAGCACATACCTACATTCTCAACCTGACACTTCTTCCGACTCGCGGCTTCTTAACTACGAAAACTTAACACCACAACCTCTTCTGAGAACTCTCAGGGAACCTGACGTTCCCCTAGGTTGGTCAGGTAAAACTTCCTCTAGTCGGGACCCTAAAGGAACCTTCCTTACTACGATTTCGACTTTGAGGTCATGAAACCGGGGGAGTACGTTTCTCAACTGAGTAACCTTTTCTGAGACTACGACCCTCCCTAACCCCCCGTCCTCCTTTCCCCTACTGTTTCCTACTCTACCGACTTACCGTAGTGACTGAACTACCTACACTCAGACTCATTTGAGACCCTCAACCACTACCTGTCCCTCCGGACCACGCGACGCTAAATACCCCAACGTTTCTCAGCCTGTACTGACTCGTTGACTTGACTTGACTCGACTTGACTTGACTCCTAAATCTTCTCGTCTCTACTGGAAGTCGACCTCTTGTTCTTTCCCTTCTAGTTCCCGCTAGACCGTTACTCCACTTGATCCTTCTAGAAGTTCACCTAGACACTCGGTTTCCCGTGAGGTCCACCTCTCCTGTTTTACCCTATCCTCCTACCCCTCACTCTTGTCTAACAAGTTAGACCAAAGACACGTGACGACAGAAAAACTCACGATTTAACAGAGTAAGTACAGGCTGAGAAACACTGGGACAACTGACATCAGGTGGTCCGAGGGGACAGGTACTCTCAGAGGTCCGTTCTTATGACCTTACCCAACGGTACGGGAGGAGGTCCCCCAGAAGGGTCAGATCCCTAACTTGGGAACAGAGAATACAGAGGAGGTGACCGTCCACCCAAGAAATGGCGATAACGGCGGACATCCTTATACCATAAACTTTCCACCTTAGTAATTTGAGTCTAATATCCTGGGGTTTTAGTTCCGAATTTCTCGAACATATAATACTCGACCCTCCCAACACGGTCAAGTCCTCTTGCTCTTACTGTCATACGTCTTTGTCAAGGAATCGTTCAGACTGGACCGTTGTCCGAACATCCTACCCGACCTCCTTTCTCAACTAGTATCCCTTTTTTCCTGATGTGTCTTTTTTTTTTTTTTTTCTTGTTTGTTCTTTGAAAACCTCTTCAGGTTACTCTTAATAATGTACCTCTTACCTTCCCTTATCCATTTACCATGACGAACCTCCATATTCGTTTATTATTCCTTAGTCCTTCGTAGACGACACACTCACTTACTATTTTACTTACTTACTTCAGTCTTTTTACCTTCGTTGTTTGATTAAAAGGAAGAATAAGGACCGAGTTCAATGATCAGTTCAGACGTGTCTCACAAAAAGTGGTCTAAGACAATAGGGACGGACTGTGGTAATTTCCTTTCTCTATTGGTTGGATAATGATATTCCCCTTTCTTTCTCGAACCGAAAGAAGGACGAGAAAACGAGAAGGACCATCAACGAGACTGACCTTACGTGACGTTTTCCCGACATCGAAGTAACCAACGTATGTCACTTAAGAATCAATGGAATCATCTTTAAACCAAGTCAATAAAAAGAACATCGGTGTCTGAGGGTTACTGATCTATACAATCTGAGATAGTCTTTCACTCTCCTTTCCTCTCTATGAGACTAAGGAGAAACTGATGTTCTAGGTTAAGACCTACAAGAAGTATATACTCACCCTTTTGTCCACGGACTCCTACTTTCTCCCGTTTCTTCCTATATTTTCTTCCTTCGTTCCTTTTTTCATTTACTTCCTCTCTCTTTTCCTTCTTTTTTCTTAATTCCTTACTCCCCTTCCTATCTTCCTCCTTCTTTACTTCGTCCTTTCCTTCTTTCCAAAAACTTTACAAAGACTTACAAAAACTTTACAAAGATTTACAAAAACTTTACAAAGACAACCTTATGAATGTCTGTAAGTAGGGATTGAAAGTTTACTTCATTCGTAATATTAAAAAATTAAAATACCTACTTAGGGGACCTACCACGACTACCACTAGAGTTCGGGAGAATATTTCAATGAGAGAACCCATCGTCCAGTGTCACATTATTTTAACGAATACTGTTCCTTTACGTTAATAACACTCTTAGACGTGAGAAACCCTTTTCTAATATCGTTCCGTTAAATGTGAAGGAAAAATTAAGTTGACTATAACGATACCTCTTGACATGAAAATTGGCAGTAACAATCTAGGTCAAAGATACCTTTAAAATCCGACGATGGTAACCTGTTTTAGTTACCACGGTACCCTTGTTGTAGGAACTATTACCGTTCAAAAAAAGGGGTTCTCCACACTATACGAAAAAAGGACTTTACACTGTGTTGGGTGACTGTTAAATTTTTAAGGAGGTATCTATATGTGTTATATTTGATAAGTACGACGTCAAAAGTTTTAAGATATTTCTTTCCTTAATAGATGGTCTCATTACTAAAAAATTAATTTCTCTCTTTTCCTTTCCTTGTATTATTAGTTATACCCGGTATCTAACAGAATTGGATTTGAGTCGGTTATTTCGATGTAGGTTACATATCTATACAAGACAAACACCTAAAAGGAGGGAATTTATATACTGTTCAGAGTCAGTCCGTCTCTTCTGGACGGAGGGAGAGACACGAAAAGGTATAAACGGTGAGTTAGGGTATTAACTAAAGTATCGTAATTCTTAGTATCGACGAACGTCTTTAAAATCAGAAGTCGAACGTTGACCGGTAACTGACCTCTCCTTTCGAACGTACTCATACCACCCTTTTACATAAAGGGATAATTTTATAAACAACACATTACAGTCGTTTTTCTGCAATGGATATCTTATTGACTATAAAAACAAGATTCGTTTAAAAATTTTTAATAAAATGATACATAACATATTAACATATTGTTACTGTTTACCCGTTCGATCTAGTCAAGAACCTATAGACTTTCCACTAAAGTACTATTATATGTTTTAGGACTCCATAAGTATCGTTTTACAGAACATGTACAGGATCAGATATTTTCTACATTCGCTTCGGGGAGTCAGTACAGGTTAAGAAACACTGGGGTACCTGATATCGGATGGTCCGAGGAGACAGGTACCTTAAAAGGTCTATTCTCATGATCTCACCCAACGGTAAAGGAAGAAGTCCCCTAGAAGGGTTGGGTCCATAGTTTAGTCCCAGAGGGCGTAACATCCGTCTACGAAATGTCAGACTCGGTGGTCCCTTCGAGTTCAGATATTTACAGAAGTTTTTTTTCTCCTCTTTCTTCCTCTGTTTCCCTAACCTATGTCACCGGTTCCTACATCCCGTTCACCTCAGGATACAGAAAAAGATTCAGAGGACAATAGGGGGGACCACAGAAGTAAAAATAACTCTCCTCTCCGAAAAACCACAGTTAGATCATAGTTGTCTTCTCCGATGTACAAAGTCTTGGTACATACCGTTTTTGACGAAATGGATCTACTATTTAAATGAACAAGAAAAAACCTCAACCCCCTTCCCCTTCTCCTCACAATTGTCCATAATGCCTTTTCGATTTTAGGAAGTTCCGTAAGGACTAAGAAACTGACTAAGAAACAGTTAAAACATTCCACCGAGTTTAGGTAAAACTGGACTATAAAATTTTAATTCACACTTGGTGAATTTGAAGGACTCTATATTACGTTTACTTTTTTCTCTACTCAATTTAATTAGAGAACAAATATATTGTTCTGTCAAAAGACATATAATAACCCTGGTCATCTCGAGAAACGTATGAAGTCTAACTGAACGTACCAATAAACAACGGACGGACAGGGTCTTAGGATGCGGACTATCTCAGAAGGTTGTACATTTCACCAACTAGAGAAGACAATGGGATTCACAACTAAACCCTCTAACGAGACGTTTCCACTTACACGGTAGGACGGTCCTCGATCCCACTCGACGAGGTGGGGTGTGTCACGAATTATTATTTCTTCTACACTATGTATACATGTTACCTTATAATGAGTCAATATTTTTCCTTGTTTTAAGACGGTAAACGTCTCTGCACCTACCTGTATCTGTGATAGTATGTCTGATTTCATTAAGTCTTTCTCTTTTTATAACATACAATCGTGTATATACGCCTCTTCCGTTACCGTGGGGTGAGGTCATGAGAACGGACCTTCTAGGGTACCTGCCTCCTCGGACCACCCGACGTCAGGTATCCCAGCGCTTCTCAGGCTGTGCTGATTCGATGAAGTGAAAGTGAAAAGTCAAATTACGTAACCTCTTCCTTTACCGTTGGGTGAGGTCACAAGAACGGACCTCTTAGGGTCCCTACCCCCTCGGACCACCCGACGGCAGATACCCCAGCGCTTCTCAGCCTGTGCTGACTTCGTGGAATCGTCGTCGTCGTCGTTGTGTATATACACCTTATATCTTTTTACCATGTCTACTTGGATAAGTGTTTCGTCTTCATCTCTGTGTCTACATTTCTCATCTGTGTACCTGACGACGACGACGACGATTCAGCGAAGTCAGCACAGGCTGAGACACGCTGGGGTCTCTACCGTCGGGTGGTCCGAGGCGACAGTTACCCTGAGAGGTCCGCTTTTATGACCTCACCCAACGGTAAAGGAAGAGGTTACGTCCTTTCACTTTTCACTTTCACTTCAGTGAGTCAGCACAGACTGAGAATCGCTGGGGTACCTGACGTCGGATGGTTCGAGGAGGCAGGTACCCTAAAACGTCCGTTCTCATGACCTCACCCCACGGTAACGGAAGCCCTGTTTTCCCCCACCCTACACCCTACTTAACCCCATACCCCCAACTGTATGTATGCAATGACACATGTTTTATCTGTTGATCACTCTTGGATGACATATCGTGTCCCCTGAGATGAGTCACGAGACATCACTACATTTATCCTTCTTTTGTGGGTTTTTATCCCCCATATTCATCTACACATTGACTAAATAAAACAACATGTCATCTTTTATTGTGTAATATTTCGTTGGATATGAGATTATTTTTAACTCTTTTTATTATTTCGGGTCCAATGGTTTCAGTTCCGTCCACAATCCTAAGTCTACCTGACAATATTTATTTATTCATATAAGTCTACATTTGTGATTCCTAGTGACTAGGGAGCTGAAAAGGTAGTTGATGAAGTCGACAATAAGTGTCTTTTTAACACGAATTGATTGTAGGGTGAATAAGAATCTGGATAAAACAACCGAGACAGGAAAGTCTCAAAACGTATTGAACCTCAAAATAAGATTTTTGGAAAGAACTAAAAACAATCCTCAATATAAACAATGAACTGTGTCATCGTATACACGGGACCTCAAGACCGCTACGGTCCCATCTTTATTTCAAAGTACAGTGAAGGTCAAGAAGAATAACAGGGACGAGTTGGTATACACGTACATAGAAGAAACCTAAAGAACACAGGGGTTTCCCGTGTGTTTCATGTATCTTGGGTCAATTTTGTAGGAAGAGTTAGGGATAGATTCCTTTCCTGTTTATACCTACTTACCGTTCTGGTTCTTTGGTAGACGGAGGGTAACGACGGGTCTTAAATTTGGTATTATGGAACTCTACGACAAAGTAGTTTCGACATAACCGGAACTGTGCCTTCCGAAGGACCCGTCATCAGAACCCACCTATTTTTCCGATTAGTTCGTCAAAACCTTTCTTTTTACCCTCGAGATCATGGTCAGGTACATAGTAGTGATAAAAGTCCTGCTCACTTTACAGTTCCGATTTTATTGAGGGTCGATAGATATTTTATTATATTAGGTCCATGTATCAGTACCGTCTCAAAATTTTATAATAAGTTAACCAAAAGAGGTATTCCTTTTTAATTTTTTATTTAAAAAGACAAGGTGTAAATAGTTTTTGTCCATGACTTAATTTTTGATTTTCATACCGTTATCAGACCATAGGACAGTTTAAATTAGATACACGTTGTTAGGTTATATAGGTTGTTTTTACGTAGTATGACTATAACTTTCTGATAAAGTTAGTCTATAAACAAAAAGGAAGGAAGTTCTGATAATAAGACGTGATATATAAACGAAATAACTTTTGATGTTCTCTGTAAAAATTACAAAACTATAACGATTAGAACCTTTAATTGTGAAGAGAATTGTTTTACCTCTCGATAACTTCTAATTTCTATGAAATTAAAAAAAGTTACTAACATTTTTCTACGTAAGTATATATAATACATTTTAACTTTATGTTTATGTGTCAACAAATACCTCACTTGATGAAAACTTTTTAAGTATTTTAGAGTTAACAATTTACCGAAGGGTCCACCGTGATCGTAATTTCTTGGGAGAACGGTTACGTTCTCTGTGTACCCAAGTTAGGGACCCAACCCTTCTAAGGGACCTCCTCCCGTACCTTTGGGTGAGGTCATCAGAACGGACCTCTTAGGGTACCTGTCTCTTCGGACTCTCGATGTCAGGTATCCTAACATTTCTCAGTCTGTGTTGACTTCGTTGAATTGTGCGTGCGTGCTTACAATTTTCAATAATAAAACTGTCCTCCGTCTTAATATTTATTATAAAGGTGAAGAGATGAATACTTAGTATAAATGATAGTGTAAATGTCTACTGTGGTGGGAATACCGTCTTTCACTTCTCCTTGATTTTTTGGAGAACTACTTTCACTTTCTCCTCTCACTTTTTCAACCGAATTTCGAGTTGTAAGTCTTTTGCTTCTAGTATCGTAGACCAGGGTAGTGAAGTACCCTTTATCTACCCCTTTGTCACCTTTGTCACAGGCTGAAATAAAAAAACCCGAGGTTTTAGTGACGTCTACCACTAACGTCGGTACTTTAATTTTCTACAAATGAGGAACCTTCCTTTCAATACTGGTTGGATCTATCGTATAACTTTTCGTCTCTGTAATGAAACGGTTGTTTCCAGGTACATCAGTTCCTATACCAAAAAGGTCACCAGTACATACCTACACTCTCAACCTGATACTTCTTTCGACCCGTGGTTTCTTGACTACGAAAACTCGACACCACAACCTCTTCTGAGAACTCTCAGGGAACCTGACGTTCCTCTAGGTTGGTCAGGTAAGATTTCCTCAAGTCAGGTCCCACAAGTAACCTTCCGGACTACGATTTCGACTTTGAGGTTATGAAACCGGTGGAGTACGTTTCTCAACTGAGTAACCTTTTCTGAGATTACGACCCTCCCTACCCCCCGTCTTCCTCTTCCCCTACTGGTTCCTACTCTACCGACCTACCGCAGTGGTTGAGTTACTTGTACCCAAACCCACTTGAGGCCCTCACCCACTATCTGTCCCTCCGGACCGCACGACGTTAAGTACCCCAGTGTTTCTCAGTCTGTGCTGACTCGCTGACTTGACTTGAATGAAATAAAAATACAATAACTTCTTCTATTCTAAAAAAATGGTGGTTTCATGTAAAACTTGTTACCTTTAAGAGGTGTCAAACTTTAATAAATAATCTTTAATAATAAAGTTAGTTTTAAATTAATTAGACCGAAGAACTATAGTCGACGAATTTACCCAAAGCTCTCGTCCCACTCTTTATTCTGTATGAAAGATGGAGGTGATTTGAGAATTAGAGTATCCTAATCGTATTAGAAAAAAACTACTGCCGATTACCGTTGGGTATGGTCACAAGAACGGACCTCTTAGGGTCCCTACCTCCTCGGACCACCCGACGACAAATACCCCAGTGTGTCATCCTGTGCTGACTTCGCTGAATCGTCGTCGTCGTCATGTCGAAAATTTTCACTAAATTTTTTAATCTTGAACCATGGTTTGTTTCCATTTCTTAAATCGTATGTAGACTTCTTAAAAAAAATTATATATGAGTGTATACACTTGTCTACTATGTTTCTTGAACAAGGAATACGACTAACACCCCCCCTTTAAGGGGTTTTCTAGAAGCATTGTATGGTTGCTATAAGTATATTGAAATTCTACATGACTAGATCGTAATTTTCCCTTTTGGTGACGATTCCATCTGTTAAATGAATAAGATGAAAGTTTCTGTGGTACAAGTATTCTAAGTCACTCATCCAGTTCAAAAGTTAACATTTTCTCCTCCGTTTATTACCCTACCAAAGGACAAGAAGGAATAAAAAGAAGAGGTTCTCAAAAATATTCTGAGGATGGGGAAGTAGGTGCTAGATCGTGATCATCAGTATAAGAACAGAATCTTTAATAAACTCTTATAATGACGTTTCGTTTTTGTCTAGAAAAGGTTAACTCTGGAGACTTTTATTAGTTGTTGACATAACAGTACACTTTTTTATATATCTGGACCTACCGTCCTTGATTAGTACATTTCATCCCATGGGTCTAATCGAATGGGTCAAATAAACGAGGAAGGTGTAATTGTACCTCAAGAGGAGTAAGGTCTTCACTACTGAAGAAGTCACTTTTTTATCTTTGACAAGTCGACCTTCTTGGAGTCTCTATTAAAATAGGTCACGTGTGAACGGACACAACATTACTCCTTTGACTTTAGGTCCGTCTAATTAGAGTCGACCGTTTCGAGAGGACCGGAGATAACACTACGAAAGGATCATCTGTAGTAAGCACTATAAACTGATATTATATACTTCGCTACAAATGGTATCTGTGACTGTGAGTTTGACGTTAAAAAGAGTCACCTTATCAAGTCAAGACAGTGAGTCAACACAGGCTTAGAAACGTTGGGGTACCTGATGTCGTGCGGTCCGGAAGGAGAGGTAGTGGTTGAGGGTCTCAAGTGAGTTTGAGTATAGGTAACTGAGCCACTACGGTACGTTGGTAGAGTAGGAGACAGCAGGGAAGAGGGGGACGGAAGTTAGAAAGGGTCATAGTCTCAGAAAAGTTTATTCACTCAACAAGTGTAGTCCACCGGTTTCGTAACCTCAAAGTCGAAGTCGTAGTCAGGAAGGTTACTTATAAGTCCTGAGTCAAGGAAATCCTACCTGATCAACCCAGAGGAACGTCAGGTTCCCTGAGAGTTCTGAGAGGAGGTTGTGGTGTCAAGTTTTCGTAGTTAAGAAGCCACGAGTCGAAAGAAATATCATGTTGAGAGTGTAGGTATGTACTGATGACCTTTTTGGTATCGAAACTGATCCACCTGGAGTGACCTTATCTGGAGGGAGTTTTTTGGACTCTCTCGGGATCATTAAAATTTAATCACTTAGACTTTTTAATATAATGTCTCCATATCCAATGTGTTTTAAACCTAGGAGAAGACAACCGTCCGATGTCAGGCACCCCAACGTTCTCAGCCTGTCTTGAATCGTCGATTTGGTGGTGATGGTGATAGTGGACAATTATGTCTCTATCATGTTCTCAAAGTAAAACGAAATTGAATACTTCAGAAACAACCCAAACTAATGTCACTTCAGATGAAAACCCCGTTTCCAGGTCGGTTAAATTTATTAAAATCCGACCTAGTCCTTCCTGAAGAGAAAATATTTCACGGGTAAAGTTCCATTTATAATAGTTAGTTTCAAAGAAGGATAAAGTGTCCTTTTGTAAAAAATGGTGGTCAAAAAAAATTTAATTTTCTTTTTGGGATAGAGTATAGTTTTACGAAAGTCTTAAGTGTATAAACGTCTAAATTTATTTTTATCGTTAAAATTTTACACCCCATTTTCACACATCTACTACTTGGATATAAAGTTCTGATTGTCAAACAGAGTATAAATCACTATAAAATTTAGTATAAGTTTGTTTTGAAAATGGTAAATGTTTACTCTACTTGATATTTTTTCTTCAAGAAGGATACATAAAGTAAAAGACCTTAAAAAGTAATAAGTAGGAAATGTTTCCTTCCTTAGGTCCCCATAAACAATTATTCCATTAGGACTTTACGGTAAGATGTCGGTTCTTCTTTTATAAAGAAAAGGGTTGAAGAATGTGAATTGTCAATTAAAATCAAGGTACTAACTCATATACTTAATTATTGTTTTATGAATTGTAATTCGTGTAATACCATACCACAGTCATTTTGTCGTTGTTTTTGTTTTTGTTCTTGTTCCCAACCGTACGAAAGTACATTTAAAAACTTTGGTGTTTGATGTTCGTATGTTTATGTTTTCTAAAGAATTGGTAAACTCTTTCTTGTTTCATGTATATGTATAATAAAATTAATGAGTACCTTATAGAATTTCCTAAAAGTGAGCTCCCTTAATAATTCCAAAATAACTTCCTCATAGAGAACGGGAAACTATCATTGTCTATTATATGGTACAGAATTGGTTGTAGTTTGTTATATTAATGTATTATGGTTGTATAGGTGAGGGATCTTCTGTCCTAGGATCTATTTTTATGTACCCTCCTTTTTAACATAAAATCTTTTTTTTTTTTCCACAAACTTCACTTTTTTTAGATAATGTAAGGTTTTATTTAGGTTATAATAGAAACTCTTTTTGAGTCTGAACACCTACACGTCAGTGGTTAAGGTACTGTTCACATCTGTTCTTCTCTGTTGAAAAGTCTTTGTCAAAAAATGTCACGACATTTTTCCAAGATTCCAAGAAATTATACAATTATTTATAAGAACGTCATTTCCGATTCTCAGATTCAGGTAAATATAAACCTTTTTTAAAATTGTAGGTCTTAAGGAAGAATCTCTCAAGACATTTTAGTTTTTAAGACGTCGATTTTATTTTTAGAAAAACGAAAGAAATTAGATCCTAAATGGTTTGTAAAATTAAGAACTAGAAAAAAAAATTGTCTAAAATAATACTGTCATTACCATAAGATAGATTGTTTTGAGTTCTTTTTGTTTTACCCTTCTAAAGTTTTTAAGAGGGTTCAAAGTGTTTCATCTAAGAGTTCTTTATAAGTAAAGTACTTTTTTTTAGTTTCGATTTATACCTCAATATTTGATTGAACTGATGACATTCTAAGAAATAAAGTATAAGACAAAAAACAAAAATTGACCACTTCACAACTACTGTATTTAATGTAAAAAGATATTGAAAACGAACGTTATTTATACATGTTAGTTACGATTAATATATAGACTTCCATTATAATTGATTCTCTTATAATTATGTTAGATTTCGGTACTTGTAAAAACGATACTACAAGTGTTCATGAATTCGGTTGAATTTTTACTACCTAATAGATTAGGATAGGAGTTTATAAACTTTAAAGAGATTAATTAAGTCTTAAGATTACCCATATATAGGAATGATATCTCAGTTTAAGTTTCAATAATACTTCTAAATAGAGTCTAAGATCTGGATAGTAAAGTTTTTTTACAAATTTAAGTATAAAATTCTTAATTTAAGATGGACATAATCTGAGACCCCATATATTTGTTGTGTAAAGAGAGTCCGAGGACGAGAACTAAAACTAGATACATTTTATTTTTCTTTGTCCCTCTCTCACTCTATTTAACAGTCACAGTACTTAAGACGGAGACTGTAATTTATGAGGTGAATTTACGACACCTTAACTATCAAGACATAACCTAAGTGTTACACTACTATTATGACATCGTAATATTATAAAGAAAGGTTCATCGAGGCTAGATTCCGAGAAAAAAAAAAAAAATACCTGATACAATTGTTAGACATTCAGTCTCTCTTTTAAAAAAATTTTGTCTAAACCTCCGACTTCGAATCCTTCAATAGACTCTGGATGATGACCATTTCTTTCGTTGGTGGGGACATTATTCGATTTCTCACCGTTATTTTTATGGTTGAGACTGATACTTAATTTTATCTCCGAAATCTTGTCGGGTAAATTGAATGTTATACCATATGTAAAATACGAACCAATTATACACTCGAAACTTTATTCTTTAAGTTTTAATTCAGTGGGAAAGTTTCTAGACTTTAAGAAAGGTATACTTTATGACTTCATACAAAAAGGTTTTAAGTTTACCCGTATTTAAAGAAAAAGGGGTGTGTGAAAGGGATTTCACATTGTGTTATACCAAAGATATTCCAATAAGGAAGGTTATTTATCCGTATGTAGGACACTTTTGACCAGGAAGACTTAAAATCTCTTTATGACTTAGTTAAGGGCATATGTTGTCTAGTGTTATCGATAGTAAATTTCTTTCAATTGATATATAATCCATGATACTATTCTATTTTTTTTTTTAGATTTATCCATGACAGAATAGTGAAGATAAAATGTCAACTCCTTTTTCGTTAAGTCAAACCAATTCATTGAAACTTAAAGTTTTCAGTCATTTACAGTCTCTTACTGTAAAAGATTAAAACTTCAAGTCTAATGTTCTAAATGTGGTAAGACCACGAGTGATACTTTTCTGGGTCCATCCGTCTTTCCTCACGGACTAACTTGATGGTGCCGAGGACTCGACTACAAGACAGTGGGTACCATCTTGAGACATCTATTACTCTTCGACCCTACTAAATTAGTCCCAATTACGGTCGCTCCAGTAAGTAAGTCTCGACTCCGACCCCGGACGAGTTTCTTCGAGAGGAGAAAGGACTTTGCAAGGCATCTATTATGACCAACCCTTACTTGTGTTTCTCAGGGAAGAGGTCTTCCGTTAATTGTCGAGACACCCATCATTTTACCTCCGATTTTGATGAGGACTGGGGTAGAGACCGACTCGACACAGTTTCTGTCGAGAGTTTACCTTCTGGTCATAAAGGTTATGTGACTTCATCTCCACCTTGTTTATTTTGGGTGTGGACCTTCTTGCGGATTAGTGTAGTCTTTGGGGTCTACATCTCACAAGTCTGTACAGTAAATAGGGACCGACCCATCGGACTTCACTTATGTTAAAAAGTCACTAAATTATTTATGTAAGGTCTATCTCAGAGTTCCTGAAGATATTTTGTTTGAGTAAATAAAATTAAAAGTATTATTAGGATAGTTCCTCTTTGACAATAGGGGTTATAATTCATCGTGGGGGTTTGAAAGACTCGATGATTCACCGTCCCGTTCTTAAGATTGGACATAAGAATTGGTGGTAAGTTACGACGGAAGTAACGGACTGATCGGAGTTGGGTGATTACCGGGACCTTCTAACTAACCAGATCTTTGTGTTATTGGGCTGACATATTGTGTCTAGTCTGAGTGTTGTGAGTTCCAGGTTCGTCTGATCAATAGGATCCACGACCGACGAAGTATTACTAATTCTACAATAAAGTTCATACATAAAACTTGTTCACGTAATCGCATTCGACTTTTTATTCTCGGGACTATATTCGTTCCACATAAGTTAATGACTCTTCCCACTTTTGTTTTGGTATCCTTACTAGTGTCTTCGTTATTAGTACTTTCAACTCTCGCACCTGAACCTCGGTCTAACGGACTCAAGTCTAACGTGATCGACATCCAAGTGTTCAATGAAACTGAACTGATAAATTAACAGTGGATAATAGTCCTCCAGTATTGTGGATAGATAAACCCAATAAAATTCCTAATTTACATTTGGTAAATGTTGAAATACAAACTATATATACTATAAATGATTCCTAACTTATTTCTAACGGATGACTTGAATAAAGACATAGCCTCTTATTCGTCGAGGGTCTGTCACGTTCTTCTCTTTATATTGGGAGCAGTAGTAGTCTTTCTACAAAAGGAATAGTATGACCCAGTTCTCTAAAAATAGTCAGAATATCCTTTTTTGTTGACCTTTAATTATAAGAGAAAACATCGAGAAAGTGTCGGAACTAATCTTCATACAGGTACAACCGACAAGAGTTGATAAAAAACAGTAGATTTCACTAAAGTTTTATACACAGTGTGTATAAAGAGTCAAATCATACGTAGTGATACGATACACTAAAAACACATAGGGTAATCTTTCCGACAGATAAAATGGTGGTAACCTTAGACCCAACCATAAACAGACTGTCTAACTTCGTCTTAGAATGTTACGATCTTGATTCTTCTCCACCGTTTTATGTGTCTTCTTGATATGATTTTCCTAGAAGTACTGGGTCTATTGGTACTACCACACTAGTTAGTTGATCTCGGTCTGTAGGACCTTACACTTCAGTAAAGTCAAGTCAAGTCAAGTGAACAAGTCAACACAGATTGAGAAACGATGGGGTGCTACACATCGTGCGGTCCGGAGGGACAGATAGTGATTGAGGACCTCAAATTAGTTTGAGTACAGGTAAGTCAGTCACTACGGTAGGTTGGTAGAGTAGGAGACAACAGGGGAAGAGGAAGACGGGATTTAGAAAGGGTCGTAGTCCCAGAAAAGTTTACTCAGTCGAGAAACGTAGTCCACCGGTTTCATAACCTCAAGGTCGAGGTTGTAGTCAGGAAGGTCATAGTAGACGTATAGGCTCCAATAACTATAAAGAGGGTCTTTAGAACCAAGGTCGCACACGAAGTAGGTCGGGTCGTAAAGAGCACTATATGAGACATATATTCAATTTATTCGTCCCACTGTTATATGTCGGACTACATGAGAAAAAGGATAAACATTGGTCAGACAACAAAGTACAGGTCAAGATTGACAACGAAAGACTGGACGTATGTCTAAAGAGTCCTCCTTCCAGTTCACCAGACCATAAGGGTAGAGAAAGTCTTAAAAGGAGTCAAACAACACTAGGTGTGTCAGTTTCCGAAACCGTATCAGTTATTTCGTCTTTATCTACAAAAAGACCTTGAGAGAACGAAAAAGTTACTAGGTCGTCTACAACCGTTAAACTAGTGACAAAGGAGACGGAAAAGATTTAGGTCGAACTTGTAGACCTTCAAGTGCCAAGTGTATAACGACTTTGGACCGAACCTCTTAAAACTCGTAATGAAACGATCACACACCCTACTCACGTTAATACACCATCAAACTTGTATGAAACCGTAACGGAAAGAAACCCTAACCTTACTTTTGACTGAAAAGGTCAGGACACCTGTGACGACTCAAAAGTTTTAAACGACAGTATAACTCACGTTGTACAAGTGTCGTAGTAGAAAATCCAAACTTTATCGAGTTGACCTTAAGGTAGTGGAGGTGATCGAAACAAGTATCACTACGAAGAATACCGGGTGAACTGAAGTATCAACTCCTGGTGGACTGGACGGAGGACTCTTTAGACAAACGTCCAGTTCTTCGTTGTCAATCCTGACCTGCACCTTGTTGTCTGACCAAGGTTTATCCCTTTCCTCATGTAGTTCCGACATATAACAGTGGGACGAATGAAATACAATATACGTCTCATGTAGTACACTTTACGGTCCGAACTACTTCGTGTTCGACCTTAGTTCTAAAGACCCTCTTTATAGTTACTGGAGTCTATACTTCTACTGTGGTGGGAATACCGTCTTTCACTTCTCCTTGATTTGTCGGAGAACTACTTTTACTGTCACCTCTCACTTTTTCAACCGAATTTCGAGTTGTAAGTCTTTTGATTCAAGTACCGTAGGTCCGGGTTGTGAAGTACCGTTTATCTACCCCTTTGTTACCTTTGTCACTCTGTGATAAAAACCCCCGAGGTTTTAGTGACGTCTACCACTGACGTCGGTACTTTAATTTTCCGCGAATGAGGACTTCTTTTCGATACTGGTTGGATCTGTCGTATAACTTTTCGACTCTGTAATGAAACGGTTTTTTCCGGGTAGATCGGTTTCGATACAAAAAGATCATCAGTACATACCTACACTCTCAACCTGATATTCCTTTCGACTCACGACTTTTTAACTACGAAAACTTGGCACCATAACCTCTTCTGAGAACTCTCAGGGAACCTGACGTTCCTCTAGGTTGGTCAGGTAGGACTTTCTTTAGTCAGGACTTATAAGTGACCTTCCTGACTACGACTTCGACTTTGAGGTTATGAAACCGGTGGACTACGTTTCATGACTGAGTAACCTTTTCTAGGACTACGACCCGTTCTAACTTCCGTCCTCCTCTTCCCCTGTTCTCTCTTACTCTACCAGTTTACCGTAGTGGTTGAGCTACCTGTACTCAAACTCGTCTGAGACCCTAAACTACTTCCTGTCCCTTCGGACCGAACGACGTCAGGTACCCCAGTGTTTCTCAGCCTGTACTGTCGCTGACTCCACTTGACTTACGATCTGGAATTCTTCTAAACGTAACGAGACGAAAAAGACACAACCCTACTACACGACTCTGATGGTACTTTTCTTCGGTTCGATCGGATGATCCTCTAATCTGATACACTTTCTTTTCTTTCTCGGAAAAGACTGTCGAACGGTCCATGTAGACGGTCTGTACACTCACTATGGTAGAATGTCAGGTTGGGTCGTGTCGGGTGTGAAATCGGTTTACGTCAAGATACTTACTCGGGTCCTTTTTAGGTGTCTTCTTGGTCATTCTTAAGACTCTTCATCATTACATAACAAAATTCGACAATACACCACCCACACTTAACTCGTGTTGTAATTTATTAATTTTAGCATAAAAATACTTTCAGACCTTAATTTATTACAAAAAATCTTTAAAGATACAATAAAGATTCCGACCCATCTGAGGTACATAATTGTCTTGGTTCACACAAACCGTAGATCTACTCCATCTTAACTGTCTGTGAAACTCCTTATTACAGGAACGGTCCAAATAAAGTCAGAATAAACTACGAGGTCATTTATTGTGAAAGGGGACTTTAAGTCCTTCCGGTAAAAGACATATTCCGTAATCTGAAGGTCTTTATAAATATTTATCTCGAATCTAATTTCGTGTACGGAGCCTCGATTTACCACATTTTAGTCAAGGATTTATTGATCGTTCAGTGGAGTCTTTCACACAATGCATTCACAATCGTTAATATTCGTAAAATTCACGTATGTGTGCGTACATAGGTTGTGTACCTTCTTTATTCTGAGTAACCCATATTAGTATCGTGTTGGATTAAAAATACATAGTAACGAGGAAATATGTAAAGAAAAAAGTCCCTTAACAAAGGAACAGGTAAGTATTTTTAAGTAATAGTTTGGGTATAGGATAAGAAGGACTTATATATGAATTCAGTATTTGAAAAGTTCAAAGATCTTTTCTTTTGCCTCACACATTTGTATTTTATCCCTATTTCGATTATAATTTTTATTAATTAAATATCTTCCTTCTCCCTTTTTGTATATTATTATTATGTAAATTTAGGAAGTATATTTCACAAAAAACCTGACCTAATTGTTTGTTTAGTATAACCTGATGTATGAAAATGCTTTATGATGACGGTTCACTATGTCTTTAAAAAATTATTCATAATTGGTACCATACAGTCTGTCCATTACCATTTATATAATTTTTATAGATTTATATACCGTCTTTCGTAACATACCGTATGTCCGTAAAAAATTTCTTCTACCATGTTTTATTTTATTTTGAAATGTGAAAATACACACCTATTGTATCGTAACTTTACATTTCTTGTTTCTGAAAATCTACTCATCTTTTTTTACGGACTCGGAAGGACAGAAGAATTTTATCCACGGTTTCACGATTTTTATATTTCGTAGTCCGGTCACAGACAACGTAAAAACTACGATAACTATTTTTCCTTTATCTCTTCTTTATGTACTATCTCAGGTTGACAGGTTCTCAAATAACAGAGTACACTTCTCTGTCAAGTGTATAAATACGTTATCGACTCATTGTGACTGGAAGACCGAAACTTATTAAATTTATTTGTGACTCTTGATATTCTTAAGGTCCATTTTAGTCTGGTTACACCCTCCCTCGTCTTTTTTTTTTTCGTAGTACTCCATCCATTTACCTAATTTTGAACTAGAACTTCATCTCTCTACTCGTGTATAACCCCCACTCCCCTTATATAAACTTTATTCCATCCAAAAACAAAACCCCAGTATCAAACAGTAACACAAAGGGCTAACTTACGTACTTATTGAGTCCAGACAGATCTGAATCTTTCTATAATACCACTAAATAACTATCAGTGTCTCTATCAAAACCTAGTCACCCTTATGTTGTCACCTTTCCGAAATAAAATAAAAAGAGGATAATGACAGGGGTTGAGGAAAGAAAGAGTAGGGAATTTTGTCCTTCTAAGATACCTCTAGTCTAATCAAAATAATTTTTCAGAATGGATCAGATTACTTTTTGAGGTTGACGTAGTAAAGTACAGAGGGTATAGTCCGAATTTGGAACCGACCCTTTCCGTCACGTCCTAAAGACGAGAGTTGGAGAAAGAAAGGAGGGAGGAGACCACAAAAGTCAGTGGTACCTCCCTTCTCCTTACTCGTTCAGAGACTAAATTCGTCGACGAAGACATCGAGGAGTGGACCAATTTGACTCACCAAGACAACGGAAAACGCTCTGGTCATAGATTTTAAAATAATAGATAAACCCATGTACACACTAAGTAAATTCCCGGACCAACCCCCTACAATATGGGATGTGTAGAGACTACATCCTCTGGACGTTTGAGAAGTTGTAGGGGGAAATTGAAAACGAGGAACTCTATTTCAAACGTATGAGTACGAGACACCCAGGGATGGATCCACCATACGTTCCAAAAGAAGGCCAAAGATCGACTGTGAAGGTCATGGAAAGTCGAGTATTCGATCAGTCATGTCGGATGTTGGAAAACGACGACACTACAAGGACAATTTCGAGGTAAGTGAATCCATACCGTGTTCGGGTCGATGGAAAAACCACTGGTACATTGAACCTCCTTTGACTAAACAATACAGTACAACTTACATCCTTATATCCGTAAAGGTAACTATAAAAGAGAGGTGGACGGTTAAAACTGACTGAGAAAGGTAAGAAGAGGTCATTCGTACCTCTCGACGAGTCTTTAAGATACGTCTTTGCTTACACATTTACGTATTATTCTTTGGTCTAAACACTGACTTGAGACACATTAAAGGACCTCACCCCTCGTGGGTAAAACGGAACCTCTTGTACTTTTTCGTGTTTTGATCTGAGAGGTTTAGGTTGAGATCACTGACTATTGGATATACAGAGAGGAAAGGATTAGGGAGTAGACAATATGTCTACCGCGGGTATCTATCATTTCTCGCTACGACCCGTCCTGCCCTCGTCACGGCCGGACCGTAGGTTAACGTAAGTAAAGAGAGATTTCTTCTTCGATGAACTACGAAACAGGAGTTTAACCCCACGATCAGTTTAAGATCGTTTTTTCCTTTGCAGAAGGAGTCGTAAGAGAATTCAGCATTGTAGGTCAGGAGTTTATGGAAAAAGTAAAACAAGTAAAACAAGACGACAACAGAGTCTAAAGAAAGTGTCACTAAATGTCCACAAAATGAAAGTACACGGAATCAGGTAAAGAATTTTAGTAATTTTTTTTTAGAAAATTTTGATATGAAAGTTTAGAAATATATTATGACGAATTCACCGTGACGAGAACCATTTTACAACCAAGATCTACACCAACGCATTTACCTTCGGTTTCATTCATAGTAAGTAAGAATAGTACAATCACCATAAATCAACCAAGTTTACTTTAGACACCAGTTTTACCTCTGTTATAGTTCAAAAATATATGAAGGTTAAAATAATTATCGACTTTTCAAACAAATACAGAGAAACTATCGTCCTTTTTTACGTTTTTCTTTTTTGGGTGTGTCCGGTCAAATGTCATCGGATGTACTACCTAGATAAAGGATTTCTTTAACATATAGACACATATATATGGTAAAGAGTCCTTGTGTAACTGTCTTTTTGTGTAGTGACTCACCAGACTTGGTATTGACTAGTCAACGTCAAAATGTACGTCATTTTACTTATTCCCTTTGATTTATACTAAATAAAAATAGTATAATGAGCCGTCATAGGTCAACCAGGTTTAAGTTTGACATCAGTTTTACAAGAAAACAAGGTCTCTTTTTTTGTAATTTGATACTTAGGTGAACCAATTAAATAAACCGTCGAGTTTATAAAACCAAATAAGTTACCGCGGTTAAAGATTTTTTGGACTAAGACTTTGTATTTACAAATTATTTGGTGAACATCCTGTAATCCTCGGTACAGGTTTTATAAGCAATAAAACGACGGTCCCAGAGTCAATTTACTTACTTATACGTTAGTCAGATAGATCGATGGATAACTATACCTTGTTAATTAATAGGAAAAGTTAATACAGATAGGTATTCGAAAACCAATGATTTGTTTACTGGATCTCCACTCCTTTGTAAATATGTATCATCAGTCTCCATAATTATAAGTAGCATGACACCGACTACGATAGAAGTTGAGGAGTACATAAGTAGGTGTTATAAAAAAAGTACAGTCTTACACCATCGTACCTACGTCATCTCTCGTCTTTCCGTTTCAGAGACCAAAGTATTGTAAATAGAAGTATTCCGACAGGGATTGTTAGTATTGAGACTGACCCCTTTGTCTGGTATTTGTCTATTTATATACTATACAATTTATGATTACCTTTATTTCCTCTTACACTCCCTATATCGTATGACCCCAAACCGGTCTTATAATTATAAACAGTAGAATTACTAGTGGTTTATTAACTAAAATGTTAAAATTTGATTTTAAGTGAAGTGGCTAAGTCGTATATGAAATAAAGTAATTAAGTCGTTTATGAGTGACTTTCGGATCGAGTAGTCACGGTCCGTGATCCTTCTGTCATCTTTCGTGTCATTCTGAACAAAGGACGAGAGTACCTCCAATGTCCACTCACACGTTCTTTTTATCGTTAAGTTGTTGACGAACCTATCCATGTTAAAGATTAGGTAAATGTACCACTGAGTATGGACATGTGGTACGGGAACTCTACCTACTATCAACAAGACAAACAAATGACGATATTACGGAATTATTTGGTGGATTTATGTTCTCTGTAATACTCCTGAATCTTTTATTTGTCTTTGAACTGAACACAATCAATAGTGTAATTTCGATGGTAATTAACGGTTGTAAGTAACCTAGTGTCTTTTTCGTCTCCTTAAGTCTTTTTATAGATTAAGACGAATTAACTGATACCGTTTCCGAGACTGATACACCTAGTGTTGTGTAACACCTTTTAAGAATTTCTTTACCCTTATGTTCTGGTGGAATGGATAGAGGACTCTTTGGACATACGTCCAGTTCTTCGTTGTCAATCTTTACCTGTAACTTACCAACTGACCAAGTTTTAACTCGTTCCTCATGTAGTTCCGACATATAACAGTGGAACAAATAAATTGAATATACGTCTTATATAGTACGTTTTACAACCCGACCAACTGAGTGTTCGACCTTAGTTCTAACGACCCTGTTTGTAGTTGTTGGGCCATACGTCTACTGTGGTGAGATTACCGTCTTTCTCTTCTCCTTGATTTGTCGGAAAACTACTTCCACTTTCTCTTCTCACTTTTTTTACCGAATTTTGAGTTGTAAGTTTTTTGATTCTAGTACCGTAGGTCAGGGTAGTGAAGGACCGTTTATCTACCCCTTTGTTACCTTTTATCACTAACGTAAAAGAACCTGAGGTTTAGTGACACCTGTCGTTGACGTCGGTGTTTTAATTTTCTGTGAACGGGGAGCCTCCTTTTCGATACTGGGTATACCTGTAGTATAATATTTCGTCTTTGTAGTGACGGTTGTTTCCAGACGTGTCAATTTCGTTACAAAAAAGGGCATCAGTACATACCTACACTCTCAACTTGGTACTTCTTCCGACTCGTGGCTTCTTAATTACGAAGGTTTAATACCATGATCTCTTCTGAGAACTTTCAAAAAACCTGTCGTTCCTCTAGTTTGGTCAGTTAGGATTTCCTCTAGTTGGGACTTATAAGTAACCTTCCTGACTACGACTTCGACTTCGAGGTTATAAAACCGGTGGACTACTCTTCTCGGTTAAGTAACCTTTTCTGGAACTACGACCCTTTCTAACTTCCGTCCTTCTCTTCGCCCATTGTCTCCTACTCTACCAACCTACCGTCGTGGTTGAGTTACCTGTACTCAAACTCGTCTGAGACCCTCTATTACTTTCTGTCCCTTTAGAACGTACGACGTCAGGTGTCCCGGTGTTTGTCATCTGAGCTAAATCGCTGACTTGTCGTTGTTTGTGTTGATGTAGATAAGAAGTTGAGAAGTGACCCAAAATCACTAACCTTGGAATGAAGAATCTTAGTCGATTTTAGTCTACGTCAGTAAAAAATTTTATACGTAATTTTATATATAAGGAATATTTGATATTTTAGACAAAAAAAAAACATAGTCTCAGTACTAAATGAAAAAAAACTTTTAAAAGAAAATTGTTATAACCTAGTGACATCTATATAAGTGTTTAATACGACGTTATTTGACTATGTCATAAGGGACTTCATGACAGTACTTTATTATAAAATTTTATGATAGTACTCCATGATGGTGTTTTATGTTGGTACTTTATGATGAGACTTACCTCATAAGATTTCCTCATTGAACTTCCTCAAACCACTGTATCGTGACGGTATGTCGTGACACTTAATCACGACACTTCCTCATGGTACTTCGGAGAGTTCCCTAATGAGACTACATCATGCTATCTCCTCAGGTCACTTCACCTTGGTCCCACGTCCTGAGACTTCGTCGCATATCTATGCGACTCTCACGACACTCCCCATGGTGCCCTATGTCCGGTCTAAATCATCGGTGTATGTGTACCAAAGATTAAGATCTAAGGAAGAAACGAGAGATCCATTTAAGAACCCACTTAATGGATTTAAAAGGGTCAAAGTCGTGGAGGGTAAATTCTACACCTATAGTTCTTATTGTTGGATACCCGAAACAACACTTTAGTGTTTTTAATAGTGTATAAAGACACCAGTATTAGTCATGTATCATATACCAAATTAAAAGGTTTTGTTTTTATATCGTCTTGTTTCCTTTTTATTACTAAAAATTTTTAGTTCAGTATAATACTGTTGGGTATCGAATAGAGCTCAACACCGTATGAATTTTGTCTGTAACACAAAGATCATTTTACCACTAAAACCGTTTAAATAAATGATTATTTTTGAATGAAATGCGATACCTAAAGAGAAAGTAAAATAACCGATTTTATAAATAATCACAGATGTCGAAAGTCATTTATAAGTGTAAAATCGTCGATTTGGATATAACTTAAACTCTTTTCTTTCCCATTTCCCAGTTTCAATACCCAAATTAGTAAAGTGTCACTTCTACTACCTTTGTAAAAGTTCAATAACAATGAATCCTGCTCATGATACCAGACTTACAAATACAGGACGGGTCATGGTTACAGGACGGTCGATGTCAAAATATGAATATAAAGAAGCGTACGACTAGAGTTGGTCATAATGGTTATAATAAAACTAAGACAACAAAATAATACGTGTGTGTGTGAAAAATTTATGTCAATATCATTTGTCAATGTTGGTTTTCTAAATGATCAAAACATCGAACAGTAATAAGGAATCCAAGGTGTCAAAACAAACGAATATAAAACGATTTAAAATAGGAAGACATTAAGTAAAGTCAACTTAAATACCCATTATTTTAAAGACTCTGAAACGTTTACATTTACTTACGGTTGTAAGGTGACAATATATACTCACATATTAAGATGTTTATTAAGATTCTATTTTTAATAAAAGGAAAGTGGAAATGTTTAAAATCATACCACATGGAAAAAATTTGTTTACTTTCATACTGTACTTAACTTAAGAGCAAATAAAAGACAAAAAGGAACAGATTTTGGTAAATACTAAAAGGAAAGTAGTTGTTTACAATTATAAAGAAGTGTACGTAGACCAACATCAGGAATAGACAAGTTGTGTATTAAAAAAGTCACACTCTTATTTTAAACAAATCCAGACATAAAAGATGAAGATAAAACATACGTAAAAGTGTACAGTTAGTCAATAAAGGAAGAATTAGTAAACGATACACTTTTAACTTTCTAGTCTAAAGAACAAATAGAAAGGAAAACAAAAAAGTGAATATAAGACTCTACGAGAATTAGAAAATTAAATGGTTAAGACAGAAATAGACACTAGTGTAACAATAAGTCGGTTGACTGACTCTAAACATCAAATTTTTAATGTAAAAACATCTAAGGAATGAGACTTACGATTTTGTGAATTATAGACTTTTCTATTAAAAATAAACAAAATTAACATAAAACGGACGGACCAGACAATTTAACGACAGAAACCCAAACTCAAGAGGAAGAACGACTCGATATTACTATCGTAATGAGTTTAAAATGTACTTAGAACCAACAGATAAACGGAAATGTATACTCTACAGGATAATCACTAGACACTTAACATCTCCATAGAACACTAACACCCTGCCATACCTCTACTGCGGTCCTTCCCACGAGGAGAAGATTCGTGACACCGCGGACTAAGAGATCAAAAACGGTTAGTGGGCTCCTTAGAGGAGAATCACAAATTACGCCGATATCTCCATGTTTAAAAAAATTTTTTAAAGACATTACAGATCACCAAACGGTACTTAAGTACAGTTTCACGTCGAACCTGACAAATAGTAAATTTTGGGATAAATGAGTAATCAAAATATTTTAAAAGATTAAATATGGATCTGATAACTCTAATATCTAACAACTTTACTAACGACATAAAAAATACTCCTTTTGTCAAAGAAACTTAAGTTATATCTCAATTGTCATATAATCACTCAAAGTCATCTAAAAAGGGGAATCTCATTCCTTACATACGGAGGTTTAAAGTTTCTTTTTTTGAAGAAAATACAAAAATTTAATTTTCCTACGTAAAAAAAAATGAATTCCATCGTTTTTCTTCCATAAAAATTAATATGTGTAAATACAGTGTAAGTACAATTACTGATTTATTTTTTGATAAGTGAGTTAAATATTTTTTTAACTTGTAACATGGTCTCTAATACAAAAATTACAATTTATTCAGACTCGGAGAAACCTATTAAAATCTTTTGTAAACCTTTTAATATATGTTTTATAATACAATAATAGAGATATACCCTTCTAGTACCTATTAAAAAAAGAAAAGGAAATAAAACCATAAAAGATTTAAAAGAGTTTATCGTCGTATAATGAAAATTACGATTGTTTTTATAAAAATTCATGAACGGGTATTTGACACTCAAAAATCTTGAGGGATCGTTAATAATATAAAGAGGTATTTTGTACTTCGTTAATTTGTCACGGTGAGATTATGGAGTCCAGTTCAAACTATAGAATCGACGAAACAGTCCTAATCGTGTAATTTATCTGTAGTATCACTTAAGTCGACTTTCACGTATCGAAAATAGTGAAGAAAAAAGAATCAGATATAGACAGAAAAAGAAACCGGTATTAACATTCAACTATTTAAGGGTCACGATCGACCGAAACATAGCCCGAGACTTAGTGATTCATCACTCTCTCCACTACTTATTGAAAGTAATCCCAAGTGAGTGGTAGAGACCCAGAGGACACGATGGTCATGTTTCTGGGAACCAGAAAATAAGTATATTTATACAAAGAAGATGTTTTCTTGATGGTCGGGAAGAGATTGAAGTATATTCCTTAGGTCAGAAGAAATTCTCACTAAGACATCAAAGTCTCTCTGATTCTCTAGAGTGTTACCATCGTGACTGGTGTTGAAAGAAGCTATATCTATTTAAAGATCTTTGTATGTTTAATTTTCTAGAATAATTTATCAAATTCCAATCACAGATTGAGTAGAAAGGAAAGGTTTAGGTTATGTATTAGTTCACGTTTACCGATAAGAGGACTTTATGGTACATTTGGGTAAAGTAGAAAAGAAAAGGATTACTACGACGAGAACGAGTCCAGATATAGTTTAAAGTGAGTGGAGGTGAGAAAGTAACCAAAGAAGTTATTAAGAAAATTAACATTATAGTGGGAAAGAATTAAACATAAAATGTCTTCAACATAGGAAGATTTGATGTTATACTAAAACCGAACACTAGAGTTATATTTAATATACTGAGTGTCTTCACTTCTTCACTTCAACGAGTCAACACAGGTTGAGAAACGTTAGGGTACCTGACATCGGCTGATCCGAGGAGGTAGGTACCTTCAAAGGTCCGTTCTCATGATCTCACCCCACGGGAAAGGAAGAGGTCCCCTAGAAGGGCTGAGTCCCTAACTTAAGTCCAGAGGTCGTAACGTCCGTCTGCGAAATGGTAGACTCGATGGTCCCTTCGGGGACATACTGAGTATATTGAGAAGTAAAGTACACCTTAATTTAGGATTGATGAACCTTCTTGGTAGTTATCACTCATGTTTAAGTGTAGTTGAAGTGTAGTTGTAGGATCGGAGTTGAGATGGAGCGTAAGATGGGGTCGAACTATATAAGATATACCGTTGAGGTCTCATGTCACCCAGAGGGACTATCAGGAATTTGTAGAAACTGATGACCCGTATATGGGACTCTTTTACTATTCAGTGTTTCTATGTACATGAGGCTACGAGTAATGTCGGGACAAATATTATTGGTCTCTCTTTGGATTTACAGGTAACTGTCTACTTACCTTTTTCTTCTACACCATGTATATTGTATACGTGTCACCTTATAATGAATTCGTATTTTTCCTTACTTCAACACAGTAAAATATCATTACAACTACCTGGAGTTCAGACAGTATGTCTCACTTCCTCAGTCTTTCTTTTTTTTTACGTATACTTTAAATCTTTTTACCATGACTACTTGGATAAACGTCCCGTCCTTATCTCTACGTCTGTATCTCTTACCTGTACACCCATGCCACCCCTTCACCTCCCGCCTTGTTTAAGCTCTCTGATCGTGACTGTATGTAAGAGATGGATCGATTCTGTCGATCGATCACCCTTGAGGGACGTGTCGTGTCCCTCGAATCGAGACACGAGAACTACTGACTCTCCTACCCTATCCCCCGACCCCACCCTCCCTCTGTGTTATCCCTTCCCGATATACGTAAGAATATCGACTAAGTGAAACAACATGTCGTCTTTGATTATGTTGTAACATTTCGTTAATATGAGGTTAAATTTTTCACAGTATTTTTACAAAGGTTTCCGTTAAAATGACAAGTTTGTGTTCCTTTCATACGATTTAATACTTTTCTGACGTTGATTATAAAATACATCTTTCTGTTTTGAAAAATTGGAGGTAAAGAACACAATTCATTTGACAGAATTGTGTGTCTCTGAGTTGGGAATAAGTTTTCTTTGGTAGATCTGATGGTAAACATCGATACTGTCTTACCGGTAATTGTTTTTTTAATAGGTAGAACGTTGTTAATAATTATGTTTCATATGAAAATTATAGATAGGAAATCCCTTTAGTCCTTTATTGGTTGAATTTTGAGTACTCCCGTTCCAGGAGTTTTCTCCCTTTATGTGACTCCGTTCCGGTAGTAAATATAACTAAAAAGGGAGTTCCTTAAATAACTAAAAGGTGTACTCGACTTATTTTTCTAGTTCCGACTTTTTGTTTTGTTTAGAATACCGTCATAGTGCAACAATATCCGATTTTCGATATCGTAGTAAAGTCCCTCTTTATTGGAGTCTTTTCGGGATCTGAAAGACAACTCTGAGTACATTCCGATACGATACCCTATTCTCGTTTAGAGTCATAAGTGTTGTGATTTTGAATCGGAATCGGTATTCAGTCGAGTTAGAGACTTACCTTGTTCCAGTAACCAGGATGATATTGAAGAAAAACCTTTGTTTAAATCTTATATTGTAGTAGGTGTCGGAGAAGTTGAAAAAAATATCTATTGCAGATGGTATCTTGGAGTTCATGGTGTGTACGGTCCCTATTTTTCGAATGGTTTTAAGTTTCTCATGTTTATTATCTTTTGTGGACAATCTACTACATTTATAACGAAATTTTAATAATACCAATTATACTGGTACTTTATATTAGTATAATCCATTAATTATACTAGTATATTAAGTATACTTAATCCATTAAAGTGGTTTTTAATCGTTTATCTTTGGATCTTGATATTATGTGTCTTAGTCTAATAATTAATTCTTAGTACACTTAGTCGTTAGAATGGGTCATAGCTCGAAATAATTTACTACGGTTCCTATGGTAGTTTTCCGTATTCTCTCTGAACCACCAGGTCACCAATTCTGAAGTATAGGTGAAGTCCCCGTGTCTAAGTTAATGACCGGACCCTTCATTCTAGAAGACGGTCTGCCGGTTTTCTCTTTTTTTTCCCCACCCCTCTATTTCTTCTAAGACCTTGTAAAGTGTCTAGGAAATAAGGAAATAGTCTGTCCTCGGAGATCAAGTACCACGGAGATTTATGACAAGTATCCGTGGGAGTTGTTATCTCTCATATAGTTTAGTCTGATGAAAGTAAATCATGGGGGTCTCTCAACATATTGAATACACAGTAGGAGGTCTCTCGGTAAAAAGTATAAAACCTAAGGTAAAACGTGTCTGATAAGAATCGACCTCTCTCAATCCATCCCTTAAAATCTCTCTTTCAGTGAAGATAGATCATTTATGGTAATCAGTAAAATGGATGTATGGATCAAATGTTCCAATTTTATACAATGGAATGGACGAAGAAAAAAGGAAAAAGTCTCCATAAGGGGGTCATTTTCCTCCCTTTCTTAGTATTCGGTCTACGAAATGGGGAAGGAGAGTTAAAGATTATTATTGCTGACTTTATTTTTGTCATGTACGATTTTAAATTGTGATTTATTTGTTTCTTGTCTCCACCTAATTTTCAGACCTCTTGACATCTTAAATAGTCATATAGTGTATTTGGTCTGATTTTTAGTCTCTCTTCTTTCTTTTGTGTGCTCTTCTTACATGTCATGTGCCACCCATGCGTCACTCTTTAAGTCTTTATATAAAATAACCTCAGAACCTTTGTCTCCTTTTCTATCTCTTACTCGTCTTAGTTGGAAACTTCTCCATAACCACCGAAGATAACCATCTTACACTAGTTACGTTGTGGACATTAAGAATATTTGTTGAGTTCTATAATTTTTGAACTTTGTTATTCCTGATTTTACTAACTTTAAAGTCTCAACTCCTTGTAAATCTTCATCCGACACCTTGTTCACAAGAGAAGCTGATCCCAGTAAATGATTACCATCAGTGTCCGTCTCCAGACTCCTGTCTTATAATCTGTTCCTTTTCCGTTTATTATCCTCTAAAATTACTGACGTCCCCCGACCTCACTGGTTTAACTTTCACCCTCCCAGGAGTTTGTACATCGGATGGATGGAGATAGTCAAGTGGAATCAAGTCAGAGAGTCAACACAGGCTGAAAAACACTGTGGTACCTGACGTCGTTCGATCTGGAGGGACAGGTAGTGGTTGAGGGCCTCAAATGAGTTTGAGTCCAGGTAATTCAGTCACTACGGTAGTTTGGTAGAGTTGGAGACAACGGGGGAAGAGGAGGGTGGCAGTTAGAAAGGGTCGTAACCCCTGAAAAGGTAACTCAGTCAAGTAGCTTAGTCCACCCGTTTCATAACCTCAAAGTCCAAGTGTTAGTCTGCAGGGCTACTTATAAGTCTTGACTAAAGGAAACCTTACCTCTCAAATCTTGAGGAACGTTCGGTTCCCTGAGAGTTCTCAGAAGAGGTTGTGGTGTCAAGTCTTGTAGTTAAGAAGTGACGAGTCTAACGAAATGTCAGGTTGAGAGTATAGGTATGTACTGATGACCTTTTTGGTATCGGAACTGATCTGTCTGGAAATAACCGTTTCAATACAGAGACGAAAACTTATACGACAGATCCAACCAGTATGTCTCTTCCGTTACCGTCGGGTGAGGCCATGAGAACGGACCTTTTAGGGTACCTGCCTCCTCGGACCATCCGACGTCAGGTACTCCACCGATTCTCACCCCGTACTGACTCTCTGAAGTGAAAGTGAAAAGTGAAAGTACGTAACCTCTTCCTTTACCGTTGGGTGAGGTCACAAGAACGGACCTCTTAGGGTTCCTGCCGCCTCGGACCACCCGACGGTAGATACCGTAGCGTGTCTCAGTCCGTACTGACTACACTGAATCGTCGTCGTCGTCGTCGTCTAACCAGTATTGTAAAGGAGGTTCCTCATTCACAGTAAATTAAGGTACTGACGTCAGTGGTAGACGTCACTAAAACCTCGGTTTTTTTTTTTTTTTTTTGAGACGGTGACCAAGGTGACAAAGGGACAGATAAACGGTACGTCACTCCCCTGGTCTACGGTACTAGAAGCAAAAGACTTACAACTCGAAATTCGGTTAAAAAGTGAGAGGAGAAAGTGAAAGTAGTTCTCCGAGAAGTCAAGAAGAAGTGAAAGACGGTATTCCCACCATAGTAGATATAGACATCAATAACTATAAAGAGGACCGTTAGAACTAAGGTCGAACACGAAGTAGGACCGGTCGTAAAGAGTACTACATGAGACGTATATTTAATTTATTCGTCCTACTACTATATGTCGGACTACATGAGGGAAAGGATTAACCTTGGTCAGACAACAAGGTACAGGTCAAGATTGACAACGAAGGACTATACGTACGTCTAAAGTCTTCTCCTTCCATTCCACCAGAGCATAAGGATAGAAAAAGTCTTAAAAGGTGTCAAATAACACTAGGTGTGTCAGTTTTAGTAACCGTTTCAGTTCTTTCGTCTTTATCTATAAAAAGACCTTGAGAGAACGAAAAAACTACTAGGTTGTCTACAACCGTTAAACTAGAGACCAAGAAGACGGAAAAGATTTTGGCCGAACTTGTAGACCTCCAAGTCTCAAGTGCATAACGACTTCGGACCGAACCTCTTAAAACTCGTAATGAAATGATCGTACACTCTACTTACGTTAACGTACCATCAAACTCGTAACAGACCGTAACTGAAAAAACCCCTAACCTTACTTTTGACTGGAAAAAGTCAGGGCACCGGTGACGACTCAAAAGGTTTAAACGACCGTGTAACTCACGTCGTGAAAGTGTCGTAGTAGAAAATCCTAAACTTTATCGAGTTGACTTAACGTAGCGGAGGGGATTGAAACGTCACTACGAAAGATTCCGGGTGAACTGAAGTGTAAGATCCTATAGACCGAGATCCACTCACTACTGTGGTAGTACTAATATACTCGGTACTTCTAGAAAAACATATCAAGAAGACGCGTTAGAACGGTGGAGAAGAAATATAGAAGACGAAGACAATCCAGGTATGTTAAAGACAGGAAATAACTCGGGTAGAAACGTACTTTACAAAGGAACCACAGAGATTAAAAGAACTTCTGTAGAGATCAGAAAGGGTAATCTAATAAAAGGAGATAAAGAAACGTGATTAGGGACTTCTTCCAAAAGAATAGAAAGGAACTATAAGAAACCTTGAGACGTAAGTTTACCCATATAGAAAAAGAGGAAACAAAAAGGGAAGAGAAGAAAAGTATCGATAAACATTCGGGAGGAGTCTTACGGTAAAACGAAAAACATAAAGAAAAAGAACCCCTACCAGAACTAGGGATAGAGGACATGTCACAGTACTTGAAGGTAGGCATCAAGGATTCCGTGAGACGGATAGTCTAGATCAGGGAATTTAGATAAAGAGTCAAAGTGACATATTATCATTCCCTAAAATAAATCCAGTATGGACTTACCTGATCACCAAAAAGGATCAAAGAAGTTAAATTCAGACTTAAACCGTTATTCTTCAAGTACTAGACTCGATGTCAGTCGAGGGCCAGAACAAAAACGACTGACATATCTCGAAGAGGAGGAGACCGACGTGTCACGTGACATGTGAAGGAAAGAAATGTCTCTGTTTAAAGCTTTAACGTGTTCCGTTCTTCGATCTATCTATTAGGTTTTAGAAAACTTCCTGTTCTTACAAACGATTTCAGAAGACCCTAACACATATTTCGTTAGATCCACTTAAGTTAGACCACACTTAGTTTTTATTTAACTCAGAATAATTTTGACTTTGGTCGAAATAAATTAAGTCCAGGACGATCTAACTCCACCAGAGGAGAGTCTGAGGTGACTTATAGTGTTGTAGTGTGGAGATATAAAAATCGCCTCCTCTTTTAGTCAAGAGAGGTTATCTTTTAAAGTAGTAGACTGTGGAGATGGTACGAAAGTATATATTAAAGGTCTTATGTCACTTCTTTAATCTGAACACTCTACTCCGTTCGTCGATACGTTAGTACTTCTATTTGTTGGTTCGGTGAATGTCGGTAGGATATGGGTGTGTTGGTAAGACGAAAGGTGGAAGTCATGTCGTAAGGTTTTTAATGTGCTCTCTCAATTTTGAAAAAACTTTTATATCCGAAACAGAGATATCCGAAACAATTTACTAAAACGAGTTGACATTCGATTTACATTCACGAGGATCGTGTATATTTAGTAGATCCGATTTGAGATCACAAACCATCCAATCCACAAACTTTACGTAAAAGTAAATATTATGAAAGTTGTGTCCTCCTAAAAAGTACTACTTTGACATGACATTCATCTCCTATACATTAATACGACCTAGAGATTTCATCGTCAAGAGTTTCCTCTCGGAAAGGTTCCAGGTATGTCACTGTTAATAAAAGTTTGTGATTGTACATTAAACTAAAAAAGAGAGTAAAAAGTCAAGTCAAGTCAACGAGTCAGTACAGGTTGAGAAACGTTGAGGTACTTAGTGTCGTGCGGTCAGGAGGGATAGGTAGTGGTTGAGGACCTCAAATGGGTTTGAGTACAGGTAGCTCAGTCACTACGGTAGGTCGATAGAGTAGCAGACAGTAGAGGAACAGAAGAACGGGGATTAGGGAGGTCGTAGTCCCAGAAAAGGTTACTCAGTTGAGTCAGGTAGGATTTTCTCTAGTAAGGACCCACAAGTACCTTTCCTGACTACAACTTCGATTTTGAGGTTATGACACCGGTGGACTACGCTTCTCGACTGAATAAAGTTTTCTGGGACTACGACCCTTTCAACTCCCGTCCTCCTCTTACCCTGTTGTCTCCTATTCTACCAACCTTCCGTAGTGCCTGAGTTACCTGTACTCAAATCCATTTGAAGCTCTCAACTACTACCTTTCCTTCCGGACCACACGACGTCAGGTACCTCAGTGTCAGTCTGTGTTCACTCACTGACTTGACTTGACTAGATTTTGAACGGGCATCGACATAGAGACACATCCTGTTTCAATACGGTGAACTTCATGACGAAGTTATGTGGTGAATCCTTAAAGATACGTGTAACCCCAACCTTTTTTATGAATCTTTTAATTAAAGAAGAAGAATATAAAAGACATTTGAAGTCAAAATGAACTAGTTTAAATTTGAAGTCGGTACAGTGACACAACACATGTTATCTTTTTGTCGAATAGAAGACTAACTTAAGAGTTCTGTATAAACGTGTCTCTAACAGAGGATCGATCAAGTTAAAATATATGTATATAAATAAAAAAATTATATTCTATTAACGAAATGGTATAAAATAACCAAAGACTGTATGTGTACTTAGTCGGTAAATCCACATGTATACAGGGGAGGGAGAATTGGAAGGAGGGTGGAGGGTGGGGAAGGATGGGCAGATCAATGTCTCGGGACCAAATTCAAGGGACTGAGTATGTCGTTTAAGGGTATCCAATAAATAAAAAGTATACCATGATATATACAAAGGTACGATGAGAGAGGTAAAAAAGGAAGGTAGGTTTTAGAGACACGACGGATGTTGAGGTTCCCTATAGTCACCAGTGAATCGATATTCTGTACTAAAATATACTCCTTTGACTCCGGGTCTTTCCAATTCTGTTAATAAATTCCGGGGTATCGATCAGTAAAGGGTCACTGAGAAGACTAGATGAACTAAGTTAAAGGGGAGGGATAGTACACTAATGTAGTAAGGATATAGTGACCTTTCCATAGGTAATACATTACCAAAGTAAATAATTTACAAAAGAATATCTGTAAAATAGACGAAGTTGATGACGTAGACAAGAAAACTTAGTCACTAACATAGAAAGTAAAAAAATTAGGACCCTTGTGTAGTGAAATTAATTATTAATCCTTCGTATAAGTAAGTACCTATATGTGTAAGTCAGTAAGTTGTTTTTATAAGTGACTCATGTGTGATACTTAGTTCGTCTATTTTTCCGGAGAGGGAAATATGTCGAATTTAGAGTTACATGTAATTAGTGAACTAATTAACATTCTTTTGTTCTATAATATATATCATACAACATACCACTATGTACGAGACCTCCTTTTTATCGGGTACCTAATTGGAAGTTTATGTCGTCAAAAGTACGACGAACTTTGGAGACCCAACTAACACCCTGAGGAAAACCTTGGTGACCTCCCTTTCCGTCAAGTTTGTTGGTTGGAGGGGTTGGACCGAAGTAAGTGTAGTGAATGAAAATAGAGAAAATATATTTTACAACGGTGTATTTAAAAGTAAACTTGTTTCGTACGGTATCTACTTTTACCTAAGTTATCTAAAAAGACCAAGACTTTGTAAAATCCAAAAGTTTCCCTATTTACTAATAAAGACCAATATGTGGTGACATCTAATAAATAGTGATTTTGAGTAAAAAATATACCATGTAAAGACGAGGTATTAATATCCTACTTATATTCGTCGATTCAAATACCACAACCTCTTCCTGTCGAATTAGGAGTAAATGAACTGAGATTATTGACAACTCACTGGAAGGATTTCTATTACCTCTTGGGACACACGCAAACAGACATAAATCTTTATCTTAGTAATCCACTAATCCTCTTAATGATATAAAGTCAATACTAAATGAAAACACTTTAGGACGAATCAGTACACCTTCGTCCAATCATAAGATTCCGACTTGGGTTGTGGGAGAGTAATCATTTACTATCGAGTAAAGTTAGTTGAAGAAACAGTGATTAGACCTCCAGGGCGGCATTTTCTATACGTTCCGTGAGTTTATAATGAACTTTCTCTCGTCTACATAAACTTTTGCCCTTCGATAGTCCGAACTTGTCGTTGGTCACTGTATTCTCTTCTAGGAAAAATTCGATCCTAATTAACTTAGTCTCGACTCTTGTCGAGGGTACTAACTACTTTTACTACAGTTACTACCACAATGTTTCCAGTAATTCACGGGTTTCACAAGATCCTCAGTGTACTATGTACAACGTAACTTTCTGTCATGGTAATGATAGACTTTAAAAATGGAAGATTTTGATCTATTCTTTCTATTGTTTTATGTGTATATATTCAAGTAATTTTTTCTATGAGTTTATAGAAGAACCAAACGTTTCTAATTTACCGATCTTCATCCTATTACTTTTTCTCCTGTCCATTTACTTTTTACAACCCACATATGGACCATTTGTGTAAACCCTTTACCTTTCCCTATCATTGCGTTCATCTCTATTGTTTTTGGATTTCGGTTAGATACATATGTTGTCATAACATATAGAATTTATTCGTCAAGTCGGGTACGTAGTGACAGAAAGTAAACTTATTTCATTTGTAAATATTCCCAAAACTCACTCATAATCCTCTTTGTAGTCGTAAAAACGAGTAAAGTAGTCAAAAAACCTCCTCCATTTAACGATAATAAAAAGTTTTTTACAATTGTATTAGATATCAAACTAAGAATTCAAAATTTTCTTTGAAACATATACTTTACTCGTGTTTCTTCTCCAAAAATAAACCTTATATAAAAAATGTATCATACTTCATAATTAAACTTCATGTCTTCATTATTCATAGATTTTAAGTTAGACTTTTTATAAAGGGAACAAAGACTGAAATTTTTTGACATTAAGGATTATTATAAGATAAAGACAGCCAGGATTCTCGTGACTTGACTTAGTCCCTTATACAGACTTATTAAAGTTTTCAAATTGTTGACTCCCGAGTCCTCTGTCCTTCTACCCCCTTGTCCTGTACTATTTCCTTACTTTAAATCGTTGGAACAATACCCCAAACATGAGGTTTCCCTATATCTGTCTTCGTCCTATCCACTAAATTTTAAGTTCTTTATGAGTCTTTCCATAACGATTTTTCCGTAAACTCTCGTCATTGAGACAACTAAAGGTTTAATAAACTAGTTAAGACACAGACACTTTACTGACTTGAAAGAACTCTCGTCAATTACAAGGAGTCCACTCCCGGGGTCTGGTCGTTATAATCGTAGTGGACCCCTGAACCTTTACGTTTAAGAATCCAGGTCAAGATCTTGGTTACTTAGATGTTGAGACTTTCTAACTCCGGGTCGTTAGAAACAAAAGCGTTTGGGAGTTTAACTACGACTACGTATGAATTTATGTATGAATTTAAACCACCCGAAGGGACCCCCGAGTTTTCCATTTCGCAGACGGACGTTACGACCTCTGGACCCAAGATAGGGACCCAACCCTTCTAGGGGACCTCTTCCTTTACCGTTGGGCGAGGTCATGAGAACGGACCTTTTAAGGTACCTACCTCTTCGGACCATCTGATGTCAGGTACCCCAGTGTCTCTGTCTGTCTTGACTCACTGAAGTGATTGATTACTTATGAATTTAAACTCTTGACGAGATATTGTCTGACACCTGATTTTGATTAAAAACAAGAACAAATCAGGGATTCAGGATAGACTGAGAAAACTTGGGGTACCTGACGTCGGTCCGAGTAGACAGGTATCCTAAACGATCCGTTCTTATGTCCTCACTCAACAACAAAGGAAGAGGTCCCCTAGAAGGTTTGGGTCCTTTGTTTGTCCTCAGAGGACATAACGTCTAACTAAAAAAAAAAAAAATTTGACAACTCGGTGGTCGCTTCGGTCGTCGATTTAAATCCGTGTGTTTTTTTTAGAGTACTTCTTTGTTGAAGGAGTCTTTAGAGATTTAACTAAGTGTAGTTAGACTTTTTTATGGAGTCTGGTTAAGACTTAGAGGTATTCCAGAATACTAAGTTAGTTGATGTATAAGTGGAACGATAAGTCCAAAGGACCTTTTAACTAAATGAGTGAGAAAAACAAGATAAAAGGTATTATATTAGTTCTGGAATTTCCATCCGGACGATTAAAATTCGAGAAATTATGTGTGTGGAGGTTCAAACTACCCCCTCCCTCACCAATTCCTCTATGTTTTTAAATCATTCTGTGTGTCGTTATATAAAACCCCCTTACACTGTGTTGGACAAACTCAAAACGTTATAATCTTAACATAACGTCTTGGAACAAAAAGTTAAAGACAGTTAATGGATAAGACATGTTACTTTGGGTTACGACACAGTCACTTTATATTACAAGTTCAGTCCGTTATTAAATAACCTTAAGAAAGAGGTAAATAAAATACTCTGTAAAGTAAAAAAACACTCTCCTAAACAATTGTATTATTGAGGAAAGTGTAGAGAACCCACTACGTTACACTACCCTTTATTACCGTTCCACCTTTAAAATCGAAAAAAAAAATTCTAAAATTACTACACATACATTAAAATACTTCCTTCTAGTCTTGAATCATCACATAAGAACGAAAACGGTTGAGAAGACATCAGACTCAGTCCCTCTAACCCAATTTTGATAAAGTCATGAAACTCAGTTCACTTGAATAAACTTCAATATAAGGGGAAACAGGACATGTTAGATCCTACTCAGTATCTACACTACCGTCCTGATGGTGGTGTGACTGTTGTGTCCACTGTCTCTCTTTTAGCTCTTCTCTCTCATAGTTCTACGTGTCAGTTTTCAAATCACGTCCACGTCTTAGACTCGATTAAAAATCGTATGTAAATATTGCGTATTTTGTTTATATAATTATCTATTGACACGATATCAAAGTAACTCAAAACCTTAATTTATAATTCATAGATTACTCAATTTAGAACTGAAGGGACCACCGAGTCTGCCATTTCGGAGACAGATGTTACTCCCTCTGGGTCGAAGCTAGAGACCCACCCCTTCTAGGGGACCTCTTCCTTTACTGTTAGGTGAGGTCATGATAACGGACCTTTTAGGGTACCTGTCTCCTCGGACCATCCGATGTCAGGTACCCTAACGCTTCTCAGCCCGTGCTGACTCGCTGAAGTGAAAGTGAATTACTCAATTTATATTCATCAATTAATTTAGAGTAGGATTATCACTTCCGAGACCTCCCTACCACTCATCACATGAGACTTTAATAACAAAACCGTTTTTTTCGGTGATTATATGTCTTTTTGTTTATGGTACGACTTTAATTGAACCTTCTTAGAACTTTTTCAAGTCTTTAAGTTTCAAACTTATGACTTAAAATCTGTAACTTTCAGGAGTAAAGTCTAATACGATTCGTTACTTTAGAGTGTCTTCCTTTTTATCTTTACCGGTAGAATTTTCAAGGAAACTCATATCCTTTCGGAGAAAAGGGTGTTTCAAAACAAAGAAGAACTAAATTCTCTCTTCCGTTACCGTTGGGTGAGACATGAGAACGGACCTTTTAGGGTACCTGTCTCCTCGGACCATCCGACGTCAGAGACCCAAGCGCTTCTCACCCTGTGTTGACTTGATGAAGTGAAAGTGAAAAGTGAAACTACGTAACCTCTTCCTTTACCGTTGGGTGAGGTCACAAGAACGGACCTCTTAGGGTCCCTGCCACCTCGGACCACCCGACGACAGATACCCCAGTGTGTCTCAGCCTGTGCTGATTTTACTGAATCGTCGTCGTCCTCTAATTAATCGTTAGATCGTGGGTGTCCGAAACAAGAAGGTAATTAATGTAAAAGGACTAGAACGTTGATATGTCAGTATCATCACCGGAACGGCGTAATCTACGACGATGTCGACGACGACGATTCAGTGAAGTCAGCACAGGTGGAGACACGTTGGGGTCTCTACCGTCGGGTGGTCCGAGGGGGCAGGGACCCTAAGAGGTCCGTTCTTGTGACCTCACCCAACGGTAAAGGAGGAGGTCACGTACTTTCACTTTTCACTTTCGCTTCATCGTACTTTCACTCTGGAGAAGTAAAAGAACAGAAACCCCGAGACGTAGTAACTTTTAGTAAATCCGATCACAAAATCTACTTAGAGATGGTTATAAGTAATTTGTAAATTTATTATAAACTTACAGTGTTCCTATACACTTTTAGTTTAACATAATAAATAAATAAAAATAAAAAAAGGTTTAACATAAAAAATTTTCCTGTCACATCTAAAACAAAATATCTTCTTTTAGAACACACAAATATATATATATATACTGACGATTTATAAATAAAGTTCATTATCTATCGCAGATTTCTTATTGGTATGGAAGTGGGAGATTCTTTTTATTTTATTAATTCAATAATACACTGGTTTTTCACTTTCTGTCGTATCTTGTAGGTTAAATGTCTCGTAAAATCAAATACTCAAACCCAAGATTAATGTAGAAGAGTCAACGTAGAGTCAAGTTAATTATGTATTACTAAGTTAGTTATATATTAGTGATAAATTGGTTATTGGTGATACATGTATTTGTCCGAATAGAATTTACTATTTTGATATTATTATACGGGGAATCTTCGAACATTAAGTTTATTTTTACAGTATACGTAACTATTTAATCGTAATATTGATTCCTTCCTTTTAACGAAAAATTTCTTAAAATGAATCCTCATGATTTATATAAAATTAGGTATTACCAACCGGGGTACTCAATAAGTGATTGAATTCGGTCTCAAGTATTGTTTATAACTCACTCTCACTTAATTTGGTACTATTATCGATATACTTTCCTTTAATTTATAAATATCTCAGGGATCTAAAACGTCTGTGACCTGATACTCGTAAGGGTATCTATAATAAATTTAGGGATTTGTGACGAAAAAAATCTATTGACGACTCGGGTGAGTCAACCTATTTCCCGAGGAGACTGTCGCTTTAAAGAGGTATTGGGACTGAATTTAATGAAATGTTTGAAAAATGGGGATCGACGACGTAAGTCAGCCTCTTCCGTTACCGTGGGGTGTGGTCATGAGAACGGACCTTTTGGGGTACTTACCTCCTCGGACCATCCGACGTCAGGTGCCCCGGCGTTTCTCAGCCTGTCCTGACTCGCTGAAGTGAAAGCGAAAAGTCAAAGTACGTAACCTGTTCCTTTACCGTTGCCGAGGTCACAAGAACGGACCTCTTAGGGTCCCCACCCTCGGACCACCCGACGGCAGATACCCCAGCGTGTCTCAGCCTGTGCTGACTTCGCTGAATCGTCGTCGTCGTCGACGTGAGTCATCTTAACAGAGTGTTGTGTCAACGACGAAAGAAGTGCTGACTCGTATGTGTTAAAAGGGAGGAACTTAGTACTTAGAGGGAAAAGGAGACGTGATGATTTTCATGGAAGATCGGAGAGTTTCTGGTGACGTCCGTTGGAAATAGGTTAATAAAAGATGTTTAAGTGTTACAGTTATAAAGACGTGTCACGTACCTCCACTAAAAAAAGTTGTGAATCTAAATTAATAGATAATGGTTTACCTTTTCTACCTTGTTTTAATAAAAAATAAGACATGAGTTATAGTCAAAAATTTTTCAGTATCTTAAATGAAAGAATCTCATTAATATCCAAATGTCTTTTTATTCGTCTACCATGTATCTCAAGAGTATATGGTGGAGAAGTGGAAAGTCAAAAAGGATAACAATTGTAGAACGTAATCACTTCATGTTAACAACGTTTGCTACTTCGTTGTATATAATAATTATAATATAGATAATATTGTTATAATATAATGATATAATTAATAATTAGTGTAATACGTATATTATATTATAATATATTATATATTAATATAATATATTATTTAATATAATATTATAATATAAAATAATTATATCATATATGAATACATTATAATATATTAATATATATAATAATTTATATTCAGTATAAATATAAATAAATTATATAAAAATTTATATTTATATACAATATATAATATATTTATATATATTATACATATAATATGATATATAGATATATATACATTAAATATATATTTATAATATATTATATTAATATTAATGTGTAATGTAATATATTATATGTTATATTGTAATTATATAATTATACTTATAATAAGTATACGTACTTATAATAATTACAACTACGTAATAAAAATTATATATTTCAGGTCTCAATGTCATCCTAAGAACATAATGTAACATGTGTATCACGATATCTAAAACTGTTTGTATATCATAACACGTAGATGGTGACACCATAGTGTGTCTTATCATAATGACGAGATATTTAGGAGACGCAAGGTGTATAAGTACGAAGGGGAACATGCTTAAGGACTACAAGAATATATCAGAGAGATATATTAAAACGGAAGGGTCTATCGATATATCAACCTTAACATGTCATACATCGGAAAAGAGTAACTTAAGAAATTGAAAGTATACGTAAATTCTAAAGAAGATTATTAAAATCTCAAAGTGTAAGTGTAAATCCACATACTATGTAAAACTCGATGTACAACCAGTATATACATTCTAGATACAAATCCCCAAAAAAACTTACGTCTATCACCCACAAGTCAATTAGATCGGAGAGAACAAATTCTGATAATTAAGAGGTAGTTTAACGGTGATGAAGAAACAGCTTCTTGTCGACTGATATAAACCACCAAAAGAGAGATCCGAGAGAGAATAAAAGGTAACTAGATAGATGAAAAGTTGTATATAGTGTCATAGAACTAATGTCATCGAATTATCATTCAGAACTTCTGTTGTAAAGTGAGGAAACTGAAAACGGAAAGGTATGTCAGAAATCTGAGTCAACCAGTGACAAGTGTTTTAGTTGACGACAATCGAATTAACCCTACCGTCACATAGTCAGGTAGTTTGACCTTTTTTTACTTCAAAATTGTTATGTCATAACTCAGAAGGTTTTGTATTTGAACCTTATAGAGAGGTAAATAAATCTAAAAGAAACTGAAGAAAGTAGTCTGTAAACGTCGAAAAGTGTTTATATTGAACTTGTATAAAACAATCTGTTTATAGATTTGTAAATTACGGTCACATTTACCATAACACAGAAATAAAAGTTTAAGATTGACAAGTAACGACCATGTATCCTTTCGTTAACAGAAAAAATGTAATTAGAATATATGATGTTGGTACGATATAGGTTAATAAGTCCTCAAAGAAACAATTATTGAAAACATAAAAGATGTAACTGTTAGTACAGTGGACACTTTTCAAAAGAAAGTACATTAAGTTAGAAATATTTGAAATAAAGAAAATAACCGAATGACGTAATTAATCTAGTAAGTTATACTACGACTTACCCAAACCACTCTCCTTTTTAGGAACAGAACCAGGGTCAGAATCCCTTTTTCCTGTAAGTGTAACAAAGAGTACTAATTCATATTACAATCGACTTCAAAAAAGAAACGTGACAAATACATTAACTTTACAAGAAATAGTACAACTTTAAACCGGTCACAAAAAGACATGGATAATTCACGATAGTATTCTGAATAGAAAAAAACAGATGACTACAAAATTAATTACGTAAAAACTTACAACCTATTCAAAACCTAAAGACTACATAAGATCGATTGTAAAACTCCTCTCTAATGTATGAGATGTTAGAGAAGACTTCTATCTACGTTTCCCTTAAGAAGAATTGAGTAAGACTCCTGTCGTAAACGTAGAAGAATCAGAGTCTCAGAGTTTTGGTTCGTGAGAAGTTTAGAGGGGAGTAAAAGGACGAAGTTGTGAAGTACTTTGTGTAATCGTTTCAGTGAGTCAGAAGGATTTCAGTCGTCAGAAAGACAAGATAGAGGTTTACAGTGACGAACGTAGCGGAAAAGGGTAAGAGTAAAGAAGACACTACAAGTCGGAAGAGTTTTGAAAACGTTACGGATGAACCTTCAGAAGGAGTCGAGGAACGGAGGAGGTCACTAAGAAAGTTATAGTCACATTTTTACGGAATGTCGTGTTACGGTTAGTACGGTGAAGGAGAGAATTTTTGAGGGTATTTTGTCCTTATTTTCAGTCTGACGGACTATAGGTACAGAAAAATGTCAGATCCATACTCAAGACAGAGATTTGTGACAATTAAGGAGACAGATCTCTCAGTAGGGGGTCGGTAAATAAGTTTTAGGCAAATTGATTATAATGGAAAAGATCCTTTGAAAGAGTGTTACTTACAAACGTACGTACGTACGTACTTACTTATTGTTGTCACCTTTCATTATAGAGAAAGGAGTTTTTTGGAAAGAAAAGAGAATACCGTGTAGAAGGGAAGATGACATTAATGTTAAATTTTTGACGTAATAAAGGAGATCATCAGACACTCTCAGAAATCGCTCCAATTAAAGACGGTAGTGGTCAATGGTACATAGTAGTCTTATAGGTCCCAATAACAATTTCGTGTCAAATTCACATTCACAAAACACACGACTGCTCGGAAAAGTTGTGATGAAGTTCATATCACGTTCCAGTTTCGGAGAGAATCCCCTAGAGAGAGGGAGAAGAGACTGGTTGTATTAATTCTTCGTTAGGAGGAGGGTGGAGTTAGGATCAATGAAAGATAAGGTACGGGCATGGAATAAAGAGAGTATCAGGATAGTGAGGTTTAGTAAATTAAACAAAGGAACAAATTAAAGAAAAATAAGGTGAGATTTGACTTTCGGAAAACTTTTATAACGGTACACAAGATAAGAACGTGAATCGTCACAGACTGTACATCCACCGTCAGTAATTGATAACCTGCCTACTTATTCACTTACTTATAGACGAATACACCAAAAAGGTCACCAGTACATACCTACACTCTCAACCTGACACTTCTTCCGACTCACGGCTTCTTAACTACGAAAACTTGACACCACAACCTCTTCTGGGAACTCTCAGGGAACCTGACGTTCCTCTAGGTTGGTCAGGTAAGACTTCCTCTAGTCGGGACCCTAAAGAAACCTCCTTTACTACGACTTCGACTTTGAGATCCTGAAACCGGTGGAGTACGCTTCTCAACTGAGTGACCTTTTCTGGCACTACGACCCTCCCCAACCCCCGTTCTCCTCTTCCCCCGCTGTCTCCTACTCTACCGACCTGCCGTAGTGACTGAGCTACCTGTACTCACACTCACTCGAGGTCCTCAACCACTACCTGTCCCTCTGGACCACAAGACACTAAGTACCCCAGCGTTTCTCAGCCTGTGCTGATTCACTGACTTGACGTCACTTAATCCTTTATCTTTTATTATTTTTATTTACTACCTCTTCTGTTAGAGAATCTGTACCACTTACTTTCTACCAGGACATTACTCCATATCCATCTGACTTCTCGACGTAAATGACGTAATTCCTTCCATTTATCGGAGATTTGTACTGTGTGACGTCACGATTGATAAAAAATCCTACCGTCTTTCGGGATGTACACCGTACGACACCGTACCATAAGAAATAAAATGGACGACTATAGTAATGAAAGATCAAATTCTGTATTACACCCTACCATAACAATTTATTTCAGGTCGTCTCCGTTTGACTATACTCTACTTGACCGTTTCTTATACTGTTATCATTGACTCTTATTCCCTAGGGTCCATGTATTCCCTTTTCCAAATCTCCGACAAATCGAGGGTCTTTTCCTAAATAACGATTTTATTATTTCACTAAGGTGATGGTCTCAACGATAAGGTGTTCCTTTTGTATATGTTACGATCTGTTGAAAATAATATATTGTCTTAGATTTGACGAATCATAGTAAAGGAATTTGAGGTATAGGGTCATTTGGTCACCAGGAATTTAAAACCATCGTATTTTTCCTCGAACACTTTTTATTTATGTGTACATATACTTATACACACACGAATACGTATACTCATCCATACATGTCTCATTGTTATGTCAATTCTATCTATCTTTTTATCTATTAAATTTAGTGTTATTCAATACATGTCAGTCAAGAGTAATAAAGACTATCAGTGTAAGATGTTTCCGTGTTGTTTGTGATTTAGTCACTTAAAACTTAATAATGAGGATCCCTTTATGTCTTAAACCGAGGACACCTGAAGGTCAGTACAAAAGGACTCGACTATTATGTATTGGAACAAAATACACTCAAAGACAAACACGTACGAGTCAATGCGTGAATACATGTTGAGAAAAACTGGGGCACCTACCGGACGGTCCGAGGAGACAGGTACCCTAAAAGGTCCGTTCTTATGACCTCACCCAACGGTAAAGGAGGATGTCCCCTAGAAGGGTTGGGTCCCTAGATTGACAGAGAACGTAGAAGACGTAGACGTCAGTCTAAGAAAGGGTGACTCAGTGAACCCTTCTGGTACAAAGAGAAATTTCTGTGGAATAAAGTGTACATAACAACCAAGAAATTGGAACTTGAGTACGAGTCGTTGTGACATTGAGTATGGATTTACTTAGAATAGACTATGTATATAAAGAAAGTATTCCGAGTAGTGTCAAAAGAATATGAACCCTTGTGATCTGTCTCGATGTTGTAATATAAACCTTGGGTAAAATTTTTCGTTTTAGTGTTTTGTTTTGTTTTTTCCACTTTTTCTACAGGAATTCATTAGACACTGTACTTATGTAAATGTTGTACTTTTGTTTTCTTCTTTCGTCTCAATACGGAACAAACCAGAATCGACCCTTACATACACAAGTACCCCGGTTGGGTAAAAAGAGGTGGGACACGTCTACCTACAGGTACTTACTAGTATTTACGTAGTACTTATAACCTAACCCCGAATGTTTATTGGAAATGACTCATCCACTAAAGTGTTTTGTTTTAGATGTTTATTATTCCTATACATACACACCTCCGTCACCTTCAACTCCCTCCCCCAAAGGGACCACCGAGTACACCATTTCTTAAACAGACGTTACGTCAAAGTGAGGACCCAGTCTTTCTAGGGGATCTCTTCCTTTACCGATGGGACGGGGGTAAGAACGGACCTCTTAGGGTACCTATCTCCTCGGACCGGTCGATGTCAGGTATCCTAGTTTCTCTCAACCTGTGTTGACTTGAACACACACACACAGAAACTTAAGACACTCTCTTTCTTATTTTCTACATAAACTCTCAACCGTATGTTCATTTTATTCGTCGTCATTTCATGAAAGGGAAATTTTAAGACAATAACTACTTAATTTATTCAGAACGAAAGTTAAGTGAATCTATATATTGACCAAATTCTCTTTACCTGTTTGACATTGACGTTTCGTATACTTTAATTTTAATGGAGGTTTTAAAGAGAAATAGAGGTCCTTACTTTTATTCACCTATACTATTATTATTGTGTGTAAAAATAGAGATCGTGACGGTTCTTGGATAGGTAGGTAATAGTCAGAAACAGTTAAAATAAAATTCAAGAATACAGTGACTTAAAGATGAAAAAATTATGAAACCTATCTGACAATACTGTGTATAAAGATTGAGTTCTACCATTAAAATCTTCGACCTGGTCTCAACACTCAGAATTATTTAGTATTCCGTTCCTGATTTTTTTTTTTTTTTGTTGGGGTTTAGTCAAGTATTACATCTACCACTTCATTTTCGTTTCACTTCAGTGAGTCAGTACAGACTGAGAAACACTGGGTCACCTGACATCGGATGGTCCCGAGGAATTAGGTACCTTAAGAGGTCCGTTCTTATTACCTCGCCCAACGGTAAAGGAAGAGGTCCCCTAGAAGGGACTGGGTCCCTAACTTGGACCCAGAGAGAGTAATGTCCGTCTACGAAATGACAGACTCGGTGGTCCCTTCTGTTTCGGAACTGGATCAGAAACTAAACGCACCCACCATCTTCACTTAGGAAAATCGTCATATCACTCTTTTCCATACCTTCTTTTCTTCTCTCCATAGTGAATGAAGTGGTAACGTGTAATTGAAGTTTTAATAAATCTTTTTACTTTACTATGAGACTTCAGTATAATTTTTACTTTTTTTTTAGAAACCTTCCTCGAAACCGTTAAAGAATGTTTTCATTTGTATGAGAATGGTTAGAACGTTAATACAACGAACGTTAAATGGGTTTCCTAAACTTTCGTATACAGATGTGTTTTTAGACGTACCTACAAATATTCTTAATGAGTATTAACTCATTTAATCCTTCGTTGGTTCTACAGGAAGTCATCCACTCAAATATTTGTTTGTCACCAAGTAGAGTTACTACCTTATATTGAGTCACGATTTTTCTTTAATTGATAGTTCAGTGTTTCTGTATCTTCTTATTTACGTATAAAAATCCACTTTCTACGGTTGGACTCTCCGATACATAACATACTAAGGTTGGTATAATGTAAGACCTTTTCCGTTTTTATACTTATTTCGTTTTTTTTTTTTTTTTTTCTTAACCACTAACGGTTCCAACCAACCCCCTCTCCATATTTACCCGGTTCGTGTCTCCTAAAAATGTAATCATTTTGTGAAGTATACTATGGTATTAATACACACACAGTGATATATAAACGAATTTGGATATCTTACATTCTGTAGTCCTCACTTAGTATTACCTTTATACTTGAAACCCACTAATACTACACAGTCACATCTAAGTATCTGACATTGCTTACACGGTGTGACCACCCCCTACGACTATTACTTCCTCCGCTACGATAGACCCTCCCGTTTCCCATATTGTCCTTAGAGACCTTGGAAGGTGAGTCAAAAAGACACTTGAATTCTGACGAGAATTCTTCAGAGATTTTTATGAAAATTAATTTTTTTTACTTTCTTATTATTTTAACTCACGAAGGTTTATTTCTGTACAAACGGGATCCTTTAATTTAATAAAGTAGTCCTCAATCAATCCCCAGTACAAAAAGATCACTCAAATGTATCTAAGAGATTTCTCTTTAATTAATTAGTTCCTTAAATTAATTACGTAGTTCACCTGTTTAAGTCAATTCGTTAGGAGAAATTATTATATAGGGTGAATCTCTGAGTTAGAGACAACGGTAGGTTGTCACTAGATGTGAAACATTCCTAGTCATTTGTAGTCTTTATTTTACCAGGTGAGTCTCGACTCAACATTAATAGGTAACTTGATTAGTAAGATTTAACTTTCGACACGTTTTTGATGTTTTGTGTCCTCTACCATCCCTTTTCATTTATAATAGTCTGTTTCTACATTATAATGTTACGAAAACAAGGATAATACTTAATTTATGTATTTCATTAAGACGTCTTTCTTGTTTCAAGTTTCGTCTGTGTTTGATTACTTTTAGAATAAACCATATATAGACTAAATTTTTTCTTTGTGAATTTTGTGTATGGACACGTGTATATAATGAGGAAACAGTTGAAATCCGTAGGAGTTTCTCAGTACTCTCCCTCCCTCTACATAAATTTTTTATTTTAAACCTTATTTATTTTCTCAACATTGTTATGATTTCGGAATGTAAATTTTTCTATTTATTTTAAGTCCTTTTTTTAACTTTATTTTAAACTTCGTACCACTTTTGAATGGTTCCAATTTTTCTTTTCTGAAGTAAACTATTAATGTCGAATTAAAATTTTGTTATATAATTACTATCCATAACTAGTAAATACAGTCCGTAATAAGATCCATGAAATGTTTATTTATAAGGAATTTTTCGTAGTTTACATACAGTCAAAATATCTATTCCTTTGACTCCATATATCTCCAATTAATTGTACGGGTACCAGGGTCTCGTCCATTGACAGTCTCAGTCCCTGACTCAAGATCTCGAATGAGAAGATGACAACGTCGGTGTGTAATTCCTTTGTTTGAGTGAGTCTTTCCGTCACGTCTATCACCTCACGTCAAATAATGTGACCGTCCGGGTTCCGTCTCAGAGGAGAATCGGTTCCTGGGGCTGGTTGAAAACACTTTTGGAACATATGAAATTTACATGACGAGTTCGGGTATAGGGGTTTAAGGAATTTGGATCGGACCTGTCACAATTTCCCTCTATGTTTCTCCAATGTCGGTACTAAGTATTAGTCTTCCCAGCCGACCAATATGTGACGTCGGATGTGGTTACCCACGGTATTTCTAATGTTTCCACTGACTGATGTGTCCCCTAATCATGTAACAAAAACCACTACCCTTTGGAACCATACCTTAGGCCACAAATAGTCAGGTCCTCTGGTCGAACCGGTATCCATACAATAGGGGTACCGATGATTCGTGTACCAGGTTTCGAGTGACTTTCACGTTCTCAAAGTCACCTCAAAGGAAGAAAAAGTTCTACCTCAGTCGAGTAGGACAAGGAAAGGAGGGAGTAATGGTGATGGTCCTGATGTTTTTAGAAGAGACTACGTGGTCCCTCGTTTTTACAAAAGAGGATTGTGAATCGGTCCTGTAAGATATGAGTCAGATACTTGTAGATTGGGAAAGTTACAGAACCGTAAGACAGAATAAGAGGGGTAAAGGAGGAGATGGGGAAGGAAATAGGGAGATTGAGAAAATAGGACGACTGAAAGGTTGAAAGAAGGGGTAGAAAATATTCACTAATGGTCCTTGATTTTACGTAAAATCCGAAGAGGTCACCGAGTCATCATTTTTCTTGTGGGGACCCAGGTCTTATAGGGGACTTCTTCCTTTACCGTCGGGTGAGGTCATAAGAACGGACCCTTTAGGGTACCTGTCTCTTTTGACCGTCCGCCGTCAGGTGCTCCAGTGTTTTCTCAGTTTGTCCTGAATCGTTTAATTTGTTATTTTGTTTACGTAAAATCAGGGGTTTAATTCACTAAAACACCCAGGTATAACATGATACGTTAGAAATTTTTGGATAGTCCATGAAGTAAGTCAAAGAATAAATAGGAATTATCCTCTCGACTAGTGAATCGCCGGAAACCATCCTTTTCAAAGGTAACAGAAAAAGATCTATATACCATCAATGTGTAATCTAATCCACTCTCGTTCTTCGTTATCTATTAAAACAAATCAGTTGTAACATAATATGTGAAAAACTTTAATCAATCTTTACAAATGTTTAGTATTGTAATGTTTTCCTTTAGACTCAAAGACCGAACAGGATTTATTGATTTAGACTGTCACATCGGAACTAAAAAGTTCCGTTATTAGTTTACTACGACTCATTGTTAAATATAAACGAAATAGGTTCGAGTCCTAAGATGTAAAAAACAAACAAACAAAGATGTGTATAAGGTCAAGTGAGTAAATATGGAAGACCGGGGAGATCCGTCGACTATGACGTCTGGGACCGAGAATTTTATAAATATTCGACGTGGTGGTGGGGAATCCCACCTTCTCTTTAATTCTTAAAAGATTAAACCAAACATTGACATTTAAAAAAAATGTTAATAAAGTTTGACCAAGATTTTGACTGGATCAAACCTTTAAGTGATTAGTAAAAAATTTCTGGTTTTTAAATTTATGTACTCTCTATATATAATTATAAATCCTTGACTAAGTCACAAGTGAATTCTTGTGACTTTAACTGTAAGAACATATTTTGTCCTTTTAGGTCTCCAGTCGGATCTTCTGTGACACTGATGCAGTTTAGGTTTTCTCTGTAAGGAGAACTCTGTAAGGAGAATTCCTTATAACAAGACTTTATTTCACTCGGTCACTTCCTGTTATTATTATTTAAAAATTCAAAAAGGTATCCCTATCTTAAGAGAAACAAATGGGGTTTACACAAACAGATTTTTTGTACCAACTTGTCGTCGACAGTATAAAAACTTACTCATCTTGAATCTCCACTATCGGGTGTACTAATCTTCCCTCCGATTATAAAATTAATCTAACATACCATCTCTAGGTATTTTTATTGTTGTCAATACTCTAACGAAAATAAATATAAAACCTATCTTACTAATTCTTTTGGAGTTAAGTGGATAGAAACGTGTCCCTCTATAAAACCCCAACAATTTTTCTACGAGTTTGGTGAATGAACCGTGTGGTAGTGTGTCTTAAACCTTAATGTAATTAATTTTACACTTTGTACTAGTGGACAATTTAAATGTAATAACTTTTTAATGTGTTTTGAAACTCGGTGTCGACGAAGTATTCATTATGATCTCTTTTTAGATTTGATTATATATATAAAAAACATTCACAACTGATTTTTTAATCTGATTCTTTAAATCAGTGAAACTCAAATAAAAACACACGCCACAATCTTTCACTAGATCAAAGTAAGAAAATGTTCACCAACTGGTCAAAAGGGTCGTGGTGAACAATTTCTCTAACAGAAATGAGGTAACATATAAGAACGGAGGAAACAGTTTCTATTCCACAGGTATACACACACCTAAATAGAGACCCGAAAGATAAAACAAGGTAACTAGATATACAGACAGAAACACGGTCATGGTATGAAAGAACTACTGACACCTAAACATCATCTCGGACTTCAGTCCGTTCAACTAAGGATGTCAAGGTAAGAAGAAAGAGTTCTAACGAAACCGTTAGAAACCGTTCTAACGAACCAAAAAACATAAAGGTATGTTTAGAACTTTAATAAACAAGATCAAGACACTTTTTATGGCGACCATCGAACTATCCCTAACGTAACTTAAACATTTAACGAAACCCATCATATGAGTAAAAGTGATATAACTAAGAAGGCTAGGTACTTGTACCATATAAAGAGGTAGATAATCACAGGAGAAACTAAAGAAAGTAGTCACAAAATATCAAAAGATATATATCCAGAAATCAAAGAAATCCATCTATATAAGGATTCATAAAATAAGAAAAGCAACGTTACCACTTACCTTAACAAAGGAATTAAAGAAAAAGATGAAAGAGTAATAAGCACATATCCTTACGTTCCCTAAAGACACACAACTAAAATATAGGACGTTGAAATGATATAAGTAACTAATCGAGATCATTAAAAGACCATCTCAGAAATCCCAAAAGATACATTTCCTAGTACAGTAGACGTTTGTCACTCTCAAAATGAAGAAGAAAAGGTTAAACCTAAGGAAAATAAAGAAAAAGACGAGACTAACGACACCGGTTTTGAAGGTCTTGATACAACTTATCATCGTCACTTTCACCCGTGGGAACAGAACAAGGACTGAAATCCCCTTTACGAAAGTTACAAAGTGGTAACTCCTATTACAAACGACACCCAAACAGTATATCTCGAAAATAATACAACTCCATACAAGGAAGATAAGGACGAAAGACCTCTCAAAAATAGTATTTACCTACAACTTAAAACAGTTTCCGGAAGAGACGTAGATAACTCTATTAGTATACCAAAAATAAAAAGTTAAACAATTACACCACTTAATGTGACTAACTAAACGCCTATAACTTCGAGATTTACATTCTGGTCTTTGATATTTTGAGGATCTCCTCTTGTATCCGTTTTGTGAGAGTCTGTATTTAGTGTCGTCCTAGGAGATACTCCTAAAAACGTAGATANCGAAGACGTGTTGTTTCCTTTGGTATTCGTTCCACTTTTCTGTCGGAAGTCTTACCCTCTTTTATTATCGTTTACTTCGTTGACTGTTTGTTGAATAGAGTTTTTATCTGTTAGTTGAATACGTCGAGTTAAGGTCTTTTTATTTACTGGGTTAGTTTTTTACCCGGTTTCTTGATTTATCTGTAAAGAGGTTTCTTCTGTATGCCTACCGATTGTCTGTGTACTTTTCTACGAGTTGTAGTGAGCAATAATCTCATTACGTTTAGTTTTGGTGTTACTCCATGGTGAAGTGTGGTCAGTCTTACCGACGCTAGGTTTTTAGACGTTCGTTATTTACGACCTCTCCCACACCTCTTTTCCCTTGGGAGGATGTGACAACCACCCTTACGTTTGATCATGTCGGTGATACCTCTTGTCACACCTCTAAGGAATTTTTTGACGTTTCTCTTGATGGCATACTGGGTCGTTAGGGTGACGACCCGTATGTGTGGTTCCTTTGGTCTTAACTTTCTCTGTGTACATGGGGTTACAAGTAACGTCGTGACAAATATTATCGGTCCTGTACCTTTGTTGGATCTACAGGTAGTCGTCTACTTACCTATTCTTTCGACACCATGTATATGTGTTACCTCATAATGAGTCGGCAATTTTTCTTAAGTAAACTTAGTCAAGACTACTCTACCTACTTTGACCTCGGCTAATATGTCTCACTTCATTCGGTCTTTCTTTTTATGGTTATGTCATATGATTGTGTATATATACCTTAAATCTGACTACCGTTACTGCTGGGACATACGTTCTGTCCTTTTTTCTGTGTCTACACATATTGCCTGAAAACCTGAGTCTCCCTCTCCCTCTCCCACCCTACTAAACCCTCTTACCGTAAGATTGTACATAAGATAGTACATTCTTAGCTTAGTGGTCAGATACAGACTGCGTCCTATGTCGTACGAACCCCGACCACGTACCCCTACTGGGTCTCTCTATAATACCCCTCCCTCCACCCGCCCCAAAGTACAAACCCTTGCGTATATCCTTAATTTCTAAAATTTTAATTTTTTTTTTCCTTTAAATCAGTGTTAGGTTTTTATCTCTTGATAAAATAAACCACCTTTACAATTCCTGCGGTCGGGACCCTCCGTCGTAGAGTCATCGGGTCTATTTTGACGAGACTCCTCCGTCCTTTCCCTTAGTCTGATATATGTTCAGATGTTGTTTCTCCCGTCCGTTGGACTTGTAGTTTCTAATACTAAATCATTCCTTTTCGTATACGGTTCAATTCTTTAAATCACAAGAAGATACATATCCTTCTACGTTCGGAGACTCGAGTGATTTAAGTAAGGAAAGTATACGTTGAGTCGAAAAACCCCGGTTTAGGACAAAGAACTAACAAATATAGAAATTAAGGAACAAGTAGAATTCCGTTTAAACCATTTGCCGACGAAGAACGTAGAGGACTCGAGGAGTCGATAGTAGACCACCGTCGTAGACGGCCTAGTGTCCGTAATACAAGAGAAACCCCTCCGAAGTAAGTGTAGACCTTCGGGCTTTGACGACTACCGACACTGTAAAGAACGGGTGCCTATACCGTCCTTTATAAAGTAAAGTGTATTCGTAAACGATTCTTTTACTTGTGATTAGAGACTTGTGTCATAGGTCTGATATATTCCATGACACTAATGACACTAATTCCATGATTAGAGACTTGTGTCATAGGTCTGATAAATAATGTAAAAAGTTACATATGAGGCAAACACGGAAACACATACATAGACACGGAAGACACGAAGAGCGTCATGACTCTGTCCATTCGACGTTTCCCGGCTTACTCGTCTCTCCGTCTCTCAGACGAGAGTTGAAAGTAATTACAATAGATAATCCCAAAACTCTCTTTGGATTTCAGTACCGGTGAACCTCTTCAATGACCCCAGAAATCTTGAACAGTATGTTTTGTTTTAATTTAATTTGTTAAAATAAACTATAAAGGTTAAGTGGTACGTAAGAAGACACTTAGAAATCTCTTTGATGAATGGAGTCGTCCGATGAACCGGATCCTGACCGTACCATTAAAATCCATCAATCTTATCATTTTACCATTGGGTGAGGTCACAAGAACGGACCTCTTAGGGTCCCCACCCCCTCGGACCCCCCGAAGGTAGATACCCCAAAGTATCTCAGTCTGTACTGACTTCGCTGAATCGTTGTCGTCGTCGTCTTATCATTTTTTCCTCAGGTCCTACCGCCACCGATTTTCTGTTTCTTCCCTTTCCGGGTGCTTTTATCTTGTGTCCTTCCAGACTCCTGACCTCACGCTTGGAGCCCACTTCGTTTGTCGGAAAGACCAATCGGGCTAAATGTATCCCGTCCCGGTCCCTCTCCTCCTTTTTGACTTGAGATAAGAGTTGACTTGAGATGGATATCGGATTAGGGGACCTGGCCAAACCTCGCGAAATTGTTTCAGTCTCAACCAAGGTGGAACTCCGTTCCCCTGACTGTAAACATAAGAACGCAATCACCAGAAATGGACACCCAAAACCTCCCTCCTTCCTGTTACTTGTTAATCATCATGGGTGTCATGGGTTCATGGGTGTCGTGGACCCCCTACCCACTTGACTGACATCCCTAAACTCGTCCCGTCTCTATTACCTGAGAGTTCTTCAGTATCAACCTTTGTCAAGTAACTGTTTTTATTCAAGTAGAATGTAGGAGGAAGACTGTGCACTCTTTACCTTATAAAGGACGGTATAGTCATTTGTTCCTACAGTGTCAATAGTCGCTAACGTCAGGAGGTTATACTATTCCACTGGGGACTCCCTTGTGTCCTTCCTTTTCTTATGGACGGTAGATCGTTAGTAGTCCGATGTCGGTGAGGGATTCCACTCGGGGGTTCGTTTGTCCTACACTTTTTAGGACCTATGACCGGGGTCTATCGACTCCCGATATCATTTCCCTACCAAAGTACTCTGGTCTGAGAACGTAGAAAGGTGTGTATTTTTTCGTGATTTAAGGAGTTGAGACTAACAGACCCAAAGAAATTAATTGTTATTAGAGAATAACATATCTGATGGACAGGAAGCAACATTTGAAGACATATTGGACTGAGGAGAGGAATGGAGGGGTCTCGTCAAGAGATCAATGAACTTTACGACCAAGGGCCCAAACCTCAAGATTTTTACTTATGGATTATTTTATATAGAGTTTAAAATTCGACACTCATCAAAAAGTCAGTTGTTTGTACCTAATTTTTATAGGGTTACCCTCAAATGGGACCTCATACGTTTTATAATGTGAAAATTAACGTCAATCCTTTAGTCTTTTATTTACGACGTTTCGAGATTTAAACTTCGGTATCCTCTTTGGAAACATTTAATCCTTCGCGATGAAAAAAATTCTACCTTCTTTGGTTCTGAGTTTACCAAATTTATGAGATTTTAACGTCTCTACTGTAATCATCTCGGTTCTCAACTCGGGTTTAAGATACTGAGATTTTACTCAAAAGTAATAGACATCTGATATCCAAAGGAAATGTTATTGTACGACTTTTTAATCGAAAACTTAACCGATTTATCTGTATTACTAAAAAGATCGATTCTAGTAATAAAGTCTGATACCTTTGTTTAGTATCGACTAAGTAGAATAAAATAAACAAAAAGTTTACAAATAAACAATAAATCTTGGATATGATTGACAAAATTTCTTACTACTTTGAGGTGTAAATTTTATTATCAAAAACAAATACAAGATGTGAATAATTTTTGTTTTGAAATATAACATTGAAGTCACGGGTAAATCCAGTAGTCGAACCAGAACGATTAATATTTGTTCGGTTAACAATACTTTCCTTCTTACACTATATTGTATGTATAAAAGAGAACACTTCTCTTAGTAGAAGACCTATCAATCTGACGTTTAACTGAACCGTTCTGTCTTTCAGTTACTTCCCGTTATTTATCTGGGGTACCTTTGTAAACGGAATTTGTCGGGTCAGATTTTATGAGTAAGAAGTCTATTACACTTCTAACCTAATCGGATCAATCCTCAATGTAAAAGATTTACTTTAAGACGTTAACTTTACGGTTCCAAACCAAAAAGACAAAAGACAAACAAATGGTATGATAGTAGGAAAACTCTTTTTGTTCGTCTAATAAGAGATAAAAGACCTATATAATATACTTCTTCTTTGGTAAAGGTATCCCCTTGATTTAAAAAGGGACTGAGTATCATAGTAATGTACGACCGTCTCATAATGTTTCATTAAATTCTTATTTTCTATGTTTAATAACCGAGTAACGATGGGACAAAAAACTTATTATAACTTACATAAAGAATAAATTTGAAGTTTTAGGAATGTACCTTTCTAGATACCTCTTTATTGAGTTGATTGGTTTGGTTTTTCTACTTGTGTGGTTCACGAGTGGTTGTGAGTGTACGTAACTTCGTTGTCAGTTCACTCACATTTCTATCACTCATATGTGAAGTGAGTGATAGAAAAATGAGTGACATAAATCACTCATTCATAGACGTCCATATCTCACAATAACTATGACTTATAAGGGACGAATAAGACTTTTCGTTATTAGTCAAATCACTGAATCCAGTCCACTTCTAGTGTTCCCCAAAACTATGCTCAGACCACGAAGCTCCATTAGTCGTTTAACTCACAGTGATATTTTACCTTTGTCCTCATTTACAACTGGATAAAGGAAAGGTATAGGGTTGTGATATAAAGTCTTTTCTTTATTTGTACCTTTTCATATTCTGGGTAAAAAACGACTTAAAAGTTTAGAATATTTAAACTAAGATCCAAGACTCCAGTCAAGTCAAGTCAAGTCAGTGAGTCAACACAGACTGAGACACTGGGGTACTTAGTGTCGTACGGTCCGGAGGGACAGGTATTGGTTGAGGACCTTTAGTGAGTCTGAGTGCAGGTAGCTCAGTGACCACGGTAGGTCGGTAGAGTAGGAGACAGTAGGGGAAGAGGAGGACGGGGGTTAGGGAGGGTCGTAGTCTCAGAAAAGGTTACTTAGTCCAGAAGCATAGTCCACCGGTTTGATAACCTCAAAGTCGAAATCGTAGTAAGGAAGGTTCCTTTAGGGTCCCGTCTAGAGGAAGTCTTACCTGGTCAACCTAGAGGAACGTCAGGTTCCCTGAGAGTTATCAACAGAGGTTGTGGTGTCAAGTTTTCGTAGTTAAGAAACCACGAGTCGAAAGAAGTGTCAGGTTGAGAGTGTAGGTATATACTGGTGTCCTTTTTGGTATCGGAACTGATCCGCTTGGAAACAACTGTTTCATTACAAAGACCAAAAGTTATACGATAGATCCAACGAGTATTGAAAGGAAGGTTCCTCATTCGCAGAAAATTAAAGTACCGACGTTAGTGGTAGACATCACTAAAACCTCGGGGGGTTTTATTTCAGACTGTCAAAGGTCAAAGGGGTAGATAAAGGGTACTTCACTACCCTGGTCTACGGTACTAGAAGTAAAAGACTTACAACTCGAAATTCGGTTGTAAAAGTGAGAGGAGAAAGTGAAAGTAGTTCTCCGAGAAGTCAAGAAGAAGTGAGAGACGGTATTCCCACCACAGTAGACGTATAGACTCAATAATTATAAAGAGGGTCGTTTGAACTAAGGTCGAACACGAAGGAGGTCGGGTTACAAAGAGTACTACATGAGACGTATCTTCAATTTATTCGTCCCACTGTTATATGTCGGAACTACATGAGGAAAGGGATAAACCTTGGTCAGACAACAAGGTACAGGTTAAGATTGACAACGAAAGACTGGACGTATATCCAAAGAGTTCTCCGTCCAGTCCATCAGACCATAAGGGTAGAGAAAGTCTTAAAGGGTGTCAAATAACACTAGGTGTATCAGTTTCCGAAACCGTATCAGTTATTTCGACTTTATCTACAAAAAGACTTTGAGAGAACGAAAAAACTACTAGGTCGCCTACAACCGTTAAACTAGAGACCAAGGAGACGGAAAAGATTTTGGTCGAACTTGTAGACTTTCAAGTGTCAAGTGCATAACGACTTCGGACCGAACCTCTTCAAACTCGTAATTAAATGATCGTACACTCTACTCACGTTAGCACGTCATCAAACTCGTATGAAACCGTAACGGAAATTAACCCTACCCTTACTTTCGACTGGAAAAGGTCAGGACACCGGTGTCGACTTAAAAGGTTTAAACGACCGTATAACTCACGTCGTGAAAGTGTCGTAGTAGAAAGTCCTAAACTTTATCGAGAAGACCTTAAGGTAGTGGAGGTGGTCGAAACAAACATCACTACGAAAGATTCCGGGTAAACTGAAGTGAAAGGTCCTACAGACCGAGATCCACTCACTAGTGTGGTAGTACTAATAGACCCGTTTAACCTTCACCAGTTTGTTCTATACCGTTCTGACTTGTAGCTGTAAGATCCTTAATCGCTTGATTTTACCTGACCTTACCCACTTAAATTGAGTTTACTGGTAATATAAATGATGACGTCCGTCCTTAGGGAGTCTTCTTTACCTCATCGGTAGTACCAGTTGTTTTCTTAGGTTTTACATCATGAACCTTCGTTAGAGTTTTTGCTGTCTTACTAGAGACAAGTAAAGGTTCCGTTCGGTAAGTTATAGTATCATTACGTTCAGATACGGGGTTCGTCATTGTGACTTCTTCGACTTCAACTTGCCAAGATATTTCTGGATGTTCTGGAAAATCTTGATTGTTGGTTTTTTCTACAGGAAAAGTAATATCCCCTGACCTTACGTTTTCATCCTTCAGTTCTTTGTGGACCTCATTGTCCGATTAAACCGGAACCTTATACCTTACTTCGTCCCGTTTCTGATTATCACGACACACTTCTTTTACATGACCAGTATCGTTTGTGGGAGAAGGTTGTTGTGTTCTCTTCTGAGATGTGTACCTTTAGTGGTCTACCCGTTGTCACTTTAGTCTGACTAATATAAAAAACGTTGGTTTCTACCTCTTCGAGATAAGTCAGTCTTTTTGTTCTGATCCTCGACTGACACCGAGTCTAGTACTTGAGGAAAAACGGTTTAAGTCTGAATTTAACTTTTTTTCATCCCTTTTAGTATCTAGTAAGGTCATACTGGATTTAGTTTAGGGAATACTAATATGTCACCTTCACTTTTTATCTAAATTCCCTGATCTAGACTATCTGTCTCACGGACTACTTGATACCTGCCTACAAACACTGTAACATGTCCTCTGTCCCTAGTTCTGGTAGGGATACCTTTTCTTTACGTTTCACCGACAGACCCCTCCGGAATGTTTATCAACACTTTTCTTCTCTTCGCTTTTCGTTTTCCTCTTTTCCTTTCTATTTTCGTAGACTTACGTCTCAAGGTTTATTATCGTTCTTCTCTATTCTTTCGGAAGGAGTCGCTAGTTACGTTTCTTTATCTCCTTTTCTTGTCTTACCCTTTCTGATCTCTAGAACAGTTCTTTTAATCTCTATGGTTCCCTTATAAAGTACGTTTCTACCCGAACTATTTCCTGTCTTTACTATACCTGGATTGTCTTCGTCTTCTATAATTCTTCTCCACCGTTCTTATGTGTCTTCTTGACATGTTTTTTCTAGAAGTACTGGGTCTATTAGTGCTACCACACTAGTGAGTGGATCTCGGTCTGTAGGAGACTCCAGTCAGGAGACAAAATTTCTTTGACATTAGTTATAACATTTTATTAGAAGGTTTCCCTTTTTTGTGGTTGTAAATAAATATTCCGTTTTACTGTTGTACTCTGAAAACTATTATAGACCTATCTTTAACATAAATAGCCTGATGGGACCCGTTTTATTGTTCTCTTCTACTCAACCGTTGTTACCCTAAGGTACAACAGTCGGAAGATAGAAGTACGGTGTAGATCCGGTGTAAATCTGAAAGTCTCAGGTCAAGGTTTCGACGGAAAAGATATTTCAAAAGGGAGTAGAGCAGTGAGACTCTATTAGAGAGTAGTGTTAATCAAAAGAATAAGACCCGGTAGAGAAACCGATATAGTGGTTAAAGAATTTTAGATTCTATTACAGTTAAATAGAAAGAATGGGTCGTCGGTGAGGCCACACGTTATTAACGGTTTTTTTTTTTTTTCTTAAAACATCTTCGTTTGGTTTAATACCTTTTTTCATTTCGAGATTAAACTGTTTAATTATTATTTATGAGGCAGAAAGTGTCGTACAATTTCTGGTCCTCTATTACACTATTACTGGTTCCATCACCATTCATGTATTCCCAGATTTCTTGTGTCATAGCACCAACGTAATAGTAGTGGTAGTGGTGTGGTGGCTCAGTCTTAGGGTTTATATAATGTCCTCTTTGTTTCGACGGGACTGTTCACTTGACATTTTTTAATTCATAATGACTTTAGAGTAAACTGACAGTTCTCTGTGACGATAAATTAGTAAAGGTAGTACATAGAGGATAGTACTCCATGTCATTTCCCTAAAGGAATTTCATTGAAGTTCCTTTTACGAATATCAAAGTCTGATTACGTTAAAATGTCAAGATCCGGTAAAGTGTCTCATGTCGTCGATAAAGAGTTTGATTAATTATCTCGTCTGACAAAATGTCAGTTTAGTCTTAACTTGGTACTCTCTCGTCAGGTTTTAAAATCAAAGTCGAATAATTGATTATGTCATATTCCAAAGACCTAATATGAGGGAGTTAGGAAGTCAAGTAAGAAGAATGTAGTAAAAGTCACAAAATGGACGGATTCCAATAGTCAATTACCGATTAACTTTTCCTTAGATATACATACTACGGACTGTACCTTTGTGACCTTTCCTTTTTTTCTCCTTGTGTATTAAAGATGAAAGGTCCTCGGACTCTTATGTTCTCCTGTGTCTAGGTTGTTTGTACATTTGTGTGTATTTATTTATATACGGAGGTTTGTTTGAATTCATGTTCGTATCTATTCTGCGAAATCCTTGTAACAACTGACTACTATAAAGTCCCTTCCATAACCGACTTTTTTAACGTGTCAGATTTTCGACTCTCAAGAAAAAATAAATCGTCTGACTGACTTCCGAATTTAGGTTTTCTGTCAAAGAGTCTGTCGAGGCTCCCTGACAAGGTTTCTTCATTCCCTCCTCGAGCCTATATGTCAAAAACGTTGTTTGATCCATCAGTTTTCAATACTGGTTTGATCTATCGTATAACTTTTCGTCTCTATAATGAAACGGCTGATTCCAGGTAGATCAGTTCCGATACCAAAAAGGTCACCAGTACATATCTACACTCTCAACCTGACACATCTTTCGACTCACGGCTTCTTAACTACCAAAACTTGACACCACAACCCCTTCTGAGAACTCTCAGGGAACCTGACGTTCCTCTAGGTTGGTCAGGTAAGACTTCCTCTAGTTGGGACCCTAAAGAAACCTTCCTGACTACGATTTCGACTTTGAGGTCATGAAACCGGTGGAGTACGCTTCTCAACCGAGTAACCTTTTCTGAGACTACGACCCTCCCTAACACCCGTCCTCCTCTTCCCCTGCTGTCTCCTACTCTACCGAACTACCGTAGTGACTGAGCTACCTGCACTCAGACTAACTTGAGGCCCTCTACCACTACTTGTCCCTTCGGACCGTACGACGCTAAGTACCCCAGTGTTTCTCAGCCTGTACTGACTCGTTGACTTGACTCCATCAGTTTTGTAGTTTTCTAATAATTTCTTTTTTGTTTGTAGAGTTCTATTATTTAAATCGTGAAAAGATTCACACCCTTCTATGCTCTCAGACCCAAAGGATCGACAGTTCCCGGTCATAGGACAGAAAAAGAAAAAAGGTACAACTTAAGGGAGTCCCATGTGTCAACCCACACCGACGTCACTGACTACGAGACTTACAGTAATGTAGGAAACTAATTTCTACCGTCTACTGTAAAAAGTAGGTACTTTCATATTATGTTTACGGTCTCTTAGTCCTTACGTCTTCAATTTCTCAAACCGAGTTAAATAAATTTTTTCATCTTACTTATTACATTTGGTACCCGAAACCTATTAATACTATACAGTTGTTTACAAGTAGTCGACGTTATTTATATGGTGAACCCGTCCCCTACAACTATTGTGTACTCTGATACGTACACACCCCCGGTCCCGAAAGACCCTTTAGAGACATGGAAGGAGAGTTAAAACGATACTTGTATTTTGACAAAATGTGGTTGTTTTATAATTATTTTCGTTTGTTTACTCATCTTACATGACAGTTTTCGAATAGATTACCTTTCTCCTGAATTTTCCCTATTTTATCTCTACCTTAAAACTTCAATGAATTCAAACTCGTGAATTAAAATAGTTATATATTTCCATTACTCCTACGCAAAAAACATAATGTTTTCCTAAGAGGATCATGGTTGAATGAGAAATAAATTAGTACCGACTAAAACGACTACAAAAAGTTTCAAATAACTGAGTAAAGGGTGTCTCTGATGTTATCTATCTGAAAGTCCTATTCAAGATAAAAAAATTTCTATTTTTTACACGCGAAAGTTTATTGAAAAAGAATTTTGTCTTCGGATTATTAAATGTATCATGGGAAATCTTTACAAATAACTCTTCAGTTGTACCATCTCTTCTTTTTCATGACGATTTCCTCTTCTACTAGAAAGAAGAGTAGTCAATAACCTACTTGTTGTTACTCTGATATTTAATTTAAAAGACCCGGGGTTTTAAAAGACTTAAAAAAAATCTTAAGGGAGGATTTTAATTAATTATATAGAGAGAAAAGAAAGAAAAAGAGTGTCAATACAAATACTTCAAAGTCCATTGTACACCTTGTTCTCTATTTTCTTAGTCAGTACCGGAATTTTAATAGACGACGTATCTTCCAATCGTTCATTTGTGTGATTGTTTCATGTCTTTTCCAAGTGACCTTCAAAATTCTTCTTTTTAATTAGTCAATAAGACACACGAGGTTATGTTCACTGGTGGCTAATGGAACCTACGTGTGCGTTGTGTCCCAAGGATTTGTTTACCGTTCCCCTCCGAGTACCTCCTTGTGTCCTTTTTGAAACACCTCTCTCGTAATCAATTATAACTTCCTTACCATCCCTATTTTATTCGTATCTTCACTCTCATCCACACTTTTTTACACTCCCTCTAGACCTTATCAAAATTTGACTTTTACTCATACCATTACGACCTCAAGTTCCATTCCTACTTTCTATTTACGTTTTTTTATTCCCACCTCTCAATCCCCTTCCGACCTAATACTCCTAGTCACACACGATTTATTAAGTCTAAAATATACTTACCGAATAAATACCCTCCAGCAACTTCCTAATATTTATGGTCTGACTGGACTAGTCAAACGGAAAGTTCTTTCTAGTAAGATGGTTCGTACTCCTACTATTTGACCTTTTCCTGACTTGATTTCGGTCCCTTTAGTCATTATTTTATACCTCATCGGGTTAGTTCCCTATCCCTATACTCTAGTATCTTCCCTCACTTAATATTCTCTATGACTCTTTTGTTTTGTCATTCTAAATCTATGATAAGGTACACTCACAGTTGGCTCTTTCCTCTCAGTTCCTACCGACGGTCGGAGAGTAAACCCGGAACATACTCAGTTGCTAACTGTTCATTGTTGGTGATTTAGAGAGACCACCTATTGTCATGTGTTAATAAAGAACGAATATGTGGACGTCGACATCGAACTCGTGTTGACCTGAACTGAGATTTACAATCCAACCCAGGTTAGTAGGTTAGATGAAGTGTACAGACAGTAGAAGGTATCTGATTGTGGATGGATTTAGTAAAAGAATAGTGTTTCTCGTCTTTCAGTCGGGTTTCCGGAAAATTCGGAAACACAGTGTATATGGTTGTAACGTAACCGGTTTGTTTCAATACACAACCTCACACTTCAGTTCTTCACCATTTTGTTGACGCAGGTGGTACCTCAGTGCCGTTCCCACACACATATGTTGTGGTTAGGTTCTTTTACTTCTTGACTCCGGTCCTTAAGTTAAATGGTGGGTTAGAGTACACCCACCACCCATTGAGGATACTATTTCTTGCTTTCTCTTTCTTGTAATAAACTTGTATCTTTTTTTTACCTTAAACTCAAACCCGTATAACGTTACGGAGGTCGTGAAGTTTAGTGACCACAAATCGTCCGTCAAACCATCTATATATATATATCCCGACGACCCTCTTAATATAGACACAACCCTTATGTCTGTCCCTCAACAGTCGTGACTTTAAATCTTCTGTAACACCTCACTTATTACTTCTCTGAGACCCCCTTTCTTCGTGTTGTCAGTTCCCTACTCGTCGTCGTCTTCTAGGTATTTCCTTTTACTCTATTTATCATCTCTTTGTTTTGGTTTCTTATTTGAATAAAATACACGGTTTTCGATGGATCCCCGGGTCCCTCTTTTCCTAACTCTTAAGAATTAACCTAAATTTTAAATTTTCACGTAATCATCGGAATAGTGTTGGTAAAAGTTTTTGTACCATTTATCTTTGGGCATAAGTAGAGTTTTTCTGACGAATAATGAAGGGTCCAAAGGTGTAATAGAGGAAAGGAGTTAGGATGGTAGTGAAGATAAAGGGAAGTTATGTTTCCGTTGAGACGGAGAACTTGTACAGGATATACCCATCGGATGGGAAAGAGGTCCCCTTGAAGGACTGGGTCCTTAACTTGGTCCAAAGGACGTAATGTTCACCTAAAAAATAGATGGTCGACTCGATGGTCCCTTCGGGATACAACCAAGTTGAGTCGTAAAGAAGGAGAACATGGTGATCTCATTGGTGGTGTAGGATGTTTTCCAAGGATCGTTCAGAGGACGGAGGTGAGAATAGGTACAACGATAAGTAAAAGTGTAGTGTTTATCTGTCTAGAAATTTTTATTCTAATTCCATTAGTGTCATATATAAGGGTATATAATTTATCGTAAGGATGTGGATTATGGGACTTTCAGGATGTGTCAAACTAGAGCCTGTTAGAGAAGATGATGAGAGGGAGGTCCAGTCACATAAAGTGGGTTTAACAGGAATTATTTAGAGTCACTGGAGTTTAAATAGGAATGAATCTTAAAAACTTGATTGATGACGGATCAAGATATCGACCGAGAAGACGATCTTTTAGTTGAAGAATTTCAGACTCTATTGTAAATGAACTATAAGAGACAGGTAACTAAAGTATAACGAATGAAAGATTATTAATTTCAAAATCAAATTTACTTGGAAACTTGTGACTTTACTCAACGAAATATCAAAAAAGACAGTATTTTAGGATGAGATTACAAGTTGTAACATGAACAGTCATAGACTTAAAAAAACAACAATAACAATAAATAAAAAACAGAGGATTGGAAACACGTCTACATAAGTCAAGTTAAGACAAGTCAGCGAGTCAACACAGGTTGAGAAACGCTGGGGTACTTAACGTCGTGCGGTCCGGAGAGACAGGTAATGGTTACGAACCTCAAGTGGGTTTGAGTACAGGTAGCTCAGTCACTACGGTAGGTCGGTAGAGTAGGAGACAGTAGGGGAAGAGGAGGACGGGGGGTTGGGGAGGGTCGTAGTCTCAGAAAAGGTTACTCAGTTGAGAAGTGTACTCCACCGGTTTCATAACCTCAAAGTCGAAATTGTAGTAAGGAAGGTTTCTTGACCACCGAGTCTCCAATTTCGTAGACGGACGTTACGTCCTCTGGACCTAAGCTAGAGACCGAGTCCTTATAGGGGACCTCTTCCTTTACCGTTGGGTGAGGTCATAAAGACGGACTTCTTGGGGTACCTACCTCCTCGGACCACCCGATGTCAGGTGTTCCTGACATCGTTGAAGTGAAAGTGAAAGGTTTCTTGTGGGTTCTGACTAGAGGAAATCCTACCTGACCAACCTAGAGGAACGTCAGGTTCCCTGAGATTTATCAGAAGAGGTTGTGGTGTCAAGTTTTCGTCGTTAAGAAGCCAGAAGTCGAAAGAAGTGTCAGGTTGAGAGTGTAGGTATGTACTGGTGACCTTTTTGGTGTCGGAACTGATCTTCCTGGAAACAATCGTTTCGTTACAGAGACGAAAACTTATACTATAGATCCAACCAGTATTGAAAGGGAAGGTTCCTCATTCGCAGAAAATTAAAGTACCGACGTCAGTGGTAGACGTCACTAAAACCTCGGGTCTTTTTATTTCAGACTGTACCAAAGGTGAAAAAGGAGTAGATAGACGGTACTTCAATACCCTGGTCTACGGTACTAGAAGCAAAAGACTTACAACTCGAAATTCGGTTGAAAAAGTGAGAGGAGAAAGTGAAAGTAGCTCCGAAAAATTAAGAAGAAACGAAAGACGGTATTCCCACCACAGTAGACGTATAGACTCCAATAACTATAAAGAAGGTCGTTAGAACTAAAGTCTAAAACAAAGGACGTCGGGTTGTAAAAAGTACTACACGAGACGTATATTAAATTTATTTGTCCCCCTACTATATGTCGGAACTGCATCAGGAAAAGGATAAACCTTGGTCAGACAACAAGGTACAGGTCAAGATTGACAACGAAGGACTGGACGTATGTCCGAAATGTTCTCCGTTCAGTCCACCAGACCATACGGGTAGAGAATGTTGTTTGGTATATATATATATATATAAAGAAGGTATATATATACAGTGTCCCTCTCGGTACTTCTCGGAAGGGACGTCTGATTGTTTGGGTGTCGTCACCGAGGGTCTCCGGAGACCACCGGGAGGTGGAGGTTACCTTCTATCCCTCACGTAATGAATCCTTGATTCCCTACAAAAGGTCAACGAAAAAAAAGGGGAAAAAAATTTTTTTAGTTTTAAGAGTCTTAAATTAGGTTTTCAACAGAAAACGAAACTTTTACGGTAGGGAGGATTCTTAGAGATTTTTGAACTTTACGAGCGGTTTACAGGGGTACCCTAAAAACTGATCTTTATTCCAGTATCGACTTCTTCAAAAGTCTATCAGTAAACTAGTGAAGTTACTGTCATAGGTAACTACTTAGAAGAGACACTAAACTCCTAAAAAAAAAAAAACGTAAAGAATTTTGGACAACTAGATAAACTCCAGAAAAACACAAATAGTTTGAATAAGAATTCAAATGTTTTCTTTAATTTTCCCACCCGAAAAAGAAAAATTCTAAAATTTCAAACACCTGTTCAATTTTTAGAAGTTTCGTGAAATTTTTAGAAGTTTCACGACTTTAACCCGTCAAGAACGGTGGGTCAGAACATAAGAGAGAAATCGATCGTTTTAACAGGAACTTAGACCCAAAAGGTGTAAGAGTCTCTCAATAAACTTTAGAAAACAATATAAAATTTTATAAAAAACCTTCTCGACGATTAAAATAAATTTTTTTTTTGCTTCAACATTCTTATACGGAGGAAAAATTATTCTTGGGTAGGGAGATCCTGTACATTGGGGCGTGGTGTCACGTGTCCCGACCCGAGTCTCCTCCGCGGAGACACGTCTTCACGAAAGAAATGTCACCGACATTTTTGAAACATAAATAATACATATTTTACAACTTATTATTTTTTGTTACCTTAATTTTTTTTTGTTATACCTTATTTATATATTTAGAAAACCGTTCAAAATCTTATAGAGTCACCTTTTTTTGATGTCAACTACAAGAATTTCTGAAACTTCAGTACTATGTATAACGTTTTGACTGGACGTTTTAACAAAGGTTGAATAATGGAAGATCAGAGTACTTGTTATCCATAATATATGATTTTCAAAACTGTTAAACTACCTACTTTTAAACATGAAGAAAATTCCATACGAAGAGACTATAGAACATATCTACTTCAAAAAACGTGTCTTATAAAAGAAAAATTAAAGAAAACACTCAAAAACAAGTAAAGTCGACAGATTAAAAGATGACCTAGTAAACAAAAAATGTTAAAGACTATCAAGAAGTATACAAATGTACAATAAATTCCCATTGTGTTTTAATAACAAAGTGTCTAAGATTATATAGTACCATTGTACATAGTAATATAATATATATTGTTCGTCATTACATATGTAATACCCGAAGGGACCAACGAGTCAACCATTTCTTAGACGGACGTCATGTCCTCTGAGACCAAACTAGGGACCCAACCCTTATAGGGGACCTCCTCTCGTACCGTTGGGTAAGATCATAAGAACGGACCTCTTAGGGGTAACTGTCTCTTCGGACCACCCGATGTCAGGTACCCCAGTGTTTCTCAGTATGTACTGACTCACTGATTCGTGTCGTAGTGTTACATATGTAACATAATACGTATTATACTTATCGTCCTTATTAATTTAATATTGTGAGTTAACTTAAATTTTAAGTAGTCCCTACAATTTAACACGTTTTATTTGTTTGTCTTTTGGACACGAACAACACGATCCGTTGGAAGTTTCTACGGGTCCAAGAATGAGATCTTTAACGTTCATACAATACAATGGACCTTTTTCCCTAAAACGTGTATGTTAATTCTGATGACTTAAATTTTGTGTCCGGATTTAATCAGTATAATTGGGAATTTTCGTTTTTTTCTGTAAAAGAACAACCCTTATTATTATACACCGTCATTCCTACAGTCTTTCTCATGTCGTCACTCTCTTTAAACGACACGGTAATCACCGTATGACTCGGATACACGTCATTATTCTCTCTCTGGAGACCCTCCCTTCCCTAGGTAAGGTCGACTGGCGGGTGTTCCTTGATTCCTAACGTCAAAAGATTTACGTATGTACACTTCAGTAGGTTGTTAGACTCAGAGGGTGTCTTAGATCTCTTCTCAGGTCCGATCGTTGACGGAACTGACCGGTACATTCAGAATCTATTTTCTTTTACGGATTTGGGGAGGTCTGAGGACTGGATGTCTTAACTCTGTTTTATTTGCACATAACGAAATTTAGTGACAAACATTATTAGTCATTGTCGTGATTAACTTTTGATTATATTAAATTTTGTTGTTTTATTCCACATATTTAAGTCCGTCTGGTGACTTAAAATTTTAGATTTCAAGCAGTCTAAATCTTAATGGATTAAAATACTTCAGTGTCTACTAGATCTTGTTTAGAATATCATCTCATTTTGAAAGGTTCAAAAATTTATTTTTCTATTATAGTTAACATTTCAAAATTAAATGTCCGATCTAATTGTGATCTTTGAACTTCAATCTTATAAGAACTATAAAGAATTGAAAAAGATGATTAATACCTTTAATAAGTTACTAGAGAACGACGACTAATGTATGAAGACTGGGAGATTTGATCATTCATTTTCTGATATAAAAACGAAGTTACTTACTTTATATCTATTTTACATCTTCATTTTTAAATAGAAACTATGTTTTAAATTTTCCTCTATTAACTTTATTCGTCAGTGATATTGATCGAAGGGACCACCGAGTCTCCTATTTCGCAGACGGACGTTACGTCCTCTTGACCCAAGTTAGGGACTCAACCCTTCTAGGGGATTTCTTCCTTTACCGTTGGGTGAGGTCATAAGTAACGGACCTCTTAGGGTACCTGTCTCCTCGGACCGTCGGACTGTGCTGACTCGTTGAAGTGAAAGTGAAAAGTATTGATTAAATAAAGGGTTAAACATTGAGAATTCTACATCTTCTTAATAAGACTCTAACATTACGTTTATTTTATTGACGAGTATTTTACTACTTATATACTCATACAATAAACTAATTGTCCGGGTTCCACACTATTTTAAAAGGGTTACAGTAACGTAGGATGGTAACTTATTGACATATAGTAAGTTGAGTTCTTCGACGTTTTGTAAAAAAGGGTAGAGAAGTGTCTGAATATTTTGTACTAAATCTTATGTGTGAAGATTAGGTTACTATAGAGTATAAACTACCATCGGATTTCTGTAGAATAACACAAGAATAGTCTTCATACAAGTTATACGGACTTAGTTAGTAATTTTTACAAACACTTTTCATGTTTAACCGTTCTCTGTTCTTGTATCGGGTAGTTACACCCTAATGAAACTTTTTCAGCCAGGTAAGTGAATTTCTATTACTAAAATTTAATCTTTTGCTACTACATTCCTACTATAAGAAATTGTCCGAAATTAAACTAGTAATAAAGATTCCTGAAGGGACCACCGAGTCTACCATTTCGTAGATAGATATTACACCCTCCGGGCCCAAACTCGGGACCCAACCCTTCTAGTGGACCTCTTCCTTTACCGTTAGGTGAGGTCATGATAACGGACCTTTTAGGGTACCTGTCTCCTCGGACCGTCCGACGTCAGATACCCCAGCGCTTCTCAGCCTATACCCCAGTGTTTCTCAGCCTATGCTGACTCGCTGAAGTGAAGTATAGTGAAGTGAAGTGGTCATATGATTGGAGACGTATGACCAACCTACTCATACGTAAAAAAAAGGGGGTGAGAAACAGAACATGAAAAGAGAGTCTCGTTAAGTCCTCATATATGGTCTCGTTGTTTATTGTCAGTAAAGAAAAAAAAAAAGGAGAATTTCAGTTCCAAGACTCCTGTGTTCAAACTGTTTATGGTAAGCATTAATAAAGATCGTCCAAGTCAGAATCCTCTTTATGATTACCTAGTCCTATCACTAATTAAGTTCATTAATTATGTCCCACTGTAACTTACTTTTACTAGACTGTTATAGAATATCGATTTTGTATTCTAGTGACCTTACTTGTGAAACTTCTTTATAGAAAATCAAGTTTCTCGACGATTTTATAAATTTATGTTTGTAAAAGTACTATTACTATGAATCTCTTTTCGTATGTCCTTGTAATAAAAATATTGTATTTGTATTTAAAAACTTAATTGTAATAATAAAGGATAAGATATCATTGAATACGTAGTAAATTAGTGATCTTGAATTATGAGTTGTGTATACTCTACAGACTGTATACTAAGAACGGATTTAATTACTTACTTAACGATTTTGAGAGAAACATAAAATTCTTTATTTAAGACATCCATGATCGGTAATCGTCTTTTATGGTACAACCTGTTCAGAAGGTGTGACAACTAAAAACGTGGATGTTGACCTTTTACTCGGTCTCTACTCTCTTATTCTTGTTTTCCTTCTACTGGTTGTCCTCGTCATATGTTGTTCCAGTGTCCCATAGACAACTTACAGTCTCTAGACTAAGAGTGAAGAAAGAGACGGTGAAATATAAACCACTAGAACCAGTTCATTAAATTGAGGAGTTCTGAATAAAAGGAGTAGACATTTATCACTATTATTATAATTTGAATATTCTAACGACACTTCTAATTTACATTATTGTAGTAGGGACGGAACGTGAAACAGATTGTATTCCCCGAAGGGATCATCAAGTCTTCAATTTCTTAGACTGGTGTTAAGTCCTTTGGTCTCAGACTCGGGACCCAGTCCCTCTAACGGACCTCTTCCCTTACCGTTGGATGAGATCATAAGAACGGACCTCTTAAGGTACCTGTCTCCTCGGACCACCCGATGTCAGATACCCCAACGTTTCTCAACCTGTACTGACTCGTTGATTGTGTGTGAACAGATTGTGTATTCTCAGTTATTATTTATCATTAATAACACCTATAAAACCTGATTTCATCGTTCTCATCAAAAGTCGAATCAATAAAATCTTACTTATAATTCTTCGGTGGAAAGTAAAGAAAAGGAACAATTCACCTTAGGAGAGTAATTGAGGACCTAGGAGTGACTAAAAGTAATATAGAGTGATTATCTTCTACTTTGGTTGGTAGTGACTAACGTAATACTAATTGAAGCGATCGACAGTAAAAGTTTGTCACTTCCTACTGTACCGTTACTATAGGGAATTAATCAATTTGTAAAGAGTAAATATTTGATCTTTCCTATAAGATAAAGTTACTTAAATTTACACAAAACTGGGTCACTTCGATTAAGAGAACAAGTACCTGCACCCGATAAATTTTATCGTAAATCATCCCCAATAGTCCAGTCCCTCTTAATGGTGAAAGGAGTTTCCGTTTGGTTCATCAATATAATTTTTCCGATACAGACGTAGATATCGGACTTAATGAATCGGTTACCGTTTCATTTTCTCCGAGTATTAGGTATCACTTTTGACTCCTTTAGAGTGATTTCAATTTTGTCATCTAAAATGATTTAATACGATAAGTGGAAGTAAGATAAAGGGAGGTGTGAAAAATAGGGGTTCTTACCAAATTTATCTTAAAGTGGGGAGATAACAATCTTTCAAAACGGAATGTAAGACGAATTTTAGACGAAGGTACCTTGTAGACGGAGTCTGAGGTTTATCACTTCTTCACTTCTTTTATAAAATGGATATTTTAGAATTAGTAAAATAAGTGAGATTGAGTATTCTACACAAAGTAGTAGATATTTATATATACATATACACGTATACGTATATTTAGATATTCCATACACACACACAGACATATTTTGAAAGTCTACAAAGAATACATCTTCCACATTTTTTATACCACAAACTTTTCTTCTCAATAAGGTACATCTATTGTCTAAAGGGTGGATTTACGTCACTGTGGAAGGATCTGTGTTTTAAGTTGTCGTTAAGTAATTCTCTTTTTATTTGATCTTTCATTGTAAAAATTTTTACAATTACGTAGTAGTATTATTTGTTACCAAAAGGAAAATATATATGAAAAAATGGTTTTACCTTATGTAACCTTACTTTATCAAGGAACTGATCAATCCTTCATAACTAATTTGTGTCGGATTGACATTTCGACTTGAAACACACTTAAATAATCCAAGACTATACTACAAGGGTCTAGGGAAGATCTGGATCGAAGTCAAACAACCTCAATTAAAGGTATATTTTTGTCCGTTTTGATTTTCCTTGTTGTCTTACACTTTGACAAACTGAGACATTCTTAAGATGCAATAAAGGTTAAAAAAACAGAGATTTTTACAGTGTAACACTATAATCTTCGGAAAACTAAGTGTAGAGAGTCTACCACCATAAGGTTGTTTGAATGTTACTGTAACCTTTTAGTCTTAAGAGTCAATAATTGACACATAATTTTTAACAGATGAGAATTGATCAGGTAAAAGGGGTCGAAAGACGAACTAAATGTAAAGGAAGACAAGGAGAAAGAGGGCAGAAAGGAAAAAAGGAAAGGAGTAGGGAGGGAGGAGAGGGGTGAGAGAAGAGAGAGAGAGATTTATTCTGTTAGTTTTGTGTTCGAAATAGCCCCCCTAAATACAAGAAAATCATACTATTTTACCCTAAGGATTTTAAGACTAACGAATTTTCTAAAAAAAAATATATTTAGACGGAGTAGAACAACTTGAATAGATAACCTTTGTATGATATTAACAGATAGTGAACGATTTTTCTCTGACATGATTCGGATAAATCTTAGTTACGTACGAATAAGTGAAACCAACACCGTACCTGTCTCCTCGGACCTTCCGATGTCGGGTACCCTGAAGGGTCCGTTTTTATGACGTCACCCATCGGTAAACAAAAGGTCTCCTAGAAACACTTGGTCCCTAGCTTGGGTCCAAACTACCAGGAAACGGTAAACTCGGTGATCCCTTTGGGCGAATCTTAGACATGGTTCATAAATTTATTGATGAATATAAATAAACACTGATATTAGAAAAAAAAAGGTAAAGTAATCCGTTTTGGGGGATTTATAATCAATTCAGTGTTACAAGGACACTTTTTCATGATCTTGTGTAACAAGACGTACTATAAGAGTATTGTACTTCATTATATAAAATCTAATAAATTACGAATCTTTTGTGGTATCGTAATTTTTAAGTTTAAATTAGTCATGAGTATTTTTACTATCTTTCAAACACCCTCTCACAATTTCAAAGTGTATTTGGATCAGTAGAACCCTATTTACATAATATTATTTACTATTTAAAATTACTCATTTCGTTACGTCAACCACATTGTAGATTCTTTGTTTCGTATCTGATTTGAATATACCGTTAACTATCGATTAGATTTGGAGTTCCAGTACCCACAGTGATCAGTGACAAGAAAAGTACGTAGTGGATAGACTAGGACGACTACTGTTTTCGAGTCTATTGACGAATATTATTCAAGTCGTCCCGAGACCAAACCCGATATCTCTCACATGTCATACTAATCCCAAAATAACTCGATCTCTTGATGAATTTTCACGTTATCTTGTTAAGGTACTTAAATAAGGAGTTCCACCGACGTAATGGTCCCAGACACAAGTCTAAGAAACCGGACATAATATATCTCTAACTTTACAATAAAAACGTAATGTCTTAATTTTAAGAATTTACTTATATGTAAGGAGTCAAGTCAAGTCAAGTCATTGAGTCAACATAGGTTGAGAAAAGCTGGGGTACTTAGCGTCGTATGGTCCGGAGGGACAGGTAGTCGTTGAGGTCCTCAAGTGAGTCTGAGTACACGTAGTTCAGTCACTACGGTAGGTCGGTAGAGTAGGAGACGACAGGGGAAGAGGAGGACGGAGGTTAGGGACAGTCGTAGTCTCAAAAAAAGGTTACTCAGTTGTGAAGCGTACTCCACCGGTTTCATGACCTCGAAGTCGAAATCGTAGTAGGGAAGGTTTTTTAGGGTCCCGACTAGAGGAAGTCTTACCTAACCATCCTAGAGGAACGTCAGGTTCCCTGAGAGTTATCAGAAGAGGTTGTGGTGTCAAGTTTTCGTAGTCAAGAAGTCACGAGTCGAAAGAAGTGTCTTGTTGAGAGTGTAGGTATGTACTGGTGACCTTTTTGGTATCGGAACTGATCTGTCTGGAAACAACCGTTTCATTACAGAGACAAAAGTTATACGATAGATCGAACCAGTATTGAAAAGAAGGTTCCTCATTCGTAGAAAATTAAAGTTCCGACGTTAGTGGTAGATGTCACTAAGACCTCGGGGGGTTTTATTTCAGACTGTAATAAAGGTGACAAAGGGGTAGATAAACGGTATTTCTCGACCCTGGTCTACGGTACTAGAAGCAAAAGACTTACAAGTCGAAATTCGGTTGAAAAAGTGAGAGGAGAAAGTGAAAGTAGTTCTCCGAAAAATCAAGAAGAAAGGAAAGACGGTATTCCCACCACAGTAGATGTATAGACTCCAATAACGATAAAGAGGGTCGTTAGAACTAAGGTCGAACACGAAGAAGGTCGGGTCGTAAGGAGTACTACATGAGACGTATTTTCAATTTATTCGTCCCACTGTTATATGTCGGAACTACATCAGAAAAAGGATAAATCTTGGTCAGATAACAAGGTACAGGTCAAGATTGACAACGAAGGACTGGACGTATATCCAAAGAGTTCTCCGTCCAGTCCACCAGACCATAAGGGTAGAGAAAGTCTTAAAAGGTGTTAAATAACACTAGATGTGTCAGCTTCCGAAACCGTATCAGTTATTTTGTCTTTATCTACAAAAAGACCTTGAGAGAACGAAAAAGCTACTAGGTCACCTGCAACCGTTAAACTAGAGACCAAGGAGGATTTAGTTTAGGGAATACTAATATGTCACTTTCACTCTTTATCTAAATTCCCTGATCTATACTATCTGTCTTACGGATTACTTAATACCTACCTCCAAGCACTGTAACATGCCCTCTGTCCTTAGTTCTGGTAGGGGTACCTTTTCTTTACGTTTTTTCGTCTTACTGACAGACCCCTCCGGAATGTTTGTCGACACTTTTCTTCTCTTCACTTTTCGTTTCCTCTTTTCCTTTCTATATTCGTAGACTTACGTCTCAAGGTTTCTTATCGTTCTTCTCTATTCTTTCGGAAGAAGTCACTAGTTACGTTTCTTTATCTCCTTTTCTTGTCTTACCCTTTCTGCTCTCTAGAGAAGTTCTTTTAATCTCTATGGTTCTCTTGTAAAGTACGTTTCTACCCGAGCTATTTCCTGTCTTTACTATACCTGGATTGTCTTCGTCTTCTCTAATACTTCTCCACCGTTCTTATGTACCTTCTTGACATGTTTTTCTAGAAGTGCTGGGTCTATTAGTACTACTACACTAGTGATTAGATCTCGGTCTGTAGAACCTTACACTTCAGTTCACCCGGAATCTTTCGTAGTGATGCTTGTTTCGATCTCCTCCACTACCGTAAGGTCAACTCGACAAAGTTTAGGACCTTCTACTACGACACTTTTACGACGTGAGTTATACGGTCGTTTAAACCTTTTGAGTCGTGACCGGTGTCCTGACCTTCTCCAGTCAAAAGTAAGGTCAGGGTTTCTTTCCGTTACGGTTTCTTACGATATGTAAGGAGTGACATTAAATTAAGGAAATCCTATCTTTATATGAAAAGACTTCAAAAACTGTTCTTGTTTTAGTCCTTAAGGTCAATTCGTCATCGTAAATTACTCCTAAATAATTCCTTAAATTAGAACTTAATTCCTCATTAAATAGACCTTATATAACTTTTTAGATCTATTTCAATTTTCTGTTTACATTATTAGTCACTATTTAACATTACATGTCTGACTAAATATTTCTAATGTACACTATAATAAAACCAAATATAACATTTTTTCTTTGTTCAATTTGTTTCTTTTTTTTCGATGTAATCTCTCAAATGGACAGTCTTGTTACTCCCGATGAACATGGAGAGTAAAATAAACAGTATCTTTGTACAAATAGACTTTAAAGATTTAACGAGGACAGTAATTATTAAATTAATCAATTAAATTAGTGTCTTAAATTAATGAATTCCTAGTAACATTTCTCTTCTCTTTACTAACTGTACGAATTTTCAAAATTGATAATTAATCCAAGGGTCGACCGAGGGTACCACTTCTTAGACAAGTGTCACGTCCTTCTGGACTTAAGGCAGGGACCCAACCCTTCTAAGGGACCTCCGTTCTTACCGATGGGTAAAGTCATAAGAACTCGGACCACCTAAGGTACCTGTCTCCTCGGACCGATGTCAGGTACCCCAGCGTTTCTAAACCTGTGGTGACTCTGCCATTTCGCAGACGAACGTCACGTCCTTTGGGCCTAAACTAGGGAGCCAACCCTTCTAGGAGACCTCTTCCTTTACCGTTGGGTGAGGTCATGAGAACGGACCTTTTAAGACACTTGACTCCTCGGACCATCCGAGGTCAGGCGTTTCTCAGCATGTGCTGACTGGCTGAAGTGAAAGTGAAAGTCTTTGATTGTGAAAGCGAAAGTCCATAAACTCCGAAAAGACTCCTTGGTTTCTGGTAGACATAAGTATACTTGTTATTAGTAACGGTTTAAGTGGGTACAAAGAATGTTCTTTGTTCGACTCTAAATTCTATAATAATCATTGCGGTGTTTTTGACTACAGACTCTTTTTACATTTAAGAATCCTTATAGAACAGGTAAGAAACTCACGGACCATTCTGACGTCTGTGAGATGAATGTAAATTTTACATAGTTTTCTAGTCAAAGAGTTGGAATTATGTAAGTCTCCGACCCATCCGGTTGAATAGAGGAAATCCTTCGTTGTAAGTATGTTGAGACGATGTAAGGACGTAGGTCCATAAATAGTGGATTCTTACCGTATACTAATCCGGAAATGAAAACCCACAACGACGGTGAAAAACGGTTCCTTCCATAGTTCGATTCGTTAAAGTTAGAAATCGGGGTATGTCACGAAGACCCACATTTAAGGTAAAGAAAACCACATTTATACTAAATGAATAATGAGACAAGTTTATTAGGGAGTATAACTCGTTGACGAAGGAGTGGAAAGGGAATAGACTCGTAATTACGAAGTACGAGTTCGAAAACACTCCTTTAATAAAATGTAGTTATTTAGTATTATGGTTTAAATTAAAATATTCAACTTATAATAATCACTCTATATCTCTTACCAATATTAACATAATTTTAAAAGTTATCGTTTATAAAAAACTCTAAATAACTTAATATTAACTGTTTGTATTGATACACACAATCAACGAGTCAACTCAGACTAAGAAACATTCGGGAACTTGAGGTACCCTAAGAGGTCCGTTCTTATGACTTCTCCTAACGGTAAAACAAGAGGTACCCTAGAAGGGTTGGGTCCCTATCTTGGGTCAAGAGGGTGTAATGTCCGTCTAAGAAATGGTAGACTTGATGATCCCTTTGGGGTTTTATTGATATTCTATTAAATTTTGAAGGGTTTTAAGTCAATTCGTAGTAGTATAATATATAAATGTAAAAAAAAGGATCACTCTTGTACATTCAAGATGAGAGTATCGTTTAATCTTGATATCTTATAAAATATGATAACAGTGGTATAATATATAGTCTACACACACTTTCGATCAGTGAGTCAGTATAGGTTTAGAAACGTTGAGGAATCTGACATTGGGAAGTCTGAAGAGACAGGTACTTTAAGTGGTCTGTTCTTATGACCTCACCCATCGGTAACGGAAGAGGTCCCCTAAAAGGACTGGGTCCCTAGTTTGGACTCAGAGGACGTAACGTCCGTCTAAGAAATGACAGACTCGGTGGTTCCTTCGGAATCATATCAGTGGTACAATATGTAGTTTACACGTATGAATCTGGAATAATTAGAAAAAAGTTTAAATAAATAAAATTAACCTCAGATTAATGTTATAACATTACCAAAAACGTTATGTAACTGTACTTAGTCGGTACCCAAATGTACACAAGGGGTAGGACTTGGGGGGAGGGTGGAGAGAGGGGTAGAGTAGGGAGACACAGTAGAGTCACGTGGTCGGGACTCGTGGGACAGAGTACGTAGTTTGGACCTGACCGTTAGATCAAGTGTATACTATTATATGTACAAAGTTACGATAAGAGAGTCTAGTAGGGTGGGAGCGGAAGAGGGTGGCTCAGGTTTTCTGACAAGATATGTACACACAGAGAAGACGACAGAGTGTATATCCCAATAGTAATGGTAGAAAGATTCAAGATATATATACACAATCATATGACATAACTACAAAAAGAAAGACCGAATGGAGTGAGACATATTATCCGAGGTCAAAGTAGGTGGAGTAGTCTTGACTAAGTTTACATAAGAAAAATTACTGACTCATTATGAGGTAACACATATACATGGTGTCGAAAGAATAGGTAAGTAGACGACTACCTGTAGATCCAACAAAGGTACAGGACCGATAATATTTGTCACGACGTCACTTGTAACCTCATGTGTGTAGAGAAAGTTAAGACCAAAGGAACCACACATACGGGTCTTCACCCTAACGACCCAGTATTCCGTCAAGATAAAGGTCAAAAAATTCTTTAGAGGTGTGACAAGAGTTATCACCGACATGATCAAACGTAAGGGTGGTTGTCACATTCTCACAAGGGAAAAGAGGTGTGGGAGAGATCGTAAATAACAAACATCTAAAAACCTATCGTCGGTAAGACTGGTCGTGCTTTACCATGGAGTAACACCAAAACTAAACGTAAAGAGACTATTACTCACTACAACTCGTAGAAAAGTACACAAACAATCGGTAGACATACAGAACAAACCTCTTTACAGACAAATCAAGAAACCGGGTAAAAAACTAACCTAGCAAATAAAAAGACTTTAACTCGACTTCCTCAACGAACATGTAAAAACTTTAATTAAGAAACAGGCAACGAATCAAACGATAATAAAAGAGGGTAAGTCTTCCGACAGAAAAGTGGAACAAATATCAAAGGAAACAACACGTCTTCGAAAATTAAAATTGATCCAGGGTAAATAAATAAAAACGAAGATAAAGGTAATGAGACCCTCCACCCAGTATCTCCTAGGACGACACTAAATACAGCCTCTCACAAAACGGACACAAAAGGAGATCCTCAAAATATCAAAGACCAGAATATAAATCTAGAAAATAGGTAAAACTCAAATAAAAAACACATACCACAATCTTTCACAAGATCAAAGTAAGAAAGTGTTCACCAACTGGTCAAAAAGGTCGTGGTGAACAATTTCTCTAACAGAAAAGAGACAACATATAAGAACGGAGGAAACAGTTTCTATTCCACAGGTATCTACGTACCTAAATAGAGACCCGAAAGTTAAAACAAGGTAACTAGATATAAAGACAGAAACACGGTCATGGCATGACAGAACTACTGACATCGAAACATCATCTCGGACTTCAGTTCGTCCAACTAAGGAGGTCAAGGTAAGAAAAAAGAGTTCTAACGAAACCGATAAGTTCCAAACATAATAGAATATTGTCTTTCAGACATGGGAAAATGGTTACAAAGAGGTAAAGGGGGTGTCGGGTAGAGGACCGTCGGTGGTAAGATGACAGACAAAGATACTCACGTTCACATTGTAAAAATAAACAAAATCTAAGGTGTATATTTACTATGAAAGAAATCGTATAAAGTGACTGGTATTACGGGAGTCCTAGTGACACCTACCACTGACGTCGGTACTTTAATTTTCTGTGAACGAGGAACCTTCTTTTCAATACTGGTTGACTCTGTCGTATAATTTTTCGTCTCTGTCTTGAAACGGTTGTTTCCAGGTAGATCAGTTCCGATACCAAAAAGGTCATCAGTACATAGCTACACTCTCGACTTGATCTTTCTTTCCACTCGTGGTTTCTTAACTACGAAAACTTGACACCACAACCTCTTTTGAGAACTCCTGGGGAACCTGACGTTCCTCTAGACTCGTCAAGTAAGATTTCCTTCAGTCAGGACTTATAAGTAACCTTCCTGACTACGACTTCGACTTTGAGGTTATGAAACGGGTGGACTATACTTCTTGACTGAGGACCCTATTTAGAAATTAGTTTAAAAGACAATTACCCGTCCCGACACAAGGGACTTCGGTTTGATACCACCTCTATTACTTCTATTACCCCTGGAGGAAGTCTTCCAGGGTAAGTCCGTCACGACGTGAGTCATGGGGGTCGGGACATCGTCCAGCGACGGTTGGGTGTGGAGTCAGTCTCTGGAGACCTGTGAGTACCCGTTCAGACCCAGTCAGAGAAGACCCCAGTGACAAGGAAAGAGGACCCAGGACCACGTGTGTCCCAAAACGAACACGGGAGGTTCACAGACAAAGGGGTCAGGACACATTCAAGACCGTCGAGATACAACCCCAATTACCGCCGGAGGAGGTTCTCCCGAATACGGTATGGGTCCAGACGACATGGGTCTCGGGGACAGGGACGTCGTCCGGTGACGACTGGACATGGAGGTGTCCTCTATGAGTTTGTCAAGACCGAGTCAGAGACACCCTGTAAGAGGGGAACTTCAGTAATATGTAAAATAAAATATGACCCCATACTCGTTAATTCTTGTTACGACATTATCAAAGTCCACTTGTCGTTTCCCTAAGTCGGTACATATATGTACATAGGTAAGAGAGAGTTTAAGGGAAGGGTAGGTTCGACGGTATATTGTGACTGGTCTCAAGGAACACGATATGTCATCCAGGAACAACCAATAGGTAAAATTTATCCCGTCACACACGTAAAGGTAAGGTTTGAGGGATTGATATGGAAAGGGGATAGGAAGAGGAATCATTGGTATTCTCGTGTATGTCTACCGGTTTTCCGTGTACTTTTATACAAGATGTAACGATTAATAATCTCCTTACGTTTAGTTTTGATGTCACTCAATAGTGGACTGTCGTCAGTCTTGACGGTAGTGGTTTTTTAGGTGTCTGTTATTTACGACTTCTCCCATGCCTCTCTTCCCTTGGGAGGATGTGACAACGACCTTTACATTTAACCATGTCGATGATACCTCGTGTCTTACTTTCAAGGAAATTTTTAATCTTTATTTCAATAGTTTACTGGGACGTTAGGGTGAGGACCCGTATCTGGATTTTCCTATGTCCGTGGGGTGACAAGTAGTGTTGTGACAAATGTTATCTGTTCTGTACCTTTATTCAATTTATAGGTCACCGTCTTTTTACCTATTTCTTCTATACCTTGTACGTATATTACCTTATAATGAGTCAGCAATTTTTCTTACTTTATTACGATAAATGTCGTTGTACGTACTTGGATCTATAACAGTATGACTGTTAGACTTTATTCAGTCTCATCCTTTTTATAGTACACAGTAGGAAATATACACATTAGATTCTTCTTTACTATGTTTACTTGAATGAATGTCTTATCTTTACCAGACTGTCTGAATCTCTTGTTTGAATACGTACGAGTTAAAACTAGAACGTTGACATGATTTAAATAAATAATCAAGATTCGTAAAAAATTACCTTAGATTCCAAGAGATATGTATTCTAGTATCGTGAACGTTTATGATTATCGAAATTCAAAAAAACATAAGTTACGGAAGATAAAGAGAAGGAACGGATGAATGATCCCGATTTTGAAGATCATGATTCATTTTTACTCACGACCGTTACCCGTAGTAAAAGAACAAAGATTAAAATCGTCCTTTCGAAAGTGGGAAACTGATGATACTACAATTATACCCGAACATTCTATATTTAAATTATACAACTCCATGTAAGGAAGTTCTGGGTTAAATAACTATTAAAAATAAAACCTTTCTACAACTTAAAAAAAGTTTATGTATAAAGACGGAGATTACTTTACTAGTTCAAAAGGACCATCGAGTCGACCATTTATTAGGAGGACATTACATTCTCTGGGACCAAGTTAAGGACCCAGTCCTTCTACGGGACCTCTTCCCTATCCAATCGTAGAGGTCATAAGAACCCGAAGGGACTACCGGGTCTACCATTTCTTAGATGGACATTATGGTCTCTGGACCCAAACTAGGGACCAAACCCTTCTAGGGAACCTCTTCCGTTACCGATAGGTGAGATCATCTTTACGGACCTCTTAAGGTATCTGTTTCCTTGGACCCTCCGATGTCAAGTGTCTCGACGTTCCTCATCCTGTACCGACTCGTTAAAGGTGAAAGTGAAAGTTACTCTACTAGTACACTAAAAATAGAAATTAAGATAATTGTACTACATGTTGTGAATAGTTAAAAACATACAACTTGGTGGGAACGTAGGGTCCCTATTTACGGTGAACTACTACCACATACTATAAAAAATTATATGACAGTTTACACCAAACAATGATAACAGAATTTTTCTAGACGTAGATATAAATAGACCTTATAACCGAATAGTAAAAGAAAGAACTTCAGAAAGAGACCGAAACTATAATGTCATTATGATCAGAATTTTACTCAAACTCTTAGAAGGGAGGAAACGTTAAAAGACCTTCTCAAACTCTTCTTAACCGTATTTAAGTAATTTTCAAGTGATCTTAAGTGTCCCTTTGGTAGACCAGGACCCGAAAACAAACAACCCGATATAAACTAATGACTAAGTCAGAGGAATGAGTATTAAATGGACAAGGCTATAAGTTAAAGAAGTAGTAAGTCATAACCATCCAAAATATATAGATGTTATGTAGAGAAGGAAGATCTAATAGGTTAAGAAACCATCTGTTGAAAAAGTATCATCAGAGAGGACGTAAAAACATAAAGACACAATAATTATCATTACAGAGAAGAAAGAAAAGCTTAACATAAACTTAGGAGTGAGAAAGAAAGATTTAGATTACAGATATCTGTGAATATCGATATTTTAAAGGAGAATTAGGACTAAGACGAAACAAGGTATTCAAACCCATACAACACATAGGTAAAAGTAAACAAAGTTCTAAAAAAAATAAAGAAGAAACTGAGAGACCAAAAAATCCTCATACAATAAAAGGTGTCTCATCACTTAAAGATCAAAAAGAAAAAAGATAATGACTAAAGATCCAAGTATGATTTCACTAACCTTTCTGTCGACTATGTTAAAGTTAGAAGAATATAAACGATTCTTAATAAAACAGTAGATCGTATAATTAATAGAACCCTTTACTAGATATACACGAGCTATTCTTATATATAAGACGATGACAACCTATTTTACAAGACATTAACAGACAATTCAGGTAGACTCGGTTACAGGTAGTTTGGATTATCAAACAGTTATAAAAGAATAGTTAAAAGATAGACCTATTAGATGGGTGACAACTTTCACCCCATACCTTTAAAAGACGATAACGAGATAATGTCATAAAGGGGGAAATCCATATAATTATAAACGAAATATATAATATACATCCACAAAGATATACCTTCCGTATTTATGATCACTGTAAGAAGGACTACTTAACTACTACAGAAATACAATATATTACTGGAAGAAACAGAGAACAATATCACTGGCCGAATTTTAGGGACAACAGACTATCTTATCGATGAAGACGAAAGAAAACAAAAGGTAAACGAACCCTATAGAAAAAGGTAGAAAACAAAATCGTATTACACAGGAATTCCAACCTCATTCATACGACATACATATATTGACCCCAGAATAAACACTAGGTAAGTCGGTGAGATATAGAGAATAATTATCCATACTTGAATAATAACAGTAAAACAATTAACAAAAGACCGACGAAACATCAAGGAAACAAGGACAGAAGTAGAGAACTAGAGAAGAAAGAACTAAGAGACATCACTATCCAAAACTAAGGTAAATGAAATAGAAAACACATAGATGATATTAAAAAATAAAACACCAATGTAGTATGATCTAATCCAAGGAAGTGTTCTACAACGTCTTTTTTTACTTGATTTAAAAACCGGTTAGGTTATTGCATATATTTTGGTAAATATCAATATTGTTAGATAAAATTCGAATATTGTTGAATTGAAACTTGTGTACATTTACGAGTTATAAAAATGTGAGTATGTATAAAACAAAAACTACAGTATTAAATAGATAAAATACATTATATCGACAATTGTTTAATAACAATAACGTTAATAAAATTATGAAGATAGTTGCCGTGTGTATAGTTCAGTACTACATCAGGTGGGATTGATGTTTGAATCCGAAAGTGTTTGAGATTCTAAAAGGAATTATACGAAATAAAGAAGTATATCAAAAAATTTTTAACGACAGAGAACTTCAATCCCCTCGGAATACCCTTCAACTACTTTCCCAACAAAAATCTAATTAGAACATGTTTTATTGTACTCTTTTCTTTTTAGTCTACTTCCAAACTTTTATCCTCTCATGGAAACCTTAGTCAAGTCAAGTCAAGTCAGCGAGTAAGTACAGGTTGAGAAACGCTGGGGTACCTGACGTCGTACGGTCCGGAGGGACAGGTAGTTGTTGAGGGTCTCAAATGGGAAACCTTATTGACCCTTATAAGGTCTTCTTTACCAATTCTTTTAAAAATGATTTCTTTATTTATGTCGTTTTGAACTCAATTTTCTTGTTTCCCCTACTAGAGAAGGAAAACTAAGACCACACCACCTAAGAATTTTATAGCCATGACATGACCTTTCTTTGGAGGTCACGATATATTTTTGTAGCAGTTACAAAGACTCTATAATAAAAAGGGTCACCTGAAAATAAAAGAGTTACTATATTGATTTGAAAGAACAATAAGTTTCAAGATTTAATCAATCTACTAAAAAAATTATAGTAGTATTTATAAGGTTTCTTATAAGAATAAGAGTGTTACTGTTGGAAACTAATCTCTCTCTTTCAGTTTTCTTTTATTACTTCTGTTAGATTATTATTATTATTATTATTAATTGTTAGATTGTTACACTTCCTCCTGTTATAAGAAACTGTGTCTCCTCCTACAAAGTATTAATTTTCAGGTCGGTGACTCGACTGTCTTTAATGTAAAAGTACGTCGGTGAAGAGAGGAAAATAAATAACATTTAGTACTTATGATTACTCTTTTTAATTGAAAAAGATATCGTTATACTTTCCATTGAAATCGATTAATCTAGATTTGAAACCTACCAGAAATACTGTATATTTTAATATATTTTTAATATAAAAGTGAATTTTTTAGTTTAAATTACTTATATATTGAACATTTCCAAAACGATATTTCACTGACTATGACAATCTTACTCAAACACTTTATGACTCGTAAATATTTCGGTTTGTGTCTGTCTAAGACGAAGTCTTAACCTCGTACCCATTAGTGGTTCGATCACCCTTTTTGTTTTAGTCGAGTGACGTGTATATTTTCTACCTACTTTGTTTACAAAAACGTGTAAAGTGGGTTCAAGTAGTTCTGGGATTTCGATCGTTATTTAAACTAGTAAAAACCACCCCTGTGTCTTTCCCTTGTTTAAGGGGATATTGAAGAACCAAGTTTTCTTCAAGTCACGAGTTCGACTCTTTTAAATCCTCTCCGAGATTGGGTCACCGACCTACTCACAGACTTCTGGTCGAAACCCCTCGGTATCCGACTCCTCATCTTTCGTCACCGGACTTCTTTAGACACTATAAGAAATTACTTTCAGTTGTGACGGAGGAGAGGGAGGTCATAAAGACTAGAAGACAATAAGTCTTCCACGGTTCTTCCTTTACTTTCTACTGAAGAGAGATATGTCTTTCTTACATTTATCTACCTTTTCGTCCTTTCAGAGGTGATTCACGGAGTTGTTTGCGGACCCTTGGATGGATAAAGATATCGATATCGACCAGTACTGTTTTAATAGAAAGTACTGACCAATCCAACGGTGGAGAATTCGATGAGTGTGTTCACTTAGACTCAAGGTTCTTCCGTTGTTTCTTTTTATCGTAATATAGAGATCCGAGGGTCCTCGAATAACTCTTTCTATTGAGTCTGGTGTTTTATCTCGAAAACCTGTTAGGTCTGTTTTTAAAATGAAAAATTCTCACCCCCTCTCGTGTAAATTCCTTCAAGTTTATATGATAATAGTTTGTACCCTTTTTTAAAAAGACCTAGAATTTTCTTGAACCCAAAGGTTTACTAAGTTATTTAAAAATTTTTCATCGTATTATTGTTACTATTTACACTTATTTGTTCATGTTTTTTATTATCGAATATCGTTTCTGTTTTTGTGTACTATATTACTTGTTGTCCCTTTTCTATTTATCAACTCTCTGATTCAGGTCTTCTAGATCTGTTGTTACCTACATCTTGAACTTCCTTTCATTTATAACGTAATTTTTCATAACTCTCGAAACTTTAATTGTTTTCTTTAATTTATGTATTATTTTAATTGTTACCACTCTTTTTCCTTGTTTTTTGATGTTACATTTTATTTATCGTCTGTGTCATTCCTTCTCCTATATTCCGTATAGTTAGTAATAGGACTTTTACTTCGTAAACTTAAAGAGTGATTTTACATCTCCAGTAGTCTAATACAATTTTTTTATTTGTGTGTCGATAAACTACGAACTTTCTTTGTAATTTTTATTCATCTATTTCTCTTTTACGTTTGTCATTATTTTGTCGTAGTCTGTTCCACTTTCAATTCCTTAACTACTTTAACGTTTTATAAATTATTATTTTAAATTTTAAATACTTTTTTGGGTTAGGTTTTGAGACAAGGTGTGTTTTATCGTCTAGTATACACTCCGTTTGTGATTGTTTTTATTTTTGTTTTTATTTTTGTATTTGGAGTTAATTTTAAACTCATACTTTGATCTTATAGGGAGAAGAAAAGAACATGTATAGATCTTCCGTTTTTAGTCAATTCTAACGATACTAGACTCCCAAACACAGAGAACTTTTAGTGTGTAACTTTAGGATACAGATTACACCATCATGATCCTTCACCTCTGAAACTTCACTCTAATCCAGTACTTCTGTTTCGGGTACAATTATTCTAATTACAGAAATATTTTCTCCGGTTCTCTAGAGGGAGAGGGGAAGGTGAAATATTCTTATGTCTCTCTTCTCTCGTTAGATGTGAGATAATGGGAGTGAACTGGTACGACTGTGGAACTGCATCCTGAAGGTTCCAGTTCTTTACACTCTTTATTTAAAAATGACAATTATTCATTGACTCAGATATCATAAAACAATATTGTCGATCCTATCTCCTTCTCTTCTCTTACATTCTTTAATTAAAATTTTTGGATATTAGAACTTGTACATGGGTGTACGTTTATATTTTGAAATTTAGGGAGTTTACCTCTTATTTCAGAAAAAAAGATATAAGTATTTTGTGTTTTGTATTTTAGTAAAAGGAACCGTATATCTTTGATATGTTTAATTTTCCACTTTTGTATGTGTAATCTATTAGATTAACCTTAGGTTATTTAAATCCTGATTTCTTATTTCACTGTTTAGTAGAATTAGATAGTTTTTAATTCTTTGTCTGTGAATCTATTGGGTGTCTAGTTTGTCCTTTAGTTATCTTTTAACGTCTAGTGGAGTTTCAGTAACTTTTATCTTAAGAAGTATGACTTTTGGGTATTCTGTGTCATTTTTGATACGACCTTTTACATGTAAATTAAGAAAGTTATAATTTCTTTTTTCTTACATTTAAATTTTTAATTAAATGTATATTCGTTTTTCTCATTATGTAACTTTCTTTACTGTAATTACTTCTATTTTCGACTTTAATTACTTCGTCACGTATTGGTTTTAATCATCTTTCTTATTTAAATTTTTGACTTAACAAACCATTATTACTTATTTTATCAATTTGAAGAACAATTACTTTTCCTCAATTTTCCCTCCTTCCTCCCCCTTCTCTCTCTCTTTCATTGTGTATTTTAATTCTCTTTCCTCTATCTCTTTTCTACTAATTTCATTACGAACGTTGAGATACCGTTACGTAAACTTTTCAAGATTTTTTACTCTCTAAAGGAATATTTTTACAATGGTTTTAACTGTTAGGGGGGTTTACCTTTTAAACTTATCTAATTAATTGTATTTTAACGACCGGGAAAGACAATTCAAAGAGTCTCGAAAATTCTCTTCTTACTACCACCGTATGATGGGTTATAGAAACCAAACTCTTACACCTCAATCAATCGTCAGAAAGGACATTTGTCTAGCATAGGTCATATTGACGTTTACATTTTCGGTATTGGGGGTCCTAAGTTCCATCTCGGGTGTCGACATCGAGAAGTTCTCTTTAGGATGGGTTCACATGTCACTTTACGTTTCTATTCACCGTTGACCTTTATGAGTCCGGTATTAAGAACATGTATACAAAATGAAAACAAATACACTCTAATTCCTCGGTGAGTTAACAGTGTGGTTTAGATCTAGCTAAATTAATTTTTTTTGAACAAAACTAAGAAGGAAAAGTAAATAAAGACGAGATTAGAAATACTAAAGAAATTCATTAAACCCCCTAAAAACAAGAAAAAAAAGGTCAACAAAATCCGCATTTCAATCCATCAGATAAGTTACAAAAACAACAAAGTACTGCATCCTAACATAACGATATTTTAAGGGAGAATCTTAACGAAAACGATGTACGGTATCCAAAACTCAACAACAAAAAAGTAACAGTAAACAAAGATCTTTAAAAAAATTAAAAGAAAAAATAAAGAAGTCCGTAAACAACCAATAAGACTTTGTACAGCAAATTAGAGGTACACAAACACGAAGAATGTCAAAAAAAAAGAACATTAACTATAGATCAAAGTAACGTAACACCAGTCTCTTCTACGAACTATGCTGAAGTTAAAAGAATTTAAATGACTCCAAACTAAGCACTGGGTTCTACACCAGATAGAACCTCTTACAAGGTACACATGACCTCTTCTTCCACATAAGAAGACGTAAACCTACCTTAGAGGACTTTTATAGTTACTCTAGGTAGAGTAAATTACATAGTAAATTCTGAAGACAAAGTAATAATTATAAGACAGAACTACTAGACAGGTGACCACACTGACCCTACAATTTAGAGGATGATAATGACACAATGACAGTTAAAGAGGAAAATATAAACAATGACAAACAGAATACATAACTCCACGAGGATACAACCCACGTATCTATAAATGTTATCAATACAGAAGGAGAACCTAACTAGGGAATTAATTCATCACAGGAAGGAATAAAGAATTTTAGAAGAAATGAGATTCCAGATAAAACAGACTATACTCCTAACGATGTGGTCGAAAGAAACGAAGGGTAAACGTACCCTATATAAAAAGGTAGAAGAGTGAAAGTCAGATATACACAGAAATCCAGACTTCACCTAAAGAACATCTGTCGTATATATACCCAGAACAAAAACATAGGTAAGTCATTTCAAATTATTTCGATTTTCAACAAAGAAACTCTTCTATTTGTTTTAACTGTTTGGAAATCAGTCTGAATAGTTCCTTTTTTTTTTCTCTCTTCTTACTTTAGTTGTTTTAATCGTTACTTGTTCTTCTCCAATGTTGTCTGTTACATCTTTATGTTTCCCAATATTCTTTGATAATACTTGTTGATATACCGTTATTTTACCTATTGGACCTCCTTCACCTGTCTAAGAATCTTTTCAAGTCAGAAGGTTCTCACTTGGTCCTTCTTTATCTTTAATACTTGTTGGGTTAGATTTCGTGACTTTAACTTCGACACTAGTTTTTAGAGGAGGGGGTTTTTCGGGTCCTGATACCGAAGTGTCCTCTTAAGACAGTTTGTAAATCTCTTCTCAATTACGGATAGGAAGATTTTAACGTCTCCTTCCTTGTGAAAGTTTGAGTAAGATGTTCCGATGGTAGTAGGACTGTGGTTTTGGTCTGTTTCTGTTGTGTTTTTTGATGTCCGGTTATAGTGACTACTTGTGTCTACGTTTTTAGGAGTTGTGTTAAAATCGTTTGTCTTAAGTCGTTGTGTAGTTTTTCGAGTATGTGGTACTAGTTCAACTCAAATAAGGTCCCTACGTTTCTAAGAAGTTATATATGTTTAGTTAAACTATACGGTATAATTGTTTAATTTTCTATTTTTGGTATACTATTAGAGTTATCTACGTCTTTTTCGGAAACTTTTTTAAGTCGTGGGTAAATACTAATTTTGAGAGGTTTTTTACCCGTATCTTCCTTGGATGGAGTTGTATCATTTACGGTGTCGTTTGTAATAAGAGTTACCACTTTTCGAATTTCGTAAGGGGAATTCTAGTCCTTGTTCTGTTCCCACAAGTGAAAGTGGTGATAATAAGTTGTATCAAAACTTTCAGGATCGATGTCGTTAGTCTCTTCTTTTTCTTTATTTTCCTTAGGTCTGACCTTTTCTCAATTTCGAGACAAACGTCTACTGTACTATGATATGTATCTTTTGTGATTTCTATTACAGTCTTTTAATGATCTCGATTGGTCACTTAAATTGTATCAACGTCCTATGTTTTAGTTATGTGTCTTTAGTGAACGTAAAGATATATGATTGTTACTTTTTAGTCTCTCTCTTTAATTCCATAGTTAGGGTAAGTGGTAACGTTGTTTTTCTTAATTTATAGATTGTTATTTGAATGGATTCCTCTGATTTCTTTACATGTGTCTTTTAATACTGTGACTACTTTCTTTGACTTCTACTGTATTTGTCTACCTCTGTATAAGGTAGAAGGACCCATCCGTCTTAGTGATAACACTTTTACTGATATGATGTTTTACGTTTGGAGTAAGTTACGTTAGGGATAGTTTAATACTTACCGTAAAAAAATGTCTTGATCTTTTTTAAAGTGTTAAGTATCCCTTTACGTTTTCTGGGGTTTATCGGTTTCGATAGAACTATTTTTTCTTACCTCGACCTCCTGAGTTGGAAGGGTTGAAGTCTAATATGATGTTTCGATGTCAGTAGCTCTGTCATACCATGACCGCGTTTTTGTCTTTATATCTGGTTACTTTGTTCTATCTTTCGGGTCTCTATTTAGGTATGTGTATACCCATGGATTAAAAAATGTTTCCTCCGTTCTTATATGTTACCCCGTTGCTGTCGGAGAAGTTATTTACCACGACCCTTTTGGTCTATCGGAGTACGTTTTCTTACTTTAATCTTGTGAAAGATTGTGGTATGTGTTTCTATTTGAGTTTTACCTAATTTCTGGATTTACATTCTGGTCTTTGATATTTTGAGAATTTTCTTTTGTATCCGTCTTGTGAGTTACTGTATTTATCGTTCTAGGAGATACTGGGTGGAAGATCTCATTACCTTTATTTTTGTTTTCATTCGTTCATACTGGATTAATTTAAATTTTCGAAAACGTGTCGTTTCCTTTGATATTCGTTCCACTTTTCTGTCGGGAGTCTTACCCTCTTTTATTATCGTTTACTTTGTTGACTGTTTCCTAGTTAAAGGTTTTATATGTTCGTCAAGTATGTTGAGTTATGGTCTTTTTGTTTGGTGGGTCAGTTTTTCAACCTTTTTCTGGGTTTGTCTGTAAAGAAGTTTCTTCTGTATGTCTACCGATTCTTTGTGTACTTTTCTACGAGTTATAACGAATAATAATCTCTTTACGTTTAGTTTTGATGTTACTCTATAGTGGAGTGTGGTCTGTTTTTCAGATTTCGTTATTTACGACCTCTCCCACACCTCTTTTCCCTTACGAAAACGTGACAACGACCCTTATATTTAACTATGTCAGTGATACCTTCTGTCGTATCACTAAAGAATTTTTTTGATCCTTATTTTGGTGGTAAACTGGGTCGTTGGGGTGAGGATCCGTATTTGGGACTTCTTTGGTTTGACTTTTTCTGTGTACATAGGGTAACAAATAACGTCGTGATAAATGTTATCGATCCTGGACCTTCGTTGGATCTACAGGTAGCTGTCTACTTACCTATTTCTTCAACACCATGTATATGTGTTACCTTATAATGAGTCGGTATTTTCCTTACGTAAACTCAGTCAAGATTGCTCTGCCTACTTGGATCTTGGTTAATATGTCTCACTTCATTCAGTCTTTCTCTTTCTATTTATAGTAGAAGATTACGTATATATGTCTTAGATCTTTTTACCATGACCTCTTAAATAAATGTCCCGTCGTCACCTTTTTGTCTGTATCTCTTATCTGAATACCTGTACCCCTCCACCCTCCTCTCCAACTCTACATACCTTTCTCATTGTACCTTTGAACATAATAGTATACATTTTATCTGTCGGTTTCCCTTAAACGACATACCGAGTCCTTTGAGTTTGTCCCCGAGACATACTCGGATCTCCCCACCCTACCCCTCCCTCTATCCTCCCTCAAAGTTTTCCCTCCCCTATATACATATAAATATCAACTAAGAACGACTCCGAACTGTCTTTTGTTTTAAGACATTTCGTTAATAGGAAGTTAATTATTTATTTATTTAAAATTTTTAGATGAGAGATTTGGAGTCCCCCCCTTTTTTTTGTGTTGAACGAAACTACTACCATCCTCCATTATAAGTCGTAGGGTACTACGGTTGACTGAATAATCAGACAAGACCCATCTATTTTTATACAATGATAGCGAGACACGACATGAGTCAGGAGTCGACTTATTTCGACATCAGGTGAGTAACCTCTTCTATTTTTGACGTTACTTGATTAATTCGTGTCGTTCGTTTTAACATTTAGACATAATGGTCTAACCGTGGTGTAAGATTATTCTTCTTCATAAACATTTAGACATAAAAGAGAGTTTGGGATTGAACTCATCGATAAGTCACGGAGGAGGATGAGCGAATCGTGGTTAATGTAATGGTCGTCAAGTCGTGATGTCGACTACTTTCATACACCAGAGTGATGGTGAGATTTTTTTTGTAACATTCGTTTCTTTTGTTTAAATTTTTATATGTGGAACGTTTTTTTACGTCGGTGGTATAAGTCCCTGTAGTGATACGTTATCAGAGACAGATATAAATAGACAATAGTTTGAGTTTAAACCGATACGAATAGAGATAAATTTTATATAAGTTAAATAGTGTCCGTATATAAAAATTTGACAATTGGTCACACTGTAATTGTGAAGAGACATTATAGATGTAACATTTTGTTTTAATATTTACTCTATTTTTATTTATTCAAAAGCGTGAAGTTCCTGAACTGATCAAGTGTTTGAGATGAAACCTCTAGTGTGACGAACTTTTGACTCCCGTTTTATCAAAACGATGAACTATCTTTTTTAAAAACTCATGTGGGTATTCTTCTTCAAGATATTTGTTTTTACAGGAACTATCTTTATTTGATTCGACGGTAGTGAAGTACCCTTTATCTACCTCTTTGTCACCTTTGTTACAGTCTGAAATAAAACCCCCCGAGGTTTTAGTGACGTCTACCACTGACGTCGTCTGCGAATAAGGAACCTTCTTTTCAATACTGGTTGGATCTGTCGTATAAGTTTTCGTCTCTGTAATGAAACGGCTGATTCCAGGCAGATGAGTTCCGATACCAAAAAGGTCACCGGTACATACCTACACTCTCAACCTGACACTTCTTCCGACTTACGACTTCTTAAGTACGAAAATTTGACACCACAACCCCTCTTCTGAGAACTCTCAGGGAACCTGACGTTCCTCTAGGTTGGTCAGGTAAGACTTGCTCTAGTCGGGACCCTAAAAAACCTTCCTTACTACGATTTCGACTTTGAGGTCATGAAACCGGTGGAGTACGCTTCTCAACTGAGTAACCTTTTCTGAGACTACGACCCTCCCTAACCCCCGTCCTCCTTTTCCCCTGTTGTCTCCTACTCTACCGACCTACTGTGGTGCCTGAGCTACCTGCACTCAGACTCACTTGAGATCCTCAACCACTGTCTGTCCCTCCGGACCGTACGACGTGAAGTACCCCAACGTTTCTCAGCTTGTACTGACTCACTGACTTGACTTGACTTGACTATGTTCAAAAATTCTTTTATTGACTCAAGATGGAAAATCAATATAAACTATTGATTTATATTTGGTTCTCTCTCTAGGAATTCGGTCACAGAAATTTTTAATTTTTTTACTTTGTTTAAATAGAGGAACCCTTTATAAAGGGACCTCTTCCTATACCGTTGGATGAGATCATAAGAACGGACCTTTTAAGGTACCTGTCGACACGGGTCTCCCGTGTCAGGTACCCCAACGTTCCTTATTCTGTGTGTTGTCTCACTGTCTCGTACGTGTGTGTCCTTCATAAATGGTCGAAGTGAAGACGGTAGACCAGTGAATAAAGTCTTACCCTTTATGGAATGAGCTCTATTCTCTTCCATTTAGAGTCACCTTCTTTCTAACGTATGGAAGTACTTTAAAAAATTAGACACGGACGATTCATGGAAATTTTTTACAAATTCAACAACCAATGTAATATCTCACGTAAGGAAAACTACCTTAGTGCAGACTTAAAGAATTTTTAGACAGGCAAAGGTCACATACAGAATGACTGTAGTCAAGTCAAGTCAAGTCAAGTCGACGAGTCATGACAGACTGAGAAACGCTAGGGTACTTAGCGTCGTGCGGTCCGGAGGAACAGGTAGTGGCAGAGGGCCTCAAGTGAGTCTGAGTGTAGGTAGCTCAGACACTACGGTAGGTCGGTAGAGTAGGAGTCAGCAGGGGAAGAGGAGGACGGGGTTTAGGTAGGGTCGTAGTCTCAGAAAAGGTTACTCAGTTGAGAAGTGTACTCCACCGGTTTCATGACCTCGAAGTCGAAATCGTAGTAACGAAGGTTTTTTAGGGTCCCAACTAAAGAAAGTCTTACCTGACCAACCTAGAGGAACGTCAGGTTCCCTGAGAGTTCTCAGAGGAGGTTGTGGTGTCAAGTTTTCGTAGTTAAGAAGCCCCGAGTCGGAAGAAGTATCAGGTTGAGAGTGTAGGTATGTACTGATGACCTTTTTGGTGTCGGAACTGATCTGCCTGGAATCAACCGTTTCATTACAGAGACGAAAACTTATACGACAGATCCAACCAGTATTGAAAAGAAGGTTCCTCATTCACATAAAATTAAAGTACCGACGTTAGTGGTAGACGTCACTAAAACCTCGGGGTTTTATATTTCAGACTGTAAAAAAGGTGACAAAGGGGTAGATAAAGGGTACCTGACTACCCTGACCTACGGTACTAGAAGCAAAAGACTTACTACTCGAAATCCGGTTGAAAAAGTGAGAGGAGAAAGTGAAAGTAGTTCTCCGAAAAATCAAGGAGAAGTAAAAGACGGTACCCCTACCATAGTAGACGTATAGACTCCAATAACTATAAAGAGGGCCGTTAGAACTAAGGTCGAACACAAAGAAGGTTAGATCGTAAAGAGTACTACATGAGACGTATATTCGATTTATTCGTCCCACGGTTATATGTCGGAACTGTATGAGGAAAAGGGTGAACCTTGGTCAGACAACAGGGTACAGGTCAAGATTGACGACGAAGGACTGGTCGTTTGCCTAAAGAGTTCTCCGTCCAGTCCACCAGACCATAAGGGTAGAGAGAGTCTTAAAAGGTGTCAAATAACACTAGGTGTGTCAGTTTCCGAAACCGTATCAGTTATTTCGTCTTTATCTACAAAAAGGACCTTGAGAGAACGAAAAAGTTACTAGGTTGCCTACAACCGTTAAACTAGAGACCAAGGAGACGGAAAAGATTTTGGTCGAACTTGTAGTCTTCAAGTGCCAAGTGCATAACGACTGCGGACCGAACCTCTTCAAACTCGTAATGAAATAATCGTACACTCTACTCACGTTAACACACCATCAAACTCGTAAGAAACCGTAACGGAAAGAAACCCTAACCTTACTTTTGATTGGAAAAGGTCAGGACACCGGTGACGACTCAAAAGGTTTAAACGACCGTATAACTCACGTCGTGAAAGTGTAGTAGTAGAAAGTCCTAAACTTTCTCGAGGTGACCTTAAGGTAGTGGAGGTGATCGAAACAAGTATCGCTACGAAAGGTTCCGGGTGAACTGAAGTGAAAGGTCCTACAGACCGAAATGTAATCACTAGTGTGGTAGTACTAATAGACGCAGTACTTCTAAAAAAACATGTCAAGAACACACATAAGAACGATGGAGAAGAATTATAGAAGACGAAGACAATCCAGGTCTGGTAAAGACAGGAAATAACTCGGGTAGAAACGTACTTTATAAAGGAACCATAGAGATTAAAAGAACTTCTCTAGAGACCAGAAAGGGTAAGACAACAAAAGGAGATAAAGAAACGTAACTAACGACTTCTTCGCAAAGAATAGAGAAGAACGATAAGAAACCTTGAGACGTAAGTCTACGAATATCGAAAGGAAAAGAGGAAACGAAAAGCGGAGAGAAGAAAAGTGTCGATAAACATTCCGGAGGGTCTGTCGGTAAAACGAAAAAACGTAAAGAAAAGGTACCCCTCCCAGAACTAGGGACAGAGGACATGTTACAGTGTTTGGAGTAAGGTATCAAGTAGTCCGTGAGATAGTCTAGATCCGGGAATTTAGATAAAGAGTGACGGTGACATATTAGTATTCCCTAAACTAAATCCAGTATGAACTTATCAGATCACCAAAAGGGATGAAAGAAGTTAAACTCAGACTTAAACCGTTATTCCTTAAGTACTAGACTCGGTGTCAGTCGAGGACCAGAACACAAATAACTGACATATCTCGAAGAGGTAGAAACCGACGTTTCTTATATTAGTTTGACTAAAACCACAACTGGTAGACCACTACAGGTACACATCTCAGAAGAGAACACAACAACCTTCTCCCACAAACGATACTGGTCACGTAAAAACCGTTTTGAGATACTCAGAAACGGGACGAAGTAAGGTGTAAGGTTCCGGTTTAAACGGACAATGAGGTCCACAAAGAACTGAAGGATGAAAACGTAAGGTCAGGGGATATTACTTCTCCTGTAGAAAAAAACACACAATCAAGATTTTCCAGAACCTCCAGAAGTATTTTGGTAAGTTGAAAGTAAAGAAGTCGTAATGACCAACTCCGTATCTGAACCTATTGGCATTATAACTTACCAAACGGAACCTCTACTTGTCTCTAGTAAGACAGCAAAAACTCTAACGTAGGTTCATGACGTAAAGACTGAGAAAACAACTGGTTCTACTGATCAGGTAAAGAAGACTACCTAAGGACGGGTGTCATCATCTATATTACCAGTAGACTCAATTTAAGTGGGTAAGGTCGGGTAAAATCAAGTGACTAAGGATCTTACAGCTGCAAGTGAGAACGGTAGAGAACAACTGGTGAAGGTTGAACGAAACTCAGTACCTGAACTGTAAGGTCCAAGGATACGTTATAACGAGAAATGTCGTAGCCTGGAACGAAGATAGTGGTTAGTGTAGATGTCGACCCATAACAAAAACGAAACCGAAGTAGGGAAGAAAGAAAGACCTCAATAAAGAGGTGACTAGAGGTCATCGTATAACCCGTGGATGACTGGACCCCTCAAGGACAAAGTCATAGGATAGTAAAAGGGAAAAGTATGACAAGTACCCCAAGAGTTCCGTTCTTATGACTTCACCAAACGGTAAGAGAAGAGGTCACCTGGTGTAAGACAGTCTAGAGAGGTGGTACTGGGCCGGTAGAACCCAACGGGGCGCCCGTACCGAACCAAAGTAACTCAATCTGTTCTGACACCAGGATCACACTAATCTAACTGATCAAAAGACACTCTGACGTTACTTGACTCCCCCCAAACTCTATCACCTGATTCACCTGATTCACCAACTCTATCACCTGATTCGTGATTCGTGAGTCGCGCCCGCCGACGCTGGGCCGCGTGAGTCGCGCCCGCCGACGCTGGGCCGCGTGAGTCGCGCCCGCCGACGCTGGGCCGCGTGAGTCGCGCCCGCTCTCATCAATGGGGTGCAGCCTCCAGTCCCCGTCGCCGGCTCACGGTCGACGATACCGCGTCCTTGCCGGTTCTCCTCGATGGGTTCAGGCTCCAGTCCCCTCCGGCGCCCTCCTCGATGGGGCGCAGGCTCCAGTCACAGCCGACCCTCCTCTGTGGGGAGCAGGCTACAGTCCCCGCCGTCGACTCTCCTCGATGAGGCACAGGGTCCGGTCCCCTCCGTCGGTTCTTCTCGATGGGGTGTAGGCTCCAGTCACCGCCGACCCTCTTCTGTGGGGCACAGGCTCCAGTCCCCTCCGGCCCTCTTCGGTGGAACGGAGGCTCCGTTCCCAACCACCGGGACTCCTCGGTGGGTCGCGACCTCCGGTCCCCGCCACCGACCCTCCTCGTTGGGCTCCCCGCCACCGATGTACCCGCGTCCTCCCGGATCTCCTCGGTAGGGCGCAACTTACAGTGCTTAACGCCGTCATTCCTCTATGGGGAGTAGGTTCCATTCCTCGTCGTCGACGCGAAACGACCTCGTCGACACTTCTCTATGGGGTACGGGTTCCATTCTCTTTGGGTCCGTTCTACCATCCACAACGTTCTCCCGTAAACTCCCGTCTGGGTTATTAGTATACTTTAGATAAAAATAAAAGTAATTACCCGATGGTAATAATATGAAATCAATAATTTATTATAAAATAACGACAATACCGAGTTTTCATCTTTAATAGATGAGAGGAAATCAGTATACTCTAAGACCCAGGACTTTCAATTAGAAACTTTATAGGTATGACAGGGTACATCAGATTACTTAATAAGTTTGTAGACTTAGTTAATATTTAACAATATCAATTCGTATTTTTTTATAACCGGGGAATCATACGTCATTGAAAGTGTGGGTTTTCATTAAACAGGATACACCTTTTTTAAGATGACATAAATGTCAACTTTCTATTAATTGGAATGTATTGACAAGTCTTTGTAATAACAGAGGTCAAAACTGTCTCGATACAAATCAAGGGATAAAATTGTGTGAATATCAATTAATAAGATTACTAATCACCTTCATTTTCACTAGAACAAAAGAAATGTGACAAGGAGTGAAAATATCAAAGATATTTTTACTATTTAGATAAAACTCGATTTCTTCAAATCTATCCCGTTATATAGTCTATACTAGTATATTAATCATAGTAAAGTGAAAAATTCGCTGGGATACTAGTGAAGTCCCATAATATTTGACATTTGTCCTCAGTAATAATTCCAAAATCATAAATCGACACTGTCTCAGTAAAATTATTCATTTTGTTATAATTGAATCTTTTTTCTTATTACTTCCATCAAATAATAAAGGTTTGTTTAAAGATCTATGTGTTTTATCTAGGGGGTCCAATAGAAAATTTGTTCTAATGTAAAAATTTACGGTGTGACACTACTTATCTAGTCATCAAGGGTGTCACCAGAAATAAAAGGGTATCGAATCTAGGATGAATTAACTTTTATTCGGAGACTCTAATACAATAAATGTATTTACAACAATAAATACAATAAAGTCTAGTACCATTGTCGGTTGTAGGTTTTTATATCCTCCTTTGAAGGATTAATGGATTAGTCATATCACCGTCTTCTTTTTGTTTAAACGGTAAATGAGTGAATATTTCATAACTTTCCTAAAGATATATACAGCTCCAACTTTATAGGTCAAAGATAAACTTGATAACAATCATCATCATACTATTTGGTCTGTCTTCAATTTAGATAGTAAATTTACCAGCATTCGGTCGTCATGAACTCCAGGTAGATGAGAAACATAACGGAGAAACCTGTGTATAAACACGTCTACTAGTTTACTTAGTCCTAACAAACGGTGTACCATGAGTTCTGAAGTATTAAGAAGTTTTATATATCTTACCACTAAAGTCTCACTGATTAAAAAAATTCAAACTGTCACTTTCATATGGTAATAAAACTGTTCTTTATAGAGTAGAGTTACTAGATAAAAGAATACAGTTGGTGTCTTTAGAGGAACTTTTAAAACCAGGTTTTTCTTAACGGAAATTTAATTAATGAAATGTTTTAAAAGGTACAATTGTATGTATTTATCATTAAATTATGTTAAGACTGAAGACATAAAATGTGATCAATTTTTTTTAATCTCATACTAATATCGTGTCACTTATCGTCTTGTTTATCATAGAAAATTTTTAAGTCTTCTCAATAAACTAACTTGTTAACAATAACGTCAGTGATTCAATTCAGACTAAGAAACACTCGGGTGGTCGAGGAGACAGGTACCCTAGAGGGTCCGCTCTTATGACCTCACCCAACACCAGTGGAAGAGGTTCCCTAGAAGGGGTGGGTCCCTAGTTTGGACGTAAAGGACGTAACCGGTCGCCTAAGAAATAGTGACTCGGTGGTCTCTTTGGGTTAGTTTGTTGATAATAAAATGTTTCTTTCATCTTGTAAAACGACCGAGTAAGTTTTTTAATTAAATTTTTTATAATATAACTTTATGATGTGATCTATAAACTTCTTAAATCTCTTTACTTGGTCTCTCACGAAATAACCCTATATCGTGAGTCATGATATTTTTCGTCTCGAACGACTCAAAGGATCTGGACATTTAACACTGAAGAGTTGAATGTATGACAAATGGTTCTCTGTTCAATGAACTATAGAGTAGGAGTTAAAATGATAGACTTTTTACCATCATTTTTAACAATTTATAAACACTTCAACTGATATTAAGTTTACGTATCACATACTAGACTTATTATTTACAAATTTTCAGATTATGAGAGGTCTTTCTGATCATCTAAGACCCTCCGACTATCGACCCCTCTTCATCCTTCTTTTTAACACTTAATCAATTATTATACCACACCCTTAGTATATCCACAGGTAAATCAAGAGATAGGGTGAGAAGACTCCCGGAAGGAGGTTCGTCACTACCACATTTCGACCTGTCCCTTCGATACACCTTAGTACTAAAGAAAGACGACAGATTGATACAGTATTCTTAATTGTCTATTGATATAAGTCCTACAAAATTCCGGATGTTCGTAAATGAAGGGAAAATAAGGATATTGGTAGGTTCACGAAGAGACATACTACAAAGTGAAAAAGAGTGAAATAACCTTGTTGAACCGTCAGTAAGGTAGGGAGGATTTTATACTCCCACGATAGAGTAAGGAGGTGTCCGGACTTTTTCCAGTCAAAAGTGAGGTTAGGGTTTCTTTCTGTTACGTTTTCTTACGAGTTTGATAGTGTGTTAACGTGAGTAGAGTGTGTGATCGTTTCATTACGAGTTTTAAGAGTTTCGGTCCAAAGTTGTCATACACTTGGTACTTGAAGGTCTACAAGTTCAACCAAAATCCTTTCCTTCTCCTTGGTCTCTAGTTTACCGGTTGTAGACAAACTAGTAGTTTTCTCACTGTCTCGAGGTCTTTTTGTAGATGAAGTCGAAATAACTATACTGTTTCGGAAACTGACACACCTAGTGTTATTTGACCTTTTAAGACTTTCTCTACCCTTATGGTCTGGACGGAAGACTCCTTAGACATACGTCTATTTTTTCGTTGTCAATCTTGGTCTGTACCTTGTTGTCTGACCAAGGTCTAACCTTTTCCTCAACTGTATGTAGTTCCGACATATAACAGTGGGACGAATAAATTGAATATAAGTCTCACGTAGTACTCTTTACGACCTGACCTACGTCGTGTTCGACCTTAGTTCTAACGTTCCTCTTTATAGTCATTGGAGTCTATACGTCTATTGTGGTGGGTATACCGGCTTTCCCTTCTTCTTGATTTCTCGGAGAACTACTTTCACTTTCTCCTCTCACTTTTTCAACCGAATTTTGAGTTATAAGTCTTTTGATTTTAATACCGTAGACCAGGGTAGTGAAGTACCATTTATCTATCCCTTTGTTACCCTTTTCACCGTCAAAAAACCCCCCACCCCTCGAGGTTTTAGTGACGTCTACCACTGACGTCGGTACTTTAATTTTCTACGGACAAGGAACCTTCTTTTCAATACTGGTTGAATCTGTCGTATAATTTTTCGTCTCTGTACTGAAACGGTTGTTTCCAGTCAGAACAGTTTCGATACCAAAAAGGTCATCAGCACATACCTATACCCTCAACCTGATAATTCTTTCGACTCGCGACTTCTTAACTACGAAAACTTGACACCACTAACTATTCTGAGAAGTCATAAGGAACCTGACGTTCCTTTAGGTTAGTCAGGTAGGATTTCCTTTAGTTAGGACTTATAAGTAACCGTCCTGACTACGACTTCGACTTTGAGGTTATGAAACTGGTGGACTACGCTTCTTGCCTGTGTAAACTTTTCTGGGAATACGACCCTTTCTAACTTCCGTCCTCTCTTTCGTCTGTTGTCTCCTACTCTACCAACCTATCGTAGTGGCTGAGTTACCTGTACTCAGACTCATTTAAGGCCCTCAACCACTACCTGTCCCTCCGGACCGCACGACGTCAGGTACCTCGGTGTTTCTCAGTCTGTGCTGACTCACTGACTTAACTCGACTTAGAGTAAGGAGTTTATATTCTCAGGATGTCAAGGTGCACTATGGAATTGAGATAAGAAATAGGTAAACGGACACTAAGAAGATGATTTAATATCATTGTACTGTCCTCTTGAGTATTGTACCTTAGAGTCCTTACGACTACTTTTACCACTCCGAGTTGACCTTGGGGACGATTTATATAACTAGTGGTAAACAGAAAATAAATGGAACTGAAACACCTATGAACTTACCTATGTTGGATGATAAAGGAACTAAGTTTAGTGGTATTAGAAGTAAAGAGTTTACCCGGTTCTATATCGTAAAATATAGTTGGATCTTAGATAATAAAGACGATTGTATATGTTGAAAAGGTTTATATTATATATCATAAAAATCTTTATGGTATAAATGGATTATTGATTTAAATTATGTGAAAACAAATTATGGTATTTGGATGTAAGACTAGTAGTGAGGTAGCGGACAACAAACATAGAAAATTATGAAATAGGCAGCTTTCTTATCCATTCATCTGCTGATGGACATCTAAGTTGTTTCCATGTCCTAGCTATTATAAACAGTGCTGTGATGAACATTGGGGTACATGTGTCTCTTTCAATTCTGGTTTCCTTGGTGTGTATGCCCAGCAGTAGGATTGCTGGGTCATAAGGTAGTTCTATTTGCAATTTTTTAAGGAATCTCCACACTGTTCTCCATAGTGGCTGTACTAGTTTGCATTCCCACCAACAGTGTAGGAGCGTTCCCTTTTCTCCACACCCTCTCCAGCATTTATTGCTTGCAGATTTTTGGATCGCAGCCATNTGACTGGTGTGAAGTGGTACCTCATTGTGGTTTTGATTTGCATTTCTCTAATAATGAGTGATGTTGAGCATCTTTTCATGTGTTTGTTAGCCATCCGTATGTCTTCTTTGGAGAAATGTCTATTTAGTTCTTTGGTCCAGTTTTTGATTGGGTCGTTTATTTTTCTGGAATTGAGCTGCATAAGACCACGTACCCCTACTGGGTCTCTCTACAACACCCCTCCCTCCACCCTCCCCCCAAGTACAAACCCTTGCGTACATTCTTAATTTCTAAAATTTTAAATTTTTTATTTTTTATTTTATTTATTTATATTTTTTTTTATTTCCGTTTTTAACGACTATTAAAAATTTTACATTCGAAAAGTTTGTACATTCTTTTTATAATTCTAGGTTATTTGACCCCATGGAGTAGTGTTGTGGTTTAAAACTTCTAACCGTAAATCCAGAAATTATTCAGTTTCTCATTTGTAAAAGAGAAAGTCTGGGATCTCAGATAACTTTTGTAACACTAGAAGAACTTTTCAACAGAATAAGAAATGTGTATTTAAAAAAATTTCGAGTTCTATCTTCTTTGATTACTTCACTACAGATTTCTAATAGACTTATAAATATAGATGTTTCATACTTATAATTACAAACGTATCAATAAATTGAAAGAAAAGTTAAAAAGGTTTGGATCTTTAGTCATATAAACTGGTTTCTCGACCAATATTATGTTGAATTGTATTAAAAGGTACTATTACTATCTATTACTACAAAGAAGTTCACTACAAGTAGACTACCTAATAATATCTTTGAGATCCCCATTGATATAATAATATTTGTAAAACTTTAGATAAAAATTGTAAATTTTAAAGACTCTTTTAGACCATAAAATTATAGAACTATTTTCGAGGTCCACAAGAATTTTACATAAAAAGGTATGAAAAACTAAATTTTATAAAGTATCCTATACAAAAATAAACACGGATAAATAAGATGATACGGTGTACGTCCGTTTAAAAAAACTAGAAAAATGAAGAAAAACATTCGGTATATATCCGGTCTACGAGTACACCTGGTCTGACGTACTCGTAGTTTCTGGAGGTCTTATTTTTAGAGGACAGAGATTAGAGGTTGAAGAGTATCATATATTGACGAAGTCTCAAAGAGTTAGATATCATGAGAGAAATACTTGAAACAGGAACTTTAAGAGGGTGAGATAAGTGTACCTGAGAAGAGAAAAGGGGACTGCTGATCACAGTAGAAGGACAATATACAAATTGATTCTAAAGACTTATGTATACAGTCAACGGAACTGGGTTTTGTGACCCACAGACATACTGGTGGTTATGAAGTAAAGAAGAGTTACTCTTTACGTAACTCTGATGACCTTTGTTCAAAAGAGTTAGACAAAAAAGGTGACATTTTAGGGTCATCTCGGTAAGATGTCATATATGGATAGAGATCTAATACTTCTAGTTGTTTAATTTATAAATTTAGAACCACGAATCACTAACCTTCGTGTCATATACGTCTATGTACATAATTGTACGTAGAAGTTACAAGGATCGTGAGACTATATAAGAGACTCGATCCTACTATTTCCTCTTCCGTTACCGTGGGGTGAGGTCGTGAGAACGAACCTTTTAGGGTACCTACCTTCTCGGACCATCCGACGTCAGGTACCCAAGCGATTCTCAACCTGTGCTGACCCGTTGAAGTGAAAGTGAAAAGTGAAAGTACGTAACCTCCTCCTTTACCGTTGGATGAGGTCACAAGAACGGACCTCTTAGGGTCCCCGCCCCTAAGACCACCCGACGGTAGATACCCCAGCGTGTCTCAGTGCGTCTGACTTCGTTGAATCGTCGTCCTACTATTTAGGCAAGTGTGATACCAAGGGAAGTGAAGTCAGATTTCTTCGTCTTTAATCCAACTCCTCAACGTGAGAGAGTTCGATGATGTGTAAGTCGGAAACACTAAGTAGTTCACAAACATGTCATATGTTTAGGTCGTCGAAGACACGGTCCAGTCTTAGTATCTTGGGAGTGAAAGCACCCAAAAATGGAGATATTTAGAGTGTTTAAGAATTACAATTTCTCAGTTCTTTTTAACGAAACGGGAAGACCGTTTCTCTCCCGTTTTTGTCGGTAAAACTTTCTACGGGTCTTACAAGAGGTTTTGTTTTCGGATGAGAAGTTTCCTTTTCTGAAATAGTCTTGGAGTAGGTGACACCTCCTACTCGTTGATCGGTTGAGTTCGGGGGAGATTGAAGTACGAAGTGGATCCACCACCTTTTACGACTCTTTGTGAAGACTTTCAGTGTTGTGTCATTAAGTTCGGGTTTTTTCTATGGACTTCTGAAAAAGGGAAGAGGGTGTGAAATGGTAGTACAGTATTTTCCTAGGTACGTTATTGTCACCAAATATAGACTTTATTTACATTTTGTATTAGATAAATCTAAATCTAGAATCACCTAGACTTCGGTTCTCCCTTTTGTTCCTGTGACCTCCTTAGACTTCGGAGACCATGGAAGTCGATGTCGTTTGTAATTTGTGTTCGTTTAAGGTTTGCTCCAATTACATTTGGAGTGTATTTACGGGTACACAGAGTCCAAAGTAATGGACTATCTTGTGGACCGAACGTTGTTTTATTGTTCGTCCGATTTACAATAATTTTTTTTTTTTTTCTGTCACATTTCTCTGTTTCCTTCACAATCTTCAACTGCTAAAACCTTAATAGTTTATCCCTAACACTTTATTGATACTAATACAATAAATTCATACAATTTCAAAGATTACCTTTTTCATCTGTTGTACGTTCCTACTTACCCGTCATATTCCTCTCTTTTCTTTTTGATTCTTTTTTTAGTTTTAATTTACAATCTTAGTCGTGATTTCTTACGTAACCTACCCATGTAGTCATCCAACCTGTACTGACTTCTTTATTAGTATTCAAAATTCTATACAGTTATCTTTTAAGAGTTTGATTTGAGTTCACTGTCTTTATTATACTATTTATTTCCTCCTCCATCTTCTTTATGACCTCCATCATTATTGGTTTTTAAAAGATTTTAATTACCGTATGGTTTTGTATCTAATTCCTTCGAATCTCTTGTAAGTCTGTTTACCTATAACTTTTTTAAATGTAGTTTGGTATAAACTTAATGTCTTTTGGTTAGGTTTCTGTTTCTCGTTTAGAACTTTCTTAAGGTTCCCTATTCTTTGTGGAATGGATATCTCCCTGTTTTTATTCTCGATGTAGTTTGAAGGGTAGTGTCTTGTACGTTTGTTCATCTCTCACTTTATAAATTTGAAAACTTTCTTTTTGTTACGTGGTTGGGTCTTAAGATATAGATGATTTTTATATGAAGTTTTTACGTTATTTCCTCTTTATTTCTACAAGATTCTATTTGTTATTGACTCCCCAACACAGAGATCGTTTGTTCGGACGTTATTTACAATTCTTCTGTAAAAAGTCTCTCATCCTTTTACCGTATCCAGTTTTGAATCTAGATATGTTTCTTTCCTTTTGACAGTCTCTTCTCTCTCGAGTTATTCCGTTTTAGTTTAAAAAAACATAAGAATAATTAACTAGATTATATGTTGTTAAACAGGTTTACTTATTATCACGGTTTCATTACCCACCAATATACCAAATCACAGAGTGATATCATAATATTCCCTGTCCCTCCTCTTCAACCATTGTGAGTCAATCTTTTTTGGACGTGCTAGTCACTTTGTCATATCACAACCAACTTTGACTCAATGTGACCAATATTTCCATATGATTTTCGAGATTTCGGTAGTAATTTTGTTCGTTTTACTTCGAATTAATTATTCGACTCTCTCCTCTCTTTTGTCTTAGTATTTTACGAGTTTATTTTCACCTCTTTTGTCTTTTCCTTACATTGTATTTTTTATTTCTCTTGTTTACGACACTTATCTTTAATCAGTGTTTACAACAAATATAATTGTATTGTTGTTAGTGAAATTTACAGTTATCAGATTTATATGGTTCATTTTCATTCTCTGACGGTCTCACGTATTTTTTGGTTATACGTTAACATAGAACGGATAAATTTTTTATATAGTTTATATATGTTCCTGTCCGGAGGTTACAATATTAATCTCTGAAATTGTGAGGAGAAAGTCAATAATCGTCTATGTCGTCCTTCTTTTAGTCATTCCGATATAACTTGATTTTCATGGTTCTATCAAATCGTCGTAGAGTCTTTAAGTCATTAGTACTGGGTTACAAAAATCAGTTGACTCAAATTTTGAGTACAGGTATGTTATTAGACGTGTTCTTATAATTATAGTCGAAATAGGTATACCGGTTTTTCGTCTTCCTTGGTTCTATAGAAAGTTATCCACTTACCTATTTGTTACACGTTGTGCAGACCTTTTACTTCATAATACGACATTTATCTCTTTGTTCGATAGTCTAGTGTGTGTGTGTGTGTTTATTATCTTTGATTTTGTGTAGATTCATTTTCTTCCTCCACTACTTTAAAGTCGACTCGATATGGTTTAGGATTTTCACGACGTGAGTTATACGGTCGTTTAAACCTTTTGAGTCGTCACCGGTGTCTTGACCTTTTCCAGTCAAAAGTAAGGTCAGGGTTTCTTTCCGTTACGGTTTCTTACAGGTTTGATAGTGTGTCAACGTGAGTAGAGTGTCCGATCGTTCAAGTCAAGTCAGTGAGTCAACACAGACTGAGAGAGGTTGGGGTACGTGATCTCGTACTGTTTGAAGGGACAGGTAGTGGTCAAGGACCCCAAATGAGTTTTAGTACAGGTAACTCAGTCACTACGGTAGGTTGGTAGTGTAGGAGACATCAGGGGAAGAGTAGGACGGAAGTCAGAAAGTGTCGTAGTCCCAGAAAAGGTTACTCAGTGAGGAAACTTAGTCCACCGGTTTCATAACCTTAAAGTTAAAGTCGTAGTCAGGAAGGTTACTTATAAGTCCTGACTAAAGGAAATCCTAACTGACCAACCTAGAGGAAAGTCAGGTTCCCTGAGAGTTCTGAGAAGAGGTTGTGGTGTCAAGTTTTCGTAGTTAAGAAGTCGTGAGTCGAAAGAAATATCAGGTTGAGAGTGTAGAGTATGTACTTATGACCTTTTGGTATCGAAACTGAACTGTCTGGAAACAACCGTTTCATTACAGAGACGAAAAATTATGTGACAGATCCAACCAGTATCGAAAAGAAGGTTCCTCGTTCACAGAAAATTAAAGTACCGACGTCAGTGGTAGACGTCACTAAAACCTCGGATTCTTTTATTTCAGACAGTGCCAAAGGTAACGAAGGGGTAGATAAACGGTACTTCACTACCCTGGTCTACGGTACTAGAATCAAAAGACTTACAACTCAAATTCGGTTGAAAAAGTCAGAGGAGAAAGTGAAAGTAGTTCTCCGAGAAACAAGAAGAAGTGAAAGACGGTATTCCCAGTCTAGTACTTACCGAATAACGGTTTAAGTCTGAATTTAACTCCGTTCATTCCTTTTGGTAATCTGGTAAATCAATACTGGATGTAGTTTAGTGAATACTAATATGTCACCGTCACTCTTTATCTAAGTTCCCTAATCTAGACTATCTCTCTCACGAACTTCTTGATGTCTACCTGCAAGTACTGTGACATGTCCTGTGACCCAGTTCTGGTAGGGGTTCTTTTTCTTTACGTTGTTCCGTATTACCAACAGACTCCTCCGGAAGTTTATCAACACTTCTCTTCTCTTCGTTTTCCGTTTCCTCTTTTCCTTTCTATATGGGTACACTTACGTCTCAAGGTTTCTTATCGTTCCTCTCTATTCTTTGGGAAGGAGTCACTAGTTACGTTTCTTTATCTCTTTTGTTATCTTACCGTTTCTGATCTCTAGAGAAGCCCTTTCAATCTCTATGGTTTCCTTGTAAAACACCTTTCTACCCGTGTTATTTCCTGTCTTTACCATACCTGGATTCTCTTCTATAATTCTTCTCCACCGTTCTTATGTGTCTTCTGGATAGGTTTTTTCTAGAAGTGTTGGGTTTATTAGTGGTACCACACTAGTGAGTGGATATCGGTCTGTAGGACCTTACGTTTTAGTTGACCCGGAATCCTTCGTAGTGATACTTGTTTCGATCACCTCCACTACCTTAAGGTCAACTCGATAAAGTTTAGGACTTTCTACTACGACACGTTCACGACGAGAGTTATAACGTCGTTTAAACCTTTTGAGTCGTCACCGGTGTCCCGACCTTTTTCAGTCGAAAGTAAGGTTAGGGTTTCTTTCCGTTACGGTTTCTTACGAGTTTGATGGCGTGTCAGCGTGAGTAGAGTGTGTGATCATTTTGTTACTAGTTTTAAGAGGTTCGGTCCGAATTTGTCATGTATTTGACACGTAAAGGTCTACAGGTTCTACCTAAATCCTTTCCGTCTCCTCGGTCTTTACTTTGACCACTGTAGGTAACCTAGTAACTTTTACGTTCTCTCAAGGCCTTTTTGTAGATAAAGTCGTAATAACTGATACGGTTTCGGAAACTGTCACACGTAGTCTTTTTTTAACACCTTTTAAGAATTTCCCTACTCTTATGGTAAGGTGGACTGGAAGGAGAACTCTTTAGACATACATCCAGTCCTTCGTTGTCAATCTTGAACTGTACCTTGTTGTCTGACGAAGGTTTATCCCTTTCCTCATACAGTTCCGACATATAACAGTGGAACGAATAAATTGAAGATATGTCTGGAGTAGTACTCTTTACGACTCGACCTGTTTTGTGTTCTAACGACCCTCTTTACAGTTATTGGAGTCTATACTTCTACTGTCGTACGATCGTTTAAGTCTAGTCAAGTCAACGAGTCAGAAGAGGCTGAGAAACACTGGGGTACTTGGAGTCGTGCAGTCCGGAGGGACAGGTAGTGGTTGAATGTCTCAACTGAGTTTGAGTACAGGTAACACAGTCACTACGGTAGGTTGGTAAAGTAGGAGGTAGTCGGGGAAGAGGAGGACGGGATTTAGAAAGGGTCGTAGTCCCAGAAAAGTTTACTCAGTCGAGAAACGTAGTCCACCGGTTTCATAACCTCAAAGTCGAAGTTTTAGTCAGGAAGATTACTTGTGGGTCCTGACCAGAGGAAATCTTACCTGAACAACCTAGAGGAACGTCAGGTTCCCTGAGAGTTTTCGGAAGAGGTTGTGGTGTCAAGTTTTTGTAGTTAAGAAGTAACGAGTCGAAAGAAATATCAGGTTGAGAGTGTAGGTATGTACTGGTTGTATCGGATTTACTCTGGAAACACCCGTTTCATTACAGATACGATAGATCCAACCAGTATTGAAAGGAAGGTTCCTCATTCCCACAAAGTTAAAGTACCGACGTTAGTAGTACACGTCACTAAAACCTCGGGGGGTTTTATTTCAGACGGTAACAAAGGTGACAAAAAGGTAGATAAACTGTACTTCACTACCCTGGTCTACAGTACTAGAAGCAATAGACTTACAACTCGAAATTCGGTTGAAAAAGTGAAAGGAGAAAGTGAAAGTAGTTATCCGAGAAATCAAGAAGTGAAAGACGGTATTCCCAGCACAGTAGACGTATAGACTCCAATAACTATAAAAAGGGTCGTTAACACTAAGGTCGAACACGAAGGACGTCGGGTCGTAAAGAGTACTCCATGAGACGTATATTAAATTTATTTGTACCATTGTTATATGTCGGAACTGTATGAGGAAAAGGAGAAACGTTGGTCAGACAACAAGGTACAGGTCAAGATTGACAACGAAGGACTGAACGTATGTCCAAAGAGTTTTCCGTCCAATCCTCCAAACCATAAGGGAAAAGAAAGTCTTAAAAGGAGTCAAATAACACTAGGTGTGTCGGTTTCCGAAACCGTATCAGTTATTTCGTCTTTATCTACAAAAAGACCTTGAAAGAAGGAAAAAGGTACTAGGTCGTCTACAACCGTTAAAATAGAGACCAAGGAGACGGAAAGGATTTTGGTCGAAGTTGTAGACCTTCAAGTACCAAGTGTATAACGTCTTCGGACCGAACCTCTTAAAACTCGTAATGAAATGATCGTACTCTACTCACGTTAACACGCCATCAAACTCGTAAGAAACCGTAACGGAAAGAAACTCTAACCTTACTTTTAACTGGAAAAGGTCCAAAAGAGACCTTTGACTGGAAAAGATTAAAACTAGATCATACTATGAATAGACATACGTATATATACACATGAATAGACATACATAATATCATACTTAGAATATGACTTTAGTGTTAGTGTCTGTTGATCGGTCAGACTAGTGTGTCTGGTGTCGTAACAGATTAAGTTACTTTGATTCAGTATGACACACCCCGGTGGGTTCTGTCTACCCAGTACCACCTCTCCAGGCTGTCTTACACAGGTGACCTCTTCCCTTACCGTTTGGTGTAGTCATAAGAACGGAACTCTTGGGGTTCTTGTCGTACTTTTCCGTTTTTTATCCTGTGAATTTCCACTTGAGGTGTCAAGTCATCCACGGGTTATACGATGATCTCTGGTCACCTCTTTATTGAGGTCTTTCTTACTTACCTACCTCGGTTTCATTTTTGTTGTAGGTCAACACCCACCCTGAGTAATATCTTCGTGCCAAGTTACGACATTTCTCGTTATAACGTATCCTTGGACCTTACAGTCCAGGTACTTAGTTTCGTTTAACCTTCACCAGTTTGTCCTCTACCGTTCTCACTCGTAACTGTAAGATCCTTAGTCACTTGATTCTACTTGACCTTAACCACTTAAATTGAGTCTACTGGTTATATAGATGATGACACCCGTCCTTAGGGAATCTTCTTTTCCTCATCGGTAGTATCAGTTGTTCTTTTAGGTTTTACGTCATGAGAACCTACGTTAGAGTTTTTACTGTCTTACTAGAGACAAGTAAAGGTTCCGTTTGGTAAGTTACAGTGTCACTAGGTTCAGTTACGGGGTTGGTCATTACGACTTCTTCGACTTTAACTCACCAAGATACTTCTGGATGTTCTGGAAGATCTTGATTGATGGGGTTTTCAACAGGAAAAGTAATATCCCTTGACCTTACGTTTTCATCCTTCAGTTCTTTGTAGACCTCATTGTCCATTTAAACCGGAACCTCATGTCTTATTTCGTCCCGTTTCCGATCATCTCAAGACGGTTCTCTTACGTGACCAGTATCGTTTGTGGGAGAAGGTTATTGTGTTCTCTTCTGAGATGTGTACCCGTAGTGGTCTACCAGTTGTGACTTTACTCTAACTAATATAAGAAACCTCGGTTTCTACCTCTTCGAAATCTGTCAGTCGTTTTGGTTCTGTCTCGACTGACACCGAGTCTAGTACTTGAGGAATAACGATTTAAGTCTGAATTCAACTCCTTTCACCTTTTTTGATCTGGTAAGTCTATACTGGATATAGTTAAGGGAATACTGATATGTCACCTTCACTCTTTATCTAAATTCCCTGATCTAGACTATCTGTCTCACGGACTACTTCATACCGACGTCCAAGCACTGTAACATGTCCACTATCCCTCGTTCTGGTAGGGGTTCTTTTTCTGTACGTTTTTCCTTTTTACCGACAGACTCCTCTGGAATGTTTATCGACACTTTTCTGCTCTCCTCTTTCCGTTTTCTCTTTTCCTTTCTATGTGAGTAAACTTACGTCTCAAGGTTTCTTATCGTTCCTCTCTATTCTTTCGTAAGGAGTTTCTAGTAACGTTTCTTTATCTCCTTTTGTTATCTTACCCTTTCTGATCTCTAGAGAAGTTCTTTTACTCTCTATGGTTCCCTTGTAAAGTACGTTTCTACCCGAGCTATGTCCTGTCTTTGCCATACCTGGATTGTCTTCGTCTTCGATAATTCTTCTCCACCGTTCTTATGTGTCTTCTTAACTTGTTTTCTCTAGAAGTGTTGGGTCTATTAGTACTTCTACACTGGTAAGTGTGAGTGGATCTCGGCCGGTAGGACCTTACACTTCAGTCCACCCGGAATCCTTCGTAGTGATCCTTGTTTCGATCACCTTCACTACCTTAAGGTCAAGTTAATAAAGTTTAGGATTTTCTATTACGACACTTTCACGACGTGAGGTATACAGGTGATCGTTTCATTACGAGTTTTAAGAGATTCGGTACCAAGTTGTCATACACTTACCTCTTGAAGGTAACAACTTCGACCTAAATCTGGTCCGTCTCCTTGGTCTCTAGTTTTACGGTTGTAGGTAACCTAGTATCTTTTCCGTTCTTTCAAGGTCTTTTAGGAGATGAAGACGAAGTAAATGGTATGATTTCGGAAACTGACACACCTAGTTTTGTTTGACACCTTTTAAGAATTTCTCTACCCTTACGGTCTGGTGGACCGGACGGAAGACTCTTTAGACATACGTCCAGTTCTTCGTTCACAATCTTAATCTGTACTTTGTTACCTGACCAAGGTTTAACCCTTTCCTCGTACAGTTCCGACATATAAAGTGTGGGACGAATAAATTGAATATACGTCCCATGTAGTACACTTTACGTCCTAAACTACTTCGTGTTCGACGTCAGTTCTAACATTCTCTTTGTAATCATTGGAGTCTATACGTCTACTGTGGTGGGATTACCGTCTTTAACTTCTCCTTGACTTCTCGAAGAACTACTTTCACTTTTTCCTCTCTCTTTTTAGACTGAATTTTACGTTGTAAGTTTTTTGTTTCTAGTACCGTAGGTCAGGGTAGTGAAGTATCGTTTATCAACCCCTTTGTTGTCTTTATCACTGTCTAAAATAAAGAAACCCGAGGTTTTAGTGACATCTACCACTGACGTCGGTACTTTAATTTTCTGTGAACGAGGAACCTTCTTGTCGATACTGGTTGGATCTGTCGTATAACTTTTCGTCTCTGTAATAAAACGGTGGTTTCAAACAGATCAGTTTCCATACCAAAAAGGGTATTAGTACATACCTACACTCTCGACCTGGTATTTCTTTCGACTCGTGACTTCTTAACAACGTAAACTGGACAACACAACCTCTTCTAAGAACTTCTCAGGGAATCTGACGTTCCTCTAGTTTGGTCAGTTATCTTTATCCTTCCTGACTACGACTTCGAGGTTATGAAACCGATGGACTACACTTCTCGACTGAACAATCTTTTATGGGACTACGACCCTTTATAACTTCCGTCCTAATCTTCCCCTACTGTCTCTTGTTCTACCAACCTACCGAAGTGACTGAATTACCTGTCCTCTAACTCGTTCGACATTGTCTACAACTTCCTGTCCCTTCGGACCGTACGACGTCGGGTGCTCTAGCGTTTTTTAAATCAGTACTGACTTGTTATTTTACTTTTTTTAGAGACTTTTGATGGAATAAATACTAAGTTTAATGTATTATAACACCTTTTCTATTTTGGTATTTCTATCACGTTTTTAGACACTAAGAATACCTAAGTCTCTCCTCTCTCCCTCTTGTCCGTTTCGTGTCAAAAAAAAATCCCGTAACTTTGATAAGACACACAAAACATCACTTGTGTCTGGAGCACGGAAACAGTTTTGTGTACCTTGAAATTATCATCTTTCTCACTTGGAATCGAATACGTTTATAATTTTTCAGTGAACCCTACAAAGTATTTAGGATCGTTTCGTACGTCTTACACCTGGTTTCTTAGAATGTGATCATGTCAGAGTGACTTCCGTTATGTCCTTTACACCATTGGACTCATTTAGACCTTTACTCATCTCATATATTCTGGTTTCCGTTTTCCTTGACACATATTCGTGACATGAGAAAAATTTTCCAACAAATGATGTCTTCATGTCTACTTGTTAAGACTATAACAATAAGTATTTGTGACCTTAACTTGTTAATTCTTTTATCTACTGTCTATTGTCCTAGGATCAAAGAGTAACAATCTCACCCTTAAATGTCTATTCGTTCTTTACTCCGATCTTATTATTATACCATTGTATGATCTCAACCCTTATAGTCGTCTGAAGTATAGGTAAATAACTTCTATAAAATAAAATCTGAAAATCAAAAGTAAAAATAAAACCGGTGTAATACACCGTACACCCTAGAATCAAGGAGTAGGTCCCTAGTGACGTGAAGGACGTGAGGGATCTCACCTTCACGTCTCACAATTGGTGACCTAGTGGTCCCTTCAGGGTCGTTTGAAGTATAAATTGAATTATATCAATTCTTACCGAAATGTACATCTTTACAAGTGACTATATACATTTATATACGTACCCAATTATATGTTTGTAGAAAGAAACGAGATAGACGACTCGCCTTTCTCAAATGCTCTTTACTGTGGGTTATCATTGTTTGTATACATCACAGGTCTAGAACCACGGATTATGGTAAGAGATTAAAATTATTTAGGAATATTTATTGTTTTAGTCTCTAGGAACTCTTGACAGACTAAGATCTTGATCCGGATTTTTATAAGTTCTCGGACCTCGTAGAATATTACGGTTATTACAGTATTTTGTTACTTCATGAGTTTATACGTGGGTATGTGTTTTTTCACTTCATACAGTTTCCCCTTATTCTCTGTTGACTTTCTCAGGGTTTTCGGGTCTACCCTTTGTAACTCGTTATTATAATTATTTCATCCGTAATATTGGGATATATATTTTTTTACAATACGTAGGTACGACTATATATTTTGATTATTGTTTACTCTTCTTTTTCAAAAGGTACATCTTCTTAAAGTTCATTTAATATATCTATAAAGTGAGATTTTCACTGAAGAAAGATTTCTCATATCATACTTTTCCTCTTTTATTTTCACATTGAGATATCACGTCTTTGGACTGTTTTGGTAGTTATGAAATCGGTACACTAGTTTCAGTTACAATTTCCAGTATTTAATACAACTATCATATATGGAAACTATACTACACGACTTTTGTCGTGAAATGGAACCACTGAAACGAAAGGTCTTAGGTATTAGAGTCAGATTACACTTTTTCATAGTTTGTCTAAGGTTACTTTCCTGTAGGATGCTGTATGAACTAGTTATGAGGAGTTTTGACAGTTCCAAAAGTTTTTGTTCCTTTTAGACTTTTCGACAATACGACGACGATTCAGAGAAGTCAGCACAGACTGAGACACGCTGGGGTATCTACTGTCGGGTGGTCCGAGGTGGCAGGGACTCTAAGAGGTCCGTTCTTATGACCTCACCTAACGGTAAAGGAAGAGGTTACGTACTTTCACTTTTCACTTTCACTTCGACGAGTCAGCGTTGGGGTACCTGACTTCGGGTGGTCCGAGGAGGTAGGTACCCTAAAAGGTCCGTTCTCATGACCTCACCCCACGGTAACGGAAGAGGGGTTCTCCTTAGATTCCATTCTAATAGTAATTGACGTCACACTATAGTACCCATCTTAAGACCTTATGTTTACCTATAATCCATTTTTAATTCCTGACTTAGTAGATGTCTGAAGTCGATCGTTATTACATAGTTAAAAAAATTGACAATATTTAAATGGTTACATTCTGTTATCTTCACTTCTGACACTTTCCCATTATATTCCCTTAAAATATTGATGAATTAAAGGGATATTTATAATATGATAAGATTTTTTATTACAGATAATTATTTTTTTGTTTACTTACTCCTTATCGAGTTCTGTTACATTTCTATTTATAAAAAGAATGTTAAATTTACTTTTGTTACGTAAATTACCTTAAAAGGTCTAGTATTATGACCTCACCTATCCGAAAGGGAAGAGGTCCCCTTGAAGGGTTGGGTCCTAAGTTTGGGTTCATAGGGTGTAACGTGCATATAAGAAATGGTCGACTCGATGGTCCCTTCGGGATATTTATAGTTTCATAAGATTTTGTATTACGGATAATTAGTTTTTTTTGTTTACCTCCCTATCGAGTTCCGTTACATTTCTATTTATAATAAGAATGTTAAATTCACTTTTGTCACGTAAATTACCATCGGGAACTAAATTGTTGTCTCTAGATGTTTAAATTACATGTTAATTTAGGTACTACTATCCGATTTGTTTGTACTTGTGTCAATTTCTAAAACCCACACATATTGGTTGTTTAACTTTATTGACTTTAATACGAAAATTCAGTTCTTATATCGCATCAACACAAGGTATTTTTGAAATCATGGACTTTTAACTGGCTCTTGTTAAGTTTTTATTAAGTTTGTATGATATAATACCTTATATTAATTCGAAATTTCCGTCAAAACTTCTAAGTTAATCTTCCGTACACTCATACATTTAATACACGTTTTCATGTCATAAGATTCATTAGAGAAAGGATATTCTCTCCTTCTGTTCTCTGACACTTATAATCTCATAATTGATGAATTCCCTAAATGTTCTACTACTAATCTCTTAAGTTCTTAATTTTAGTTTGACTCTGAAATCCTCGAGATCCCTTATTTAGAATATTTGACCACAGATTCGTAAGGCTCAAGACGACAACTGAGTGTACAATATTGTCAATGACGACGACTTACTTGTTTCTTATGTAAACGAAAAATTGTAGAAAATATTATGAAATTATTAATGAAAGTATTGGTCACTTCGAAAATTGTGAGTTTTTTTCGAAAAGTCTCACTGTTCTCGTAGTGCACCGTTTTGTATAGGGAATAGAGTTTTTGTTTTTAAGTCGTAGATAGATTTTTGTTTTCACGGAAATTCCCCTTTCATCCTAGGTCGTGGTAAACGGTTCCCTGGGTCGTCTTTAGAACGGGTTGTCACGTAACCCTTTATTCGTCTGTCCTAAACCAGGACCGATACCTAGAACATCATCGGGTACTCGGTTGAAGTCAATGACGTTCGACACCAGACCCTTAAAGACCTCTGTTGATTAAATTAATGGGTGTCCATTCTCTCGAAAACTCCCTCAGGTATAAAGACCTCCTCTTCATAGTCGTGAGAGAACTCGGTTTTTATTTATTTATTTATTTTGACGTACACAACCTCATCCATTCCCTCTCAGACTGAAACGACCTAGTATAAAGGAGGTTCCCACGCGTCAAATCATGGTCCTCTCTAATAGAAACCGAGTACCAAATAGGATGTCCACCTTTCCTCTTTATCGTTCATGGGTCGGAGGGATCGACGTAAAGTCTAACGGTTTACCCGAATAAAGAGAGATCAGGGTAAGTCTCGTGACTAGTACTCGATTTACTCATCACACGTTCATTATTTTCCCCCTTCTCTTCTATCTTAAGAGTCCCTTATAATTTTCTTACATCTGTAAAAAACAGTGACTAAGGTAGTTCTGATTTGAACAAGTACTCTGTGACTTTTACGGAGTAGGTAACTAGGGGAGTTGACCGACTACCCATGGTGGTCACGAGGTTAGAGGAGTGGATTGTGTAGGGTGGGATATCGATCGAAGGACACAAACGAAGTCTACCGTCAACATTGTCATTGAAACCTTCCATCGATCACTTACGTACATTTTTCGACCGGTTTAGACGTCCGGTCCCTCTCTAGTGTTTGAACTCAAAACCCTTTTGTCTTCTCTCCGGCAGTCGTGAGTCGGACCATATAACGTCCTATGTTTGTTCCATGTACTCGAATTCTTAGAACGTTGTTCTTTTTCGTTCTCCACACCTCGTCAACATAGATATCTTCCAGATTCTTTCAGACAGATCAGTTTCGATACTAAAAAGGTCATCAGTACATACGTAGACTCTCAACCTGATATTTCTTTCGACTCACGACTCCTTAACCACGAAAACTTGACACCACGACCTCTTCTGAGAATTTCTAAGGGAACCTGACGTTCCTCTAGGTTGGTCAGTCAGGATTTCCTTTAGTCAGAACTTATAAGTAACCTTCCTGACTACGACTTTAAGGTTATGAAACCGGTGGAATACGTTTCTTGACTGAGTGACCTTTTCTGGGACTACGACCCTTTCTAACTTCCGCCCTCCTCTTCCCCTACTGTTCCCTACTCTACCAACCTACCGCAATGGTTAAGTTCTCTGTACTGAAACCCATTCAAGACCCTCAACCACTACCTGTCCCTTCGGACCATACGACGTCAAGTATCCCAGTCTGTGCTGACTCTCTGACTTGACTTTGACTTTACCCCAACCTTTCAGCCTGTGCTGACTTACTGACTTGACTTGACTTCTTTCGGAGTCTTAGAGATCGTCCCGACTTCTTCCAATAAAGAGTGTGGTTTCTGTCATTTCTGAGTTCCTTCACTGACGGTGAAGTTCACGTTTCTGTCGTTACGTTTTGAATATACTTTTTAGTTTCATGTTATTGTGTTAGTTTCCTAGTGTTATCGGTGTGTGTCTCTGTACCTTTAGACATTATATGGTCCATTTTTTAAGTTTTATCGACAAAGTTATTTCGAGTTCCTCAAGGTTCTTTTATGTCTTCCACTTAAGTCGTCATAGTTTTCTTTTTATATGTTTGTTTTACTCTTCAAAAACTCAATGTTTAGTATTTTTTTATTAGTTTATTTTTTGTACGTCAACTTCCTTTATACTTACTTTACTTTTACGTTTTTTTTTTTTTTTTTCTTGTAGTTATTATCTTGACTGGTTCACTTCTCTTTTTAGACACTCTCACTTCTTTCCGAAAACTTTAATAAATCAGTTTCTTATTTTTTCTTAAAAAATTTTTAACTTCTTTCGAATGAAGTAGATACCCTATAGTAATTTTCTTTTTTATAAATTTATTAAACTTAAGGTCCTTTTCTGTCCCTCTTCCAGTCTTTCGAATAAATTTCTTTACTACAGACTTTTGAAGAGTTACACCCTTCTCTAGACTTATCGGTTCAAGTACTTCGAGTATCCAGTGTTTTGTTTCGGTTGAATGTCAAAAATTTTTTTATTTATTTATTTATTTATTTAAGTATGATCGTTTTTTTTTTTGTGTAACATTGTTTTCATAGTTTTTAGTTTCTGCTTCTCTCCTAGAATTTTCTACGTTTTCTTTTCTTCGAATATTGAATGTTTCCTGGAGGGTATTCCGACAATCGTCTAAAGATCGTCTTGTGAATATCGCATCCTCTTTCATTCAATAGATAACTTTCAGGAATTTCTTTTTTGACGGTTGGTTCTTATAAAAAGGGTCGTTTCGACATAAAGTCCTTATTTCCTCTCTTTCTTTCTCAAGTAAATCGAAACTTTACTTCACAATGATTAATCATTGTACTATAGTATACTTTTGTACGTTGTGTTACTATTTCGATTCCTATGTGAGTTAAGTCTTGAGATTATGATACTACACTATCACAATTTGTGAATAGATATCACTTTACTAATTTCTTGTTCTCATAATTTTATGGAATCGATGTCATTATACAACCCGAAGGGACTACCGAGTCTACCATTTCATAGACGGACGACACGCCCTCTGGGCCCAAACTAGAGACCCAACCCTTCTAGAGGACCTCTTCCTTTACCGTTGGGTGAGGTCGTGAGAACGGACCTTTTAGGGTGTCTGTCTCCTCGGACCACCCGATGTCAGGTAACCCAGCGTTTCTCAACCTGTACTGACTCGCTGAAGTGAAAGTGAAAGCATCATTATACAATCACTTATTTGTTATACTTTTCTTAACTTAAGATTGTAGTTTTTTCCTCCCTCGTTTTTTTATCAATAAATACCTAAACTTCAACAATAGTTGTATTTGATCTGACGAGAATTCTACCTTGTTATAAGGAATCACTTTTGCGTTTCTTGTGTGCCCATCGATGTCAATATAGTCCCCCCTTTTTTCTTCTTTAATTCGGTTTTCGATATTGTTCTCTGTTTACTCTTGTACTATATTAAAATTTTCCCAGTTAAGTAATCCTCCGATTTTAATAATTACACATACATTATGGGTTCTGATCTCGTGAGTTTATTCGATATGTTTAATATTGGTAAGACTTTCATGTTTATCTATTGCTGTCTTATTATCGTCCATCGAAGTTTTATAGTGAAAGGTTTTGTCTGGGAGGTCTGTCTTTTAGTTACTCTTTTGTAACCTGAACATGGTTTGAAATCTGGTTTACCTTGATTGTATGTAAACATCTTGGAAGGTAGGTTGTCATTGTCTTGTATTTAAGAAAAGTTAATGTATACCTTATAAGAGGTCCTATTTAGTGTACTATCTAGTGTTTAGTTCAAAATCCTTAATATTCTTATAACTTTAGTATGATTCGTAGAAAAGATTTTCAGTTAGTATACTTTCATTTTTAATCTTTGTTCTCCTTTCGACCTTTTGAGTGGTTATACACCTCTATTTGTTGTACGAAGATTTGTTAGTCACAAAGTTTTTTCTTTAGTTTTGTAGAACTTTGTTTATTTTTACCTTTGGGTTATATAGTTTGAATGTCTCCCGTTGGTTTCGTGACGATTCTCCTTCTAAAAATCGGTATTTACGACTGTTATTCATTTTGTCTTCCTTGACTTTACTTGGATTAAAATATGGAGTTCTTTAATCGTTCTCTTGATTGATTCGGAGTATGTTCATTTTCCTTTCTTTATTTCTAGTCGCATCTTTATTCACTTTATATCTGGTCTTATTGTAATCGTTTCTAGTTAATTTGATACTGATAAAAAATTATATTTTTTCTCTTTGGTAAGGAGTTCTTGTACCATATAGAGAGGTAGACAAATACAGTAGAAACTAAAGAAAATAGTCACAGTATTAAAAGACATACGTCAAGGAATCAGAGGAATCCATTCAAATAAGGATCTATAAAATAAGACAAACAACGTTACCACTTACCCTAACTAAAGAATTAAAGAGACTAAAAAGTAACAAATATCCTTACGTTCACTAAGGACACACAACTAAAATATAGGACACTGAAACGATTTAAGTGACTAATCGAGATCATTAAAAGTCTATGATAGAAATCCCAAAAGATACATTTCATAGTACAGTAGACGTTTTGACTCTTGAAATGAAAAAGAAAAAGGTAGACCTAAGAAAAAATAAAGTAAGAGAAGAGACTAATGACATCGATCCTGAAGGTTTTGATACAACTTATTATCACCACTTTCACCTTTGGGGACAGAATAAGGACTAAAACCTCCCTTACGAAAGTCAAAAAGTGGTGACTCTTACAAACGACACCAGAATAGTATATACCGGAAATGATACAACTCCATTACAGGAAAATACGGGTAAAAACCTTCTCAAAATTAGTATTTACCCACGACTTAAAACAGATTCCGAAAAAAAAAACGTAGATAACTCTACTAATATACCAAAATAGAAAATAAAACAATTATACCACATAGTGTAACTAACTAAACACATATAACTTCTTAAGAACGTAGGACCTTATTTAAGTTGAACTAGTACCACATACTCGAAAACTTACACAACAATTTAAGACAAACGATCTTAAAACAACTCCTGAAACGTAGATACAAGTGGTTACTTAAACTGGACATCAAAGAAAAAAACACAACAGAAACAGAACTATTCACAACCACTCCGACACCTCCTTTCCCTTACTACTCCCATATTTGACAATGTCGGTGATACCTTTTGTTACACGTCAAAGGATTTTTTTTTTATTTTTATCTTGACGGTATATGCGGTCGTCGTAAAAGTGAAGACCCATATACAGACTTCTTTTAATTTTATCCCAGAACTTCTATGTAGACGAAAGGGTACAAATAACGTCGTCATAAGTATTATCGGTTGTATACCTTTGTTCGATTCATAGGCCGTTGTCTACTTACCTATTTCTACACCGACCATTTATCTATTTGACTAACTAAACTTTCAAATCTTGTAACCTTCTCTTTATATTTGTTCACAGTCTCCTTTGTTGTATTGTTATGAGTCATAATCTTTACATTAAATTATATTAATCAAACACAAATAATAAGTACTTGACAAAGTATAAGAAGACGATGTGAATACAGTACATTGTTCGTCTTTTCAAGAATCAATACTGACACCCGTGTGTTCTTAAAAGATGTTTACAAAGATATCAGTCTTAAAGTAAACTGTACGAGTACTGTAACCTCCTGACCGATACAAACCTAAGTAGTGTCCTATCTAAGAATTTTTTAAAGCAAATTCGTATGTGTGTGTGTGTGTGTGTGTGTGTGTGTGTGTGTGCTCATATAAGAAGTCGGTACTCTTACTTCTACATTAGAACGACAAAAGTATCACACCAACCTGGAACTTACACAATACGATTTGTTTTACAGTCTCCCACCTTCTGTTTACGACACACTGAAGTGAATATACACCTTAGATGTTTTCGACTTGAGTATGTTTGTTTATGTTTTTACCATCAATGATACCCGACCCCCCATCTCTATATTCGTCTCCAACCAGTGTCTCATGTTAGAAGATTAAAACTCTGTTTAGTCAAACCCCTAGATTATAAGTCATACCACTAATATCAATTATTATGATGTATACAGTTTTCACGATAATCTAGAATTTAAAAGAATGGTGTTTTTTTATTATGAGTAATATACTCCACTACCTTAATAATGGACCACGATTATACCACTATTAAAAAGTTATATCTTTACAAATTTTAGTTGCGTAACATATGGTAATTGAATGCGTTATAATATACAGTTGATATAGAATTATTTTGACCTTTTTATTAGAGTTTACCCTCTCCTCAACAAACATGAAATGTCAACTCCACTGACCCTAAAGTTTTTAATAACGAATTTGAACTCGGGTTTTAACTTTGGTTTAAAGGATCGTGGAATTGTGTATCGTACACGAGTGTTTTATTTTTACTAAAAAAAAGACACCTGTGTCTATAAGGTTTGATAAATTAAGTCTTATTTATGTAATAACGTCCAAATGATGTACTGTCTATAACGCGTTCGACGATCACTATTTCTCTGATTATTTTACGTCTTAGTTTTCTTTTTATTATTTGACGTGTGTGAGACCTAAGGTCTTAATGTCAAGAACTAAGTATATGTCCGTTACACTACGAAGGATACAGCGTTGTCAAAATGACATCGAATAGGACGTACGGACGCGGTAACGAAGTCAGTACAGACTGAGAGATTCTGGGATACCTGACATCGGGTGGTCCGAGGAGACAGTACCCTAAGAGGGTCGTTCCTATGATCTTACCCAACGGTACGGGAAGAGGTCTCCTAGAAGGACCAGGTCCCTAGCTTGGGTACAAAGGAAGAAACTATCCACCTAAGAAATGAGGACTTTGTGACCCCTTCGAAACTTCTTCGTAATAAGACTTATACATTACAACGAACAGTTTTGATCCATACGACTATAAGTTTTATATAAGGACGTTGTAGTAGGTTAATCTTCAGATGTTTAGTTACGGCTCAACAACCCTTTGTTTAGTAAAAACAAACACTTGTTTAGGGAAAACTGTGAAGTCTCCAATAGACACAAAGAACTTACTCTTTCGTCATTGTTGACTGGATAAAGGACTACAAATCTTAAAAATCGTTGATAAAAATAAGAGTTTACACAGTATTATATCTTTAGACTCTATTGTAAAAGTACTAATTTACACATTGAATGATACTTTTATATTCCTTTTTGACAAATTAGACCAATTAAAGTTGAGTTATCCACGTTCAGAAAAACAGAAAAATACTACAGTTTTCCCTTTTTTTTCTAATACTATTTGAACCTCATCGGTTCTCAAGAAACAGTCTTCGTAGACAGTTGAATTATGTGGCAGTAAGGTAACAAAATATTTGACTGAGGGTTCACGGTAGGAACATCGTAGGAAATATATTTTGACATAAATGGACCTCAGAATTTAGGAGTGAGACTTGTACTATTATTCCTTATACAGTGACTTGTCTTATCTGAAAGGGAAGAGACATGAAATAACAAGATATGTGACTTTGTCCTTAAAATGACTGTCTGGTGTGTGGTGGTATATGACTATGTAAAGACGAACCCGGGGGTGTCCTAATTAACCGTAAGAAAGTAAGGTGTATGATTACTGACTGTACCGTAATCGTTTTTGCATCGTCTAAACCATACAAAAGGAGTAGGTGAACTTAACTACACGGGAGTTCCTGAATCGGATAACACCACTTAAGAGAAGACGTCCGGTCTTTTACAGACCTAAACATTCCCATACTTAAAAATGAGAGACAAGGGTAAACAAGAGAATAACAGAAGGGTACATCTCGACGGTCTAAGAGACTCTGCCGGAAGAATAAAGAGACACTTAAAAGAAAGACTTTGATTCAACTTAGAAAAAAAAAAAAAAACTGACGTTCACGAAGACCCTTGTGAGAATTCTTCAAAATGGAATAGTTACTAAGTCTATCAGAAGGTTTCATGAACTATTAACACTTGATCAATGTTGACTGAGGGGTAAAAGTCTCGGTCTCCATATGAGGACGAAAAACTTGTATCGTGTAAGTTATTTAAAGTAAAGAAATACAAAGTTCTTATGTAAAGTTTAGAAGTTGGTATTCGAAAAAACCACAAAAGTAAAACGACTTATTTATTACACTCAACTTATATAACCGTATAACCGTATGAAACAACTGGTAAAGTGATAGATGTATATCCTTGTCAATACATAAGTGTCCCGGAGGGTATGTTTTACTTTACGTTCAGAGGAAAAACTTTACGTCATTCTGGTTACGAGGTCACTGTAATTTCGTAATTTGTTTCGTACACTGAGGAGATTCGTCTCTCGGGAAACACTGAAGAGTCCCACGTATGGGTACCCTGGTCGGAACAGATATTTAAAAAAGACTAGTTTTAAGAGTAGTATCCTCTTTATTCATTAATTTAAAAGTTATCAAACGGAAATACTACCGTTAGGACTACATCGGAGTATTTAAACAATTATAAAAGATATACGATAAAGGAGTTACAATTATAAAAGATATATGATAAAGGAGTTGATTAATATCTTATAAGGACTCTACAATTAAAAAAAGGTGATTTTGTGACAACAAACTAAATAACAAGATGGGAACTTAAGGAATGAAACGTAAGGACCACTGTCTCTGGTTCTCGGTACCTCTGTCCGACTTTTCAACACTTAGGACCGGGGTGAGGGATCACACGCCACTCTGGGTTCAGAGGTAGCAGATTAGATACTTTGTGTCCACTCTTAATATACGTTGAGGATCAAAAACAAAAGATTACCCTTAATTTGTTTAATGTAATCACAATTGAGATCCTCTCACAGACTATGTATTGTCGTCGAATGGTTACAATTTACAACGTACAAATAAACTTGGTTCAAGAAAGAAAAGATCATTGGTGAACACATATTGAGACCAGGACTGAAGTAGTGGGGATGAATAAGAATGGTAGTTATGAAAAGGACGGAAGCAACGAAGAAAAGAGATAGGTACATAAGATAGTCTGGTAAATTAAGTCTAAAAAAATAAGAGAAGGACTTATAATGTATACGTGTAACCAGTCGTCAAGGGTGGGGAGTCTTGGAAGGAGTTTATCAGGATTAGAAAGACCCCGGTGACATTATACTTCTGTCACTATTATCTCAGTCGGAAGTACTAGTAAACTTAGAACATTAGAAGGAGTAACGGAGAGTTTACACTGTAAAGAGAAGAAAGGTGTGGAATACTTGGTATAAATAGATTAAATTCGATACGGGTAACCCGATATGTATCTGTGTTTTCTGGTGGACGTAAAACCTTCGTCATTGAGACTTAGACTTCTGAGTTTTAGGGGAGGAGGACGTACATTACGTAAAACAAAGGAGTAACAAGTTATGGTTTTATTGATTTAGACATCTTAAGATTGTGACTAACGGTCGTGAGAGTTCCTTTGATTTTAGTTAGGTAGAAGTCTCCTTTGACTTGAATTATCATTCATAAATGGAGTAATAAGGATCTCTAGGTTCGGAGACACGGTAGACGACAGTGACCCAAGAAAGTAGGAATAGGACAACCCGTGTAAGGTCAAAGGAGATTTGGAGTAAGGAGAGATGAGAATAAAAATGTTATACGAGAAATCTTATGAGTAGACCACTAGTCTTCGTAGGAGATATAAAGTCGAAGAAGAACCTTATACAACAGGTATATAAGAATGGAATGAACTATACGGACTCCTAAGTCGAAGATTATCTTGAAGACCACATCTCCGAGACGAAGAGTCTGTGGAGTACACACACTCTGTCAAACCTCCTCCCCACTAATAGGAGTAATTCAATACTGGTTCGGAACATACTATTTGTCATTTGAAAGACTGATTATTTATACATTGGATAGGTTCTTAGGGAGTGGGTTAGGAACCTAAATATCTTAAGGTTCAAATTTAAAGGATAATAATTGTCTAATATAATTTCGAAGACGTATCAAGTCGTTCAGTTCCTGTTAATTCCCCTGAAACCAAATTGAAATTCGTTGACCTTTCTATCATAACCAGAGTTAACTCTACCCTTCACAGTATACGTGTCCTCGAAACCTTTACTCATTACGTCCAAGATCCTAAGTCGAAGACTATATAAGAGGAGAAAGAAAGAAGTTTTCGTGTTACGGTCCATGAGTAGAAACAAACTAACAGACATGAAGGAAGGTCCAGTGAAGGGGATTCAGTCACTTATAAAATGAAGGTCCATTGTGACAGAGAGAAAGAGATTTGAGGAATAGTAAAAAAACCCCCCCCCCCCCCCCNCCCCCCCCCCACCACCAACACTAAACTCTCAGCCTGTGCTGACTCGTTGACTTAACTTGACTTGACTACGTCCCGCACATCGAAGGACCTAAGAGTAAAGAAAATAAGTAAACATATGGACAGAAAAGGAGGTTACGGTGGAAAGGTCAGTCAGAGGGTTTTAGTCTACTGCTTGAGGGGTCAAAGATGGTTGGAATCACCCAAGAACGTCAGGTGGATGAGATAAAAACTTAATTCCAGAATCCAGATAATTATGGACTATAATAGTAATAGTAAATAGTAGTTATCAGAGGACAATGAAGAGATGGCTGGATCGAATCTAACACGAGAATACTATAAATGACGGAACGTTCGTGGGAGTTCGTGAAGAGAAGATGTCATGAGTCTTTGTAGGATTTGGACCAACTTGGATTGAGAGGTGGAGGCAACAAGGACGTAGACTCATGAATTGTATGGTCATCTGTAATATTCGTATGGAGTTTCCATAATGTTCAAACCAAGGTGATATTTCCCTTATAGTGTTATTTCGTTCAGTACACTTTAAAAGACCATAGGGTCTCGTGTGTTTCGATTCAAGTGTGATATGACATCAGATAATTCACACGTTAGTATCATATAGTTTATTTGTTACATATATGGAATTAAATTTTTATGAAACAACGATCTTTGACGATAGTATGTTCGGAAGTCACTCGATATGCGTAAAACATTTTCATTATAGTTTTTAGTAACTAGTATCTACTAACCTTCTTTATATAGTTATTACTTTTTCAAAATTTATAATACTCTTAATGGTTTTACACTGTGTCTCCATGTTTCACCCTTTTACGACAACCACTTTACCATTTATCTGAACAAGTTGAGTCCCAAAAGTACTTTTAAGTTAAATTTTTTTATGTTATAGACGTTTTGAGTTATTTTACCCAACGATAAAGGGGAAGTTCCTCTAGAAGATCTGAGTCCCTAGCTTGGGCACAGAGAATCCAGAGGACGTAACCGTCCGTCTAAGAAATGGTGATCGAGGGGGATCATCAATCGGGTTACGTGATACAAAATAAAGGTTTCAAAAACAAAAGTACTGAAAACACTTGTGAGAGGACAGAAAGAAAAACAAGTAAAGGAATGGATCCGTCCGAAAAAGAAGACTTTATGAGAGATATAAACTCATCAGGTTCCAACTCGGGAAACGGTCGATGTAAGAGGAAAATTCACTAGAGTAAGTTAAAGAATTTAGATTATCTACATACTAATAAAATATTAAAAGATTTAGAGATATAGGTCGTAAATGAGGTGTCAATTCGAAGGTCGTAAAAATAGGTTGTTAGAATGACCTGGATTAGTGATAAGATGTAAATCCTGTAGGTTTTAAATTGAAAACTTTACAGAGAGAGAGACACAATGATTGAAACACGACATGAGTCAGCGAAGTCAACACAGGTTGAGAAACGCTGGATACCTGATATTGGAAGGTCCGAGGAGACAGGTGCCCTAACTATGAGGTTCGTTCTTCGGTACGGGAGAAGGTCCCCTAAAAGGACTGGATCCTTAGCTTGTGTGTAGAGGTCGCAGAAACGTCCGTCTAAGAAATAGGTGACTCGGTGGACCCTTCGGGTAATAATTGAAAGTCAAGTCAAGTCATCGAGTCAGCACAGGCTGATAAACTTTGGGGTATTTAGTGTCGTGCGGTCCGGAGGGACAGGTAGTGGTTGAGGGCCTCAAGTGAGTTTGAGTACAGGTAGCTCAGTCACTACGGTAGGTCGGTAGAGTAGGAGACAGCAGGGGAAGAGGAGGACGGGGATGAGGGAGGGTCGTAGTCCCAGAAAAGGTTACTCAGTTAAGAAGCCTACTCCACCGGTTTCCTAACCTCAAAGTCGAAGTCGTAGTTAGGAAAGTTACTTGTGGGTCCTGACCAGAGGAAATCTTACCTTAACAACCTAGAGGAACGTCAGGTTCCCTGAGAGTTCTCAGAGCAGGTTGTGGTGTCAAGTTTGCGTAGTTAAGAAGCCGTGAGTCGAAAGAAGTGTCAGGTTGAGAGTGTAGGTATGTACTGATGACCTTTTTGGTGTCGGAACTGATCTACCCGGAAACAACCGTTTCATTACAGAGACGAAAAGATATGTGACAGATCCAACCAGTATTGAAAGGAAGGTTCCTCATTCGCAGAAAATTAAAGTACCGACGTCAGTGGTAGACTTCACTAAAACCTCGGGGGTTTTTATTTCAGACTGTGACAAAGGGGTAGATAAAGGGTACTTCACTACCCTGGTCTACGGTATTAGAAACAAAAGACTTACAACTCGAAATTCGGTTGAAAAAGTAAGAGGAGAAAGTGAAAGTAGTTCTCCGAAAAATCAAAGAGAAGGGAAAGACGGTATTCTCACCACAGTAGACGTATAGACTCCAATAACTATAAAGAGGGCCGTTAGAACTAAGGTCGAACACGAAGAAGGTCGGGTCGCAAAGAGTACTACATGAGACGTATCTTCAATTTAATCGTCCCACTGTTATATGTCGGAACTGCGTGAGGAAAAGGATAAACCTTGGTCAGACAACAAGGTACAGGTCAAGATTGACAACGAAGGACTGGACGTATATACAAAGAGTTCTCTGTCCAGTCCAGAAAGTCTGTCCAGACTTTTAAGAGAAAGTCTTAAAAGGTGTCAAATAACACTAGGTGTGTCAGTTTCCGTAACCGTTTCAGTTATTTCATCTTTATCTATAAAAAGACCTTGAGAGAACGGAAAAGCTACTAGGTCACCTACAACCGTTAAACTAGAGACCAAGGAGACGGAAAAGATTTTGGTCGAACTTGTAGACCTTAAAAACAAAGTATATAACGACTTCGGACCGAACCTCTTAAAACTCGTAATGAAATGATCGCACACTCTACTAACGTTAACACACCATCAAACTTGTAAGAAATCGTAACGGAAAGAAACACTAACCTTACTTTTGACTGGAAAAGGTCAGGACACCGGTGACGATTTAAAAGGTTTAAATGACCGTATAACTTACGTCGTGAAAGTGTTGTAGTAGAAAGTCCTAAACTTTATCGAGTTAACCTTAAGGTAGTGGAAGTGATCGAAACAAATCATCATCTATTGTTGTTTATTAAGGGAAGAGGAGAAGGGGTACTAGACGGACAGTCGTTCTTGACACTCAAGAGTAGATTTATACAGAATAGGTATAGAACAGGTTTTATACAGAATTCAAGTGGGTAAAGTAAATAGAGGTGACGGGGGTGTGATAGAATTCGTTCATAATATTTAGTCACCAGGGGTTGGAAAAATCGTGGTCCCTGTTCAAAGTACCTTCTGTTAAAAAGGTACCTAACTCCATCTCCCCTACCAAACCCTTACTAAGTTCGTGTATGTAAATAACACATGAAATAAAATAATAATAATATAGTCGAAGTGGAGTCCAGTAGACCGTTATCTAAGGTCTCAAACCCCTGGGGACAACTATAGTACTAGATAGTCTGTGGGACAAAGATTGAACGTTCGAGTAAAGAAAATTACACTTCTGTACATACACAAGGAAAGAGGTGGAAGTTGTGTATCTACCCACCATCCGTACAAGGTTCGTGACTTGTTTACTTTTTCGTTACCTGTGAGAAATAAAGGGGAGGTAATAAGTAATTTCAAAGGAAAAGGACTAAATTGTAGTAGAAATAAGGTACCTAAGATGGATTTAGGGATAAAGGAAAAAAGGGATTATAAAAAACAGAGGCTGGGTATAATCTGACTGACTCTTAAAAATAAGAACATTTGTGTTATACGACAAAATATTCTATATATATAAGAGTTCAAAAATTTTATGTTTTATATGTGTCTCTTTTATAAACAGTGTGTCTTAGGTAACAATAATTAAACTATGGATACGAAGATCCGAAAGAAAACACATATATATGTTTTACATAAAATTTCCAAATGAGAAGATGTATAAAAACGTTAGACAACTATATATTGTACTTTTATACTTGTATAAAGGTTTATTCTAATCAATAATCATGAATTCATATTAATTGACTGAAATAAATTCATTGGAATCGATCAATAAAAATTATTTACCCATAGAGTAATGTACTTAAATAGATCACTAAGAGTATGACAATTTATGAGTTCGACGAAAATCCTTTCAGAAATTTCTTTGTTACACATATGGTAAGACATGTATCGTGAAACGTAAATCAGGATTCGTAAGGATGTCTGATTATAGTGTCCCGATCTCACACGTTTACAGGTTCTAGATAAGATAAAAGTTTTAACATATCTCCATTCAACGACGTTAAACGGAAAGAGGGTATTACGTACTTTTAAGAGTAAGAAAGCTTGTATGTAAAAATTTTTTTAGAAACAATTAAATAATTTATTTTATATGTAAATTAATAGACTTTTTTTCCTGTTTTTTTTTGGGTTTTTTTTTCAACCGAATTTTGAGTTGTAAGTCTTTTGATTCTAATACCGTAGACCAGGGTAGTGAAGTACCGTTTATCTACCCCTTTGTTACCTTTGTCACTGTCCGAAATAAAAGAACCTGAGGTTTTAGTGACGTCTACCACTGATGTCGGTACTTTAATTTTTTACGAACGAGGAACCTTCTTTTCAATGTTGGTTGGATCTGTCGTATAAGTTTTCGTCTCTGTAATGAAACGATTTTTTAGTCAGATCAGTTTCGATACCAAAAAGGTCACCAGTACATCCCTACACTTTCAACTAGATATTTGTTTCGACTCACGACTTCTTAACTACGAAAACTTGACATCACAACTTCTGAGAACTCTAAGGGAACCTGACGTTCCTCTAGGTTGGTCAGGTAGGATTTCCTTTAGTTAGGACTTATAAGTAACCTTCCTGTCTACGACTTCGACTTTAAGATTATGAAACCGGAGGACTAAACTTCTTCACTGAGTAACCTTTTCTGGGACTACGACCCTTTCTATTTCCACCCTCTTCTTCCCCTACTGGCTCCTACTCTACCAACCTACCGTAGTGGCTGAGTTACCTGTACTCAAACTCATTTGAGACCCTCAACCATTACGTGTCCCTTCGGACCGTACGACGTCAGGAACCCCAACGTCTCTCAGTCTGTACTGATTCGTGGACTTGACTTGACTAGACTTTGTTTCGGGACTACTATACATAAAACCGATCTTAAAGTCATTACGATAACAAATAATTTATTAATCGTTGTAATATCGTCAGTCAAAAAGATTATTTTTTTATCTGTTAGATTACGTAAATACCTAATCTTGTAAATCTATAAGAAAATATAAGATTCGTTTCAAAATATTAACATAATATATGACTGTTAATGATAAATTCATTTATACATAAAAAATGAAAGAAAAAAAATTTGACACATACATTAAGAGATCAGTGAAATAAAAGATAGACCATTAATTATCACAAATCCTTTCGATAATTAAAAAATTTTTATGTAAGAAACAATAACCACATAATGATAGGGGAGTGATAAAGATTGTCTAAAGTCGACTATCGACCTTGGATGGATAGTTTGGATGGTTTTATCATTTTAATTTAGAAGGTTCCCAATAAAGAATGAGTCAACAAGAGTACTAAGGGTGAAAGGGAACCTTTAGGAAAGATAAGTATACGATGTAACCCGACGGCATTGTTTTATGGTAGTGTTTGACCCACCGAATTTGATGTCTTTAAATAAAAAGTGACACAACCTCCGACCTTTCCAGTTCTAATTACAAGACCTGTAAGTCAATGACCACTATAGAGAAAAGGACCAAACGTCTACCGACTGGAAAGTGATACAGGAGTGTACCAGAAAGGTGACGTTTATACACGTCTTACTCTCTTTTTTTACTTAGAGATTATAGAGAAGATTATTCCTGTGATTAGGATGACCTAGTCCCAGGGTGTGAATATTGGAGTAAATTGTAGGTAAGGAGATATATCTGGGAGAAAAGTTTATGTCAGTCTTACCTCCGATCTCAAAGTTGTTTACTTAAAACCACCCCTGTTTTAATTCAGGCATAGTATATGAAAAAATTAATAAAATGAAATAAAATGAAATGACATAAGCAAAACGGTATATAGTTGTACTTAGACAGTACCCACATGTGCACAAGGGTTAGGACTTGGGGGGCAGGGTGGAGGGAGGGGTATGGTAGAGAGACCCAGTAGGGTCACGTAGTCGGGGTTCGTAGGACATAGGACGTAGTTTGGATCTGACCACTAAGTAAAGAATATACTATAATATGTACAAAGTTACGGTAAGAGGGTTTAGTAAGGTGGGAGAGGGAGAGGGTATCTCAGGTTTTCTGACAAGATATGTAGACACAGAGAAAACTACAGAACGTACGTTTCAATAACAATGGTAGAAAGATTTAAGGTATATATACACAATCATATGACATAACCACAAAAAGAAAGACCGAATGAAGTGAGATATTAGCCGAGGTGAAAGTAGGTGGAGTAATCTTGACTAAGTTTACATAAGAAAAGTTACCGACTCATTATGAGGTAACACATATACATGGTGTCGAAAGAATAGGTAAGTAGACGACTACCTGTAGATCCAACGAAGGTACAGGACCGATATTACATTCTGGTCTTTGATATTTTGAGGATCTCCTCTTGTATCCGTTTTGTGAGAGGTCGTATTTAGTGTCGTCCTAGGAGATACTGGGTGGAGGTTCTTATAACCTTTATTTTCGTTTTTATTTGTTTACCCTAGATTAACTTTAATTTTCGAAGACGTGTTGTTTCCTTTGGTATTCGTTCCACTTTTCTGTCGGAAGACTTACCCTCTTTTATTATCGTTTACTTCATTGACTGTTTGTTGATTAGAGTTTTTATATGTTCGTTGAGGACGTCGAGTTAAGGTCTTTTTGTTTGCTGGGTTAGTTTTTTACCCGGTTTCTTGATTTGTCTGTAAAGAGGTTTCTTCTGTATGTCTACCGATTGTTTGTGTACTTTTCTACGAGTTGTAGTGAGTAATAGTCTCTTTACGTTTAGTTTTGGTGTTACTCCATGGTAAAGTACGGTCAGTCTTACCGACGTTAGGTTTTCAGATGTTCGTTATTTACGACCTCTCCCACACCTCTTTTCCTTGTGAGAACGTGACAACCACCCTTACCTTTGATCATGTCGGTGATACCTCTTGTTACACCTCTAAGGAATTTTTTGACCTTTATCTTGACGGAATACTGGGTCGTTAGGGTGACGACCCGTATGTGTGACTCCTTTGGTCTTAACTTTGTCTGTGTAAATGGAGTTACAAGTAGCATAGTGTATGAAATCTTAATTTCAGGATATAGAGTATAGTACACATATAGTCATTGAAAGGTGAACAGTTCTAGGTGAGGTAGGAAAGAAGTCTCGTGGTCTAACCGTGAGGATCCAGAGTTCATTCATTACCTAAACTTGAGTACTAGAAACGGGTGGTTGGGTTTATATAAGCTCAGTGTCAAAAGACAAAAAGAGTAGGGGGTGTTGGAAGTTTAGGTGAGGAGGGTGTACCAAGTGACGGGGAACTGAAGTAGGTCCGAGAGAAATACAAAAGGACCTATCTACTTCCACAAAAGAAGATAAAGTTGAAGGAGGTTTGAGGGAAAAGAATTTCCTGAGTTAATTAAGAGTAATTCAAAAATTTATAGTAAGAGATTTCCTGTGTCGGACACCCTATTTACGATACCACATATACAATCTTTCCAATTATGGTCATAATCGGTCTTGGTAGTAATAGTTAGAAAAATACAAAATTTTACAGAACTTTACAGAATGTCATGGACGAGATCCATTGAGTACATCAGGTTTAATTTTTGTTTTGACTTTTCTCGTTTTTTTATTTTATTTATTGTGACCGGTTTCTTCCTAATACCCAAAACGAATTAGTGATGTATAAAAGACTGTAAGAAAGTAGTGCCGTGATGGAACAATATATAATAAAAGATACTCATATCCATACCCTGATCCATTAAACCAAGATTATGATGATCTCTACTCAAAGATTCAGTGTCATAAATAATTATTATGTAATATTCAGTTTTCACACTATAAAAATCTATTCGATGTTTCAGATTGAATATACTTATAAAATACGTTTTTTAAATTTGATACCGACAGTAGTGTACTTTGAGGACGTGTCGAGTCCAAAGACCCTGAAGGATCGACAACCGGATCGGAACTTTGTCGTTGTTTTAGTTGTTTTTTCCCTTTTGTTCATTTATCTTTCTCGTTTGGTCTATTTCGACTTACAAGAAGTTTGTCGTTTTACTGCAGAGGATGTCCTGAGTTGTGTTTCTAATCCCCTCTTTTGTTAATTTCCGGGGTTTAAATGCGGTTGTATGGTAAACTAACGGTCCTTTTTGTAAAAATTTACTACTAACAAAACTCTATAGATTATTTCAGTTAGAGACTCAGTCTTTCTGTTTTTCGTGTTAATTTAAACTTTTAATTTGTCTCTATTCACTTTGTACGACGTCAGATACCCCAGTGTTTCTCAATCTGTGTTGACTCGCTGACTTGACTTGACTTGACTTGACTTCACTTTGTTCCAAAGGGCTTCTACATTGTCTCTGTTTATTTGAAAAAAAAAAAAAAAAAAACCATATAAGTAAAAACAGAAAAGTCAACAATGGGTCTCTGACCTAAGTGGTGTTGACTTACTTGGGTGTTTACTCATTAGGGTAAGGAGGATGAAGAGAGAAAATACTATTTTACCGGACCTATACTACTGTTCTGTGTTTTTTATGTCCCGTAGAGACTTCACATCGATCTTCATACATCTGACGGGTTCTTGAGTCCTAAACGTGTTGTTGTGTAATACTCAAGGGGGTCTAAAGGAATGACAGAACGTATCCAGAGTCCCGTAACAACTTCGGAGGTCAGTCATTCCTGGTTTTCCTTCTGTCTTTTTTTGTTTTTGTTTTTTTTGTGGAGGTTCCCGGACCAAGAGGGTCCTTTTCTGAATCTTTTCCAACTGGACTATTCCCTATTGAACAGTCGTTAGGGACTGACTGAAGACAGTTCATGGTTGTCTTCTTTCGAATGGAGAGGGAGAGTTCCTTGGTCCTCTATTCCTCTCATTCTAAAGATCAAAGAGGAGGAACCCACAGCCGTCCCCTCGACTCAACGGTGGAAGTAAGTCTCGCTTGTCTCACCACCTTAGGAAACCGACGACGGTGGATTTTCGACACTCACTCCGGATCATCCTCCATCTTGAGGGTAGGTGGACAGACTTTGTTACGTGACACTAAATTACAGGGGAAAGACGGTCTCACTACCACCGTTCTGTTCATTTCAACTTATGTGTGTGAGTGGTTCTGGAACCGATGTGGAGTTGTTGCATGTATTTGTATACTTTATATATATATATTTATGTAACATAAAATTTATATATTATATATGTATACGAATCCAAAAATGTGTATAAATATGTACATACGAGTCAACCATTTCTTAGATTCACGTTACGTCCTCTGGTCCCAAGTCAAGGTCCCAACCCTTCTAGGGGATCTCTTCCTTCACCGTTGGGTGAGGTCATAAGAACAGACTTCTTAGGACACCTGTCTCCTCGGACCGTCCGATGTCAGGTACCCCAGTGTTTTTCAGCCTGTGTTGAATCACTGATTTGGTGGTGGTGGTATATACACAGAGTATTATAGGTTTTTAAAGTCCTTTACTGTCTTTTAGTATATTGTATGGGTCTTGATCCTTTTGATGTTGTACTTACTCTTTCTATTAGTTATCTGAGGTTTTGTCAAGAATTTACCTACTTACACTTTATTTGATATTATTAGTTAAAATTTCATAGTCGATATTTTTTCGTCTGAGATTAATTTATTGAACTTTTATAGGGTCCTTAATACGAGTCACTTTTTCGATTAGAATTTTCCAGTGTATGAGATACTAAGATTAATATAAGAACTGTACTGTTTTAATGTCTTTAACATCTACTCACCAACGGTTCCTCTTAACTACCCTCCACCATCACCTCTACTCCTACCTCGATGGTCTATCGTCGTACTCTCGGAAGAAAGTGAACCTTCGTGATCTTTCACGGAGTCGTGATCCAACTCCAGTAAAAGTTGTTACTTTATTAGTTATTTTTACTATTCTTACGGTTTTTCATTCCGTGTCATCTTCATCTGAAACTTTTCCTCTCAACGAATGTGATACTCTTGATTTTATTCTTTCGAACTAACCGACGTAAACTCTTGTACACGTAGTCCGTCAATTAAAAAAGTAGTGGGATAAGAGAAAGTACTTTTCTATCGTTTTCGTGGGAGTCATACCTAAACCCCCACTGTTTATTCAAAATCAACCATCTACTGAAGAGTTTCTGTCTTAGACATTTATTACTCTTAACTAACATTTAGGAGGTTTTCGGGGAAAGAGACCCACACCTGGTTGATTGACTCGAATTTTATATCAGATCTTTTTCTATATGATAGTATAAAGGTGGGTTATAAATATTCTTCACCGAGGACTTAGGTTGGATAAAACATTACGAGAGTTTCCTAATGACAATGGTAGTCTCGATACTTTATAGAAATAAAGCGGGATTATAACGTAACACTTTTACAGGAAATCGAAAAATTTAAAGTAGTACGGTAAAATAGAAAAATTGGTACACGGAAACACGGACCAAATATGAAAAAATTATAAGACTATATAGTATAAAAGACAAATAATTCTGACAGTAAAATACAATGGTTTTTCAATTTTAAATGAATATAAAATAACAAAGGTAATAAGTATATATAACATCTGAACCTTCCCTGTAAATACAAGAATTTAGGTGTCTTCGTAAAAGATCTCGAGGATCTCCGGTTGAGTAGAATTCTCAAGTAACATTTGACTTTCCAAAACAAGAAATATGGTTCTGTCAACAGTTCCTACGTAAAATGTTTTTTTATTACTTGTTTCTTTCTGTGAAAATATGTCGTATTCTTGTCAGTCTGTTTCTCTTTAACATGTGAGAAATCAAACACCACGCCGTACATCGCGTTACTGCAAATCGAAATTGTCTTTCCTGTTGTTGCTTTGTGACCGTAACATTGTCGTGGGTTTCATAAAAAGACGGAAGACTTAAAAAGACTAATGAATACTATCGTATTCCTGTTGTATTAACGGTTGGTTGAATCGAAAAATGTACGTAAAAAAAAAGATTTCATTTGACAGGGGAAGAATGACCAAATCGACGATTCAACCAGACTGAGAACACTGAGGTACCTGACATCGGGTGGTCCGAGGAGACAGGTACCCTAAGAGGTCCGTTCTTATGGTCTCACCCAACGGTAAAGGAAAAGGTCCTCTCGAAGGACTGGGTCCCTAGTTTGCACCCAGAGGGCTTAACGACCACCAAAAGACGTAACGTCCAACTAAGAAATGGTTGACTAATGGTCCCTTCGCTAAGATTCCTATCCTAGAATCTTGTGTGACCGCAACTGAGATGTTGTCGGTCCGGTGAGGAGGGCCTAATACATCGTAGTGACACCAAACCCCTAACTGTGAGGGAGGTCCTCACCAAGACCCATCAAAGTCGAAGAACCGACATACGACCTTCGTGGACACCTCGAATTTTTTGAGATTGTGAACCCAAGGTTCGGTCCCTAAGACTAAATTGAACAGACTCCTTCTCGGGACAGAAAATTTTGAGGGGTCCACTGAGATTTGACGTCGGTTTCAACTCTGAGTCACTGAATTTGGTTAGTACAATTAGGGTCGAGGGGATTGTAACTAAGTGTTGTTCCCGGTTGTGTTGGTTTTATGGTATAAACAAAGTCAACACTAATCACAGTTGACAGTTGAATTTTCTTCCGACCTCAATCTGTTTTGTTCGTATCGAACTTCTGGATTTAAGTAGTCTCCGGTTCAGAAAGGTACAAAGGTGGGTAATCTTGAGTCAGAATTGACCCTTCTTCTTCCCGCATGTTCTTTCCGAGCCATGGGTGAGAAAATTTTTAGTAATGATCCTCGGAACGTACAATATTATGTAGGAACTGTCTTAAATGTCACTTATAAGTAAGAGAAATTTCTCAGACGAACCTTCGAGGTGTGTCTCTTACGTTAAAGATTCGTTTCGCGTAACGTCGGGATTCTTTTAGTCTAAAAACGATAAGTCTCCTTTCACCATCCCCCGTCCCTATCTCAGTCTTATCCGTTTATCTCCTTAGTCGATATCGTAAAAAGAATCGACCTTGACGAAGTATTTACTTGTTCCGATCCCCTTTCGTTTACCATTTTCTCTTCCATCTTTTCATCTTTTTAGAATCAGGAACGAAAGCAATAATTCAGTAACTTAGGTGATAGGACTTCTGGAGAATATAAATCCTGCGATTATTTGAAGTAATAATTAATACTATACTCTAGCAAAAGACGGTGAAGATAAAGTTTCGTAGGAACACCAGTGATCCCGAGTCCTATCAAGTTAATAAGTAAAATTAAATGATTTCCTTATCTATATAAACAAAATATCCATTCGATTTTATCGTTGAATAGGGAGAATCTAACACAGTCTAGATGCACGTTGGGTAGGAAAAGTGGATAGTCTCGATTTAAATAAGAGGATATCATAAGATCAACGATGTTTAACTCTTTATACGTAATTTAAGTACATATTAATTGATTTCAATAAAATTTTCAATTTTATTAAACCATAACACAAGAACTTGAGTAACTCTCTTTAGTTATAAACAAAGGTAACCTGGATCTTTTCTTTATCAAAGTTACAAAGGTTCTCTCAACCTGGTATTTCTTCCGACTCGTGACTTCTTAACTACGAAAACTTGAGACAACGACCTCTTCTGAGAACTCTCAGGGAACCTGACGTTCCTCTAGTTTGGTCAGTTAGGATTTCCTTTAGATGGGACTTATAAGTAATCCTTCTGACTACGGTTTCGAGGTTATGAAACCGGTGGATTACACTTCTCGGTTGAGTAACCTTTTCTAGTACTACGACCCTTTCTGACTTCCGTTCTCCTCTTCTCCCGTCGTCTCTTACTCTACCAATCTATCGTAGTGTTCCTTCGGACCTTACCATGTCATGTACTTCAACGTTTCTCAGCCTGTACGAATCTTTAACTTGTCGTTGGTTCACTTTCTTTTTGATAGTACACGTTTAATTAGGAGTTTATGCAATGAGGAAGAGGAAGAAGAAATTAAAAAACTTGGTTAAACACACAACTCCTCCTGGTTCCTATATACACCAAACTAAACCCTCGCACCTTCCTCTGAGATTTAGTTATATATGATTCGATTATTTAATGTTACTGTACTAAATGTTGGACATAGAACAGAAGTTGAAACTAAGTGTATATCCACGTTACTTGATTGACTTTTCTCAGTTTCGGATCTTGACCATTAGTATTTTTTTATATTAGGTTCAATGGAGAGAGAGTCTGATATCGTCCGATTGAAAGTGAGGGTTCCATTTACGTTTTAAACGGATTTTGTCAGTCCTTATAGTTCTGGTTTTGTCCAAGAGGAAGATTTAGTCCGTAATTCGTTTGTGAAATTGACAGGACCAGAGTTCTGTGAGTACATCTTTTACTGACCGAGACAACTCACCAGAATGTTTAGACAACGTTTCGATTTCAATGAAATACAGCAGAGTTAAAATCAAGGAATAAGTCTCTTGTGTCACATCCCGGTCGATTGTGAGGCGGAGTCAGTAAGAGACAAAGACGCACACGTGTAAGCACACGTACCCATACACACGTACGTAGTCGGACAGGCAGACAGAGACAGAATTTTAAGCTTGAAAATTAATCTTGAAAAAAGTATATCTGTCCCACCCTCCTTTGTGAATAATTTCTACTAAATACTTTATGTATAAACCAGATAATTTACCCGGGTTAAGTTGTCCTATATTCGTCTTATGTCACATAAAAAGGGACCAGTGTAAAAACGGGATAAGGAACCATAATAAAAAAAATTATAGTATCAAAAGACCAATGAAAATACGATTTTTTTTCTCTCTCTCTTATTTTTTGAGTGGTCGTTCATCATTTTTTTTTTTTTCAGGTAACGATAGATTAAGTTATGATGGTAGAATATTGGTTAAATTTTAAATATCAGAGTAGATAGAGTCTGATCTGTGTTGAGACCCATAGGTATAAATCTTTTCTCTTAACACAAGAAAAGGGAGAAAGAACGAATTAAGGTTTAGATAGGTATTCTTGACAACGAAAACCGAAGGGGACTACTTCCTACCCCCTTTCCTCTTAATCTCGTTTCTCGCTTTAGACTAAACACAAAGACGTTACACTAGTAGTTTGGGAGACACTCCGTCAACGGGTGAACGACCGAAAAAGAACACTCTGTGTGTACTCTTACAGTCACTGGGGGTGTGGTTCTTCGGGAGTGACGTGGAAACGGACTACGTCCGACATAAGAATAGTGACTGAAGAACAGTAAAGACATTGTGGACGGAAGGTTGTTCTCTGGGGTGTTATCGTGATAAAGGACTCCAGTGTAGTGTGGTCATCCGTAAGGAGAACCAGTTTCATGAAATTTCTGTCGACATCACACCTATAGAAAATCCGTAAGTGAACTTGTTATTCTTCAGTAGAGTATTTTAAGGAGGTCGATTTACCGTTTTTACTTTAACCAAGGTTTCATCTATTAAAAGAACGGAATGGTAGTCTACATCTATGTTGGTTTGAGGAGGAAAGTCTGTCAAGGTCTACTTTCAGACCGTCGTAAAAGGAACTGGGTGTTTACCATCCTCTGTTTAAAGATCAAAAGGGTTCTGAAGGAAGGAAGAGAGTAGGTCGGCGTACAATCTTGTGCGGATTTATGAACACGTGAAACCATCGTAGGTCAGTGTTTTATCCGTTACGGTAAACGTTTCAATAAAGGTTAGAGAGACCACCCAGTAAAACAGTGAGAACAAAAGATGAACTCTTCTCCTTGGAGAAGAGGGATAGGGACAGGTTTTCTTGTCCTTTTGCAATGTCATGAGAGTAACGTGTTTAAAGACAATTTCTATAAGGAAAGATTGATTACAGACAAAGTGGATACGTCCGACCTCTGCTAGTACTATGCTAGTACTAGAGTCTCACAGATAGTGTAGATAATTATTTTGAAGATACACAATAAAGTTGACAAAATTTTTTACCTTCTCTTGTAAAGAATAATTATTCTTCTATTATTGATAGACCGACATTCCTTCCTACATCGGGGTTTAGACTTTGTTACCCCTTGTCTCTTGTCTGGTTGTTTCCGAACATAAAATACTCGTTCAGAATCTTTGTCATAAAAAATTCTTCTATAAAAAAAGATTTAATGAATTCTTAAATCGGATAACCTTTATTGTAAATACAAACTTTGTATGTTTTACGATGACGAACAGGGTCCTCCAACATAAAGTACATGTAGAGACAAATTGTCCGGTTCCTTTGAAGAATATAAAAGTAGTGAAGTAAAAGTCTTTGTCTTTGAAACGATTTTGTGAGAATCAATGAAGAGTTCTCACGTATACACTTAATATTACGTCGGTTTGTTTATTTTGATAACAACTTAGTAGTCACACTGTAAATAAAATAGACCCCATACCCAAAACAACCCTTGATGGGAAATAGGACGAAGGACAATATCACTGTACGAAAACATAAACTCGGGTGACATTAGGGACGTATAATCTTAATCAGTATAGTAGGAGTAGTGTTAGTCATGATTTAAATAAATATAATTGAAAGATGTGTACCCTAGACACGTCCTAAAAGAGATTCGTTTCCTTTCACTACACTCGAGAGGAAGTCCCGAAAAATAAACCTCGGCTCTTTAGGTTTGTTATCTGAGTGACCTAAAAAAAAAAAAAAAAAATGAAAAAGTAAAAAATTTAAATAAAAAATTATATTTAAATAAATAAAATTAACCTCCAATTGATGGAATGTTATAACATAACCAAAACGGTATGTAGTTGTACTTAACGGTGTCCATATGTACACAAGGGGTAGGACTTGGAGGGGGAGAGGAGGGAGGGGCATGGTAGGGAGACCCAGCAGGGTCACGTGGTCGGGGTTCGTAGGTCATAGTACGTAGCTTGGACCTGACCTCTAAGTAAAGTATGTACTATAATATGTACAAAGTTACGGTAAGAGGGTTTAGTAGGGTGGAAGAGGGAGAGGGTGACCTTACCTTTCGTGAAATATCAGTAGTGACAGTAAAGGTATTAGTGGTGGTAGTACTCATGTATGTTACACGACTCAAATATAGTCCGTGAAAATATAGTAGATATGAATAGTCCATTGTTAGAATGACATTCCCGGAGAGGAAAAATAAAAGAATGTTTCCACACTCCTAATTGGTGACTCCATAACTCTTCAAGTCTGAGTCACCCAGAACTCGGTTTCTGGAGACTACGCAATATTCATCCACGAGTAAGTACGGTGATCCGGAGAATGACAGACTGTCTCAAACTTAGTCTTACTGTGTCTCGTCTCATCTGAGAGAGGGGTCTTGGGCTCACAGTGGGAGTCTGGTTGTACTAATTGGTATGACATGTATTCTATATATCACTCTATGAATTGTTCCGTACCTTTAGAGTCTAGTCATGTCTTACTTTACATTGTTTCTCTTTTTTTTTTAGTCAATTAACAAAGAGATATATCCCGTTTTCCATACCTGTCTGAAAGTAGAGATGTTCCTCTTTAAAATGAGAACTGGACTGAGAACTCCACCAGAAGTGTGTGAACGGAGAACTTTTTTCGTCCTCAGACGTACTCTTTTACGGTTACGAACGTGACTTTTAAACTCATCATAGAGAAAGAATAACTACATATCGATTAAAAGTTATAATAATTATATAACCCATTTCACATGTTGTATCACTAAGTCATATAAATATCTAATTGAGTTAAATTTATATGATATTTTATAACCGAGATAAGGGATTCGAAATGTTACATAGGGACATTGAATGAGTAAAATATGTCTCATCAAATGTGGAACATTAAGAGATGGGGATAGAACGGGGAAGAGGATTAGGGAGAGTGAGGCCATTGATAATCAAACAAGAGACACTCAGACAAAGAGAAAACGATATAAGTAAACGAAATAAAAAAAATCTAAGGTATACATTCACTATTGTGTGTCATAAACGGAAAGACATACTGAATAAAGTGGTTCGTATTACATGAGGTCCACGTAAACAACAAATTTCACCGTTCATAAAGTAAGAAAAAAAATTTAATTAAAAAACCTTCCTATTAACGAAATGCCTTAAAATAACAAAAGATAGTTTGGAGTTATACTTAGTCGGTATCCGTATGTATATAGGGGAGGGAAAATTTGGAGGGGGGTGGTAGACGGAGGGGTAAGGTGGGTAGGGTGGGGAGGTCCAACTATGTCTCGGGGACAAACTCAAAGGACTCGGTATGTCGTTTAAAGGAAACAGATAGATAAAACGTATACCATTACATTCAAAGGTACAACGAGAAATGTATGTAGAGTTGGAGAGGAGGGAAGAGGGGTACAGGTATTCAGATAAGAGATAGAGACAAAGAGGTAACGACGGGACATATATTTAAGAAGTCATGGTAAAAAGATCTAAGGCATATATACGTAATCTTGTGTTATAAATAGAAAGAGAAAGACTGAATGAAGTGAGACACATTATCCAAGATCCAAGTAGGTGGAGTAATCTTGACTGAGTGTACACAAAGAAAAATACCGACTCATTATAAGGTAACATATACATGGTGTTAAAGAAATAGGTAAGTAGACAGTTATCTATAGATCCAACGAAGGTACAAGATGGATGACATTTATTACGACGTTACTTGTTACCCTATGTACACAGAAAAAGTTAAAGCCAAAGGAATCCCATGTACGGATCCTCACCTTAATAGAGTAAGAAAAAAGTTTCGACTTATGGTGAAGTCTCACACACACACTCACACAGAGTAGAAATAGGTGACTAGATAACTACTGATCCAACGAAGGTATAGAACTAAAAAAAATTAATACGACGATACTTATGACCCTAGGTACATAAAAAGGTTCAGGTACAAAGACGAAAACAGTCCTCCAAAGGGTAAGACCTCCAACTGAAAAGAAAGAAAGAAAGAAAAAAAATTTTTTAAAGAAACGACACGTTTTAGAAGAGTCAATCTTAGTCAAGTCAAGTCAGTGAGTCAGTACAGACTGAGAAACGCTGGGGTACCTGACGTTGTGTGGTCCGGAGGGACAGGTGGTGGTTGAGGGTCTTGAATGAGTCTGAGTACAGATAGCTCAACCACTACGGTAGGTTGATAGAGTAGGAGACAGTAGGGGAAGAGGAGGACGGAAGTTGAAAAGGGTCGTAGTCCCAGAAAAGGTCACTCAGTCAAGAAGTGTAGTTCACCGGTTTCATAACCTCAAAGTCGAAGTTGTAGTCAGGAAGGTTACTTATAAGTCCTGACTAAACGAAATCCTACCTGACCAACCTAGAGGAACGTTGGTTCCCTGAGAGTTTTCAGAAGAGGTTGTGTTAAGTTTTCGTAGTTAAGAAGTCACGAGTCGAAAGTCGAATCGACTTTCAAATTGACCCAGGGTAAACAAATAAAGACACAAAAAAAGGAAACGGAAACCTTCTGACTAGATTCTTTTATAACTATATTAAATACAGACTTTTACAAAATACAAGAGAAGACACTTGAAGTAACAGAAACCGGAATATAAATTTCAAAATTTAGTAAAACTCAAATAAAAACACATATCACACTTCCTCAAAAGATTACACCAAGTAAACGTAATCCGACAGATCAAAAAGGTTTGTTAAACGACTTTTCTGAAAGAAAAGAGGTAACGTATAAGAACTCAAACGGCATTTAATTGTCTGACGTGTACAAAACCAAATGAAGACCCGAAAGACAAGACAACGAAACTAGATATACAGACCAAAACACAGTTGTAATACGACAAAACTAATGACATCGAAACATATTATCAGACTACAGATCTTCTCAATACAAAGGAAGAGATAAGAAAAAAGAGTTCTAAAGAAACCGTTAAGACCCAGAAAACTCCAAGGTACATTTAAAATCCTAATAAACAAAATCAATACATATTTTACATTGTCCATAAAACTATCCCTAGTGTAATTTATCCATCTAACAAAATCCATCATACCGGTGAAATTGTTATAAATAATAAAGTTAGACTCTTGTCCCCTATAGAAAGGTAAAGAAACTTAGTAGAACTTAAAGGAAATAAAACGAAGTATCAAGAGTCGTATATTGAGAAAGTAGGGAAACCAGTCCAAATAGGGGAGTGTAAAAACAAAAAAACTGTGTTAAAATTTACCTTAAAAATTACAATGAAAAGAAATATTATCAAGTAATAATAACATTTCTTTATATCGTCAAAAGATATATAGTCAGAATATAAGATGTAAAACTATCTTAAGTAAATAATTAAGATAATCAAAAACGTATCTCTGAAATCCCAGAAGACATCAAAATTAAGGTTAGGGTTTCTTACCGTTACGTTTCTTACAAGTTTGATAACGTGTTGACGTGAGTAGAGTGTGTGATCGTTTCATTACGAGTTTTAAGAGGTTCTGTCCGAAGTTGTTACGTACTTGACACTCGAAGGTCTACAAGTTTGACCTAAGTCTTTTCGGTCTCCTTGATCTCTAGTTTAATGGTTGTAGACAACCTAGTAGTTTTTTCGTTTTCCCAAGGTCTTTTTGTAGATGAAGACGAAATAACTGATACGGTTCCGGAACCTGACACACCTAGTGTTGTTTGACACCTTTTGAGAATTTCTTTACCCTGGTGGACTGGACGGAGGACTCTTTAGACATACGTCCAGTTCTTCTTGTCAATCTTGACCTGTACCTTGTCGTCTGACCAAGGTTTAGTCCTATCCTCATGCAGTTCCGATATATGACTGTGGGACGAATGAATTGAATATACGTCACATGTAGTACACTTTACGGTCCGACCTACTTCGTGTTTGACCTTAGTTCTAACGGCCCTCTTTATAGTTATTGGAGTCTATACGTCTACTGTGGTTGGAATACCGTCTTTCACTTCTTGATTTCTCGGAGAACTACTTTCACTTTCTTCTCTCACTTTTTCAACCGAATTTCGAGTTGTAAGTCTTTTGATTCTAGTACCGTAGACCAGGGTAGTGAAGTACTGTTTATCTATCCCTTTGTTACCTTCGTCACTCTCTGATATAAAAACCCAAGGTTTTAGTGACGTCTACCACTGACCTCGGTACTTTAATTTTCTGTAAACGTAGAACCTTCTTTTCGATGCTGGTTGGATCTGTGGTATAATTTTTCGTCTCTGTAATGAAACGGTTGTTTCCAGACAGATCAGTTCCGATACCAAAAAGGTCACAAGTACATACCTACACTCTCAACCTGATATTTTGGACTCGAGTCTTCTTAACTACGAAAACTTGACACCACAACCTCTTCTGAGAACTCTCAGAGAACCTGATGTTCCTCTAGGTTGGTCAGGTAGAATTTCCTTTAGTTAGGACTTATAAGTAACCTTCCTGTCTACGACTTCGACTTTAAGGTTTTAAAACCGGTGGACTACACTTCCCGACTGAGTAAACTTTTCCGGGACTACGACCCTTTCAAACTTCCGGCCTCCTCTTCCCCTGTTGTCTGCTACTCTACCAACTTACCGTAGTGGTTGAGCTACCTGTACTCAAACTCATCCGAGGACCTAAACGACTACCTGTCCCTTCGGACCCTACGACGTCAGGTACCCCAGTGATTCTCAGTCTATCCTGACTCGTTGACTTGACTTGACTGACTATATCTCATAGTATATTAGAAGTTTATCACTGTCTAAATAGTGAAGGAAAGTTAGACCTATGTAGAATAAAGAAAAAGACAGACTTACAAGACCGATCCTAAAGATTATGATACGACTTATCTTCACCATCTCACCCGTAGGAACAGAACAAGGTGTTGAATCACCCTTCCGAAAGTCGAAAAGTGGTGACTCATAATACAACCGACACCCAAACAGTATTTACCGAAAATAATACAACTCTATACAAGGGAGATATTGGTGAAATCCCTATCAAAAGAATTAGTTCTTGCCAACATCTTAAAAAAGTTTACGAAAAGGACGTAGATAATTCTACTAGTACATCGTAAACGGAAATGAAAAAAATTATACCACATAATTTAACTAACTATAACCATACACCATGGTGGGGATGTTGAGGTCCCAGTTAGATTGAACTAGTAACATACTCTGGGAGAAATAACAAACTAAGTCTAAACAACTCCTGAAAACGAAGATACAAGTAGATTCTATAATCGAACATTAAAAACAACAACAACAACAACAACAACAACAACACTGGAACAGACCAGAACCGTAATCCCACTACCACCGAATTATCTTACAGAAGTTCTCATAAGTAAGGAGAAGTCAGAAAATCTTCTCAAACTCTTCTATATTCAAGAACCACATTCAATCATAACCATATTCAACAAGAAACATACAAAACATCTTAAGACATCACTTTGGTAGACCAGGACTTGAAAACAAAGGTCAAAACAAAACAAAACAAAATTTGTCTAAGATAAAGTGAAGATCACTAGTCAGACAAGTTTAATGGACAGAGAAGGACTGAGTGTGAACCGTCATCCATGTAAAGATAGATTTTTGAATCCAGAAAATCCAACGGCTTAAACAACCGTATATTGATAAGTATCATAAACGAATCCTAAAAAAAAAAGGGATACAATAGTGAACGATAAAGAGAAAAATTGATCAAATAAACCTAGGAGAGAGAAAAGAAGAAGTACTCAGACCGATCACTGAACGACCAAAATAGAAAAGTTTTTTTGACCGAGAACCAAAATAGCTACAAAATATATAAAAATTTTTGGAGACCAAGTAGATAAAGGAGAGACTAGAAAGAACGAAGGAATGGATACAACTGAAAACCAAAACAAACAAGAAGAAAAAGATTGAGAAAATCCATTATCCAACCCAATAAACTATAAAAAACCAAGAACTCCTTCCGAACATAGTCAGTTTGAAGGGAAAACCTGGGTGAAAACGACGTAGAAGATCTAAAATATTTCAAAATAAAAGTAACAGTAAACGGAACTTCATAAAAGACTAAAGAAGAAACTAAAGTAGTAACTGAGTGACCGAAAAATCTTTGTACAACAAAGCAAAAGTGCAAGAACATGAAAAGACTATAAATAAAGACACTAACTACAGGTCAAAGTATGATAACACAAATCTTTTTTACCAACTTTATCAAAGATAGAAGAATTTAAACAACTGCAAACACAATACTGAATCATACCTAGGTTCTCTTCTCTTCCAAAGTACGAGGAAACTTTTCTTTCACATTAAAAAAAAATTACATCATAGGACATCTTTAGTTAATACAGGTTTACCGGAAAACACAGTAAATCCCGGAGACAACGGAATGACTAAAAGAGAGATCTACTAGACAGGTAACTACAGTCACCCCACAAGTTATGATAATAACATAAGGACAGTCAAAGAGGGGAAGATAGACAATCATAAACAAAATATATAAATTCACGAGGATATAACCCACGTACATACAATTATTCGTATTATAGGAGAACTCTTTACAAAATAAAGAGGATTTACTATTGGATCCCATAGGATCTGACGTCCAGAAGGGGATATCAGACATATACAGGTCTTGACGTAAACTTTATTCGTGTTCACTGTAACAGGGGGTCCCACAAGACCGTCGATAGGGGAACCATCTTCTACTCCACCCTCTTCTCCCCGATCTCGGTCTCGGTCCATACTTGAACCCAAAAAAGAGACGAAGCATCGGCTGTAGTGGGATGATCTCTACCCCCACTTCCACCCAGGGTTTGACGATCTCGTCTTAGGGACTTCCAACCCAAACTCCACCAAGACAAGATCTACACACGAGATGGAAGAGGGTCGTAACCGTATAAATGGGGTCTTCCCTTGTCCCGACCTCCTTCTCCCTGTTCTAGTCTTCGAACCACACCGAATCCTGTACCCGACGGTACTAGGACCCTGGTCAGTCTCAAGACTTGTCGAGGGTAAGACGGTGTAGGTATCCACGGTTATGACCGAAGGGAGAGGGACAAGTAACTGATACGGTCCAGTTCCGTTAAACGTAGGGTTGTTGACACATAAGAAGACCACCGTCGTCGAGAATGGGATCACCATTCGACACGGTACCTAGTTCTCCCCGGTCTCTCCCATGAGACGTACCAGACCCAGTATACGACCCAACAGGATCTTTGTCAGTCTCGAGGTTATGGTGAGGTATAGACAGTGGGGTCATTTGTGATCATAATCGAGGAGACAGGAAAAGTCTACGGTACAGTCCAGGTTGGACCGGAATTAAGGAGTGTTGACGTGTGAGAGGAACCGGTACTGTCGGAGGTGGGTGTCACTTCATCATCTCCCGACTCACTTATGAGTCGAGTCCACCCCGTGTTCGATTCTGTTAGTACCCTTTGAACCGTCTCAGGACCCGTTAAGGAGGTGGAACACACCCCTCATTCGTTGTAGGGATAAATGAACGGAACCGATAGTCAATCATGAGTGTTTTTGAAGGACCCGGACTTGAAGGGTTGTGTATCTCATTCCTACGGAAGGAATCTTCTAATAACACTTCTCATCTCGATACTTTTATCGTGTTTCTCGGAGTAGACGATGTGTCATACAAGAGTTCTTTGACATTTAAAATGGTGAAGATGACACAGTAAACGGATTTCAGTATGTCAGTAATTCATCGTGTCCGTCCTAAGTATAAGAGTCACAGTAAGGACTTTACTGTGACCACTTAGGGATATGACGGTTATTTTGGTTACATTGACCTTTATCGTTATTGTGGATTTTTGTAAGGTTCTTTTCTCAAAGGTGTTAGAGGTGCTCATTAAAGGATTCACAAGGACTTGTGACACCCTGGGAGAGGAATGTCTTCATGACCTACTCTGTGTCCTTCTGGTCCATGGTAATAGAAGTCCGTACTAGAAACTTCGTTTCACACTTTTGACCTGAACAGTGAAATCTTCCAAAGGTCATCATCCGTAATTCGATGTTACCCAAAAAACTATTCGGACCTCGACCGTTTATGAAGTCTGTCAAGTCAAGTTAAGTTAAGTCAGTGAGTCAACACAGACTGAGAAACACTGGGGTACCTGACGTCCTGCGGTCTGGAGGGACAGGTAGTGGTTGAGGGTCTCAAATAGGTTTGAGTACAGGTAACTCAGTCACTACGGTAGGTTGGTAGAGTAAGGGACAGTAGGGGAAGAGGAGGGTGGAAGTTAGAAAGGGTAGTAGTCCCAGAAAAGTTTACTAAGTCAAGAAGTGTAGTCCACTGGTTTCATAATCTCAAAGTCGAAGTTGTAGTCAGGAAGGTTACTTGTGGGTCCTGACTAGAGGAAATCCTACCTGACCAACCTAGAGGAACGTAAGATTCCCTGAGAGTTCTCAGAAGAGGTTGTGGCGTCAAGTTTTCGTAGTTAAGAAGTCACGAGTCGAAAGAAATATCAGGTTGAGAGTGTAGATATGTACTGATGACCTTTATTGTAAGTTAAAGTACTGAAACTAAAAATATAAACTAATGTTCGACGATAGTCTTTCATTTAATAATTTTAAATTCTTTATAGTGGTAAATATTTGGACATATTATATAATTATCTAAAATAACTATAAGGGTCAAGATATAAGATTCACCTAGATGAAAAATAGTCAATCTCTTTTATGTCTTTAAATGACCCATATGAGTTTATCAATCGATCTTAAAGATTTTAAACCCCCTTCTAATGAAAGAAAGGTCAGTTAGTGGTCACAATAGAACTCACTTAACATAGAATAGTAACTATAATGAAATTGAAAAATTTTAATATTTAAAGACAACGTCATCGGAGTAATCATATTTTCGAACACACGGATATAAGTTCTTATAAAAAGGTTTTAAAAGATTGGTGATCCGAAATTCTGTCAATATGTTAATCCAAGGTCTTCTTCAATAAGAATCGGGACAGTGACTCCGTTTCTGTAGTATTAGGAGGGTTGGGAGATTTAAAATAATATACTAGTATAAAGTAAAACCTACACGAAAGACCCTTAAAACCCGATAAATTTACTTAATGTGAATGAAAGTTTAATTGATATTGTTAGTTTAAAAATCCAAAATCTTATATTTTAATACTCATCTTCTAATAAGATAATGTTTCATTTATTATCTAAGTATGATATACTGTCGTTGTACAAACGACTTTATTGTATCATATCAAAATTCTTAAGACACTATAACATCTCGAAAATAGGAGACCTTCACCCTTCTTAAATACATAATCACGGGATCTCGACGATATTGTTTCATAGTGTTTGACCCACTGAATTTTGTTCTCTTTAAATAAGAGAGCATCAAGACCTCCGATTTTCATGTTTTAGTTCCACAGTCGTCTCAACTAAGAAAAGTTCCCGACACTCCCTCCGAGATAGGGAACGGAGAGAGGATTAAAGACCACTGTAGACCGACAGGAAATACAATGAACCGGACACCTAAGTAGTCAGATTAGGGACAGAGGTGATAGTGTACCGTAAGAGTATTAGAGAGAGAAAAAAAAAAAGGACTCGAGAATGGTTTTAAAGGAGATTATGGATATACAGATGGTTGACAGAGAAATTCAGAAACTATCCCACATGACAGTTAAAAGTTTTGAAATATAAAAGGACTACGGAGTTATAAGGGTCTTTACCCGATCTTCGTTGGACGGGTTCACTGGTCCATGTGGTCACTCTAGTCTAACCAGGAACGTGTTCAAGGAGAAGAACGGGAAACGACTGACATTGGCTCATTGTAAATTGTGTGGTTACTTTAAGAGAGTTCAGAAAATGACACATGTGGTAGGACTAGAGGTCATTTCCGAAATAGGGTACCTAGGAGTGGGAGAGAACACCGAGACGTGTACGAATCGATCTAAGTGAGGGAACCTCGAAGAAGGTTCACCGGGGGACCTGCCCTACAGTACCGGGGTGAAGGTCCTGGATGTTTGTATTATTTAGTAAATTAAAATATATACGGAAAGGTTCATATTAAGGACCCTGGTACGACCTTACTGGGAATTTCCAGGGTGTTCCTACCGAGTAAGAGGGGTTGAATGTTGTGGGTCCGAAAAGGACAGTGTACGGAGTTTTAAGAAGATCGAAGATGGATAATGGTCTAAGGTTTTTGGTGAACTTTAAAAATCCATAAACATTGACGTCGTAAGATGGAGAACCATGGTCTTAGATATAACTCCAAAAGGTGTCTTTCTCTTGATCATACTATATAATTCTTCCTTTCTCCCTCTTCGCACCCTCCTTCTCTACCCCTTTCTCTTTCTACTTGAATAAAATTCCTTAACCGAGTTCACTAACACCCCTGACCGTTTTAGTTTTAGACATCCTATCCGGTTACCCGACCTCTAAGTCCGTCCTTAATGTTGACGTTAGACCTCAGGGATTAGACATGTTATCAAACCTTCCGACCGTTAAATACGTCCAAAAGACAATGTTAGAACTTCCTCTTAAGGTAGAAGAGACCTTTTGAAGACAAAAACGAGAATTCCAACAGTTGCTGTAGTAACCTACTCCGGGTAAGTACAAGAGATTTCATTAGAGAAAATGAATTTCAGTTGACTAAAAATCCATGATATCAGATCGGTTCGACCGTCTATTTTAATTGTTAGTGTCTCATTTGACATCCGACACTCCTAAACCACCGTACTAGATTTTAATGTTCTAAGTAAACCAATCGGATCTTAAATTTGTGTTTAAAGACATCAATGACAAAATATATATAAATCACATATACACCGATTAAATCCAAAGAGAAACTTTCGGTCTTGTCTTATCTGTCTCTCTTCTACATTCCCCTCTACCGTGTTTAGCGTCTTCGTTTTACTTAGTTTATGGGCTCCGTTTTGAATTTCTTTGTCATTAATAGTCGTGCCTGCATGTAGTTACATGAATCGGGTCCTGGTGTAACTGATTACTATCTTTCTGTCAGATTTAGACAGGTTTCTTTCTCTACGTTCTCTTTTCAAAGGTTAGAAGAATATTAGTTACAGATCTAACTTCCTCACCAGGTCCCTACTCCGCATCGTGTTAAACCTTTGTGTGACGACGAAGTCATACTTCGGTTCCTCCCTCTAATTTTTCTTTCGTACCTCTCTTTTTTAATCTCAGTTCCTTTAACTCACTTTTCACATATTCATCTATTTATCTATCCTTTCGTCTTAAGTCCATCCTTATCCGTCCATTCTTCTGTCGGTAGTTTTCTGTTTCTGGTGTAAGAGTGTCTCGGACTCCTACACTAGTTCTACGAATGTGTACGTTGTACGTTTGTCTTTTTATTCTCGTCTTTACTAATAATTGTAAATAACTCATGAAGATTGACAAGGTGTGTGGTTTGGAGACTTACTAGTGATGACAGTAGAAATAGTAGGTATTCTCCTTTTACTTCCTGTCTCTCCAATTCCTTAAAAAGGTTCAAGTGTTTCGATCGTCCACGGTCCCGATCCTAAACTTGGATCCGTCAAACGAGGTCTCGAATACGAAGGTAGGTAATTTGGTAAACGATAAGAACATTTGACTGTGGAGGAGGAGAAAGAAAACCGAAGGGTTCTTCGACAATCGAGTAGATAAAATACTAGTCACTCCCTTTCCCTGATTAATTAAGATTTGAGTATTGAATTTAATAAATATCTATGACCTTTGTTATTTGGTTGTTTTTTCCAGTGATTAAGTAAAATCTTCTAATCCGTCGTTCCTCTAGAAACCCCTTTTTTCTGTTTTTTCTTCCTTTCTTTATGTGTAAAATACACATCATACTTGTACACATCAAGTCGTCCAGATTTCCTCGTTGTCCGACGTAATTAAATTTTTTAATATATAAGTGTGTTAATTAGTGACGTCATTAAGTCATTACAAAACCCCCTTTTCTATCTTACTTTTTGATTTTTACTTGACTTTTTTGACGCCATCCCTCATAGTCATCAGAAGTCGTTTGTGATGGTAGTCCTCGGTCAACAATTTGTAAATGGTCGTATAGTGTTTAAACTTTGAAAGTCAGAATTGAGATACTGTACGACAAAGGGGTGACAATACAGAAATGTCGTATTCGAGTAACTTTCGTTTCTGTTTAAGGAGTTCCCTAAAAACACATGGGACGTCTTGGTCAAAGAGTTCATAAGTTAACAAATTTTTATATTCATTCCGATTTGCACCAGGGATTAAGGTTTCCTTCTTTATCTTCAGATGTTAATCAATGGTAGTCTTCGGATATATAGATAACTAAGGGTCATTTATAGCACTCAATGATTTTAGAGTTTATAGGAATTGTATACATGATATAAATACTTTTTTAAATCAGTCTATTAAAAATTTACAAGGTTACACTTTTGTAACCCTTATTATTATTAACGTTTTATTTATGTATTTTCTTATTTTCGTATGACAGAACAGTGTACCATTTATTTACAGAAGGATCTGACACCCCTTCACATAACCTTTTATGTCCTGGATAGGAGAGTCTTACTCGAGTCTCTACCTTAGTAGTTAGACAAATTTCTTCTTTTACTTTTGTGTGTCACTTTACCCCAGTCCCTCTCTGTCTCAGTTCGAAGTCGATTAAACGATTTTTTTTAAGGACCTTTATTTACAAAGTCATAAACGTACTATTTTATCTATCGGTTTATGTTACACTAGAGTTTATATTACTCTAGTAAAAATTTGATAAAGTATGTTAAAAACCTTTTCATGTTCAACTTCCTTTTGGGTACATCTTTCTTGGTTCTTGGTAAGTCTCTTCTTTCTCATGTCTCTTAGTAAATTTCAAGTCATCCTTCCCTCGATCAATTCGTTACTTTTTCTGTCAACTATCTCTTTAGAATTAGACTAAGTTTTATTTAAAGTTTTAACTAACTATCCGTTTTAAAAAGATGATACAGAGAAATTCGAACACTAATCCTTTAGATAGAACACTAATTCTTGAATGGAGACTGATAGATTTCTATTAACACCACTTGTTAAGAGGGACTGTTTCCCAAATTAGTCCTTTCGAAACCGTACTGAGGGTAGAGGGAGATAAGATGAAGATACTAATTAGTTATGTGTATTCGAAGTTAATTCTGATATTAATATGTGACTATGACTCAATGGAAAAGAAGAGTTCGGTGGAAGTGTGTTAACTCTGAACATTAAAATCTTTTACCGTAAACCTTTACACTTCTATTCCCTTTCAACTAAATTTTGTGTCAACCCTTCAGGGTTTACCCTTCGAGAGTACGGGTATAGTGAGTGGTGTCGGGTGTTCGAGGTCATCCTTCTCTCTAAAACAGGACTGGGAAGCTGTCGTTCGACGGGTCGTGGTCGTCACTTACTCCTTGGTGGTGTCGGGAGTATAAACAGAAACCAAGTGGTGTCTTACGTACAAGGTTTAAAGTTAAAAAGACGATAATGTTTTATTTGAGTAAAACGACCATTTTAGTGATCGAAAAACAGATTCCAGTTTTCTTGTTTACCTTATTGACTGTTATTTTAAATACCAGAATTTCGTAACAGATAAGAAATGTCTCTCCCTAGAAAGTCACACACACAAACACACACACACACACACACACACTCTCTCTCTCTCTTTATTGTCTCTATTATTATTTTAATTTCCAGTTATTCAGTAAGATGGACTTATCAAGAAAAGTATACGAAACTTTTAGGTCACATTACAAATATCCTCCATTTTGAAGAAAAAGTAGAATTGTATTTTCTTCAAAAGAAAGTAAGAATTTTTTTTTTCAAATAGACGATGAATACTTAATTCCTTCGTACCCTTTCTCTAAGTAAAACTCGAGTATTTTTTAACCAAGTTGGAAATGAGTCTGTAGAAGTTTACTAATAAAAATCTTGACTTTCATGTATATTACTTTTTACGTTAGTGAAGATTCAGTCTTTATTAAATAAAAAACTTCATTTTTAAAGAAATACAACCAGTTTATGAATGACACCTTAAGTTACAGGAAAAGGAGTAATTAAACCCGGGTGGGGTTTAACACTGAGACTTTCTACAGTAATTATTCTACACAAGTGTACGAAGATTTACGTTCGCTTTACCTAAGGTCTCCTTGTACTTCAATTCCTACATCTCTCACGTAAGTCCAGTCAAGGGAAGTCAAATGGACGAGTCAGTACAGGTTGAGAGACGTTAGGGTACTTAGTGTCGTGCGGTCCGGAGGGACAGGTAGTAGTTGAGGGCCTCAAGTGAGTTTGAGTGCAGGTAGCTCAGCCACTACGGTAGGTCGGTAGAGTAGGAGACAACAGGGGAAGAAGAGGACGGGGGTTAGGGAGGGTCGTAGTCCCAGAAAAGGTTACTCAGTTGAGAAGAGTACTCCACCGGTTTCCTAACCTCAAAGTTGAAGTCGTAGTCAGGAAGGTTACTTGTGGGTCCTGACCAGAGGAAATCCTACATACCCAACCTAGAGGAACGTCAGGTTCCTTTGAGAGTTCTCAGAAGAGGTTGTGGTGTCAAGTTTTCGTAGTTAAGAAGTCACGAGTCGAAAGAAGCGTGAGGTTGAGAGTGTAGGTATTTACTGGTGATCTTTTTGGTATCGGAACTGATCTACCTGGAAACAACCGTTTCACTACAGAGACGAAAAGTTATATGATAGATCCAACCAGTATTGAAAGGAAGGTTCCTCATTCGCAGAAAATTAAAGTACCGACGTTAGTGGTAGACGTCACTAAAACCTCGGGGGTTTATATTTCAGACTGTGACAAAGGTGACAAAGGGGTAGATAAAGGGTACTTCACTACCCCGGTCTACGGTACTAGAAGCAAAAGACTTACAACTCGAAATTCGGTGGAAAAAGTGAGAGGAGAACGTGAAAGTAGTTCTCCGAAAAATCAAGGAGAAGTGAAAGACGGTATTCCCACCACAACAGACGTATAGACTCCAATAAACATAAAGAGGGTCGTCAGAACTGAGGTAGAACACGAAGAAGGTCGGGTCACAAAGAGTACTACATGAGACGTATCTTCAATTTATTCGTCCCACTGTTATATGTCGGAACTACATGAGGGAAAAGGATAAACCTTGGTGAGACAATAAGGTACAGGTCAAGATTGACAACGAAGGACTGGACATATGTCCAAAGAGTTCTCCGTCCAGTCCACCAGACCATAAGGGTACAGAAAGTCTTAAAAGGTGTCAAACAACACTCTCACATAATCAAACTAAGTTCAGTACCGTCGGTGTTCTGTATCGAAATCCTCTAACATCGTATGACGGGTCTCTTCCTTTACCGTGGGATGAGGTCATGACAACGAACCTTTTAGGGCACCCACCTCCTCGGACCTTCCGACGTCAGGTACCCCATCGACTCCCAATCTGTGCTAACTCACTGAAGTGAAAGTAAAAGTGAAACTACGTAACCTCTTCCTTTACAGTTGGGTGAGGTCACAAGAACGGACCTCTTAGGGTCCCTACCCCATCGGACCACCCGACGGTAGATACCCCAGTGGGTCTCAGTCTGTACTGACTTCGCTGAATCGTCGTCGTCGTATGACGGTAGAAAGAGGTGGAAGTTTGTGTGTTTGGGAGACCTTCCTTCTTTCACCCGTATAAAACGTTTATTTTTGAGGTCCATTCGAGAAACCAATGGGGAGAAACCAAAGGGGGAATGTGTGGAGATAGATCTTAAATTGGTCTACGAAACTTTTGAAATGTAATTTCAGGATGTCGAACTGATATCGAAAAGTTTAACTATAGATGAAAAAAATCAGTATTACTTTCAGTCTTGTAAAATATTTTGATCTTTACAAATTATCAAATGTATTATGTTTTATGATAGAAAACATACTACTGTCTACCATACGTCTGAATAGCACCACTAGTGTAACGTTGTATATCTTATGATACGACACATGGTCCTCCATTGTACGAAATCCAGTTAATATGAAGTTTTGTTTATTTAAGTATCTTTTTCTCCAGTCTAAATACCAATGGTCTCCACCACTCATCCCCCTACCCTTAATCTCCTTCTACCAGTTTTACATTGTTTGAAGTCGAATATTTGATTTAATCATGTTGCACTAATTACATTAATTGTGACAGCATACAATATTTACGTTCAACAGTCAAGTAGGATTCTCAAGAATAATGTTATACTGGACTCTTTACAAATTTAAATTTGACACCATTAGTAAAATACTAAATACATTTAGTTTAGTAATACGACATGTGGAATTTGAATCTGTCATGACACACAGCTAATATTGAGTTATTTGACTTTCTTTTTTTAATTTTTATTTTCCATTCCAATACAACTCTCTTACACACACATACAGGTAATGCTAATACTGTCAAATAAAAATTAATCTATTACCATTCTACCATAAAAACCTACAAAAAGGAACTTTTTTATTTTAGACCGTTAAATTTTAATTTCTTAAATCCTGAGTAAAGAAGTTTCTTTAATCAAAAATAAAACGTATGAGAGAGAAGTTTTTCTTAACCAATTTTTACCAGAAAAAAATACAGTCACTTTCAAAAGATTATTACCCAAAAATCGATAAAAGATACTTATTTATACTTTAAGAAGGATCACTTACTCTTTTAACGATGTCTTTTTAGACTGAAGTGACTACAGAGTCAGATGAACTCAACAATCAATATTAGTTCGTATTTTGACACAGTAGTAGTTAAAAAAGGGGGTCTGAGTGGGAAAGAAGAGAGGTCAGGGTAGTGAAGTACCCTTTATCTACCCCTTTGTCACAGTCTGAAATAAAAACCCCGAGGTTTTAGTGACGTCTACCACTGACGTCGGTACTTTAATTTTCTACGAATGAGGAACCTTCTTTTCAATACTGGTTGGATCTATCGTATAAGTTTTCGTTTTTGTAATGAAACGGCTGATTCCAGGTAGATCACTTCCGACACCAAAAAGGTCATCAGTACATACCTATACTCTCAACCTGACACTTCCTCCGACTTGTGACTTCTTAACTACCAAAACTTGACACCACAACCTCTTCTGAGAACTCTCAGGGAACCTGACGCTCCTCTAGGTTGGTCAGGTAAGACTTCCTCTAATCGGGACCCTAAGGAAACCTTCCTTACTACGATTTCGACTTTGCGGTCATGAAACCGGTGGAGGACGCTTCTCAACTGAGTAACCTTTTCTGAGACTACAACCCTTCCTAACCCCCGTCCTCCTCTTTCCCCTGCTGTCTCCTACTCTACCGACCTACCGGAGTGACGGAGCTACCTACACTCAGACTCACTTGAGGCCCTCAACCACTACCTGTCCCTCCGGACCGTAGGACACTAAGTACCCCAGTGTTTCTCAGTCTGTGCTGACTCACTGGCTTGACTTGACTTCTATTGATCCTCGAGTCCCAGGTTTCTAGACAAAGTGTAAATGACTCTTGTGTACGACGGGATAGATATCTCAAAACTAGAGTACTACAGTACACACACACGATTCAGTGAAGTCAACACAGACTGAGAAACGTTGGGATACCTGACATCGGACAGTCCGAGGAGACAGGTAATTTAAGAGATCCGTTCTTATAACCTCGCCAACGGTACGGGAGGAGGTCTCCTAGAAGGGTTGGGTCCCTAGTTTGAGTGTAGAGGACGTAGAGGACGTGACCGTCCGTCAAAGAAATGGTGATCGTGGTGGACCCTTCGGGGGTACTACAGTACTCATATTGATTGACCTCTTCCCTTCATGATTTCTATACCCGTGATTTTTACTTTGTGAAATCTTATCTAATAGAAGATACCTACGTTTCCCTCAACTTTCCGGATACGTCTTCTTTCCTTATATTTTATAAAGAACTTATCGGACATGGTCTTGTCTTGAATAGTTCGTCGTAACGGTATCACGGGTCAACAAGGTGTCCTTTGAGTATATAGGAACGGTACCTTCTTTAATCTTAGTAAATGTATGAGTAAAGAAAGGTAAAAGAGGACGAGTCTCTCCGCGTTCCATTCCAAGGTATAGTTCTTTAAGTGATTCTTTTTAAGGTTGGCCCCTTTTTAACAGAGGAATAAAACCCATGGGGTCAGAAACCTTCGCTAAGAGAACCTTGAGTAAGGTAACCTAAGTCCATCCTCTCTGTTATCGAAAGAGGTTCTTACGATATGACGTGTTTTCTGATTCCTATGGGGTAAAAAAGGAGTCAGGAGAAGAATGTCACTGACACCTTCAAACAAAACATGACTACCAAGAATCCTTCGGTAAGTACCTTTATTTACAGGTCATAAATCTCGTAAACAGAAGTCGCAACCCATAACCGGTAGTGAACTCCTGTTCTCTTTTTTACAGACTATAGAAAGTGTGACGTACCTTTGATTCGTCCATTATAAAGTCTATAATGTTTCATTTTCAAGTCACTCCCAGTTTGTCGGAACACGATAAGACAGGAATCGACGAGTCAGCACAGACTGACAAACATTAGGGTACCTGACATCGGGCGGTCCGAGGAGACAGGTACCCCTAAGTAGTCCGTTCTTACAACGGTACGGGAGGAGCAATATTCGATTTTTACACTTCTTCACCCACTCTCATCGGTATCCACGAAGTAATATGATTGATATGTGAGAACCCATGTGATATCGATAGACAACTGTTTCTTAAGTGTACAGAAAGGTTAAAAGAAAAAATATCGGGGTTCTCCGATTCTCTTTTCTCGAAGTACAAGTCCGACCTTATGGTAACCGGATTTTATTACATTGGATTTACAAAATAAAATACAGAAAACGACGGAGGAGGAAGACAATGACTAGAAGTTTACAATCTCACTGGATCCTATAGAAGTCGAAGAAAGAGAAGAGACAGAGATGAGACACGGACCTCATTTAACTTGTGGAACTTATTTAACCATTAAAAGTTTTAATGTAACAATAAATATTAGAATTCAATTGTCCGAATCCTTAGGACTAGTGAAATGATTAGGTATTCCTGAACGAGTGTTTACAATTCTAGTAGGTACTTCAAAAGAAAAAAACACTGTAGAAACAGTCCAAAACCATAATCCGACTACCACCGGAGTATCTTACTCAAACCTTCAAATGGAAGGAGACGTTAAAAGACCTTCTCAAACTCCTCCTATCCACAATCGAGAAGAGCTTTAAAAACCATCTTAAGTCGACACTTCGGCAGACCTGGACCCGAAAACAAACGACCTTCTAAAGACTAATGTCAAAGTTAAAGGCACGAACACTACCCAGACAATTCTAAAAGATAAAGAAGGACCAAGTCAAAACCTTTTAACATGAAAAGATTCTTAAACAGGTAAAGAAGGTGCAACAGGTAAAATAACCGTATGTTGACGACTATCATCAGAGAATACTAGGAAACATAAAGACACAACAGACAACACTAGAGAGGTAAAAGTAAAGATTAAAATAACTAAACTAAAAAGAGAGAAACGAAGAACTACTCAGACCGATTACCAAACAGTTAAAATAAATAGGAAAGTTTCTTGGTCGAAACCGAAACAACTAAAAACGATACCAGAGAAAACAAAGAAAACGTAAATAAAGACGGAACTAAAAATTCTAAAGAAAGGAAGATGATTGAGACCCCAAGAGGTTAAGAAGGAAAAGATCAACGAAATCAACGTCTCAATCCAATAAATAAACTGAAAAAAGAACAAAGAACTCCATACGGACATAACGATACTTGAAAGGAGAATCGTGACGAAAATATCACAGGGTGTCCAAAACCCAACAACACAAAAGTAAAAGTAATCAAAGATACGTATAAAACTAAAGAAAAAACTAAAGAAGACACTAAACAACCAATAAGTCTTCACACAACAAGTTGGAGGTATACAACCTTAAAAATTATCAAAAAGAGGACATTAACTCTAGATTAGAATTACGTAATACCAGTCTTTTCTACGAACCTTACTATAGTGACTACTTGTATCTACGTTTTTAGGAGTTGTTTTAAGATCGTTTGTCTTAGGTTGTTGTGTAATTTTTCTAGGAACTTTTTTTCCACTTTAAGTAACAAAACCCCNCCCGAAATAGGGTCCCTACGTTCCTAAGAAGTTATAGGTGTTTAGTTAGTTACATTAAGTGGTGTAATTGTTTAACTCTTTATTTTTGGTATACTAATAGACTTATCTACGTCTCTTCCGGGAACTGTTTTAAGTTGTAGGTAAATACTATGTTTGAGAGGTCTTTCGTCCTTATCTTCCTTGTATGGAGTTGTATTATTTTCGATATATACTGTTTGGGTGTCGTTTGTAATAGGAGTTACCACTTTTTAACTTTCGTAAAGGGGATTTCAGTCCTTGTTCTGTTCCCACAGGTGAAAGTGGCGATGATAAGTTGTATCAAGACCTTCAAAACCGGTGTCGTTAGTCTCGTCTTTTTCTTTATTTTCCTTAGGTTTAACCTTTTCTTCTTCATTTTGAGAGTGATAAACGTCTACTGTGCTAGGAGATGTACCTTTTGGGATTTCTGAGGTGGTCTTTTAATGATCTCGATTAGTTACTTATGTCATTTCAACGTCCTATATTTTAGTTGTGTGTCTTTAGGGAACGTAAGGATATGTGCTTATTACTCTTTCATCTTTTTCTTTAATTCCTTTGTTAAGGTAAGTGGTAACGTTACTTTTCTTATTTTATAGATCCTTATATAGATGGATTTCTTTGACTTCTGGATATATATCTTTTGATATTTTGTGACTACTTTCTTTAGTTTCTCCTGTGATTATCTACCTCTTTATATGGTACAAGTACCTAGCCTTCTTAGTTATATCACTTTTACTCATATGATGGGTTTCGTTAAATGTTTAAGTTACGTTAGGGATAGTTCGATGGTCGGTATAACAAGTGTCTTGATTTTGTTTATTAAAGTTCTAAACATACCTTTATGTTTTTTGGAGCTTAACGGTTTCGTTAGAACTCTTTCTTCTTACATTGACCTCCTTAGTTGAACGGACTGAAGTCCGAGATGATGTTTCGGTGTCAGTAGTTCTGTCATACCATGACCGTGTTTCTGTCTGTATATCTAGTTACCTTGTTTTATCTTTCGGGTCTCTATTTAGGTGTGTGTATACCTGTGGAATAGAAACTGTTTCCTCCGTTCTTATATGTTACCTCATTTCTGTTAGAGAAATTGTTCACCACGACCCTTTTGACCAGTTGGTGAACATTTTCTTACTTTGATCTAGTGAAAGATNTCCTATGTCGTACGAACCCCGACCACGTACCCCTACTGGGTCTCTCTACAATACCCCTCCCTCCACCCTCCCCCCAAGTACAAACCCTTATGTACATTCTTAATTTCTAAAATTTTAATTTTTTTATTTTTTTATTTTTTATTTTTATTTTATTTTTCTTTCTTTCTTTCTCTCTTTCTAACCTGGGTTAGTCACTAAGAGTTACCTTCTGGGACACAGTCCTAAGACCCACTCTCCTCGTCTATTCTTCACTCCACAGTCTGATAGAACAAACTAAGGTGAACCAAGAAACTTCAAAACCGACTTGACCTCCGACCCCCCTCATTGAGGAGGGAGTACTCTCGTCTTTTCAATTATTAAATAGTTGAAGGTACGTGTAAGAGTAATTGAGGTCTAATTAAATCTAATTTTTATAGACGGAGTATTATACTCTATTAAATTGAAGGATGATAAAGGACGTTCAGCAGACAAAACGTAAATTCTTTCATAACAAAAACAACAACAAATAAGGACTTTAAGATGTTTTTATGTTTTGACGGTACTTTTTTTTTTTTCTAGTAGGTACTTTTTGAACCTTCAGTAGGGACTAAGGAGAGTAAGGAACGGAGAGTGTAGATTAGGTAATCGTTTATGGTTGTCAAAATAAGTGTTTATGTAAGGTCATAGAAGAACGTAATGAAGTTTAAGTAGGTCAAACTGTGGTACGAATATTTTAGGGGAAAAGTAGGAGTGATTGATGTAAAAAAATTTTCGTAAATACATAAACCGGTACGACGTAGAATCAACACAGTTCTTTTTATAAAATTAACACCGTACTCTTGAGAATCAACACCGTACACCCTAGATTAAGGAACTGGTCCGTAACTTGGGTCCTGGGGACGTGACCCTCGTACCTTAGAATCGGTGACCTGAGGATCCCGTCAGAGTGATGTTGTGTAAAGATTAAGTAAGAGATGTCTCTCTCAAGGATACGACTTGGTGTGTTTTTATGTGTTCGACAGAATCTTTTGATTCTGGAAGTTGACTTTTCTAAAACTAATTTTGTGGTACGGTTATCGTTGAATCTCAAAATTTAAATCACATAAGTAATTAAAAAGTGAATTGTATAAATGACGATATAAAAGAGTAAGATTACACTTTCTGACCTCTGTTTTATTTTTTTTTATTCTCTTATTATCTTTCATGATAAAAATATATCTTTTGTTTGGTATACAATTACAGACCTAGGATAAAATTTGATTTACTAGAAGTAACTTCCTATAAATTCGGTTTTAGACTTACTAGTCTTCTCCGGACGGTATGATATTAGAAAAATTTCACAGACTCCGTTTTCCTTGGTCGTGGTCGTGAACCAGGATTTCAACCTTCCGTGAACTACACAAGAACCTTGGCGTCTTTTCCTGACTCACGGACTTCGAATGACTGTTCTCTCATCTTACTTCCTTTCCTTTCAGCGTTTCTTTCAGTCTTCGTCAATTTAACTCAAGAAAAAAAAAAAAAAGAAAAGTCCAACAAAATAAAAAAGAATTTAGTGAAAAAGAATTTAAAAAAATAAAAAAATTAAGATTTTAGAAATTAAGAATGTACGCAAGGGTTTGTACTTGGGGGGAGGGTGGAGGGAAGGGTATGAACAAGAACCAATCAATTCAAATAAAATTCATCACGTTCCATTCTTCGGTAATTTCCCTAAATTTCACTTGTACAATCTTCGACCTAGTTCCTTCCCGGTTCCTCCTACGGATCCACACATTAGAACCGGGTCCCTATCGAGATGGTGTAGTATTTCGTCTTGATCTTTTTATTTTTCTCCGACGAAGAAAGACGTGGGACTTTATCCCTCTTTATTTTGTAAAAAACTCGAAAAAAATCTCGTTCCAAAATATATCGATTTGACTTTTCATTCGGAGAAAGACACTTTACGGAGTACACCGAAACGGCAATGCGATTGATGGTCAACCTGACCTCACCATGATACAACAGTGGTACTGTCGGGATCCCGTCTCTCCCGACATTGACAAAGTAACAAGGTGCACCTTTCGAGTGTCTAGAAGTCTCCACAACCCATACATCTAAAATTTTAGATTTTGTCTGGGAATCCCTGTACCAGTAAGAGGTCGATAGGTGACCTCTACGTGAGGCATAATAAGTTCCTGTGGTTACGCGTGGTTTTTGTGATCCTTGATTCTTTATTTTATTGGTATAACCTTACTTGATCTCCTCCACATGTCTTAAGACCACAGAGAACGGGTCAAAGGAGACCATTCCCCTTGAAACCAAGACTAATGTTGATAAAACTCAGTCATATGGAAAAACTCAGTAAATAACAGGGAGTCACTTTTTCAGTTTTTCATTGAACTATAGTTTTCACTGTCCGCGTGACGGTACAGTTTCTCGTAGAGTATTACATTCGAAGAGTATCTTTAGTTTGTTGTCGTTCCAGAAGCAATTTTTAAACGAAATTTCTCGTAACTTTAAAGGTAGAAACACAAGTGTTCGACTTAAATTAAGTAAAACATCCTACGATAATTAAAACGTATTTTTGTCTTTATAGAAATAGGAAGAATAGTTAAGATAATCAGGGCGATGGTAGTCTTGTCTATAAATTTATCAAATGTCGTAATAAAATTTATATTCTTAATTAAGTACTCTATGTTTTGAAATTTTTAAATAAAAACTGAAACTTAAAATATAGATTCGTTTTACGTGATAAAAACGGAATTAGTATTAGTATTTGAATGTTCATCTATGATAGTAAGATGGGTATATTCATTTTCCTTCTAATTTATTAAACGAGTTTCAATGGTACAAAATTAAAATCTGTTGACTTGAGGGGAAGGAAATCGTCTAGACGTTCACGTGTCAACACGTCCAAACTCTTTCACCCTCTAAAGTACCAAAAGTCGTCATGAAGTTTTTACCAAATACTGCGTTTTGAAAAGGTCTCCATCTACTAAATGAATTCTACGAGACATAGATGTTATGTCCATCTAGGTCCATCGTTTTCTCTGCGGTCACTTCGGGACTCCCACAAAACCTTTTATAAGTAAACAAGAGAGGGTTATATTTGTACGATAAAGTAAAGAAAAGGTCAATTGGAGTCTGTGTGTACAATTTAGTTTTTTTTCTTTTTGGAACATTGGTTATAAGTGACTTTATTAAATGGTCTTATGATTTCGAGGGATACCGGAGACAGTATTTATACATCCCATTGTCAATCCGATATCCACGGGAGTTTACACTAAAAGACGAGGTGTTCCTATTTTTACTACCACACCAAGTGAGTGGAGTTCGGTCGGTAGGACCTCACACTTCAGTTCCTCCGGAAGCCTTTGTAATGACACTTGTTTTGATCACCTCCACTACCTTAAGGTCGACTCAATAAAGTTTAGGATTTTCTACAACTATAATTTTACGAAGTAAGTTATACGGTCGTTTAAACCTTTTAACTAACCACCGGTGTCCTCTCCTTCCAGTCAAAAGTAAGATTAGAGTTTTCTCTCGTTGTGGTTTCTTACAAGTCTGATGACGAGTTAACGTGAGTAAAATGTAAGATCGTTCCATTACGAGGTTTAGGTAGTTCCGAAGTTGTCATGCACTTGGCTCTTAAGGTCTACATGTTCGGCCTAAATCTTTTCCGTCTCCTTGGTCTGTATGTGACAGTTGTAGATGATCCAGTATCTTTTTCGTTCCCTTAAGGTCTTTTTTTAGATGAAGACGACATAACTGATACGATTTCTGAAACACACCTAGTGTTGTTTGACACCTTTTAAAAATTTTTCTACCTTTATGGTCCGGTGGAATGGACGGAGTACTCTTTGGACGTACGTCCAGTTTTTCACTATCAATTTTAACCTGTACCTTGTTAGTTGACCAAGTTTTAACCCTTTCCTTATGTAGTTCCAACATATAATAGTGGGACGAATAAATTAAATATACGTCTCATGTAGTGCGTTTTACGATCCGACCTACTGAGTACTCGACCTTAGTTCTAACGTCCCTCTTTATAGTTATTGGAGTCTATACGTCTACTTTGATGGGATTTTCGTCTTTCACTTCTCTGACGTCTCGGAGAACTACTTTCACTTTCTCCTCTCACTGTATATGTGTGATGTATATATCGTGACTGTATATATGTGATGGTGTACATTTACTACTGAATTTTGAGAAGTAAGTTTTTCGCTTCTAGTACCGCAGGTCAGGGTGGTAAAGTATCGTTTATCTACCCCCTCTTTTCCTTTGTTACTGTCTGAAATAAAACCCCCCGGGGTTTTGGTGACATCTACCACTCACGTCGGTACTTTAATTTTCTACGAACGAGAAACCTTCTTTTCGACACTGTTTGGATCTGTCATATAATTTTCCGTCTCTATAATGAAACGGATGTTTCCAGAAATATCGGTTTCGATACAAAAAAAGGTGTAGTACATACCTACACTCTCGACCTGTTATTTTTTACGACTTGTGACTTCTTAACTACGGAAGTTTGACACCACGACCTCCTGAGAACTCTCAAGGAACCTGTCGTTCCTCTAGTTTGGTCAGTTAGGATTTCTTTTAGTTGGGACTGATAAGTAACCTTCCTGACTATGACTTCGACTTCGAGGTTATGAAACCAGTGGACTACGTTTTACAACTGAGTAACCTTTCCTGAGACTACGACTCTCTCCAACTTCCACCCTCCTCTTCCCCTGTTGTCTCCTACTCTACCAATCTACCATAGTGGTTGAGTTATCTGCACTCAAACTCGTTTGAAGTTCTGTCACTTCCTGTAACGTCCGACCATACGACGTCAGACACCCCAAAGTTTCTCAACCTGTGTACACTCTTCGACTTGTTGTTATTGTGTCTTAGCTCTTTTTACCATGACTACTTTGATAAACGTCCTGTGCTTGTCTCTATGTTTATGTCTCGTGACCACCTGAACAAGTGTACCATTCTCCTTCCTGGTCCCCCTACCTAATTCTCTTATCGTGATTGTATATATGTGATGGTGTACATTTTGTGTTTCGATCACCCTTTGACGACATATTGTGTCACTCGAGTCGAGTCGTGAGACACTACTGGTTCGACCCACCCTACACCACCCATCACCCTCCTTCCGAGTTCTCCCTTCCTATATACATGTAAGACTTCCTCTAGTTGGGACCCTAAAGAAACCTTCCTTGCTACGATTTCGACTTTGAGGTCATGAAACCGGTGGAGTACGTTTCACAACTGAGTAACCTTTTCTGAAACTACGACCCTCCCTAACCCCCGTCCTCCTCTTCCCCTGTTGTCTCCTACTCTACCGACCTACCGTAGTGACTGAGCTACCTGTACTTAGACTCACTTGAGACCCTTGACCACTACCTGTCCCTCCGGACCGTACGACGCTAAGTACCCCAGCGTTTCTCAGTCTGTACTGACTCGCTGACTTGACTTGACTTGACTACCGATGAAGTGTTACAACATGTCGTCTTTGATGGTGTTGTAACATTTCGTTATGTAAGGTTAAAAAAATTTTTCACTTTTTAAACAAATGTTCACCTCTACTTTAAACACTGTATTTTGTAAGTCCAAAGTCGCTGAAACTATCCTTGTCTGTCCTCCTTAGGTTTCCTTGAACTGGAACCAGTCCTACCTTACTCTTAGGAGTCTCCACTTTCACTTCAACGAGTCAGCACAGACTGGGTCACCTGACATCGGATGGTCCGAGGAGACAGGTACCCTAAGAGGTCCGTTCTTATGACCTCACCCAACGGTAAAGGAAGAGGTCCCCCAGAAGGGTTGGGTCCCTAACTTGGGTCCAGAGGGTGTAACCTCCGTCTGTGAAATTGGAGACTCGGTGGTCCCTTCGGGAAGTCTCCATGTTCCTTTGGAGTCAACAATGTGATAAAAGAGTAACAATTCATTAAAACTGGGGGGATTTTAACATATTATAAAAACCCGGGGTCGATGAACAACGAGTTTCATTCTTTTTCTTTTTTCGTTTCCATTGGACAAAGGACCAGATTAAATTTTTACATAACTAGAAAGCGTATCCCATCTTCAAAACTATCGTATTTTGATGATCGAGTCAGGAAGTCTCTTATAAAGGTAAAGTTCATAAAAAAAAAAAATACAATATTTGCTTGATACTGAAGGGACCGTATACTGAATCACCTTTTGGAGTCTTGGTGGTGGTGTTTCTGTGGAGTGTCTCCTTTGATCTTGAAAATAAAGTAATTCGGAGGAGTCATGGAAACGTGACATTAAGTCGTTCCGGATAAAATAACTTAATAAAAGATCGGTCAAACTACTATATCATGTAGATGATGTTCAAGTAGTCTTTGTTCTCGAATATGATCCCTACGGGGATGAACGATTCATTTACTTTTCCAAATTTTACATATCGAACAACGACTGTAAGAAAGGATAGGTATCCTTTTCTTACCCCTGTGACCAAAGAAACTTATGTAGTCCTAGAGGTTAATTTAGACTACATAACACGGAAAGTGTGACCTCAGAGTGTTTTCTGTCCAAGGACGTATTGTGACTGAGAATTTTTTGTACATCGAGTCATCGATGTCTTATCTCCTATGGAAGATGTTTATACCACTGACTTATTATCGAGTAGAAAGAAAAATCCCAGTTTATTAGACTTTACAAAAGTTGAAAGTCAAAAACACATGTCCCTGAAGTTCAAAAGACTCAAAGTTCTGATAGTTTCTGNCTTAAGAAAAATTGCCGTGTTATGAGGTAACACATATACAATTTTTTGTACATCGAGTCATCGATGTCTTATCTCCTATGGAAGATGTTTATACCACTGACTTATTATCGAGTAGAAAGAAAAATCCCAGTTTATTAGACTTTACAAAAGTTGAAAGTCAAAAACACATGTCCCTGAAGTTCAAAAGACTCAAAGTTCTGATAGTTTCTGGGTCCAGATATTTAAACTACCGAAACCATGGGACGTCCGATTATATCCCGAAGGGTCCACCGTAGCACCATTTCTTGGGCAGACGGTTATGTCCTCTGTATTCTCTGTACCTAAGTTAGGGACCCAACCCTTCTAGGGGACCTCTTCCCTTACCGATGGGTGAGGTCATAAGAACGGACCTTTTAAGGTACCTGTCCTCTCGGAACGCTCGATGTCAGGTACGTTTCTCAGTTTGTGTTGGCTCGTTGAAATGTGTGTGTGTGTCCGGTTATATCCACCTTTGTTTTCACATTTTACATCTAGAAACTGAGGTAAATAGGATTTCCTTTCTAACTATAGATAGGGAGGGTAGTATAAAATCTAGTATCCTCAAGTTGTCTCTACTCATTTCTTTCGTCTTTTCAACCGTTTATTAGTACGACTTTCGTGTATTTAATATGACGATATGATTTTATATAGTAAATATACGATAGTGATATTACAACTGTGATTACAATGTAAAAGTAAATGTTACGAAGTAAAAGATTGATCGATAATTTAAATTCACATATAACAGAAGATATAAAGATAGAGAGTTTTGCGAAATCATAGTATGTGTTTCTCACGAGACATTTATACATAAATATCTAGTTAAATAAGTCACTAACAGTCTCGAGTTTCCTCAGAGATTGAAGTTCCATTACGGTCTCTAGTTTGTCTAACCTTTTACCTTTACAAGGACCCTCAAAATTTTCCGATCAGGGACGGGACACTATACGTTATTACTGATCTAATAAATTTCCAAAGTTATCGTGTTTTAACATGAAACTAAATGTATTTCGAACACCTTAAAGGAGACGAAGGTTTTGATGTCGTAAAAGAAAGTACTGAGATGGTCGGTCTTAGTCTTACATAATTTTACATATTTTGTAGGAAATAAAGAGGGGGGTTTTACATTTTCAATAGTTTTTAATAGATATATGTTATACTTGACAAGTTAAGAGTAAAGAGTCCGTAATTAAAAGTAGATTCCTGTATTTCCATATACTTACTCACTTCTGTTTACTGGTTCAGAGTATCGGTGTCTTCTTTTTCCCCGTTTACGTAATGAAACAAAGACACACAAAAGAAATAAAAATCTATACTGACCGTTGAAACATGTTTACACTCAGAAGTGTTAAGTTAAGAGTGGTAAGAAGTGTTAAGTTTTGAGGAGTTAAAAGAGACTTTATAAGATGGTTATTCTCCTTCGGAGAATAATTCAATTGTTAATCATAATCCTTCTATTAACATTTATCTTTGTGGTTAAGACTTATTTGATTACCCGTGAACAAGTCAACGATTCAGTACAGGCTGAGAAACGTTGGGACACCGGACGTCGTGTCGACCGAAGGGGTAGGAAGTGATAGAGAACCTCCTCAAACGAGTTTGATTATAGGTATCTTAACTACTACGACGATCGGTCTTAAGTTTGTTATATATATTTTAGTCTTCCGAAATCTTGATCCTCTTTTTCTCCTCCATATTATAAAATACACGAATCGGTATATCGTATACTATATATATATAAAAATATATATATATCATACTTTATTAACGATAGAGAGAAAGAGAGAGAGAGATATATATATATATTTCTATGATGTTAAATAATAAATGAATAGATAGAGACATTGATAGTCAAAATGTTTCCCAAGATGATTTATCAATGACCCAGTAAAACCTCGGCTCAGGGTTCACTCATTAAAATAATAACCCTCACGTTGATGGGTGTAAAGAATACCGACAAATTACTATATTATCTTGAACCTATTACTCTGTTAACTCCCAACTCTTTGCATGTGGTAGGTAGTGTCACTCAGGTTACGATCACTGTGACAAATAAATGTCGCGTTATATCCTTCTGTATACCGAGTGTAACAGCTGTGTTTGTCTTGTTATTTTTCATGAATTTCGGTAAGTGTAGGTAAATTTTTAATTTGGACACCCTACTACAGTTCTAAAGATGAGAAAGACTGTCTATGTCGTGGATAGTTATCAACATACGGAGTAAGAAGTTTGTCACGTGTCGCACTAGAACCTAAAGATGTTAGGAACGAGGTGATAGTACGTCTTTGTTATTTTAACCTATTTCTTCTTCCAATAATCTAGCAGATGAAACAGAGACATCAATAACAGTTACTCTGTCCTACAGAGTCAAAGAGGGTACAGACAAACTACTAAAGGTTGTCTTTAAGAGAGTGATAAAAAGACATAGTGTCATGTTTTGGTGAATCGACAGTGACGTAAACAAAGGAGGAAACTTCCAATAGGGTAGTGCGAACAATCAGTCAAGACATCTCCCTAGGAAAAAGAACGGTTACTTTAGTAAAACGATACATATTTTTTAATACATGTACAAATTAAAATGATTCAATAAGTGTACATCAGAGTAGTCTATAGTGAAGGTCAGAACGAAAAAAACGAAGGTCAAAATTAACGATGATAAGGTGACTAGGTGTGAAACTTTTCTATTAAATATTTTAGTTTCCTTTTATAAAGAGAATATGGAATGTACTAAATCTTTACTCCCTTATACATATATTTATCTACTCTTTGTACATAAGTCTACGTGTCGATGTAGACTTCCATTCATTCAGTTTTACTCCTCCTTAGTCAAAGACTGATAACCAGAAGTTGTACCTCTCTTTAAATTAATGGATCTGTTCTCCTTTTAAGGTAGCATTAAACTCACTGTTCTGTGAGCCAGGACAGACAGACCGAGTGACAAAATCGGGATCATGGTTCGTATGTCACGGACCGTACACCGACTATTAGGAAACGATTTTTATCAAAGAACGATCTTTATAAAACGATTATATTCTGGTAGTTCACAATCATCATCATCTTTATCAAGACTATTAAAATGAGGTATTTATAATTCTAAGTTGACTGACATTAGGGAAACACAAAAAGTAGAAAAATCATTATAAAAGTTATAGTTGATTGAAATTTTATTATTTCTTGTGAGTCCTTTTATAAACGTAAAAAAGAACTCGAGTAAACACTTTGTGATTGAAAGAACCAAGTAAGTGAGGGTTGTTTCTAATAGATTCATGGGAGCAAAAATAAACTAAAAAGAGATAGTTATATGTATCAGTGTCGTCCAACCCTTTTTTTACTCTGACGTGTTACAGTCGATAGTTCAATAAAAACTCTTACAACAATATAAATGAGAGAAACATGAATAATAAGTATTGTTGATAATTTGAAACGGAATCTCTATAAATTGGATCATTTAAGAAAATTACCTTTACTTTGAACTAACGATACTAAATTTAAAATTACATAATGGACATATATTTGTAAGGGAAATGTTATTGGAATTTGTATCTGACACAATTATAATATTACAGTAGAAACCAGTATCAAGTATAAAGTAAAATTCATAGTGACGGTGTTAATGTAATAGGTTCAGAAGTTTATGGAAAATTTATGAAGGTCATAACCAAATCGTTAGTCGTTTTCAGTTTAACTTTTTAGTTTAGTATGACCCTGATATAGAATAACTATAAAATTAAATATGAACCCGAAGGGATTACCGAGTCTACCACCAACCCTTCTAGGGAACTTCTTCTCTTCCCGATGGGTGAGGTCTTAAGAACGGACCTTTTAAGGTACCTGTCTCCCCGGACCACTCGATGTCAGGTAACCCAGTGTTTCGATAATGACGTATTAACGTCGTTACTGGGAATAATAAACCTTTTCACAGAATGTATAAACGGTATATAAAAGTACATTGTAGTTAAAACGACCCCTTTAAACTATAGGGTGTCAGAAAAAACATCAATAATAAAAACCATCGATAATCATCGACAGACGGAGAACTCTTTGGACATACGTCCAGTCCTTAGTTGTCAATCTTGACGTGTACCTTGTTGTCTGACCAACGTTTATCCTTTTCCTCATGCAGTTCCGACATATAACAGTGGGACGAATAAATTGAATATACGTCTCATGTAGTACTCTTTACGACCCGACCTCCTTCGTGTTTGACCTTAGTTCTAACCACCCTCTNTTAGTTGTCAATCTTGACGTGTACCTTGTTGTCTGACCAAGGTTTATCCTTTTCCTCATGCAGTTCCGACATATAACAGTGGGACGAATAAATTGAANCCGACATATAACAGTGGGACGAATAAATTGAATATACGTCTCATGTAGTACTCTTTACGACCCGACCTCCTTCGTGTTTGACCTTAGTTCTAACCACCCTCTTTATAGTTATTGAAGTCTATACGTATTAACGTCGGTACTTCAATTTTCTACGAATGAGGAACTTTTCTTTCAATACTGGTCGGATCTGTCGTATAATTTTTCATCTCTGTAATGACACAGGTGTTACTATACAGATCAGTTCCGATACCAAAAAGGTCATCAGTACATACCTACACTCTCAACCTGATATTTCTTTCGACTCACGGTTTCTTAACTACGAAAACTTGATACCATTACCTCTTCTGAGAACTCTCAGGGAACCTGACGTTCCTCTAGGTTGGTCAGGTAGGATTTCCTTTAGTCAGGACCCACAAGTAACCTTCCTGACTACAACTTCGACTTTCAGGTTGGGAAACCGGTGGAGTACTCTTCTCAACTGAGTAACCTTTTCTGGGACTACGACCCTTTCTAACTCCCGTCGTCCTCTTCCCCTGTTGTCTTCTACTCTACCGACCTACCGTAGTGACTGAGTTACCTGTACCCGTCAACCACTACCTATCCCTCCGGACCGTACGACACCAAATACCCCAGTGTTTCTCAGTCTGTGTTGACTCGTTGACTTGACTTGACTTACCTGGACTGATATGAAAATGAGTAACTAAGTAGTTGATACATAACGTATGGTTGACGAATGGATCGGGAGACGACAACGACCTCTAAGTCTCCATTTTTGCCCGGACCAGGGACCTGAGAATCTTAGATGGTATTAGAACGTGAAGAACGAGAAAAGAGACATATGGAACTCACATCACATTATAAAACCGTCTCAGGGAGAAAGTAATTCTTTTGAAGTCCAGGTGATTATATTTGGTTCACAAAGAATCTTGTAACACAAGATTTACATTTTATGTCTCACTACATTTACAGGTATAAGTTTATAAGATACTAAGTTATAAAAAATATTCTGACTAAACTTCTAGACCATTTTCCATCATTCAAAATTAAAAAAAGACTTCACATTATGTACAATAGGGTTTACAAAAGAAGTCTGAAAATTAGAGTATTACTTGAAATTTTTATGTGTAAGAAAAGGTACAGTTTAAATGTAAGTACTTACCACTCTTTACAAATGAATGTGTTAAGTCTTATCCGTTGATGACCATTATAAAAGTCTGTCTTGGTAGTCATTTTTAAGGACTAAACCATATTAAGATACTCTCTTTTTGTAACCATATGTATAATTTAGGTACACTTCGACACTATCTCTAATGATACGTGAGTGATTTTAGGTGAATGAGAAGAAGAACTTGTATCTCGATAATGTTGAAGATCGGAGGTTCGTGTATCCAGACCCATACACGGGCTCATAATCTGTTTCCCTACGCTAAGTTTCACTTTACACGACAAGAGAAGGTCGGAACCAGACTTTTTAGAGAGTTCTTATAGAGGTACGGAAAAAAAAAAGTGAATACCACCTACTTTATCTTCCTCGTGACACGATAACTTCAGGTAATGAATTTTTACCACCGTTGTTCATTCTTTGTCTATTTCCTACGACTTTCCAACCCCTTGAGAACAATAAGAAACCGATTTATAAACAATTTTGACAACGGACACTATTAAAACTTCTTTCTGATTCCCAGATGGTTTGGACATCGAGTCCCTCTTTTCCATTCTTTTTTGTCGGTCGTATAATCAAACATACTGAAGACGAACTACATAGACAGTTTCATGGTACTCTTTACTTACTCGAGTCCTTTCTTAACCGACCAGACTTTCATCTGTAATTCGTAAAACGTCACAACCTTTTCGGATGAAGAAATTTTGGAGATCGTATTCTCTATTTTGACTTTTTTTTTTTTCTGAAATTCGTGTTTTAACGTCATTCAAAAGAGTCAATCTGTTCCTTAAGTCGCGACGTCGTTTTCTATTCTAATTCCTATGACGGAAGGGTGGTTTTGGATAACAAGTCTCCGGTCGATAATGATACANTCGTAAAACGTCACAACCTCTTCGGATGAAGAAATTTTGGAGATTGTATTCTCTATTTTGACTTTTTTTTTTTTTTTTTTCTGAAATTCGTGTTTTAACGTCATTCAAAAGAGTCAATCTGTTCCTTAAGTCGGGACGTCGTTTTCTATTCTAATTCCTATGACGGAAGGGTGGTTGTGGATAACAAGTCTCCGGTCGATAATGATACAACTTTCTTTACTCGTATTTTCGTTTCTTTGTTTCTTTATGTCGTTCTATCTCTTCATTTGGAATTTTTTCCTGGAAGCCATACGAATGACCGTGAACTTTCTTTGACCTATGTTGATCTGATCTTGGGATTATTGAAAGACTTTATTAAAATAAAAATTTCTTGATACTCAAATCGGTTTTTTAATTTGTTTATTTTTCTGATTTGTAATTCGTTAGGAATCCGAGGGTTGACACAATACTAGTTCTTAACCAAATGCTTTCGAGGTGTTTGAGAACCCTCTTGTTAAAGTTTCAACAGACATCTACTTTTATGTATTTCTTTTAATAAGTTCTCTTATCGTCCTTTTAGATACCTCTATGTACTGTTCTCTAAAGAAGGTCTAGTATCTTGATTCTAGATTAGTACTTCGGAGGAGGTGACCGTCACACCTCCCCAGAAAGTTTACGAAAGCGTCTTCCTAAGGTGGTGACGAGACACGATACTGGACGGTACTCAATCAAAGTGTGAGTAGGCAGAAATCTTATTATAAAGAATACTAGCGGGACGTGGACGAAATGATGAAATACGATGGAAATCAAGAATCCTTAATTTTATATTATAGTGTTTTCCCTAGGACTAACTCTCCTGTCTCGTAGAAGATCTAGAGGACCTGAAACTTTGCCCATTTCGTTACCTTACTTCAACATCCGACAGAGTAAACCTGTCTTCTACTCAGATTAAATTTATAGGAGAGAAGATACTTCCGTATTCTACTCCGTCGTAGAAAGTCAGAGAGAACGTAATAATACCCAAGTAAACTACGACACGTGTACGATAACGGTCCGGGTCAGTTATTTATACATGCTAAAGGCCCGGATCGACAAGTTTTATAGGAACTTTGAAACAGGTAATTTCGAGTGACCTTACCCTGTTGTTACTACAAAATTCTATGGAGACTAGTCTCAACGGTAGTTGTATTCAGGGGTACACTGTCTCCCGAACCTTCCCTCGATAGGGACTGTTCCTTGAAAGTGAAACCTACCGAAACGTTTTTCCTTTAATTGAATGGTGTAGAAAAAAAAAAAAAAAAAAAACCGATTCACGTCGATCTTAACATGATTTGGTTTTAGATTTAAAACCTCACGTAGAAAGTCTCAGTAAGTGGATATCTAAATACTTGTGAGTTATGAAATGTCAAAGAGTCGATTATACATGATGAGTCCATCCGTCGTCTCAGACGAACCTGAAAAAGTTCAAGAGTAAAAAGTCCAAAATGTGAGTCTAGGGCAATGGTCAAACGAAGTCTCAGTACATTATCATGTAGACTCGTTAATTGAAAGTCCATACTAGTAAAAGAAAAAGTATCTAAACCTTTGACTCCGTGTATTTTTTATTTTTGGAAGGAACTCTAATGTCGAGTCTTGACAACCCGGGTCCTAAGTCTGGTTCTGGTAGACTGAGGTCTTCAATATGAGTTGGTAAGGTACCCCGGCACCAATAGTCTCTTACGTTTTGACGACCGGTCAATGAGACGAAGTGTGCTGAAGGACATGTAACAACGATAATCATCACAATAGTATCTTTACGAGACTAAACTCTTTATGGACATTTCAAATCTTTATAAATGAAAGGTATTCTTGAGGAATAAAATCTTTTCTTAAGTTGTCCGTTGGGATATTTGTTTTTCGAGAGAGTCACTAAAAGTTCATCTAGAGTGTCTATGTTTCTAAGTGTAGTAGTGTCCGGAAGTAAAAATCTACTTCCATTTCCCATCACGACTTAGAAGAGATGGGACGTTTCTACCAAACACCTCCGTTCCAAACGTTAAAAAGTTTATAAAAGTACCTTGCTTTTGTGACAAAGGAAGATCATTTTCCTTTGACAAAGGTCTCGAGTATTTTATTTCATGATAAAGACAGGGAGTTAAGAGAGTATTTTGTAGAACGTAACCACGGTATATAACAACATTCTTACATCATCATTTTGTCCTACACCTGAAAGATAAACGAAACTTACGTACTCGTAAAAAGAAAATTAAGAATATAGTCTTATCCGAGGTAAAGACACACATACGGGAAAGAGTGAATAAATAAATAAATAAGTAAGTTCTCTGTTAATACCCGACAGATACTTAGTCAATGTTACCATCTATATTTAATATTTCTACATAGAGGTCGTAATAAGTGTTGTTACGGACCTTGTGTCACCTTTAACATTCTTAAGTAGTTATTTACTCTCTTACTCAATTATTACTTACTTACTTACCAGAATCAAATCGTAGGTGTCGTTTAAATTTGGATTCTTACTTCCTCTGTGTCGTTCGTGAACCTAGACAGATAGAGTTATGAATCACACCTGATGTCACAGGTCTTCTCTTAATGTACCTTTCCCCTAGAATGAAAATCTGAGTTCCTACCCGTCTTCCTTAAGTCTTTCTAAGTTTTATCCCTTGTTGTTGTTTTTTTTGATGTTTTCATACTTTTGTGGACTACGTGAGTCCTAGTTATTCCCTTGGGAAGAGACCGACCTACCGTAGTGACTGAGCTACCTGTACTCAGACTCACTTGAGGCCCTCAACCACTACCTGTCCCTCCGGACCGCACGACGTTAAGTACCCCAGCGTTTCTCGTCCTGTGCTGACTCACTGACTTGACTTGACTTGAGATAATGTGTGTAAGAAAAGAATAGTATCGGTCTACCGGAGCCCTGGGATTTTATGGAAGTTGTCTATTTGAGGAGTTCAAGTGTAATTAAATAACAAGAAAATGGTAGGTCCCATAAGTTTCCGTACTTAGATCGGGATTCGTGACTGTTACAGAAGAGTAGTGGAAGGACCGTCTCTCTACGTTCACAACCCTATTTACCAACTAAACTCTGGGTTCCCTTTAGTGACGATCAATTTATTCTCATGTATATTGTCTTCCTTCCTTGGTGTCTATAATTTATATTATACTAAAGTCTCATGACAAACAGAAATAAATCTCGGAACACATAAAAGAAAGTCATCATAGGTAAAGTCTTTCAGTAATTAAAGTCAGACTCCAGTTTTTACCTTCCATATACAACGGAGAAGACTATTTATCTTTACAGTTCCTTCCTGTAAGTAAATGAATCTATTAAATCTATAATTCTCCCGTTTCATAAAAGTTTCATTTAAATGTATTACGACAAGAAGGTATTAACTCAGTTTTAATAAAAAATTTTTATTAAGGTTAATGTCTTTAGTTAGAATCAAGAGATATAATGACCACCATGATCAATGGTCGTTCTAGAGTAAGGGGAAGACAGAAAATATAGAGACAGATATTTAGAAATTGAGAGATAGACCAGTCTAAACTCTGAGACCAAAGAGTCGGACTACAGTATCTTGTCAGTACCCAGATCCTCATTTCCTTTGTCCCAATGATAAGTAGCGAGAACGATATAGTTAAACATATATTAACCTACTTGAAATTTTAGGGGTAGACAACTTTTGAGTTAATTTTATAAACTTCAGGGTATCCAAAAGTTCCTTTTTTATTTATTTATTGATCTTTCTGAACGAAAAGTCCCCGAAGGGAACACTTCGTCATCAATGCTTAAACGGACGGTTACGTCCTGTACGTCCAAGCTAGGGATCAACTCTTTAGGTGCACGTCGTCCCGTTGTTTCAGGATCATAGTGTTGATGACTCGGGTACGAGATCTCGAGTACGAGACGTTGTTCTCTTCGGTGTCGTTTCTCTTGGGTACATGACGTTGACTTCTCCTCAGGGGTGAGAGGTGTTGATCTCCTTCGGACGTGTGTCGTTACTTTTGGATCACATCATTTTTTTTTTTTTTTACTTATGTTTAAAAATTTCCGAAAGAAAAGTTTATGGTGAAAAACAAACAAACCTAAAAACAACAACAACGAAAAACGGGAAACAGTACATTAAAATTTCCTTCGTCGACAAAGAAATACATTTAGTGGAGAAATACGTGTTACTGGTACCCACACCTCTCATCTCTGGACCGAGTCATACATGGTTAATATTGTGAAATGAGGACCGGTGGTAGTCAAGTTCCTACTCGTCACTGGGTTCAATGGTTAGTCTCGAGAAAGACCATTGAACGTTGAGACTTGACCCTAGGACTCCGACTTTTTCACACTCAAGCGACGAAGAAATCCTGTCGAGTACCTTTTCGATCAGACTCTCTTATTCCGAATCAGTGTCTCTCTTTGATCTTAGAGACAAAATACCGGTCACTGTGGAGACCGAACATTCGGGTTAAGAGGGTCAACTCATTACAAAGATAGAAAATATTGGTTTACTTAGGACTGATTATTTCTACAGTCTCAACGTGTCAATCGACGAAACATGTATAAACACTTTGTACAAAAAGAAGGAATAACTTAACAGATATAAAGAATTTGTTGAGTCCCACGAACAGGATTATATATAAGGTAAAGAAGACTCCTTTGACTGTAGAACAAGTGAAACACCGAGGAAGTAGAAAGCACACAGTTCTAGTAATAGAATGTCATGTACGGTTCACGACACATAGAACAAAATAAAAAGAAATTTGATTTTAGATTAATTTATAGAAATTTTATATTTTGGTTAATAGTCTCAAAACACGTGTTTTTCAATACAGTACTAAGATAAAAGACAATACTTAAGAAAATGATTATAAAGTAAAATAAATAACGTTGGTAAAATTAATACAAAGTTGTAAAATTTCAAGGTTTCCAGTTTTTATAAAGTATCGTATATCAGATATTTCGTTTTGTTGAACTTTTATGATAACATAGAGGAGAATTCAAATCTGTTAAACCCCTTAATATATGGTATACATTAATGTACACATTTTTATTTTATTTTTGTGATTAAAAGAGTTAAAAAGAAAAAATATAAATTTTTATTGAAAGAATAAATTTCACTTTGTACCAATATTGAATAACTTGTGACTTCTTTGACGTCTATAAGTCTTCACCGTTATATTTTTAAGGTTTGTAGACTTTGAGGTTATGAAACCGGTGGATTACTCTTCTTGACTGAGTGATTTTTTCTGGGACTGTGACGCTTTCTGACTTCCGTCCTCCTCTTCCCCTGTTGTCTCCTACTCTACCAACTTACCGTAGTGGTAGAGATACCTGTACTTAAACTCACTCGAGGTCTTCAACTAGTACCTATCCCTTCGGACCGTACGACGTCAGGTACCCCAGTGTTTCTCATCCTGTGCTGACTCGCTGACTTGATTTTGTAGAATGAGTTCCTACGATGCGATGTATTACATTATGTACATATTAACGTACACATACCAAATTTACCCGCTCCCTTAGGAGTAGGGTGAATTACCTGTCACTAACAATGTATTACTCAGGTTCATCTTACACTGTCCGGTATTACTTCTTACCATTAAAGAGACGTACCTATAATTTACGAATTAGTATCGAAAATATATCCAGTCAATAAAATTGTAAATTTAAGAGGTCGTAATAGAGAGTGGTCATGATTCTGATGTCTTCCCTTCAAAACCAAAAGAAAAGATGTCTTAATTTCATCAAAGTATGTGTGAGAATAAGAACGAATGGATGAATACGAATAGAAAGAGAGTTCGACTTTGAACATAGCTAGGGACTATTCTATCTAACGTAGATATACATATAGTAGTAAGATTTTGATCAACGTCTTTCATCTTAGTCTTTCTAGGTCCTACAATCTAAATGTTCAGAATATTAGGATGATATATATAAATATAACCTATGTTAACCCCCTTGGGAGAAGTTCTTTTTTATTTTACTTTGGTGTTTCAGAGTCTTCCCCGGTAACGTTCTTTCACAAGGATCTCGACTTCGAAGTATTATATTACAATTTAAAAGAACCCACCTGTGGGAACAGGAAGGTGTGACTTACGTGTGTTGAAACACTTATAGACTCAAAGGATCTCATTGGGTACGCCCGTCAGGAGAGTCCATCTATTTTCACTTTATCAGGTCATTCTTGTCCGTATCCGATAGACTTTGAGGATTTACACTACAATCTTTAGTTATACCACACAGAATTCCTTCGGGATATTGATAAGACACAATACTAGGGAAAGATAAGATTACACTGGAAAATTTTTTCGTCTTACGTTTCCTCATCCCCCTCCTCTTTAAAACCTTGTGACTATCATAGAATTACCACAATTGAACTCCCCTTGTTTAAAAATACTTTTCACGTTATTAGTTGGTAATCATACCTCTGAATGTATTATATACACGACACGACACGAGTCAGCGAAGTCAATACAGGTTGAGAAACGTTGGGGTGTCTGATATCGGGGGGTCAGAGAAGACAGGTGTCCTAAGAGGTCCGTTCTTATGACCTCCCCCAAGGGTACGGGAAGGGGTCCCTTAGAAGGGTTGCCGGGTCCCTAGCTTGGATACAGTGAACACAGAGGACGTGACGTCCGTCTAAGAAACAGGTGACTCGATGGACCCTTCGGGATATATTTATCGGATATAATGTCAGTGGTTTCAATATATCGACGATAAGATATTCCTAGAACGGTAAAATAAAAAACAGGTTGATTTTCCAGTTAAGTACTATAACATAGGGGTTTACTGAGTTACGTAGATTAATGAAGACGAACAGATAGAAAAGGTTGTGCCTCCTCCTGTACCGTACAACTGAACGTAAAACTTAAAATAATCTTCCGAGAAGAACTTACAATTCTTTACAACACCCATTTACATGTATTTAAACCAAGGTAAAAATACTACTATGTGGTTCGTTTAGTCGATACCTTTCCACATGGTATACCGAAAACCTCAGTCTGTTTACTCAAGTCAAACCCAAGTTCAAGACGATTACTGAACGACACACTAGAGAACTTCAAGGGAAAGATGTAAATATTTTACTATTGAGTTGATGTAATCTTACTAAAGGGTGTCCTTAATCCTTTTATTCTCTCCCTTTATCCCAATTTTTCCCTTATTTATGTGTGTATTTTATTCTCTTCCCTGAACGTGTCTGGTTAATACTATTCTTTGTGACTTATACTGATTGAGTCGGGAAGTGTAGTTTCGTCATTTATTTACCTTAAATCTGTTTATATTTTATTTCTGGAGTATCTTATAGTCTACAAAAACACTTCACCGACCACACTAATTCCATGGTAAACCAAAATATTAACGTAAAATACCTTCAGTAGATCAGGATGAAAGGACAATGTGATGTCAACCCATCACTATCTTAAATAGTTAGACGGGAACCTCGTGTCACTCCTCTTCTTTCAAGATCATTCCGTCTGATAAATCATAAATCGTACTTCCTCGTCCGTCTTCTTTGAACTTCCCCTTTTCTCCTTGTCATGAACACCGGTTACTTTTCTAGTACCAAAAACTATTTACGTTCTTATCGTCTGGTTCGTTATTAAATAGAAGCCCGGGTACAAGACACCGGGACTCGAGTACCTCTGTGTACGGAGTACCTCACAAGTCGTTTTGGTGTGATATGGGATTAGACGAGTCAAGGAAGTCTCTCGTGTCCGTTTGTCTGTGAGAGGGGGTGGTATTGTTGTATTTGGTAACGGATAGGAATAATACTTTGGTCCCAGTACCCGTAGACAATTGTGAACGATTAGACTCAGGTCAAGATTCAGTGAACAATAATGGGAGACAATGTTGGAACGGAAAAGGGGGGAAGAAAATGGAAGAGACAAAGAACAAAAAACCTCTTACGACCAAACCGACCACATAGTCCGTCCTGGGGTCATCCTTTGTTTACTTATGAGTTTAATCATGTTAAACTTTTTCTAAATTATGTCACGGTTTAATGTTTCCATATCTTTGAAGTTCTCAATGGTATCACGGGGCCCCGATTACTGTCCCTTGACAAAATTAGGGATCAGGGAAACTCTACGTCTTTCCTTCTTAAATAGTGTTAACTCCTCCTTTCTCGAATCCAATCTAGCTCTGTGAACCTCTCCTCGTCACTGTAAATAAACGCTCTGGACCATTAAATTTCGTGGAGTGACTCTCTTGGTCCTCTTATTTATAACTCTGGAGTGAGAAAAGGGTGGGAAGTTATAGAGGAAACCGAACGACCATTCTCTTAGACAACTGTGTTCGGTTTGTCTAGTCGGAGGTTTCGTCTCTCGGTACTTCTTGTCACCGTTTATCTCCACTTCCCCGTTTGTCATCTATTGCTCGTGTCGACTAATTTGAACCGGTTACTCGGTGACACTCAAACTCAAAAATTATTTTATATGACAAACGGTTTCAATACGTACGTGTACCAATTAGTTTACGATGTTTTCCCGAGCATTCACTTCTTGTTGTGAGAAACGGGTTAACAAGGTAGATACTTAGACCTGGGACTTCAATGATAAAATTTAGGAAAATCTGAACCAAGAAGATGTCAAAATTTGTAAACTTACTATACGAATTTTTGGATAAAGTTTAAAATAACTGAGACCTTTAACGAATGAATGAAAGACGATACTTTCTACTTCTGAATCGAATAAATTTGGTTGTGAGAAAAGATACCGAGAGGGTTAACAACAAACTCAAGAGATTTTCAATCGTAACGTATAGATTGTCTTTTGACTGAAACGAGTTCTACAACTGAAAATAAGTAAAATTTCTTTCAAATAAAATGAAGTGTTCTGTCTAATTCTTTTCAGTTAGAAGACCTTTGTAGATATCATCAAATTAAGCTAATAGGTATTCATTTGAACAAACACAATAATATTCGAAGTAAACCCATATTAAAAGTATGTAATTGCAATTGTAGAAAATAATATGAAGACTCAAAAATATTTACCTAAGTATAGTTTTTTATCAAAACGTAATGAGGTTTTTCGAGGGAACACGGGTAAGTATTTATTTGAGAAAGGGGATAAGGTTGGGTACCGTTGTTGACTGAAATAAAGGTGGAGACATCGAAAAGAAAAAGATTCACTTTCACTTTTAGAGAGTCAGCCCATACTAAGAAACGCTGGGGTACCAGATATGTCAGGTACCTTAAGAGATCCGGTCTTTACCTCACCTATCGGAAGCGAAAGAGGTCCCCTAGAAGGGTTAGGTCCCCAACTTGGGTCCAGAGGGTGTAACGTCTTTACCTCATCGGTAACTACTTTATCTCATCGGTAGTAGCAGTTGTTTTCTCAGGTTTTACGTCATGAACCTACTTTAGAGTTTTTACTGTCTTACTAGAGACAAGTAAAGGTTCCGTTTGGTAAGTTATAGTGCCATTAGGTTCAGATACGAGACTGGTTATTGTGACTTCTTCGACTTCAACTTTCCAAGATGCTTCTGGATGTTCTGGAAAATCTTGATTGTGGGTTTTTTCTGTAGGAAAAGTAATATCCTGACCTTACGTTTTCATCTTACAGTTCTTTGTGGACTTCCTTGTCCGTTTAAACCGGAACCTCACGTCTTACTTCGTCCCGTTTCAGATTATCTCAAAACGGTCCTCTTGTCTGACCAGTATTGTTTGTGGGAGAAGTTTGTTGTGGTCTTTTCTGAGATGTGTATCTGTAGTGGTCTACCAGTTGTGGCTTTAGTCTGACTAATATAAGAAACGTCGGTTTCTACCTCGTCGAGATATGTCAGTCTTTTTTTGTTCTGACCCCCGACTGACACCGAGTCTAGTTCTTGAGGAATAATGGTTTAAGTCTGAACTTCTTTCACCCTTTTTGGTGATCTGGTAAGTCCATACTGGCTTTAGTTTAGGGAATACTGATGTGTCACCTTTACTCTTTATCTAAATTCCCTGATCTAGACTATCTCACGGACTACTTGATACATTCCTCCAAACACTGTAACACGTCCTCTGTCCCTAGTTCTGGTAGGGGTTCTTTTTCTTTACGTTTTTCCTTTTTACCGACAGACTCCTCCGGAATGTTTATCGACACTTTTCTTCTCTTCGTTTTTCGTTTCCTCTTTTCCTTTCTATATGGGTAAACTTATGTCTCGAGGTTTCTTATCGTTGCTCTCTATTCTTTCAGAAGGAGTCACTAGTTACTTTTCTTTATCTCCTTTTGTTATCTTACCCTTTCTAATCTCGAGAGAAGTTCTTTTACTCTCTATGGTTCCCTTGTAAAGTACGATTCTACCCGAGTTATTTCCTGTCTTTACCTGGATTGTCTTCGTCTTCTATAATTCTTCTCCAACGTTCTTATGTTTCTTGACATGTTTTTTATAAAAGTACTGGGACTATTAGTGTTACCACACTAGTGAGTGGATCTCGGTCTGTAGGACCTTACACTTCACTTCACTCGGAATCCTTCGTAGTGATACTTGTTTCGATCACCTCCACTACCTTAAGGTCACCTGGGTAAAGTAAAGGATTTTCTACTACGACACTGTCACAACGGGAGTTATACATTCGTTTAAACCTTTTAAGTCGTCACCGGTGTCCTGACCTTTTCCAGTCAAAAGTAAGGTTAGGGTTTCTTTCCGTTAGGGTTTCTTACGAGTTTGATGGTGTGTTAACGTGAGTAGAGTGTATGATCATTACGTCACGAGTTTTAAGAGGTTCGTTCCGAAGTTGTTATGTACTTGGCACTTGAAGGTCTACAAGTTCGAACAAAATCTTTTCCGTCTCCTGGGTCTCTAGTTTAACGGTTGTAGGTTACTTAGTAACTTTTTCTTTCTCTCAAGGTCTTTTGGTAGACAAAGACGAAATAACTGATACGGTTTCGGAAACTGACACATCTAGTGTTATTTGACACCTTTTAATACTTTTTCTACCCTTATAGTCTGGTGGACTGGACGGAGAACTCCTTAGGCATACGTCCAGTCCTTCGTTGTCAATCTTGACCCGTACCTTGTTGTCTAACCAAGGTTTATCCTTTTCCTCATGTAGTTCCGACATATAACAGTGGGACGAATAAATTGAATATACGTCTCATGTAGTACTCTTTACGACCCGACCTTCTTCGTGTTCGACCTTAGTTCTAACGACTCTCTTTATACTTATTGGAATCCATACTTCTACTGTGGTGGGAATACCGTCTTTCACTTCTTCTTGATTTCTCGGAGAACTACTTTCACGTTCTCCTCTCACTTTTTCAACCGAATTTCGAGTTGTAAGTCTTTTGCTTCTAGCACCGTAGGCCAGGCTAGTGAAGTACCGTTTGTCTACCCCTTTGTCACCTTTGTCACAGTCTGAAATAAAAAGACCCCAGGTTTTAGTGATATCTACCACTAACGTCGGTCCTTTAGTTTTCTACGAATGAGGAACCTTCCTTTCAATACTCGTTGGATCTGTCGTCCAATTTTTCGTCTCTGTAATGAAACGGTTGTTTCCAGGTAGATCAGTTCGGATATATAATTTTCAATAAAAACAAAACTTACAGGACGGAAGACTTTGACGATCCCTTTTATTTCCCTTTGACCCATTGGGGTCGTCAGGAGTCAGTGTCTGACTCAAGCAAAACAAATAATTAGAGTGACGATAAAGGAAATGCTTATACAGGTAAGATTTTCCGTATAAAAAAAGAATAACAAAATTTAGAAGTTCAAAAATAAGTCATTATGGTGTTTATTCAAGAAGTCAGTCATGGGTGGGGTCATACGTCAAGGTACAGATTATCCATATGTCGTGTACTTTTTATATTAATAACAGGATCTTTATTCACTAAACTCTCCTATGTGTTAAAAATTGTACAAAAACAAATAAGTCTCCTAAGAAAGAGATCACTTAATGTATGGAGACATACACCATAACCTCTTCCGTTACCGTTGGGTAAGGTCATGAGAACGTACCTTTTAGGGTACCTGCCTCCTCGGACCACCCGACGGCAGAAACCCCAACGTGTCTCAACCTGTACTGACTTCGCTGAATCGTCGTCGTCGTCGTACCTACACTATAAACCTGATATTTCTTTCGACTCACGACTTCTTGACTACGAAGACTTGACACGACAAACTTATATGAGAAGTCTGAGGGAAACTGACCTTCCTCTTGGTTGATCATGTAGGATTTCCTCTAGTCAGGACCCATAAGTAACCTTCCTGACTACAACTTCGAGTTTGAGGTTATGAGACCGGTGGACTACGTTTCTCGACTGAGTAAACTTTTCTGGGACTACACCTTTCTAACTCCCGTCCTCCTCTTCCCCTACTGTCTCCTACTCTACCAACCTACCGTGGTGCCTGAGTTACCTGTACTCAAACTCATTTGAGGTTCTCAACTAATACCTGTCCCTCCGGACCTCACGACGTCAAGAACCCCAACGTTTCTCAGTCTGTGCTGTCTCGTTGACTTGACTTGACTTAAGGGGATAACGTCCGCAACAAATGGTGAACTCGGTGTTTCCTTCGGGTTATTATGACCTCACGCATTGGAGAGGGAAGAGGTCACCTATAGGACTGGGTCCTCAGTTTGCTCCAGAGGACGTAACGTAACCTAAGAAAAGGTTGACTCGATATTCCCTTTAAAGTATATTTACCTTAATATGTCGTATGCCGAAAACATAGATCAAAGAAGAAAACCGGATTACGAAAATTGTCAGGAGATAAAACAACTCATATAGTCATTATTAAAGAAAAACAAAGGTAACTTATGTTAGATGTAGTATTAGATAGGTGTTATCTTTGTGTTAGAATGAATATATACGATTATAAAAATTCTTTTATTCCTTTGTTTTGTCCCAAACATTATATAAGGATTAAGTTTATACACACTATATCATGTAGAGGGACTAAAAGTCCCAAAAATTTTTTTATAAAAAGTTAAAGAGAAATAAATGCTAAACGTAACAAATTGGTTTATAACGAATTTTTAAAATTTCCTTCTCTTGTATTAAGGTTGAGTCCTTAGTTTGGACGTAGAGGACACAGGGGACGTAATCGTCCGTCTAAGAAATGGTGACTCGGAGACCCCTTCGGGATTACATTAATTCTTAATTCCTTTATGAGGTTGTGTTTAAGTACCTATATTTGTGATTAGATTTTCAAAATTTTCATCTCTGGTGGTAAAATTTTTTACATTATTCATCATTTGGAGGTTATATATTTTAAAGTTTCTTATTTTATATAGGTTGAAAAAAATTTAAATACGTATTAAAGTATCTGTCACGATATATTATATATTATATGTTTCTCATAAAGGTAAGAAGTAAAACAAAGTAGTCTTACTGTCTGCAGTAATCTCATGAAGTCGATAGTCTTTTAACCTGGTAAAAATCAAAAACTGAATAGTCAGTATTATTATTTTCGTCTCGAGATTAAAAGTGGTGACGGATCTTTCGATTTTTCATTTGAAGACACCGTCTCTCTTTTTATATTGTAGACTTTCGTTAATTTCCTTTTATACTACTCGTTGTTTACCCTACCTAAACGATTGTTCAGTATTTATCGTCTTTACCTCTTTGTAAAATATTTTATAGTGATTGTTGTGTGTTCTACCTTTATCGAAAATGAATCTAAAATATTTTTAGAGTACTATATAATAATATTCCTTAAGGTACACCTTTTTCAAAATAGAATACAGTTCAAGTTTTCTTTTACTATTTGTTGATGATAACTTTCGTCCTCACATACGGTCTGATCACTACAAAGTAGGTCTCCAGAACTTTAAGACCCTTCTTTAAAGACCCTTTCTATCTTCTTTTTATTAAACCAGGTTATATTCCTACTTGATTTCTCGACAATTGACGAATACTTTATTTTCGTATTACTTCTTTTTATCGATTCTTCTTAAAAGAATTATATTTTCGGTTGATAAAAACATAAAGAAGTCGTGATAAATAAAGTTTAAAACTAAAAGATTATTACATAATAAGATAAATGATTGTTCACGTATAAAGGGAAGTAGTCCTTTAAGTAAGTCGGTCAAAAGTCCATATTCAGTTAAATTGTGTCTCATAGAACCGTCTAGGGGTTTCTGAGTCAAAAATAAATTAATTCGGTTGTATCTATTATTTTATCGTAAACCCTTCAACTCGGTCTGTATTATTTTTCTATTAAAGAGGTGTTGATCTTTACAAATATATAAATGTCTGAAGTGTTATTTCCTTTCGGAATACACTTCGTTTTTACTGTTTAAATACTACTCTTTCTTTATACTTTCAATCAACCATATTGTTCTTTAGATTCTCTTGTTCAAAACAAGACAAATGAGTAACGGGATGGGGATTTATTTCGTCCTTCGTAGTAATATTTACGTACCTTCGTACTATGGTTCTACGTCAGTACTCAAATCAGTTTCAGAATCCTTATTTTTTCCCTTGGATCACAAATATATAGTGTCATTTTTCTCCTACTCTTTTTTATATTTCCCCTTAAAGTACAGAAAAAGTCGATGAAAGTAAATTTACGTTTAATACTTTTTACTAACTTTTCCCACTTCCCACACTACCGCCAAATCAAGTCATAAAAAGTCGTAATAACATTACTTGAGTTTTACAGTCGAAGAGGAAATGACCTAGTCAAGTACAGAGGTTCTCTTTGAAAGGAAAACACCGGTTCCCGGAAAACTTGTATTAGTGGGGAAGTTCTTAAGAAAACTACTAAATACGCTCGATTAACAGTTGTTAGGGTAGTCTTTTAATGTGTTATAATTCCAGTGTTCTCTAATTTGTAACAAGAATACGTTATCGTACTCTTCCGTCTGTCCTAAAACGATTCTTTGGTAAACGTTCCGTTTTTGTCTTCAGAGTAGTCACCCAACCTCGGTAATACGTTTTATAAGTTCCACCACAGTCTTAGACCCAGGGGTCCCAAATACGTCCTTTTATAGGACTCTCGTAGTTCACCTCCGGACAACTTCATGAACGAGGATGTGGGGAGTCTTCCGAAGACAACGGAATATTTGATCCCGTTGGACCCGTAAAAGTAAATAAAGTTTTATAATTATGTTATTTGTTATGATCTTCAACCCTTATGGTATCATTTAGGTTCGAAGTAGGACAGAACCTAAAGTGTTTTATTACAGTCTTCACTAGTCATGTTCCTTTGTTTTGTTACAGTGTTACTCCTAGACGAGTCCTTCCTTCACCTTAATAATTATAAGTTTATCTCATCCGTTCCTTTCACACTGTAACTTGACCTTCGAGTTGTTACTTAAAATCTCACAGTTAAAACTCTTTACCCGTATGAGGCTCTTCCCTCGTTTACGACGAAACCGAGGAATGGATTAGAGAGTCCTGGAGTAAAGAATCAGACACTCCTTCCCATTGCGGACAGACCATCCAATAGTTTCTTGAAGTTCTTTTACTAGGACCATGTGTGACATTACTCCCAAGATAGCACGTATGAGTCAACGAAGTCAGTACAGGTTGAGAAACTTTGGGATACCTGACACCGGGTGATCCGAGGAGACAGGTACCCTAAGTGGTCCGTTCTTATAACCTCACCAAACGGTACGGGAGGAGGTCCCCTAGAAGGGTTCGGTCCCTAGTTTGGGTCCAGAGGACATGGAGGACGTCCACCTAAAAAATGGCTGACTCGGTGGACCCTTCAGACACAAGAGATATACGGGAATAGTGAAGATGAGACTCAACGGTAGAGAAGGGGAGACTACCCTTTGTGAAGGGTCTGTAAGAGGGTTTCAGTCATAATGTATACAATGTCACCAACCCATTTTCGTCATAACAAACTCTGATTCATTTTCAAATTCGCTTTTCTATAGTTTACATATTACCTACGTAGAGTCTATTAAATAGTTATATAAAAGTATAAAATTTTATTTAGTATCTCAGTAACTCTGATATTTCAACTCACAGGACACGTTCTCAAGAGAGTTCCACGAGTACTTTTTTCTGTCGGAGTCTACTTCTCCTACCAAATGGAGGGTTTATAGTAGCCGGACTTCTCTTCAAGGTGAAAAGAGGTATCGAGTCAAGAAGGGGTTTACTGGTCCTGTATTGAAATAGTCCATTTTTTATTGGGCAGGTGAAAGGATAACCCAAAAGAAAGAAAGAAGAGTCTTTTTGATCATAGAAAATAAAGGATTGATCCTCGAGGAACACAGGAAAAATTCACTGTACGATGTTTATTCAGTCTCGTCTTCCGTTGTCCTAGTGCACCCCTTCCCCTTCCAGAAAAAGAAGGTTCGAAAGACTAGGGGCCAAAGAGGGGAACTGGACGGTGGTTGTCAAACCCGATTAGATTTGGATGATTCTAGTTTCACCCATTAAAACATACGACTGTCTTCCATCTCTCGGTTGTCTTCTCGTTCTATTTTCTATTCCTATCATAGTTGACATAAAGTTGAATTTCTTATTTTCCTACGTTTCCGTTTTTTTTTTTTTTTTTCTATTTTCTGTCCTTTCTCCTCTCCCATTCTTTCGGTCCATAATCCTAAGTCTCATTAAGACGACTTCTTGGGCTCGTTAGATCACCTTAGGTTATTTTTTAACATCGAGTTAATAGTTCGTTTAACGGTTTTCTGTGTAACAGATGCATTCATTCATACGACATTCGTATAAAACCCCCTGAAACTTTATCCTTGATCTTGGTTCCTGGGTCTGATTTTCACTTACTTTATACCAAACACCCTCATGATTTACTTTCGAAATAGTAAATTGACTTGGATAATATCAAAAATGAACTAAAAAACACAAAATAACTTTATATGAACGAAATGTTAATACAGAATCAAAGACGACATGTCGTTGTATTTAGTCGGTATATATGTGTGTACCGGGGAAGGAGAACTCGGAGGGAGGGTGAGGTGAGGGTAGGGTGGAGAGATCCAGTAGTGTCTCGTGACTCGACTCCAGGGAGACACTATGTCGGCGAAGGATGATCGACAGACAAAATATGTACCATCACATTTGTACCTTTTGGCCTAAGTTCCTTGTACTTGAACCCGCTTGACACCCTCTACCACTCCCAGTCCCTCCGGACCGCACGACGTCAGGTACACCAGTGTCTCAGCCTGTGTTGAATCGTTGACTTGTTGTTTTGAGAGTTAAGTCGGGGAGAAGAAAGGGATACACATAGGTGTCAGAAAAGAGATGCATACGTGGAGATAAGGACGGTACGTTTATACAAGTAGTCATAGTAAAAAGATCTAAGATACATATACTTAATTATATGTTATAAGCCAAAAGAGAAAGACTGAACACCTACTTGGATATAAAGAGTTTATCACGTAATCTCTACTGTTTTCTCAGACTCAAAGGAAGTCATTCTATTCTAAATATGTTTGTGGAAAAATTTCTTGGTTCTTATGTACTATAAGAATATTTTGTAATCGATTATTGACCACCAGACTTTCGGTACGAATAATTTAAGGTAAACCTGAACAAGACCAAATGAGTGAACAACTAAAGGTCCTTTTCTGTTGACCACTGTAATTATACTTCGTCCGGAGACCAAGGGTTCTTGCCAACCCTTTGTAGTTACTGAGTAAATACCCTCATTTGTTTTCCTAATTCTTTTCTTTTCGATAAAGTGTTCATATTTATATATGATTTCAATGTCTCGAGAAAGGGTATCTAGGTATTTTTAGTATTAAATTTTTTTTACCGAAAACGTCTTTTATTTATATTTCCTTTCGTCATTTTCCTTCTACTCATTGAATTAGATTTAACTTTTGTAAAACTGGGTTTCTTTCAATCCTCACATAACCTTAAAGACCAAACAAAAACGAAACACGAAAAAGTGAAATCGGTAATCCGGAGAAACATAAGTCACAATCTTTTACCAGTAATCGTAGTGGATTGTATAACTAAATTGGTTTCATGTGACTTCACTCTATAAGTTAAGAATTGTTACTAACTAAAAAATATGGAGTAATCCAAATGGAGAAGTAGTTTTTATGAAGTAGTTTCATAATGTGTGTATGAAATCCGAAATTCATGTTATGATTTTATTCGTTGAGTTCCCATTCCTAAGAAGACCGTGTTATTATTTAGTATCCGTTTTTTTTAGAATACAACTTAAAAATTGAAGACTTGAAACTTTATTACCGTTTGGATGTCTTTTTTACTGTTGTCAGTTTTGTTTTGTTTTGGAATAAGAGAAAAGGATCTATTAGATAACAATTACAAAATGGTGTAAACAGGTAACAGGAGAGTAAGGGACCTATATATCAGAAAAAAGAAAAAAAAAGACTTGTTCAGGATAGTGAAGATTTATGAATTCACACAGGAGATTTCAGTTCCTGTGAGGTTATGTAATAGTGGTGTGTGAGAACGGATAGTCATTTAATTGTCACTGTTGTGATGATGAGTTGAATCTCCAAGGTGAGTTTCAAGATTTCCGAGGGATAGTTAGAGAGAAATTGGTAAGACCAGAACGTTGGGTGAATTTTTATGTATGACCGTTCTCTGTTCTACCACCTCCTCATCCACCTGTACCTCATGTAGAGAGAGGCACTTACGTAGTCCTTATGCAGAAGTCTGTGCCTTCTAGAGTCTTGTGGTCGATTCTGACCCGTCCTCAGGGACTGGTGACCTTTCCTTATGTTTCTAGATACGATTTGAGGCATCCTGCTTCCTTCCTCCCCTGTTTCTCCTCTCACTCGTCCTGACCCGGACGTGGGTCCCCATCTCCTTGACTTTGTCCTCAGTCTAGGGGTGTAATCCCGTTAACAAACCCTGTCTCCTCTTCGTAAACTCCGGTAACCTCTCACGTCGTCGACTAGACACTGTCAGCTTTACCTTACTCTTGGTGTGTCTGTTAGGACCGACGTCGGGATGTATGGGACCTATCCAGTGGACCTTGTGCGCCACCGACCCTCGACTTCGCATCCCTGACCTCTCATAAGGTCCCGTCCTAGACGATATCTGAAGTCCGTCTACCGGACTCCCCCTACACTTCCTCTTCTAGTGACACCTTTTACGGAAACTTTCTTTCGACCCGTCGGTACCTCGGTTCCACCAAGACGACTCAGTGTACGTCACCCACCTCAATAGTGACACTAGAGAGAGGGGTACGGTCGTGGTCGTCGACTGGTTATCTCTTTTTGAGATCTCCCCACCGGGAGATTTACAGACTGTACGGCTCGTTATCTCTTCCTAGGGTAGGTCTCCCTCGGGAAATTCACGGACTATGTACCCCGTTGTCTCTTCTTATTCAGTTTCTCCGGGGAACTTGTGATCAACGGTCTCCGATCTTTTCCTTAGATTATCACGGTGTCGAAGATCCCGACTCGAACGGTCATAGGGATGTGTGAACCCCGACGATCCCAGGGGTGATGGGTTCGTCAACATGGTGGAGGTACGAGTTAGGATTGACTCCGTCTAGACGGTCCCCGATCCGTTTTTGGGATTGTCGTGGTATAGAGGACATGGTTACCGGACGATCGAGGGGACGTATGGACCGTAACGATCCTAGGGGTACTAGGTTCGTCGGTACTATGAAGGTATGAACTAGGAGTAACTCCGTCTTGACGGTCTCCGATCCTATCGGGATTCTCGTAGTATAGAGGACAAGGGGACCAGTGGTCGACGGGACGTATGGACCGTGAAGGTCCCAGGGACGTTAGGTTCGTCGAGAAGATGTAGGTGTGGGTCAGGAGTGACCCCGTCCGAGTTCAGGAGGTCCGGTTGACGTCCTCGTTTGAAGATACCTACTGGGTGTACGTCTCCACGTCTATTTTAGTGTTCCCTTGGTGTCCCCGTCACACCGATTCCTTCACCTAGTTTTTGGAAGGGTGGTCGACATGTTCAACGTCTAATTTAGTTGTGTTAGTTGATCCGTCTGAAACACAGATACCTTATATATTTTCCCGTTACTCTCAAGGACGACGACAACGACGATTCAGTGAAGTCAGCACAGGATGAGACACACTGGAGCGTTTGTCGTCGGGTGGTCCGAGGGGGTAGGGACCCTAAGAGGTCCGTTCTCATGACCTCACCCCACGGTAACGGAAGAGGTCTCTCAAGGATGTTTTCTTTTGTGTCATCGAGACCATCGACACCTGTAACCTCCGTTCTTGTGTGTCCTCATCCCGATCTAATCTCAGACTCCACAGGGGTGTCGTCCAGGTCTCTGGTCAGGTGATAATCTCCCGTAGGATCCCTCCACCTTCACATGACACTAAGTATCGTTCCCTCTTTTGCGACTATCGACTCTAGGTTCTTTTTGTAAAGAATAGAATATAAAACTAAACAAGGTATCAACCAAGACCTAAAAAAAAACCCCCCCTCCTAGACAACGACACCAACAAGTGAAACAATAATTATCAATGAGATAAATTCGAAAACACTTGAGAAAAAAAAAATTTGGGTGAAAAATTAAAGGAAATATATGCAGATGGAGAAATAACCGGAAAACGTCAAGACACCCAAAAAAAAAAAAAAATTAAAAAAGAAACGAAGCAAAAAGAATAACAAGAAAAAGATGACATCAATAATAAATAATGTATATGTGGAAAAAATGTGTGAAGATAAATTGAACCAGTTAAAAAAGTAAAAGAAAGAAAATAAGTACTACAAACAATCAAACGAAACAAAAGAAACGAAATAGGGAATCAACCGTGAGACGAAACCAAAACAAAAGACCAAACACAAAATCAATCAAAACAAAATTAACCAACTATAGTAAAAACCAAAGGAAACGAGTGGTCCAGTCAGTGAACATGACAGAAAAGAAACCTGACACAACCAAACAAACACATACAAACACACAGACAAGGTAACAAAAATAATAAACAGACTAAAACGTAAATGACTAACAGACCCAAATAGAAAACAAAGAACAAAACAAAAACAAAATTAGGGGAAATTACGGTACTTTAATTTTCTACGAATGAGGAACCTTCTTTTCAATACTGGTTGGATCTATCGTATAACTTTTCGTCTCTGTAATGAAACGGTTGTTTCCAGGAAGATCAGTTCCGATACCAAAAAGGTCACCGGTACATACCTACACTCTCAACCTGACACTTCTTCCGACTCGCGACTTCTTAATTACGAAAACTTGACACCACAACCTCTTCTGAGAACTCTCAGGGAACCTGACGTTCCTCTAGGTCGGTCAGGTAAGACTTTCTCTAGTCGGGACCTTAAAGAAACCTCCCTTACTACGACTCCGACTTCGAGTTCATGAAACCTGTTGAGTACGTTCCTCAACTGAGTAATCTTTTCTGACTACGACCCTCCCTAACCCCCGTCCTCTTCTTCCCCTACTGTCTCCTACTCTACCGACCTACCGTAGTGACTGAGCTACTTGCACTCAGACTCACTTGAGGTCCTCAACCCCTCAAGGATTTCTCAGCCTGTGCTCATTCACTGACTTGACTTGCGGTATTGTTTGCTGAAGACCTCAGAACCTAGGGTCCATTTTCTAGTTCGGACTCTGAAACCTCAGATAAAAATTTTTATATATGTGTATTTTAGATATTTTATACGTATAAATATGTTTACGTGTGTTATTGTGTATATAGATATTAAGATAGACACATAAATATTAGGACTATTAGAGTCGAAATCTCCAAATATTCAGAATCAAGAATTTCCCCTAAGACCCCTAAGTTGTTTTTAGGGTGGTTTGGAATTCAATGTCGACGAAGAAAACATGGAACCGAGAAACACGGTTCCCTAATCACCCGTTCCCGTTCGGAGTGGTCGAGTCGTCCCTAGTGCTAAAACTAGTAGTCCCCTTCTATTTCGAAGGTAATGGTTTCCTCCCGTGATTACAAAAGACGTGGTTACACTTGGTCGACTCATAGAAAACCATGATGAAACGAATTTGAACTTCAACTTATCTTTTCAAATCCTCGGACTTTTCCTGTACCGTTTCTGAGTCTTGGCATCACATCTTCCAGATACAGTGTGAGGGTTCATTCGGTGAATCTCGTAGTTCTAAGACTTTCACTTCCATTGGATCTTCTCACATTTCCCTCTACCGTGCAAAAGTAACGTCCGACCTCTGCACGAAGTCAACACCCCAGATATCTGCATCGTGGTGGGTGGGAGAATCTGTAAAGGGGGTCTTAGGACTTCATCGACGAGTCTCTCGAATGTACTTCACTGACTTGACATTAGCTCAGATACAAGACGGTACGTCTATAGGGCTTGTCCCGGATTTCCGGTTAGGGGACGGAGACACTTGTGAGGACTGTCCGGAGTCACGATTCAGGAGAGTCCTTGAAGGGAACCGACTTTTCTTGATCACTATTGGGAGTTTTCGGAGAGTTTTAATGACAAAATAAGATGTCAAGTTAATATGTTCAATTGTATACTTACATAAGAGGAGTATTTAATGTAAAGATCAGTTACATTTATTTAGGGAAGTGGTGAAGGGGTACTGTCAAGGAAAAAAGGAAAGTGATCCTTGGTGACAAGCTTAAAACACTATTACACACGTCTAGACTAAAAAGACTGTTCACGTTAATAAGGTCAAATATAGTCACTGGTTACATTTAGGTAGGTGTGTATTTTCCTAGTCTCGACTTAAGTATCTATGTACGATAGAACTTCAGATACAAAAATAATAATTATAAAACCTCCGTAAAAGAAACCAAAATTGTTGGATATAAGAATAGAAAATTTTACACATACAACGTGAACCCTGTAACATAATTACAAGATTAAACCTGTAAAGAGAAAAAAAGGGTAGTAGTATTCATTATTAATACTAGTTTTAGAAAATTCCTTAAAAATTTCGGGGTTTGTAACAGAATTAATTATGTGATTTTAAGGATCAAACATTATTCAAACATTAAAGTTAAATGTTTTCTGTAAACTTTAGTAATATAATAATTAACGAAGACTATTTTCATTCTACAAGTAATGTAAATTTTCTACTGATTTTGAAGTGAATATTAGGATAAAAAAGAATTACAATGTCTATATAATATTTTTATTCTTTTATAGAAAGAAAAAGGTCATACTCTGAATCTCCATAGGTATCGAATAAAATAAAAATATAGAAATGTTAAGATATGTATATATAAATAATATATTCGTACATACCTACACTCAACCTGATACTTCTTTCGACTCATAACTTCTTAACTACGAAAACTTGACACCACAACCTCTTCTGAGAACTCTCAGGGGAACCTGATGTTCCTCTAAGTTGGTCAGGTAAGACTTCCTCTAGTCGGGACCCTTAAGAAA